>JAMPIV010015508.1:0-637144 GCA_024509875.1 Oreohelix idahoensis
AATACTAATATCTAAGAACACACGACCAGACACACTGGCGTTCCTGCTCATGTTTTTTTTTTGTTTTTTTTTTTGGTAACGTTAGGGGGACGCGAGCTGGAAAAAGAGGCAGGGAGGTACATTCAAATTCGCTTGAGGTGAACAGAGTATGAATGGGAAAGGGGAAAGGTAGGAGACATGTAATCCTAACGTGATATCTTTTTGTATTGGGCATGACTAGAGCAGACGGGCCAATCGACCACCAGTTATTCAAAATTGTTTTGGGTTTTTCATTCAAACTGCATTTGAATTCAAGTAGTAGAACGTAACGATTGGCTAGTGCTGGTAGATATTAGCAAAAGGCTTTGATTATTCATTGCCAGTTGAATTAAAATTTGTATACAGATACGCTGAAAAACAGCTGTGTTAATTTTAAACTTAAATAAAGAATAAATTCACAGTCTGTGCAGTTCGGAGGAAGCTGAGGCCATTTCTTCACCAAATCAGCGTCATTTGTTTATATATTTCTTGATTGTGGTAAGGATATTTTATGAAATTTAATATGTTTGGTCCAACTACAAAGTTAGATACTGCTATTGGGGAAAAAGTGAAGGACATGTCGGAAGCAGACATTGTTGAGTCCACACATTAAACGGTATCTGACTGATGTAGGTTGTTATAATTATGGTGACATATTATTGTATTAAAATAGTTTAGCAAGCCTCTGTGTTCAATGAACACTGTTTAACATTCCTGAAGCAAATATAATTGAAAAGAAAAGAAGAAAATATCATATCAGAGGAAATGTGGTTACTCCACATTATTGTATGGAGGAAAAGTATGTGAACGTACAGTGGCGTATCTACTATAAGGACTTGAGGTGTGGTCACAACCAGTTGGGAGTCCTGTACAATTCGGGGCGGGTGCATTTGTAAAGCACGCGAGGCTGACCCCATACCCACGTAGGAAATTAAGTGTTAGAAAAATTGATCAGAGATAAAAGGCCAGGGTGTCCTTTTGTTGCAGAGGGTCTATGTTCCTGTTGCCGGCTGGTGACAGGAAACCTGCTGAATGCTTATAAACACCAGCCAGTCTCCAACCAGACTTATATGCTGTTGAATATGCAGTAGGAGCTTTGGCGAGTGTTGAACTTGTAATTTCTGCAACTACCCATTGAATTATCTTACAACAAGGACTCCCAGGTGAAGGGTAAAACATCTAGGGCATCTCTGACATTTTCTTGTGTTTCAAAATATTACACAGGAATTTTATGGGTGTAGGATGAACTACAGCCCTCATATACAGTGACTCTCCCGGTAGATAACTAAAGTGAACTCTGTAATATTTCATCCAGGAAGGACATTTATAAATTAGATAACTAAAGTGAACTAATTTAATATTTAATACAGGAAGGACATTTATAACTACATAATAACTTTTAGTTATTGGGCAGATTGTCCCAACATTTTTAATTGTTCTATTCTGTAAACTATCTTGTCCTTATTTTCAAAGACCTGTCCACAAGCTATGACTGGACAGGCAAAATAAATTGTAAATATTTGTTCAAAGAAAAACTTAACTGCTAGTTATTAACTGTGGTAAAATGGGATGTTATAAATATTTATAGGGGACTTAGTGTACTGACTGAGATCAGCTGTGAAGGTATCTGTATCTAATAGGTGTAGTGTTTTACAGATAACCTTACTTGCTACCACATTTATACCTCAGTCAGAATTATTCTGGAATATTGTGATGACTACGTTAAATGTCTAGGGTTATGAAAATGATGAAGTGTAAATCACAACAACAACAGACAGATAAACCATTTAATTATTCCACAACACTTTACACCACTGTGACTCTCACATACATATAACACTCTATAAGATTATTTCAAATGAGGCAAGTGTTAAAGGTTAAAAATATATGTATTAAGTTCTTTCAATAATAGAGATCCTGATTCAACTACACAGTGAACCAGGAAACATAATAAAATGTAATTACAAGTATTATGTACACAGTTTATAGATATGATCTTTGTATTGACATATATTATTATTAGTATTCTATGTGTGTGAGTTGTGATGTGGTACTAGGAGGTAATACTGGCTGTTCAAGCTATGTTGTTGATTGTCATCACGACTTCAAGTGTTTGTTTCTGTTGGAACTAGTATTGGAGATGTTCTCAGTTCCTGGCATTAAAACAATTACTTGCCCCTCTTTATTTAATACAATGTCAATTTTAGAGGGGGGTACATAATGTTGAGCTCCTCTGGCCACAGAAGCTTATCTTTCGTGATGGCGGCAGGAAAAGACTCCTCTGCTCAATTGCTTCACTGTGTTCTGGAGACACCTCACTGGTTGCTATCTGGACCAAGGAGTATGCTGTCAGCCTCTGGATTTAGCAAAACTCAGACCAGGTGCTGCTTCAATAACTAGGACCACAGTCCCTGAAACAAGAAGGTTGTACCTCCTACTTCAGAACTAATTTATACTCTATTTCCACACTGAGCACAATACATAACAAACACTGAGTTCAGAGCGGTAGGCCAACTGCTATCTTCATCTGAAACAATTTACACCAGTATTCTCCTCCCTAATGGTTACTACGCCTCTGCAATTTCAGCTGTAAGTCCTTCTATACAATAAGATAGGTGTCAGTGTACTATTTGGTAATTCCATGTAGGCCTAGGCAGTTAAACTCCTCTCCGACAAGTTTGGTTCAGGTTGGAGCAATATCTAGGCTTGGCCTCATGTTTGCTACTGAACCACACACATATATACAGACACAAATTATCAATTCACATTTAATTTTCATCAAAAAGATATCAAATATTTCAAGCTTCCCACAATTCATGGAAATAATAAACAATTACGTTGACCGGCGATGAATATGGCACAAATTTTGATCTGCCTATGTCCCAGGCTTGTATTTAGAAAAATATGAGCTGGATCTCAACGCACTGTTCCTTTAGTAAGTTTATTTTAAAATGTGGCACTGAACTGACGCTTCTAATTGACTATATTGGCGGGTCTAACCAATCGAGCCATGTTTACCCAAGCGTTTGAAAAAAAGTACCCTTCCTTCCGTCTCCCCTAACAACAAAAAATAGTATTTATAGTCCGACTAATCGTGTTTAGCCTTACATTTATTTCTAAACAATCAAATAGGATTTTACATGGTGGTCCATTTCCCGTACAATGGTATTTTCAAAACCTGCCACTGCGCAATTCTGATTTTGGTGTTGTCTGACAGCACCACCATTTTATTTTGGCTATAATTTGTTAATTCCTAGACTATGTGCGTAACGTTTAACATATTCTTTGTCAGCAAGTCCTAAGGAACCCAATTATATAAATTTAAGGGAGCTAGGTGGCTGCGTTCAAAATGTGCATTTTCTTCTACCTCCTGTTCACTTCGATACGATGTGGTGTCTGGGTACTGTCAGGCTTTCAGACATAAAACAGTATAATGTCATGTTTCCTAATAAGCGTTTTTCAGGTTTTTAGACCTAACTCTCGTATGGGTAGTGTTTTTTATCACTGTCGATTTGAAAAAAGTTAGTGCTTCTGGCCTTACGCTTGTTGGGGGTGGCATTAATATCGCGAGACTGTGGTAGTATTGCCTGTGTTCCTTCGTACATCGCTCTCTCTCTCTTTCTATCCTAAGTTCATCTGTCTTTCCGTTTATGTTAACGTAGTGTAATTAATGTTAGTATTAATTTAGGTCATTAATCAGCTTGCGTATCTCAAGGTTTTCTTAGAAATGCAGTACACGTTTTATTGTGTTGTGGAAACGCGTGTATGCTGCTATAGGCTTTACTATCAACGTGGAAACGTTACAATTTGCAGACGAAGTAGAAAACAAGGGGGATTTCGAGTACAGTCATTGTGACAGCACTGTTCTTTACCATTCTTCTTTCCTTTTATTGAATTTATTAGTTAGGCTTTACATTTACCTTTTAATTTATATATGTAGATTTAGAATGTTTCACGACAAATTCTCCCCTCCTAAAACAGACGTTATATGTCAGTCTATAATTCTATATACACATAGAGAAATTTATTATTATTTCTGGGGCTTACGGTGATTCTCATCACACGGATGGCGGCTTAAAAAATCCGCTCCCAGATTTTTCTTTCCAGATATATACTCTATGCAAAACTCATATGGCTGCATCAGTAATGACCAACGGAGTAATCTAGAATTTTCATGTCTAGCCTGCGCTAGAAATGACAAGGGTTTGTGATCCGTTTGCAACTTAAATGCCTTCCCATACAGATAAATATTGAATTTCTTTATCGCCCATATTACTGCAAGACATTCTTTTTCGCTAGTTGAGTAGTTTGTTTCAGCTTTATTCAACTTTCTGCTAGCATATGCCACTGGGCTTAATTCCCCATCCAATGCATCTGATTTCTGTAGCAGAGTCGCCCCTAACCCAATATTACTGGCATCAGTCCTTACAATGAATTCTTGACTTAAGTCAGGTAATTTCAAAATAGGTTTGCTTGTGAGCTATTCCTTCAATTCCTGGTAAGCTAATTCACATTGTGGTGTCCATGTAATTCGGTCTGGATTTCCTTTACGTGTCAAATCAGTTAACGGTGCACATATGGAATTAAAATTTTTGATATACTTTTGGTAAAAACCACACAATGAGACAAATGATCTCACGTCTTTCTTGGTTTGTGGTCTCGGGGCTTTCTTTAGTTTCTCTAAATTCTTGGGATCAGGGGTCATGTTTCCCTGATAGACTGTGTGTCCCAAGAATTCTAATTCTTTACATCCAGCGCAACATTTGGTTGGTCGGGCTGTTAAATTCGCTTCTCTAAGTCGATTAAACAGCATGTTCAGAGAGTCAATGTGTTCCTCAAATGTTTCTGTTGCTATAAGGATATCGTCCATGAAATTTGTGATACATGGATTATTCAGAGGGTCCAATAATTTTCTCATCATTCTAGAGAAGACACTAGGTGCATTCTTCAATCCAAATGGCAATCTGTTAAACTCATAGTGTCCCTCTGAGGTACTAAACGCTAGGTATGGTCTAACCTCAGGCTTTACTGGAATCTGATAGTATCCTTTACTCAGATCCACTTTTGAGAAATATTTAGCTTTATTTAGCCTAGCAAACAACTGATTTGTATCCGGCAATGGATCCACCTGTCCTTCTGTGATAGCATTCAGTCTCCTGTAATCTATACAGAGTCTATGTTCTCCAGAGGGTTTCCTTAGGAGTACCACACTGGAACTATACGAAGATTCACTGTGTGAAATAATTCCTTCCTTCAACAAATAGTCTATGTCTTCCTTCAAAGCTTTCTCCTTAGCAAAAGGAATCGAATAGGGTTTCATACAGACAGGTGTAGGGTCTATCAGCTTCATATCATATTCCAATAAGTTTGTATGCCCCGGTTGGTCCGTTAACACCTCTGTATGATTATCTAGAACCTGTTGCACTCTCTCTTTCTGATTTTTCGTTAAATGTGTACTGATTTTCACCTGTGCCGCTGTCTCACAGGGGTGTAATGGATATTCAAATGATGAAAGTGGTTCCTTTTTCATCTCCATTGCAATGGACAAGGTCAACAAGTGTGTCTCTTCCTGATGTTCTCTTTCCAAATATTTCTTCAGGAGATTCACATGATAGATTTTTTCTTTGCCCTTTTTGTCTATCTTATAATTTGTTCTAGACACCTTCTCTAGAACTGTATATGGACCTTGCCATCCAATTTGTAACTTATTCTGACTACCGGGGAGAAGAAGCAGTACCTTCTCTCCCACAGCCAAATCTCTCTGTCTTTAGCTTTCCTGTTATAATAGGCAGCATGTTTCTTCCTGGCTTGTCTCAAATTTTCATTGGCAAGTTTCCAGCCAGTTTTTAAACGAGTGGTCAGCTCATTCACATATTGGTATGAGGATGTAATATTTTCCTCTGCCTTTTCATCAGTCCACGTTCTTAACAGAGCTACATATGGACCTGTAATTTTGTGGACCTCTTTGTCCATGCACTGGTATGGTCTCATCCACTCGAAGCGCTATAGTGATGATTTTTCTTCCCAGAATTATCATGCACAAAACGACCGCTACCAATTTTTTTCTTGGGGCTTTCTCCCCACTTAGAATTCTTGATGAGAGATTTCCTCTCTACATCCTCTTCCTCCAGTTTGTTTAAGTCCGATTGAGGGATTTTCGGCTTATCCTGGGGTAAGACATCTTTTTGCACTCTCTGCATAGTGGCCATTGTAAAACAGTTAATTGAAGCTTGTCCGTGAAAAGGGGCTTCCCATTCCATTTGGTCCACTTTATTAAATTTATTTTTCTTCCTATTGTCAGGCCTACATTTGCCCCGTGGCGTGTCCAGGTCCTGATCAATGTTCCCACTTGTGGGTGTTCCCTCATGTGCTATGCTACACCTCTCTACAAAATTCACAATGTCAATCATTGCCTTGGGCCAATAATAATTTTGAGCTACCTTTTGGATGATGGTACCTATTTTCTCATGGTCCCCATCTTCTCTCACATGTAAGCTCCTTATTAATTCTGCCCTATATGTCTTTGGAAGAACCAGCTGTGCGTGACCATGGGATCTAGTTCCGGCCTTCCTGTAAATCAACTTGTTTTTCATGTAAAAATCTCCCTTGCCTGGAGTTGTATGACAAGTTGACAATTTCCTAAAACAAGGCTTGAGGGTCTTATCCCTAGCCTGTGCCTTCCTCAACTCTTCTGGAGTGGTATTTACCATAATATCCTCCTCCTTTCTTGAGGCTGACCTGACCTGAAGGGTGGCCATTACTATAGGATTCCTTCTACAACGGTCAGTGTCATGATTGTTCATCTTACAATTTTTACACCACCTCCTTCCTTGGTTGAAAGATTTTCTTTCATCATATTTCCTTTCATCGAATTGTGGGGTTTTATTTTTATTGTCATACCGTGGCCTATCAAACTGGTGCTTACCTTTGTTTTGATCTCTAGGATCAAATTTATTAAAGTTCTGTGATGCCTTAAAATTATCTACCTGTTTCTTTTTATTACCTGATACCTCTGCCTGAGCTGCTTGATACCTTTCAGCTACATTTAGTAACTCACCCAGCCTCTCTGCACCTTGTTCCATGAGAAACTTTCTCAGGTCTGGAGCCATGGACTCTCTTAATTGTTCTATAAGGACAATTTCCTTAAGATCTTGGGTTTTCCCCAGAGAAGTCCATTTCTCCAAGTATGTCTCTAACCGTGCAGAGAACTGGTGATAGGATTCACCTGACAGTAGTTTAGCATTCCTAAATTTTTTTCTATAAAATTCTGCGTTCTTTTCGTATCTTAACAAAAGAGCCTGCTTTAGCATGTCATAATTTTCTTGATCACTTCTGTTCATTTTGGCAAAAACTTCATAAGCTGCCCCACGAAGACCTTGAGATAACTTTAAGCTCCACCTTTCTCTCTCTAACCCATACGTGGTAGCTAATAGTTCATATCTATTTAGATAGCTCTCAATATCATCTTCTTTCTCAACAAAATGATCTAAATGAAAGTTCATAGCTGAGGTTGAGGCTCCCTGACTAGCAGTAGCATCGGAGGTAAAGGGACTGGCACCATTTTCAGGAGCATGGCCTTGAAACTCAAACTCCCTTAGTCGCAACTCATGTTCCATTTGTAATCTTTTATCTTCTGCTTCCCTTTCTGCAGCTAATCGCTTGTCTTCCCTTTCTGCAGCTAATCTTTTGTCTTCTCTTTCTGCCTCCAATTTCTTAGCCTCAGCCTCAAATTGTAACTTCTTAATTTCCTTTTCAGCCTCTAACTTTCTTTCGGCTTCTTTTTCTAATCTTCTTTCTTCCCGTTCAATATATTTGTCACATTCAGCAGTGACATAAGCAATCATAATTTGCCCGTCCATTCCTAACTCTTTTGCAGTCTGCACAGCAGCAGATCGAAATTTGGCCAGGTCCGCCATTTTCTAACAGGTAAATGTATATAATGTCTAACTAAACAATACAATTTCTAACTAAATAGCCAATAACCACCACAGGCACTGAGAGCTCAACGTTATTTATTTTCACCCAAGGATACCTTTTTAATTTTTATTATTCCCGGAAGTGAATTACCCCCAATATTTATAATAGGGAAAGATTCAAAATCCCGGCTTGGTCCCAATATATGTGGTAAAATGGGATGTTATAAATATTTATAGGGGACTTAGTGTACTGACTGAGATCAGCTGTGAAGGTATCTGTATCTAATAGGTGTAGTGTTTTACAGATAACCTTACTTGCTACCACATTTATACCTCAGTCAGAATTATTCTGGAATATTGTGATGACTACGTTAAATGTCTAGGGTTATGAAAATGATGAAGTGTAAATCACAACAACAACAGACAGATAAACCATTTAATTATTCCACAACACTTTACACCACTGTGACTCTCACATACATATAACACTCTATAAGATTATTTCAAATGAGGCAAATGTTAAAGGTTAAAAATATATGTATTAAGTTCTTTCAATAATAGAGATCCTGATTCAACTACACAGTGAACCAGGAAACATAATAAAATGTAATTACAAGTATTATGTACACAGTTTATAGATATGATCTTTGGATTGACATATATTATTATTAGTATTCTATGTGTGTGAGTTGTGATGTGGTACTAGGAGGTAATACTGGCTGTTCAAGCTATGTTGTTGATTGTCATCACGACTTCAAGTGTTTGTTTCTGTTGGAACTAGTATTGGAGATGTTCTCAGTTCCTGGCATTAAAACAATTACTTGCTCCTCTTTATTTAATACAATGTCAATTTTAGAGGGGGGTACATAATGTTGAGCTCCTCTGGCCACAGAAGCTTATCTTTCGTGATGGCGGCAGGAAAAGACTTCTCTGCTCAATTGCTTCACTGTGTTCTGGAGACACCTCACTGGTTGCTATCTGGACCAAGGAGTATGCTGTCAGCCTCTGGATTCAGCAAAACTCAGACCAGGTGCTGCTTCAATAACTTGGACCACAGTCCCTGAAACAAGAAGGTTGTACCTCCTACTTCAGAACTAATTTATACTCTATTTCCACACTGAGCACAATACATAACAAACACTGAGTTCAGAGCGGTAGGCCAACTGCTATCTTCATCTGAAACAATTTACACCAGTATTCTCCTCCCTAATGGTTACTACGCCTCTGCAATTTCAGCTGTAAGTCCTTCTATACAATAAGATAGGTGTCAGTGTACTATTTGGTAATTCCATGTAGGCCTAGGCAGTTAAACTCCTCTCCGACAAGTTTGGTTCAGGTTGGAGCAATATCTAGGCTTGGCCTCATGTTTGCTACTGAACCACACACATATATACAGACACAAATTATCAATTCACATTCAATTTTCATCAAAAAGATATCAAATATTTCAAGCTTCCCACAATTCATGGAAATAATAAACAATTACGTTGACCGGCGATGAATATGGCACAAATTTCGATCTGCCTATGTCCCAGGCTTGTATTTAGAAAAATATGAGCTGGATCTCAACGCACTGTTCCTTTAGTAAGTTTATTTTAAAATGTGGCACTGAACTGACGCTTCTAATTGACTATATTGGCGGGTCTAACCAATCGACCCATGTTTACCAAAGCGTTTGAAAAAAAGTACCTTTCCTTCCGTCTCCCCTAACAACAAAAAATAGTATTTATAGTCCGACTAATCGTGTTTAGCCTTACATTTATTTCTATCCAATCAAATAGGATTTTACATGGTGGCCCATTTCCCGTACAATGGTGGTTTCAAAACCTGCCACTGCGTAATTCTGATTTTGGTGTTGTCTGACAGCACCACCATTTTATTTTGGCTATCATTTGTTAATTCCTAGACTATTTGCATAACGTTTAACATATTCTTTGTCAGCAAGTCCTAAGGAACCCAATTATATAAATTTAAGGGAGCTAGGTGGCTGCGTTCAAAATGTGCATTTTCTTCTACCTCCTGTTCACTTCGATACGATGTGGTGTCTGGGTACTGTCAGGCTTTCAGACATAAAACAGTATAATGTCATGTTTCCTAATAAGCGTTTTTCAGGTTTTTAAACCTAACTCTCGTATGGGTAGTGTTTTTTATCACTGTCGATTTGAAAAAAGTTAGTGCTTCTGGCCTTACGCTTGTTGGGGGTGGCATTAATATCGCGAGACTGTGGTAGTATTGCCTGCGTTCCTTCGTACATCGCTCTCTCTCTCTTTCTATCCTAAGTTCATCTGTCTTTCCGTTTATGTTAACGTAGTGTAATTAATGTTAGTATTAATTTAGGTCATTAATCAGCTTGCGTATCTCAAGGTTTTCTTAGAAATGCAGTACACGTTTTATTGTGTTGTGGAAACGCGTGTATGCTGCTATAGGCTTTACTATCAACGTGGAAACGTTACAATTTGCAGACGTAGTAGAAAACAAGGGGGATTTCGAGTACAGTCATTGTGACAGCACTGTTCTTTACCATTCTTCTTTCCTTTTATTGAATTTATTTGTTAGGCTTTACATTTACCTTTTAATTTATATATGCGGATTTAGAATGTTTCACGACATTAACATCTTTAATAGAAACTTAAAGTGTCTGATTGTTGTGTAACATCATTCATTTCTCCCCTAGACACTAGGTACACCATACACCATACCCTAGAGCCAGAAGATTGACCGTGTGAGACCTAGGGAGGTAGCGTTAGGTTCTCTGCACATAATTCATCATCATCATCTATAGAGTCAGAGACCTACATGTGCTTGACCTCACACGGTTATAGCAGACACCTTTTCATTCTTGTTAGGATACCATCATAACCTCCCCAGCAAAATCGACTTTGCTACATAAATTGGTAGGCTTGTCCGGGCATCTGAATTTCTTTTAGTACTACATACATTGGGGTCTGGGGTTTAGCTTTAACAACAGTCTAATTTTCCCAGGGAATCCCCATATAGTATTACCCAAGATTTGGGAAGTGAAGAAAGTGTCAGAGCCCAGATTTAATTAAATAAATTTATAATTAGTTAGAGATTTTGTTAGAACATTTTGTACTTACTAGAATGGCAGATCTGGCCAAGTTTTGCTCTGCAGCTGTACAGACTGCTAAAGAGATGGGCATGGATGGACCAGAGTTGGTTCAATATGTAACTTCAGAGGTGGATAAATTTATTGCCCGGGAAGATAAAAGGTTAGAGAAAGAAGCTGAAAGAAAGTTAGAGGCTGAAAAAGAAATAAAGAGGTTGCAGATTGAGGCTGATAGAGAGGCTGAGATAAAGAGGCTCTAATTGGAGGAGAAAAAATTAGAGGCAGAAGAAAAAAGATTGACTGCCGAGAGGGAAGCAGAAAAAGAAGATAAGAGATTGCAGAGGGAGCATGAGCTACGACTAAGGGAGTTAGAAATTCAAGGCCATGCTCCTGAAAATGGTACTAGCCCCTTTGCCTCAGATGCCACTACTAGTCAGGGAGCCTCAACCTCAGCTATGGGTTTTCATGTAGACCATTTTGTTGAGAAAGACGATGACATAGAAGGATATTTAAGCAGGTTTGAACTTTTAGCTACTACTTATGGGTTAGAACGAGAAAGATGGGGGGTAAAGTTGTCTCAGGGACTACGGGGAACTGCTTATGAAGTGTTTTCCAAAATGAGCAGGGATGACCAAGACAACTATGACATGTTGAAGCAAGCTCTTCTGTTAAGATATGAAAAGAACGGAGAGTTTTATAGAAAGAAACTTAGGAATGCCAGGCTACTGTCGGGTGAGACCTATCACCAGTTCTCCGCCCGGTTGGAAACGTATATGGAGAAATGGGCTACTTTGGGGAAAACCCAAGATCTCAAAGAGATGATACTCATTGAACAGATGAGAGAGTCCATGGCTCCAGACATGAGAAAGTTTCTCATGGAACAGGGCGCAGAGAGGCTGGGTGAGATAATAAATGTCACTGAAAGGTATCAGGCAGCCCAGGAGAGGTAGCTTGCACAAAGAAGAAACAAATAAATCAAAGTAAGGCCCCTCAAAACCATAACAAATTCGATAATAGAAATAAGCAGAACTTCGATAGGCCTCGAAATGAATTTAAGAATAGACCCTCACAATTCAATGATAGAAGAAATGATGAAAGAAAACCTTTTAACCAAGGAAAGAGGTATTGTAAAAATTGTCGGATGGACAACCATAACACTGAAAATTGTGGAAGGAGACCTGTAGTAATGGCCACCCTTCAGGTCAGGTCGACTCCTAAAAAAGAGGAGGAACCACCAAAAACAATGTCTCGTAAACAGTGGAGAAAGGCACAGGCTGAAGATAGGTCACTGAAGCCGTGTTTTGAAAAACTCCAAAAACTCCATACCCCTCCAAGGAAAGGAGACTTCTATTTGGATGATGGACTGCTTTGCAGGGCGGATAAAGCAGGATTATCTGGGTGTGGACAGGTAGTAGTGCCATCGAGATATAGGGCACAAGTTATGAGACAAACACATGTTCTAAATGGTGAACACCAGAAGATGGGTACCACATGCCAAAGAACATCTGTTGGATATTTCTGGCCCGGAGAAGTTGATGACATAAGAAAATTTGTCGAAGACTGCGAACAGTGCAGCGAGAAAAATTCCACAGGGTGGAAAAATAATAACCAAATGCAAAAGAAGCATTATGGCAAACCGGGACCAGAAAATAAAGAGGGAACAACACACGTGGGAAAAGGAATCAGGACCTAGACACGCCACGGGGTAAAATTAGGCCTGGAAAGAAAAAAAAATTATAATAAAGTGGACGAAGGGGAATGGGAACCCCCGTTTCACAGACAGTCTTCGCTCAAATGTTTTACAATGGCTACTATGCAGCGAGTACAAAGAACTGTTATACCCCAGAATAAGCCGACGATCCCTCGGTCAGACTTATGTAAACTGGAGGACGAAAAAAGAGAGCGAAGTTCTCTCAATTTGAAGTTGAACCTGAGGGGAGACAACCCCAGGAAACAAATTGGTAGTGGTAGATTCTTGTGTGGTGACACAAGAAAGAAACGTCCGCAAAACAAAGCTTCCAATGTAAAGGACCTGACAGGTGCCATGAATACTATGTCAGAAAAATTAAAAGTCCATATGTAACTTTGCTAAGGACCTGGACAGATGAGAAGGAAGAGGAGACTGTTACCTCATCATACCAATATGTGAAAGAACTGACCACTCGTTTAAAAACCAGTTGGAAACTGGCAAATGAAAATTTGAGACAAGCCAGGAAAAAGCATGCTGCTTATTTTAATAAAAAAGCGAAGGATCGAGAACTTGCTGTAGGGGAGAAAGTACTTCCTCTATTGTCAGGCAGCAACAATAAACTTCAGATCGGATGGCAAGGGCCATATACAGTTTTGGAAAAGGTATCCAGAACAAATTATAAGATAGACAAAAAGGGAAAGGAGAAAGTCTATCATGTGAACCTTTTGAAGAAATATCTGGACAGACAAATCCAGGAGGGATCACATTTAATGGCCTTGTCTATCGCAACCGAGATGAAGAATGAACCTCTCTCCTCGGGTGAATATCCACTGAAAACCAGTGAAACGTTTGCACAGGTGAAAATCAGTAATCACCTGACAAAAGGACAGAAGGGGAAGGTTCAACAGGTCCTTGAGAAACATACAGATGTGTTAATTGATAAACCGGGACACACAAATTTGTTGTCAAATGATATGAAACTACTAGACCCAGCACCCATCTGTATGAGGCCTTATTCTATTCCGTTCGCTAAGGAAAAAGCTTTGAAAGAGGAAATTGATTATTTGTTAAAAGAAGGGATTATTTCTCACAGTGAGTCTCCTTACAGTTCCTGTGTAGTTTTGTTGCGGAAACCATCAGGAGAACATAGACTGTGCATAGATTACAGGAAACTGAATGCTGTCACAGAAGGTCAGGTGGATCCATTACCTGATACTACTCAACTTTTTGCCAGGCTGAACAAGGCAAAATATTTTTCTAAGGTGGATCTTATCAAAGGCTATTACCAGATTCCAGTAAAACCTGAGGTTCGACCTTATTTGGCCTTTAGCACCTCGGAAGGTCATTATGAGTTTAACATGTTACCATTTGGTTTGAAAAATTCCCCGAGCGTGTTTTCTAGGATGATGCGAAAATTGCTGGATCCCCTGAAAAATCCATGTATTTCGAATTTTATGGATGATATCCTCAATGCTACGGAAACATTTGAGGAACACGTTACCTCTTTGAATATGCTGTTTGATAGACTCAGAGAGGCTAACTTAACCGCTAGGCCAACAAAATGCTGTATTGGTTGTAAAGAGTTGGAATTCTTGGGACATACAGTACATCAGGGTAGCATGACCCCTGATCCCAAGAATCTGGAAAAACTAAAAAGAGCACCTAGACCACAAACAAAAAAAGATGTGCGATCTTTCGTGTCTCTGTGTGGTTTTTACCAAAAGTATATCAAACATTTTAACTCTATATGTGCTCCTTTGACGGATTTAACTCGCAAAGGTCAACCTGATACTATAATTTGGACAGCACAGTGTGAATTGGCTTACCAGGAGTTAAAAGAGAAGCTTACAAGCAGGCCAGTGTTGCAATTGCCTGACTTGACCAAAGAATTTATTGTGCGAAGTGACGCAAGCAATGTAGGCCTGGGCGCTACATTATTGCAAAGGTCCTCCTCACAAGATGGGGAATTGAACCCAGTCGCATATGCTAGCCGCAAATTGAACAAGGCGGAAAAAAATTACTCAACTAGTGAAAAAGAATGTCTCCCTTTAATATGGGCGATAAAGAAATTCCAGATTTATTTATATGGCAGGACATTTGTGGTCCAAACGGACCATTCCCCCCTCGTGTTCTTGTCATAGGCCAAGCATGAAAATTCTATATTATTGAGATGGTCTATCTCGTTGCAACCAGACTCATTTTTAATAGAATACATTCCCGGCCCTTTGAACGTTGGCGCAGACTTTTAGAGCAGACATCCTTATAATGAAGATCAGAAAAACGAGTAAGACTTCATGGAGCTAAGTAATCTCGCATATTATAACCTGCAAATGAATGCATGTTTTAGGATGGGAGGTGTGTAGCAAAATATGCGAGAATAAACGCTCAATTCAGTCCGATTTAGGCATAAAACGATAATAAATACATTAGCCCGCATGTGTCTGACGGTTGGCATCTTTGAAGCCAGCAGCGCTGCTTTTTGCACAGTGCTAAGCCTATAGAACGATTTCACGGAAAAAGTCTGACACGCTTTAGTTTCGTTTTCGACAAACACTACTAATATTTAACTTTTGCCCAATCTGCTGTATACACTTTGTAGTCTAGCCTTACAATTAACTATTGGCGGAAGCATACCGCAATATAGCTATCTGAAGTAACACTTTCTCTCAACTTTGTAGCAAAATACGTAGTAATCCTTACATATTTTGGTAATATTACACGACACAATGCTAACTAGTAACGCCCCGTCTACACCCCGCTTCGATGACACAGTCTGCAACGCATATATTCACACTGCGGAAAAGCCAGCCAAGGCATAACCACGCAGACAATTTTATTTCCTCCTAGTGGTAGCATTTCTGACGTAACTAAAACAAGTAGTTATTTGAAAAATACATGCTCGCAAGATAAAGGAGAGGAAAGATGGCGGACTTGTGTAAAACTTTATTTGACGATGGACGATGACATAAATTGGAAATTTTAAACCATTATGAAGTTCCCCATAAGAATTATATGGTAGTATGACGTAAAGTTAGCTGAGTAAGAATGTACTTTAAAATATATGATAGTAGTATTAGAGAAGTTATTGAAGAAATACTAATATCTAAGAACACACGACCAGACACACTGGCGTTCCTGCTCATGTTTTTTTTTTGTAACGTTAGGGGGACGCGAGCTGGAAAAAGAGGTAGGGAGGTACATTCAAATTCGCTTGAGGTGAACAGAGTATGAATGGGAAAGGGGAATGGTAGGAGAAATGTAATCCTAATGTGATATCTTTTTGTATTGGGCATGACTAGAGCAGACGGGCCAATCGACCACCAGTTATTCAAAATTGTTTTGGGTTTTTAATTCAAACTGCATTTGAATTCAAGTAGTAGAACGTTACGATTGGCTAGTGCTGGTAGATATTAGCAAAAGGCTTTGATTATTCATTGCCAGTTGAACTAAAATTTGTATACAGATACGCTGAAAAACAGCAGTGTTAATTTTAAACTTAAATAAAGAATAAATTCACTGTCTGTGCAGTTCGGAGGAAGCTGAGGCCATTTCTTCACCAAATCAGCGTCATTTGTTTATATATTTCTTGATTGTGGTAAGGATATTTTATGAAATTTAATATGTTTGGTCCAACTGTAAAGTTAGATACTGCTATTGGGGAAAAAGTGAAGGACATGTCGGAAGCAGACATTGTTGAGTCCACACATTAAACGGTATCTGACTGATGTATGTTGTTATAATTATGTTGACATATTATTGTATTAAAATAGTTTAGCAAGCCTCTGTGTTCAATGAACACTGTTTAACATTCCTGAAGCAAATATAATTGAAAAGAAAAGAAGAAAATATCATATCAGAGAAAATGTGGTTACTCCACATTAATGTATGGAGGAAAAGTATGTGAACGTACAGTGGCGTATCTACTATAAGGACTTGAGGTGTGGTCACAACCAGGTGGGAGTCCTGTACAATTCGGGGCGAGTGCATTTGTAAGGCACGCGAGGCTGACCCCATACCCACGTAGGAAATTAAGTGTTAGAAAAATTGATCAGAGATAAAAGACCAGGGTGTCCTTTTGTTGCAGAGGGTCTATGTTCCTGTTGCCGGCTGGTGACAGGAAACCTGCTGAGTGCTTATAAACGCCAACCAGTCTCCAACCAGACTTATATGCTGTCGAATATCCAGTAGGAGCTTTGGCGAGTGTTGAACTTGAAATTTCTGCAACTACCCATTGAATTATTTTACAACAAGGACTCCCAGGTGAAGAGTAAAACATCTGGGGCATCTCTGACATTTTCTTGTGTTTCAAAATATTACACAGGAATTTTATGGGGGTAGGATGAACTACAGCCCTCATATACAGTGAATCTCCCGGTAGATATCTAAAGTGAACTCTGTAATATTTCATCCAGGAAGGACATTTATAAATTAGATAACTAAAGTGAACTAATTTAATATTTCATACAGGAAGGACATTTATAACTACATAATAACTTTTAGTTATTGGGCAGATTGTCCCAACATTTTTAATTGTTCTATTCTATAAACTATCTTGTCCTTATTTTCAAAGACCTGTCCACAAGCTATGACTGGACAGGCAAAATAAATTGTAAATATTTGTTCAAAGAAAAACTTAACTGCTAGTTATTAACTTCTTTAATAGAAACTTAAAGTGTTTGATTGTTGTGTACCATCATTCATTTCTCCCCTAGACACTAGGTACACCATACACCATACACTGGAGCCAGAAGATTGACCGTCTGAGACCTAGGGAGGTAGCGTTAGGTTCTCTGCACATAATTCATCATCATCATCTATAGAGTCAGAGACCTACATGTGCTTGACCTCACACGGTTATAGCAGACACCTTTTCATTCTTGTTAGGATACCATCATAACCTCCCCAGCAAAATCGACTTTGCTACACAAAGCATGACTTGCTGCTTTCTTTGTATATTGTTGAGATGGTGTTGAATGTCTGGTCGACATCGTCGGTCTCTGTTCTTTCCTGGCTTTTGGTAAATCTGATATCGTCTCTTTACGTCGACCACGAACACTTTTCTGGTGAGGGGGTCCTTAAGTTTCGTGATGTTATATCTTTTCTGTTTGACTGCAACTTCCAGCAGCTCTGAGTTTCACCTTCAGTCTTGCTACTACTAGGGGATGATCACTTCCCACATCTGCGCCTCTTCTTACTTTCACGTCTTGTAGTGCATGTCTCCATCTGCAATTGATCATTATGTGATCTATCTGGTTTTTGTCTCGTCCGTTTGGTGATTCCCATGTTAACTTGTGCACTTCTTTGTGTTGAAAAAGTGTTCCTCCAAATGTACAGGTTGTTAATACTGCAGAAGCTTATTAATTGTATATATTGTTGTATATATTTTCAGAATAATCCCCTTTTCACCTTTCAGAAAATTATAGTGGCAATAAAAATGTAATCTTTCTTCCATGCCCGAATAATTAAACCAGTTTGTCTCTCCTCCTGGTGCAAAATCTTATCTCGGGCGAATCTTATCTCAACTTGCCTGATGGTGTGAGGCATTTATGACCGCAACGTGAAGCGTTCACGGTAATGGGCAGTTATGATGCAACAAATCCTAGCGAAGAAGTCTGCAGTCGTTTCTGTTATAACGTATAACCTAATTAACATGCAGAGTAGGAAACCAGCTATTATTGAAATCTAAAAGAAAGTTGAATGTAAAATTTGATGTAATTTGTATACACATTGTGATATAACAACCACGAACTTTCTTTCATATTATATTTATTTAACAATTATAATTAATAAAAATTCAGAGGTACAATTATAAGCAATATTTATATATTTACTGAGCGTCCGATTTAAAGAGTGGTTAGAGCGCTGGTCTCTCGCGGCAAAGGGGCTAGGTTCAATTCATGGTATCGACACGCTCCAGTCTACCCAGCTGCAAATGGGTACCTGACTTTGCTCGTTAATTAGGGAAAGAAAAGGCAGCGAGGAAGGGAACTGGTCATCTATCCTTTTGGTGCTGGACCTAGTATAGTGAAGTCTCTAATACTTCACTCCACTACGGCAGTAACTGCTAAGGGACCACCTTTACCTTATATTTATTATTCACTGCCCAAATTATGATCCCACGATACGTACCATACCGATACCTGTTTGGAACGAACATTGAAATAATAATTTCCCACCATATATATAGACGAAGTTTGTTTACACACTATAAATGAATACCACATGAAGCAAGCATAAAAACATCTTTACTTTTTATCTCTCCAGTCTTTTTGCCCTATAAAGGAACGGTGGAAATGTCCGCTTAATAGATTATAATAACTACAACGCAGTGCGATTATACCTATTTTTTCAGACAAGAATTACTGTACAGTGCTTCGTGCCTGAGTTAAGTGTCTGTTACCTAGGCAAGAATCACTTTTCCAGTGTAGCATGACGGTAGCATGCACTGTACAGTGCGTGTTGCAGGTCAGTACTTCCTGCCTATTAAACCGGTCCAAAACCCGGCTGAAAAACGAAGAGGGCGGCATACGTAGGTGCTCAGTCTCCCTCAGAAATGTCGAAGGGTATGAATGCTAATTGTTCCTGTTGCGTACTGCTTGTATACACATGGCATACGTCCTCTCACACGTTCATCCTTGTTGGTCTTACGCCTTGTTGGCGTGTATGATGCCTAATTCCTTGCATCGATTGCAGTGTCATTCTCTAATAGGCGATCATGAAATCAGTATTTTTCTCTGATCCATGTCTGGAGCACGTTCTTTGGGTGCTCTTGAACCTAGTCTGTCAGCTCTTTCATCGCCGCGTACTCCTGCATGACCATGACAGTAGATCATCAGTAGATCGATGTTTCTATGGATGTTTTCCATTCATGTCGGAGTCATCCATTTTGAACATTTCGAAGCATGGATTGTGATCCCAATAACTGCATTTGTTAATAAAGTCTCAGACAGCCATCTTAAGGCAGCAGTAACTGCCTCTACTACCATTGATATAACGACTAATGCACGTCATCGGTCTTTAGACTTATTCCCACGGAGCTCAGGTATGGGTTGGCTTACATTGTTTCTCTTCATTCGTCGATGTAACCAGAATTTCTGTAAGGTCTTTTCCGTGCCCAACCTGTGTCACGAAGGCCTCCCACACTTGGTCCTTGGCTTGCGACGCTCTTGAACCTATTGATGGCTTTCTGTATGTTCTCCTTTATCTCTTCAGCCCCTCTATTATTCATTGTACTTCTCTTTCGTGCTTTCTCCATTATTTCAACGCTACATCCTTTTCTATTCATGCTTCTATTATCTATTATAGTCATGTGATCTTGCACGGTACTTAAAAGTGTGGTTAAACCTACCTGGTTGCCCTCCCCTTTGCAATGAGGAATACACAAGATAGGTGATCATTTTCTGTTCTCCTGGTACATTCCAACGTGCAAGGGTTGTGGCAGCATTAGAAATCAATGCCAGATCTATGACGCCATCAGTGTCCCCGGGTTTAGTTGCCATCATTCAAGATGGTTAAGTTTGTGCCTGTTGCTGTCATTTTCGACGGAGTCATATGTCAAGTTATTTGCTTATGTTTTTTCATAAGAATAATTGTGTCTTTACCTTGCGATGTCAGGTTGATTAGGGGTTGTCTTCCCTTGTTTGTTCGTTCATTGTGTTTGACCTTATGGGTCAAAGGTAATACAGTTCTGGGCTATATGCGATGCGCAGTGGAGAGCGCGAGATTAGACTTCCGTCTTGTTGAGTTGTGAAGTCCTGCCTTCTGAGGACGTGTAGGTCCATTGTGTTTTCGGGGAAAATCTTCGAAGTGACTGCGTTGGTAGTTCTCCCCAGTGAATCTCTGTGCGTCGGAATGGCGACAGAGTTCCTTATTGTGTTCTGAGGATTCGGTTCCAGGTAATACCGACCTTTTTCATTATTACGCTTTCGGTGGCAGAACATGTTGAAGGATTACCTAGTCTGTGAACTACAGCTCACCGGTCCTACGTTACAGAACTTGTACATTATGCTCAAGATAGCTATGTAAGACTATTTGTCTTTAAACGAACAGAAGTCCAGTGACGAAGTTATATTGTGGAAACCGCAGATTGGCGGTATATTTATATCTACATAAGCATTACGGCAGGGTTGATGTTAACCTGCTTAGTAGAAGTACACAGATGACGCCATAACGAGGCCTGTGTTAAGGCTAATATATTACAGCCTGATAATGTGCAATTGGCGGGTGTAGCGAGGTGTTTTGAGGAGATAGGACAGCTTGGATGGAATGGAAGAATAAAGATAATAATGTCTTATTGATAGCTTCCGAGTTCGAAGAAACTGCCTCTCCTCGGGAATTAGTGTACCAGAAATTTACTTAAAAGAGAATTCTAGCAACTAAACAGGATATTCTCTAGGCGATAAATTCTATATCCGATATCCTACAAAGGACTATGTATAGTACATATAGATGGATAAGAGATTTGGTGCCCAGCCACATTAAAAATATCCC
The DNA here is from genome assembly GCA_024509875.1 of Oreohelix idahoensis. Classification (NCBI taxonomy): domain Eukaryota; kingdom Metazoa; phylum Mollusca; class Gastropoda; order Stylommatophora; family Oreohelicidae; genus Oreohelix; species Oreohelix idahoensis. The sequence goes on from JAMPIV010015508.1 coordinate 21,182, forward strand.
GACCCAATAGTGTTTATTAATTATGGCTCTGCCCCCAGGGTGTAGATTTATGTTACTAAAACTATACAACCCATTTAAATATTACAAAAAAATAACAACAGACTCGGTTATGTAAAGTTTACAAAAATGAAAATAGAATCTCACAATATATTCAATTAAAGAACTATATGTTCCCTAATCTATGACTGGTTCTGATCCATGTCAGAATTAATTTTTATTCTTGTTGCCAGGGGTTCAATATGTCCCAGCACTCCAGGTCCCGCAAGTTCTTTTTAGGGTTTCAGAGGATGGCAAGTTGCTTTCTCCGTCTTGACTCAGGGCGCATCACCAGCTGGGATGGATTAAGTCTGCCCTTGAAAACACTGCTTATGGTTTTGTCTTCTGGTATGACAACCTGGTAGGACTGGATTGACAAACAATTGAAGCTCCATTAGTAATCATGTCAGGGAAGTCATTTCCCATATCTGCTGGGCGCTAATCGTCCATCAGAAATCTAACAAACATTCATAGCTAACAACAATAACCAATTGCTACCTATTATCTATTATAGCATAACTGACATTATAAGTTTACAGCTGGATCTCAACCTATATCTGGCTTCCAGCTTGTTTACTGCAGTGATTTTCAACATATGGGCTGTTAGCTTCACCAACTGTGAAGTTTGGGGCAGTGGTCATCAAAAAATTGAGAACCACTGGTCTACCTTGTGCCCACAGAGCAATAAAATCAATTTGGGGTCACTGTCAACAATGGTTTGAGAACCACTGGGTAATAGTTTTCTATTCTGCTGTAACATGTTGGGGTGTCATTGTTGCCAAGGTTTGAGAACCACTGAATTACAAGTCAGTCAACATAATCATTTATGAAATTTGGCTATAGTGCTGTAAATTACATAGTTCTAAGTTTATGTGATAGGCATTCATATACCTTATTAATACCATCATAACACATTAAAACATAATAAGGATATTTGCAGAAATCAGTTCAGGATTAAAATATGACAAGGATAATCATGGCTGAAATCAAACAGTTGAATTTAGTAGAAATCATTTCGTATAAAACAGGACAAGGGTAGTTCATACATGAAATTTTCAGTATACATAATGTTGTTGTCTCCTGTACAAAATCAAGGATATTAATTTCAGTCACAGTGAAAAACAAAAGATACTGACATGATATGTTGCAGATAAACATATGATTAATTCATGTTATTCATATAACAATATAGATCACTTACTCGCTCAGGCAAGATCCATTGCTGTTTAAAATGATCGGGCCCCTCTGTATTTCTTGGGAGCAACCATTTGTCCCGGTCAGTCTGCCGGCTGGGTTTTAAATTCAAGCCGGTCTGCCAGTCTAGGCTGCCGCTTTGTGACTCCTGCGCTTCGAGAATCGTGCCTAATTCCTCCAGGTTTCTGTTTGGTGGCCTTAATTTGAATACGTGAGGGGTGGGGCGCCTGACCTATTTTTGATATTACGTTCCATCCCCCCAAACTGGCCATACTCCATGGTGGTTGCTAAGGTCAAAGGTCAAACGACAATATACAGCGCTCCTATCCATTGGCTAAACTGTAATTATTCAGGGCACGGAAGTTCACAGCGGTAAAAGGTCACAGTGGTTTGCTGGTAACCTCGATTTAAGAAAAAGGAATTTATTTTCCGAAGCAAATGAGTGATCTCCTGCGGTGTTTTGACGAGAGGTAAATATTCTAGAGAATTGTAGCGAGAAGGAATGTTTGGTATGAGAAAAGATTGACAGAGAGAAAAGAAGGCGAATACACTTCGTGACATAGGCCCCCTTTTAAAAGTTATGCCTACGGCTAACTTAAGTTGAGTCGACTATTCTCTTCTGTCTGCCAATACCTTCCTGTTTCATATCTCTTGTTAATTCAATCCCATTGTTTCCTCTTTTTCCTCTGTCGAACGGAATGCCTGTAATCCACACATCTCTATCCGTCTCCTCATTGTCCAGACGTTGAGGTATGTTAAGCAATCCTGCTCGTATGATCTTCCCTCTCTTATGTTCCTCCTTGTGGACCCTACATTGTAGCTTGCCTCCTGGCAAAGAGCTTGCATTAAAGCCTACACTCTGCTTGCAATGCGGTCTATAGCAAATAGTTTTGCGTGATGAGGTTGCCAACCTCATACACAACCTTATTTTAGTCATATTACTTGACCTACCTAAGGACACATACCTATCTCCCCAGGTATGAGAGCGTGTATGTTCTTCTATCCCTGTTTCTCCAGTGATAGAGAAAGATAAGTCTACCAGTTGTTCCTGCCCACCAGGTACCAAGGAAATTTGGACCCGCTTCACTTTCTGATCCCAGAGAGTGGGTGAGGTTATTGGAACTGAGTGAAGACTAAGTGCTTGAGGCTCATGTTCCTCTTTAGCCGTTTCTCCTGTATTAACGGAAGATATTCCTGAAACATGTTTCATCCCACCAGGTACCAAGGAAATTTGGACCCGCTTCACTTTCTGCATGCAGATAGTGGGTGAGACTATCAAAACTTGTTCAGAATTAAGTGCACTGGGGTGGTCAATCCCTTTGCACTCTTCCAACTTTTCAGTGAAAATATTGGAAGATGAGTTAGGCATTGGAGTTTCCATAGCCTGTTCAGTCACGTCGTCTCTGGATCGTGCTGAGTCTCCTAAGATGATATTTTTCCCTCCTTGAGGTATGGGGTAAATTCGTTCATCTAACATTGCGGCCTTTACTTTGCCGTTTACAAAGTTCGACCTAACTTCTACATAAGCTAAAGGCAAAATCATCCTTCTGTTGTTTATCATGGGTGCTGTTACCTCAACATCCTCTTCAGTGACTTGATCAGGGTCGACGACAGAGGCTGAGATAAGGGCATCACACCCAAGACCTTGATAATACAAACAGGTGATTTCTTCTCCATTTACTATGGCAGTCTCCACATTTTGAGAATCCCTGTATCCACTCCTGGCCTTCGTCAAGTTCCCATCCATGGCAGGGACCTTAGCTTTGTATGAAGTCTGTGGGTTTGGGTCTCGGCGCCTGCAGTCTAACTGATGTAGGGTGGCCGACAGGTGATGCTCAAGAACATCCCTTCCCTTCCCATAGGGTTGAATAATCCTTTTCCGTTGAGTGATCCTATTTGGTTGAGCGATCCTATTTACCAGGTTGTTGGTGCGGTTGTTTTCAGTATGCCTGTTGTGAGTTTTTGCTGAGGATAAGGAAGGTCTCTTCAGATTATTTGCACAGCTGTGCTTAATCTTGTTTTCAGGAAAGTCTAGAGGTCTCTGTTTAGATATCCTAGCCTCTGCTCTGTCTGAGCCTGAATTCTGAGACATAGACTTGGCTTCATGTGGTGCAGTTATATTTACCGCTGAGGGTGGTGATGGAATTGGCAAAGGAGTGGCATGATGAGTATTCCTAGATTCAAGTTTATCCCTGCATTCCATTTTTGTAGGTTGAAACTGAGTTTCCATATCTTGCAGTTCTTCCTTACACTGGAGGGATTTTTCTTGTCTTTGTCTCTCATGTTCCACATTCTCTTCCTTGCATTTTGCTCTCCATTCGTTCTGTTGCCCCATTATGCTCATGAAACATTCTACCTGTTCCGAGACATAATTTTCCAGCAAACTTCCCGAGAAGCCAGATAATTTTCCAATCTTATATGATTGCTCTGTCCATTTCTTCAGTCTTTTTATCTCATCCATTTTAACAGCAGTGGTTTTGCTGAGCGAGTATGAGATCTCTAACTCGCTATCAAATAAAAACAGGCCTAAATACTTTCTATAGCCGTAACTAAACTAAAGTATTTTAACAACCTATATTATTTAAAACCAGCATACATAAAATATAACTTAAATATTAGTTAACAACATATAACTAATAACCAGCAGTACCACCAAGAATGGTTTTCATAACATAACTTAAAATCTGTTTTTCTTGTAAAAATTTATGTGTAATTTAGTCTAAGGTAATTTATATGTCCCCTCTTTAATCTAATCCTAGACTTGGACACCAATAGTGACAAGTACCTACAGCAGTAGTGGTCTAGGAAAGATAAGAGTTTTCATATCTCAGACAAGTGTCTAAATATGAAAAAAGTAGATCCCGGACACGAGCGTCCCAGTGTAGCGAGGTGTTTTGAGGAGATAGGACAGCTTGGATGGAATGGAAGAATAAAGATAATAATGTCTTATTGATAGCTTCCGAGTTTGAAGAAACTGCCTCTCCTCAGGAAATAGTGTACAAGAAATTTACTTAAAAGAGAATTCTGGTACCTAAACAGGATATTCTCTAGGCGATAAATTCTATATCCGATATCCTACAAAGGACTATGTATAGTACATATAGATGGATAAGAGATTTGGTGCCCAGCCACATTAAAAATATCCCGACCCAATAGTGTTTATTAATTATGGCTCTGCCCCCAGGGTGTAGATTTATGTTACTAAAACTATACAACCCATTTAAATATTACAAAGAAAATAACAACAGACTCGGTTATGTAAAGTTTACAAAAATGAAAATAGAATCTCACAATATATTCAAATATACAACTATATGTTCCCTAATCTATGAATGGTTCTGATCCATGTCAGAATTAATTTTTTAATCATAGGACAATAGGAATATTCTGTAGTGGTTCTGCTGGCATGTTCAGATACTCATCTCAAATGCTGATGTAGTCTTGTTGCCAGGGGTTCAATATGTCCCAGCACTCCAGGTCCCGCAAGTTCTTTTTAGGGTTTCAGAGGATGGCAAGTTGCTTTCTCCGTCTTGACTCAGGGCACATCACCAGCTGGGATGGATTAAGTTTGCCCTTGAGAACACTGCTTATGGTTTTGTCTTCTGGTATGACAACCTGGTAGGACTGGATTGACAAACAATTGAAGCTCCATTAGTAATCATGCCAGAGAAGTCATTTCCCATATCTGCTGGGCGCTAATCGTCCATCAGAAATCTAACAAACATTCATAGCTAACATCAATAACCAATTGCTACCTATTATCTATTATAGCATAACTGACATTATAAGTATACAGGTGGATCTCAACCTATATCTGGCTTCCAGCTTGTTTACCGCAGTGATTTTCAACATATGGGCTGTTAGCTTCACCAACTGTGAAGTTTGGGGCAGTGGTCATCAAAAGTTTGATAACCACTGGTCTACCTTGTGCCCACAGAGCAATAAAATCAATTTGGGGTCACTGTCAACAATGGTTTGAGAACCACTGGGTAATAGTTTTCTATTCTGCTGTAACATGTTGGGGTGTCATTGTTGCCAAGGTTTGAGAACCACTGAATTACAAGTCAGTCAACATATTCATTTATGAAATTTGGCTATAGTGCTGTAAATTACATAGTTCTAAGTTTATGTGATAGGCATTCATATACCTTATTAATACCATCATAACACATTAAAACATAATAAGGATATTTGCAGAAATCAGTTCAGGATTAAAATATGACAAGGATAATCATGGCTGAAACCATACAGTAGAATTTAGTAGAAATCATTTCGTATAAAACAGGACAAGCGTAGTTCATACATGAAATTTTCAGTATACATAATGTTGTTGTCTCCTGTACAAAATCAAGGATATTAATTTCTGTCACAGTGAAAAACAAAAGATACTGACATGATATGTTGCAGATAAACATATGATTAATTCATGTTATTCATATAACAATATAGATCACTTACTCGCTCAGGCAAGATCCATTGCTGTTTAAAATGATCGGGCCCCTCTGTATTTCTTGGGAGCAACCATTTGTCCCGGTCAGTCTGCCGGCTGGGTTTTAAATTCAAGCCGGTCTGCCAGTCTAGGCTGCCGCTTTGTGAATCCTGCGCTTCGAGAATCGTGCCTAATTCCTCCAGGTTTCTGTTTGGTGGCCTTAATTTGCATACGTGAGGAGTGGGGCGCCTGACCTATTTTTGATATTACGTTCCATCCCCCCAAACTGGCCATACTCCATGGTGGTTGCTAAGGTCAAAGGTCAAACGACAATATACAGCGCTCCTATCCATTGGCTAAACTGTAATTATTCAGGGCACGGAAGTTCACAGCGGTAAAAGGTCACAGTGGTTTGCTGGTAACCTCGATTTAAGAAAAAGGAATTTATTTTCCGAAGCAAATGGGAGATCTCCTGCGGTGTTTTGACGAGAGGTAAATATTCTAGAGAATTGTAGCGAGAAGGAATGTTTGGTATGAGAAAAGATTGACAGAGAGAAAAAAAGGCGAATACACTTCGTGACAGCGGGTAATGCCAAGTTGTACCTGTGTGTCAAAGTGATTAAGGTATCTGACGCGTTTAGTCAGAGGTACCAAAGCGGCATTGAGAACTGTATATACATGAACATACTAATATTGACCATGAACGAAAATTGGAATGTTTACCAGCTTTTTTGAATGCTAACGATTTCCGGTCAGCATGACCTTGTGTACACTGACTGTTCCTGTTGATGCTACTATGTGTGTTATCTTCAATAAATGTTTTGAAACGTGCCCGCAGTGTCCAAGCATCTTTGACTACTGCATGTGAGTGTATGGGTTGCATGACACAACATATACGAGCCTTAACACATTCGCGCCTTCATGTGCACCCACACTCAGCTCCTCATTACAAGTACTACACATCTTAACAACATGTATACTGTCTTGTGCAAGCGATCACCTCAACAAGAGAAAAAGACAGTTACATTTCTGGTAGGCCAGCTGATGGGGCTATTTTCGTGAGAAGGACAAGTGCACATTACATTTTTGAACTGTGGATCTAAGCTACACACTGGACAGCTGTAACACACATCTGTACATTTCTACATTTCCAAGTTTTGGCTACACAGGACAGAATAAACAGTGTTAGCATTTTTGTTATAATGCTACATAATCGACAACATGACAAGTCCTGAAGTTAGCATCGAGGCGTTTGTTACATGGACAACAGCTGCATACGAGCATTCATGTTACATGTTCTGAGGTCAAGTTCCTGTTTGTAAACAGTACGAATAAATTGTCAACATTCGATGTGCAAGACTCAAGATACGAGAAGGTCATAGTAACTTTATGTTCGTGAAGGCCACTTCATACTACAGTGGATCTGTCAATCAGTGCGCGCTTGACATTTTGTTTCTGTGTTCGAAAGGATCAAGAAATTTACTTTAGTTTCAGCTGTGACTGAACTTGTTCTGCAACACATTGAATTGATTGCTATATATATTTATGTTACTTCTACTGTTGTTGTGTATTTTTCTTGTGTTCTTTTGCGGGTTTAAGGTTGGGCGGCGACTATTATAAGAGATACCACGGTCTGTAAGATATAGTGGTCTTATAATAGCGTTCTGTAGGCGCAATTTCCTTAATTGGAATTTGCTAGCAACAATTCGTTGTTATTCGTGTTAGCTGTGCCGAAACTGTACTTATCGTTGTTTTTGTAATACATTTTCTGTTTTTCAGTTTTGATTTCATTTGTTTGTATCTGTAGGTCTCTCCTTTCTTTTGTTCAGTTCTTTACACCTTTTTGTTTATAACAGTGTTGTCATTTGTCTTGTTTACTTTTCGCGGTCATTAGTACACATTTGTGTAACATTTTCTTTACTTTCTGCTTTATTGTTTATTTGACTTCCGCGAACGTTTTCGCTCATTGTTTTGTATCTTTGTCTTTGTATTTATGATTGTACCACATTATTGTCAAACACAGTCTACATACATATACTTGGTCATGCATTATTATTATTATTAATAAGGTACACTCTTCATATAGTGATTGTTAATAAAACATTATTATATCAGATATTTATACAAGTTCTTTGCTAAAAGACTTGTTATAAACAAAGATTGAGACAAGGGGAAATACATATTCAAGTTCTTTATAAAAAAAAGACTTGTGCCCATAGTGAGTGGGATATAAAGGAATTATTTTCCACAGGTACTCAAGTGATTTTTTGTTACAAGATAACCATACAAGGTCTTTGTCTAAGACTAAGAAAGTGAAATAAAGTGAAGTGAGTATACAAGTCTATTGTACAGACTTGTCTCCCATTGAAGTGGGATAAGGTAATTTATTTATTTTTTTCAGGTTTCTGATCTCATTAGACAGAATGTCTAATTTGGATTTCTTCATCCAGCAAGGGGTAACCCTTGGTAAGTCTGGTAAAGAATTGGAAGAATATTCATCTGCTCAATTCGCCATTGCATTAAAGTCAGAAGAAAAGAAACAAAAAGAGGAAAATAAATTGAAAGCAGAAGCTGAACAAAGGAAAGCAGAAGCTGAGCTAAAGAAGCTAGAAGCTGAGAATAGAAGATTAGAACTTGAAGAAAAAAGGTATCAAAGAGAAGCTGAGGAAAGAAAATTCCAGATGGAAATGGAGGAGAAAAAACTCCAAGCTCAAGCTGCTGCTGAGGAGAGAAAAAAGCTGCTGCTGAGGAGAAAAAACTCCAACTTCAAGCTGCTGCTGAGGCTGAAATTAGGAAAATGGAACATGAGGAAAGAAAACAGAAAATGGAACTTGAGGAAAGACTCGCAACTTTGGAGTTAGAGAAATTGAAAGTGGCGAGTACGGGTGCTCAGCAAACAACTTCGAGTACAACAAAGGAGAGGTCTAGTAAGATCAAATTGCCTCATTTCAATCCTTTAAAGGACGATATAACTGATTATCTTGATAGATTCGAATTTTTATGTGGTACGCATAAGATAAAAAAGGAAAACTATGTTGAACAACTGATGGAATTTTTTACAGGTGAAACTGTGACTACTCTTATGACAATAGAAGAACATAATAGAACTAATTATGATGTTGTCAGAGCAGCATTGCTAAAAAAATATCAATTAAAAAAAGAAGACTATCGTCTTCGTTTTAGGACATTGTTGCCAGAAAATGGAGTAGATTTCTCTGATTTTGTTACAAAGATACGTCGTACATTTACACGATGGGTTGAGTTGTCTCAGACTGAGAAAACATATGAAGGTCTAATGGACTTATTACTTCGAGATAAGGTTTTGTCTTCTGTTAATGATTCTTTCCTTGCATTTCTTCATGAGCGTAAGCCTAAAAACTTAAAAGACATGGAGGAATACTGTTGCCAGTACGCCACCGCGCACCCCCATGCTACAGTTAGCAATTCTAAAGTGAAAGAAGGGTTGCCAGTTGCTTCGGCAGCACCATATGGCTCTAATTTCAATAAAAAATTTCAGGGTGCTCAACAAAACTGGAATAGGAAAGGTAATCAGAATTACACTCATAAGCAGAGTAATCCAACATATGATGGTTCTTCTTCTAAGAACTGGCGAGATGGTAGTTTTCGTAATTTTGGTGGTAATAATTTTAGACACTGTCGCAAAGGTTATCACAATAAAAGCTACCCAAGCTTTTCTGCTCGGGATAACCATTCTCGACGTCAAGAATATGACGATGGTGAATATACAAACCGGGATTCAAACCGGAATGATAATTACAATAGACAATATGATAACAATTACAGGGGAAATGATAATCGCGGTAGACCTAGATATAACAAAAGAAAAGCTTTCCAACAGGCAAACTCTGCACAACAAGAGTTTGATGGAGCCTGTAATCAAGTAAATGATAGTGGTAACTCTAAGGCTATCACTGGTTGTGCTTTCGATTTTGGGAGAGCAACTGAATGCCCCCAATGCTTAACATTGTTCGACTCATCGACTGTATCTACCCTAAGTTGTGCTCACCCTCTTCCTGCTCTACCTGCTACAGTTGCGCATGATGGGAGAGGATCTTTAATCTTGCATAACTGTTTAGTGAATGATAGCCGGGTCTCAGTACTTTTCGATTCGGGATGTACTACCGTCGGGGTTAGGGAGTCTCTGATAGATCCTTGTTGTGCCACTGGAAAAGCGATCAAATGTGTTACATTTGGTGGTACTATGGAAAGTTATCCTACTGCTATTATTAGGATTGACACTCCCTTCTTCACAGGAGATGTCCGTGCATGTCTTCTTCCTAATCCTATTGCGGATCTTATAATCGGTCGTATTCATGGGGTTAGGGAATGCACACCGCAACAAATTTCTATTTGGGAGGAACAAAACATCCATGCACTTAATGCTCATGGCGGGAGCCGCGCTGGTGTAATGGCTACGACGTTGTACTGGCGACCAGGTGTTCATGGTTAAAACCCGGCCGTCGGCGTTTGAAGAAATGTTTACGACCGGAAATTTGACTGAATAACCTGAACGGCTCCTGCACATAAATCCCGTGTGGATGGGAAGGAGCGAAGCTCCTGACCGGGTTGGAAGGAAAGTCCACTGACCCCCCAGCCTCGCAATGACATGTCATTGGGCCGAAAGAGCTGGAAAGCTCGAGTGCCGCTGGTTATAGAAAAAAAAATGCTCATGGTAACACTAAGCAATATGGGAACAAAAATTTTCGTGGAAAATATAGTTTCCCACGGAATAACAATACTGCCTCTAATGGGAGTTGGCGTCAGGCCAACAAAGGTAAATCAAGTTTGTATCACGGTGAGGACTTTGATAAGTATCATGTTAAGATTCCTCAGGGAAACCGTGCATCGAATTCCCAGATTCCTGAAAAGTGGGTAAAAGAAAACAAAACTGTTAGTACCCATCGTACTCATCTCAGTCAGTACGATGTACCTGTTAAGCATATTGGTGCATGGAAATATGAAAGCAACTTTACTAAGAGAAATAACCGTGATTGTGGACAGTACCAAACGCGTCCATCTCGTGATGGTTCTTCTTCAAAGAACTGGAGGCAATTTAATTGTCCTCAACATGTTGATCCCAGTAACTATAGGAACTTTAATAAAAGTTATCAACCTGATAATAGTTTTTCTTAGAAACAACAAAATCCAGGTTTGTCTTACTTCCCTCGAGAGAGAACAGACTTTTCATTTTATGGAAAGGTCCATACACTATAGTCTCGAAAATTTCAGATGTCGACTATATCGTCGATGTGGACGGAAAGCATAAAACCTTTCATATAAATATGCTTACAGAGTTTATTGAACGTCCAGACTATTTGCAGCCTATTTTCCAGGCGACGGACGACTCTCCAGTCCAACATGGTCACATCTCATCCCTGTCTGTTATACAGGATGAGAAAACTATTTTTTCTGACGTTAACTTACCTCTTCCTGCGATTCCACTTAATTCTACGGAATCATGGAAAAACGTTACCGTCTCTTTGAACTTGTGTTTTGAGGAACAGCGTCAAGTATTCTCTACGCTACAATCATATCAGGATGTCCTTACCGACATTCCTGGACACACAGATGTCATAGAACATGACATCATACTTACTGATCATAATCCGATCAGAGTAAGACCATACCCAATACCTATTCATTTTCAAGCACAAGTCGAGAAAGAATTGGATGAGATGATTCAACTGCAAATAATTGAACAATCCACTTCAGCTTATTCTTCGTCGATAGTTATTGTTCGAAAGAAAGACAATAACATACGTCTTTGCGTTGACTATCGCAAATTAAATCAAGTTACGAAGTTCGATGCTGAACCTATGCCTTTATTAGATGATCTACTTATTAGACTTTCTAAAGCTAAATTCTTTACTAAACTAGACTTGTCGAAAGGTTATTGGCAAGTCCCACTGACGGAACACGCCAAACCTCTCACTGCTTTTTCGACACCTAGGGGTTTGTTTCAGTGGAATTTTATGCATTTCGGGCTTATGAACGCCCCAGCGACTTTCGTGCGCATGATGCGACGAATTCTATCAGATCGTGCAGATTTATCGCATATTTAGACGACATCTGTCTTTTCAGCGATACTTGGGAAGAACACTATTCGGGTTTAAACGAGTTACTATCTGCTTTACGTGAGCATAGTTTGACTGCAAAACCCTCTAAAGCCTTTGTTGGGTTTAGTGAAATCTCTTTCCTAGGTCATCGGGTTGGTCATGGTCTGTTGAAGACAGAGGACCAAAACATTTCGAAGATATTGAATATCTCGGTTCCGAAGACAAAAAAGCAGGTGCGTAGTCTCTTGGGATTGATACAATTCTATGGAAGATTCATTGAGAATCTGTCCTTCATTATGGCACCAATTTCATCGTTATTGAAAAAGGTTCTCCTAATATGGTGTGTTGGTCCCAAGAATGCCAATCGTCATTGGATCAGGTTAAGAATTTATTCTCATCTCATCCTATCTTAAGACTACCAACGATTGATAAGACTTTTGTTCTTCGTAGTGATGCCTCTTTAACTGGGATTGGAGCGGCACTAATGCAGGAGTATTCAGGAACTCTGCATCCTGTAATGTATATCTCTAGGAAGCTGAATGCGGCAGAAAGGAATTACTCGGTTTTAGACCGTGAATTGTTGGCTATGGTTTGGTCCATTCTTAAGCTACAAAGGTTCCTTCTGGGCGCGCATTTCTTTATGGAAACCGACCAAAAAGCTCTTACGGCTATGCAAAGTAAGGATTTGAAGAGCTCGAGATCAACTCGTTACGCTATTGCTCTTCAGTCTTTCCATTTCACGATGCGAGCTTTTGTGGTTCGGATAATATGATGGCGGACATATTGTCTAGATGCCCACATGATTCCAATTAAATCTTGTGTCCTACTTTTCCTGATACACTTTCAGACTTAGGTCTGTCCTTAATATCCTAATATATTGTAATACAAATGTTTTACTATTTGGATGATGTATAAAGAATTTAAAAATATTTGATTTTGTCCATCCATTAGTGATATGTTGCTAATATAGCATTGTAATTCATGATATTTGTATATTGCTATAATTATAGTAGTTAATAATGTTTGATATATGATTGGTATTGCCAGCAACTTAAGTTTCTTTAATGGTACCCCCTGAGTTTGTTTGGCTTAGAGGAAATATTTTCTCTTATGTTGGGAGATGATTTGAATCCTATTCAGACGCTTTATTTATGCGTCTATTGGACCTGATATTAGGTTCGTTCTTTCATGAGCACATAATTGATGCTTGTGCTATCTTGCTAATAGATATATTTTTAAAAAAAATGCATCATTTTTTTTACAGGAGGGGTGTAGTAATATGTTGCTGTCATTTTCGACGGAGTCATATGTCAAGTTATTTGCTTATGTTTTTTCATAAGAATAATTGTGTCTTTACCTTGCGATGTCAGGTTGATTAGGGGTTGTCTTCCCTTGTTTGTTCGTTCATTGTGTTTGACCTTTTGGGTCAAAGGTAATACAGTTCTGGGCTATATGCGATGCCCAGTGAATCTCTGTGCGTCGGAATGGCGACAGAGTTCCTTATTGTGTTCTGAGGACTCGGTTCCAGGTAATACCGACCTTTTTCATTATTACGCTTTCGGTGGCAGAACATGTTGAAGGATTACCTAGTCTGTGAACTACAGCTCACCGGTCCTACGTTACAGAACTTGTACATTATGCTCAAGATAGCTATGTAAGACTATTTGTCTTTAAACGAACAGAAGTCCAGTGACGAAGTTATATTGTGGAAACCGCAGATTGGCGGTATATTTATATCTACATAAGCATTACGGCAGGGTTGATGTTAACCCGCTTAGAAGAAGTACACAGATGACGCCATAACGAGGCCTGTGTTAAGGCTAAAATATTACAGCCTGATAATGTGCAATCGGCGGGGAATGCCAAGTTGTACCTGTATGTCAAAGTGATTAAGGTATCTGACGCGTTTAGTCAGAGGGACCAAAGCGGCATTGAGAACTGTATATACATGAACATACTACTATTGACCATGAACGAAAATTGGAATGTTTACCAGCCTTTTTGAATGCCTGATGTATACCTAACGATTTCCGGTCAGCATGACCTTGTGTACACTGACTGTTCCTGTTGATGCTACTATGTGTGTTATCGTCAATAAATGTTTTGAAACGTGCCCGCAGTGTCCAAGCATCTTTGACTACTGCATGTGAGTGTATGGGTTGCATGACACAACATATACGAGCCTAAACACATTCGCGCCTTCATGTGCACCCACACTCAGCTCCTCATTACAAGTACTACACATCTTAACAACATGTATACTGTCTTATGCAAGTGATCACCTCAACAAGAGAAAAAGACAGTTACAGTGCCATTGTTACGTGCAGTCTTTGATATCTTACAATATTATACATAGGTAATTTTTTAGTGCTTAAGGGAAAGTCATTATTGAGTTACTTCCCTTGAACTCCGCGGATAAATACATTTTACTGCGATTTATTCGTTGTTTGGGTAATAATAGATTGTTCTTGCTTCAGAATATCTATGGCCTGAATTTATGTGTATTGTTTGTCTGAGTAGGACAAGTCTGTCTTATATCTGTATATCTTTACATATCTAAGTCGAACTATATGTTCTGTTGTCTCTAGAGAGGTCAAAGGCTATTCGGCGGATGTGTCGCTTGAGTGGTGTGATTTGGCTTCGTCCTGATAGGGACTGTGTGTGTTTTGCTATGTCGGCTTGATGCCTTGAAAAAGTGATCTCAGTGGTTTTGGGGAAAGTGATAGTCGTCTAGACCTATCGTGTATGCTTTACCCCAGTGTTTATTCATCTTGCCAAGGAATGGCAGTTTCATATTCCCTCTACCAAGGTAATCAAAGATACTCTTATGAACTCTCGATCGAAGCCACCATTGTCGATAATTACGATTTGAATGTTTAAGAGAATATATTTGACTCGATGAAAAACGACTTCGATTCCTAGCAGCACTATATTCTGTAGAATGCAGTCTAGTGTTCATGACCAAATCTACAGAGCAACGAAATGTTGTATGAATGACTAACTTTAGAACAGATTCATTATCTGTATTCAAACGTGAGTGACAGTTCACGAGTGGAGCCATCTTGGAACCAAAACATGTAGGACTTTCAAGAAGAGAAAAGGGATGCCCGTATTATCGCTTGATCAGTCCAGAGATCACTGCTACACATGAGAACCCATTGTTAGCGGTTCAATATTATTATATGGAAAAATATGTGCTGAACATTATGTTGAAGAATCGTTGCTAAACGAGATTAGGTTTAGAAGTCATCTGAAATATTGTTTACAAGCTGACGTGCTCAGTCAGTGACGTCAGATGATATATGTATGGGCGATACTGAGTGCTTGGCTATTGACAGTCCATTATACCATTATTCTACATGAGTGCCCATGTAACATTGCAAGACCATTTGTCCACTGTACTATGATGTATTATGGCAACCTGTGATTTGTCACTATCTGTGCTGTCGAGTGTGTACGTCCAATTAAACTTTAGAAAAGGTACACAGTCGTTGGTGTCGATGACTTCCGGTCATACATGAGTGTGAGAAGAGAACATTTGTCAACAACACGAACCCTTATCATCATTCGCACATTATACACTCCATCCATGTCTACACAACACTGCGTAGGTCAAGTTGACATTCCATACACTACAGTGGGGCAGGCAACACCATAGGGATCTTGTCAACTGATGATGATAGACGCCTGTCTTCCCGCCTAGGAGTGTTCTGGTGTACTTTATCAACATATATTATATCCAACTAAATATCAACTTTATCAACTGGTGGACCAGCTTTCTGGGTTTGACCTCGCAGAAATTCAGAAGTCAACAGATTACCGATACCAGACCGTTTCCTGTGGCTGATACGACACACTTGCAGTATTGGTTTGCTCTTTGTCAATGCTTCGTCACGTGACCTGTCAAGTGAATGCAGTATGTAGGTCAGCGTTGTTGACATTTTTTACATTAGACATTATAGAGTTTCACAGAACAGTTGGATCAATTCTTGTCAGTGTTAACAGAAAGACAGTATTTGTGAACTAAGAAGTCCTGGTTTCATCGATGGATCTTCTTGTTTGCCATATATGAACTTTAATATTTAAGGCCAGAATGTTTAATTGAATAAAGTGGCAGTTTGTTTGTTTTCATGAAAAATAACTTTGCCATTACTGTAAGACTGAGCCTATTTTGCAACACATACTATCATACACATAATTTATATATATTTATGTTTACATGTTATTTGTTTGTATAGTATGTTAGTTTCTATGTCAGCGGGTTGTGTTTAAGGTTGGGCGGCGTCCTCACAACAGAGTATCCCACGTCATAGAGGGTCCGTTGTGGGCGTTTTCTATAGGTGCAATTTTCTTGATTGAAAATTTGCTGCGACAACTGTTGCTTTTGTGTTAGCTGTGAAGTCTGTAATTATTGTTATTTTTGTAATATTTCTTTGTTCTTTAGTTTTGTTTTGATTTGTTTGTAATTTGTTGGTCTAACCTTTTCTATCTTTCAGTTCTATTCATAATTTATATTCATATATTGTGACGTCATTTGTGTTGTTATTCTTTGCAGATTCAGTGATTATCTTCATTGATTTCCCTATTTGATTTATTTTGATTTCTGCAAACGTTCTTGTATTGTCAGTCCTATTTGTACTTTATGTATTCTGTTGGTTGACATATGTTTTATATGGGTATATTTCATAAGACACAATTGCCTGTGCACTGCACTTGGATTATGGTATAGACCAGTACCTGATTATTATTACTATTATACAAGACCTTATTAAAAGCTTGTGACCCACAGATATTGGGATAGTATACTGATTAATCAGGTCATTGAGAACTTGGGGTATTATTATTGATTCAGGTGATTAGTATTATTGTTAGGCATCATGTCTACTTTAGATTATTTCATTACACAAGGGAAAGCTCTTGATAAGACTGGTCAACAATTAGAACAATGGGCAGTTGCTCAATATGACAAAGCATTAGCTGCAGAAGAGAAAAGATTAGCTGCAGAAGAGAAAAGATTAGCTGCAGAAGAAAGAAAAGCTATGGCGGAAGAGAAAAGATTAGAAAAAGAAGCTGAGGCTGCTGCTGAACAAAAGAAATTGCAGATGCAGGTAGAGGAAAGGAGATTTGAAGCTGAACAAAAAAAATTGGAAAGAGAAGCTGCGGCTGAACAAAAAAGATTAGACAGTGAAGCTGAACAAAAAAGATTAGACAGGGAAGCTGAACAAAAAAAATTGGAAAGAGAAGCTGCGGCTGAACAAAAAAGATTAGACAGTGAAGCTGAACAAAAAAAATTGGAAAGAGAAGCTGCGGCTGAACAAAAAAGATTAGACAGGGAGGCTGAACAAAAAAGATTAGATGCTGAAGAGAAAAAAGCAATAAGAGAACATGAATTTGAGTTGGAGAAATTGAGATTGACAAGTATGAGTAATGTTAATCAGGCATCTAGTGGTAATGGTAAACCTTCTACTTACAAGGTTAAGGTTCCACCGTTCAATCAGTCCAGTGACGATATTACATTCTGGCTGGATAGATTTGAACGTTCTTGTCGTACACATAATGTGGATAAATCACAATACGCTAATCAATTATCAGAAAACTTGAAAGGTGAATCTTTGACTAGATTATGCCTTGTAGGAGAAGCAGATAAGGATAATTATAATGTCATTAGGGCGGCTTTGATAAAAAAATATCAGCTAAGTGAGGAAGGCTATCGCCTTTTATTTAAGACGATGGTACCTGAGACGGGGGTAGAATTCTCAGAATTCACTGCAAAGGCACGTCTCACAGTTGATCGTTGGATTGAGCTTTCCAAAACAGAAAAAACGTATGAAGGACTTATGGATTTGTTGCTCAGAGATAAGATTATGTCATGTGTGAACAAACCTTTCCTTGAATTTATACATGAGCGTAAACCTAAATCTCTAAAAGAAATGGAAGAATATTGTTCCCAATATGTCACTGCACACCCCGACGTGACTTTTGGCAACACTAAGATTAAGGAGAGTATGCCAGTTGCTTCAGCAACACCATACAATCCCAATTATTCACACAGATTTCAGGGACCTCAAAACAGATTTGATAAAAAAGGTAACCATAATAGTTATCAAAACCAAGGTAACCAATCATTTCAGGGTTCTTCTTCAAAGAACTGGAGACGACCTGATAGCTCTCGACACAGGGGTGGTCATAATTATAGGAATTTCCGTAGAGGAAGTAATTATAGAAACTATCAGGGTTATCCGTCTTGGAGTCAACAAGATCATAATTACAGAGATACTCATTATAATGAATATGATAATGGTAACCAAGGGTACTATGACTCAAACCCAAATAGGGGTTACAATAGAGGTAACAATAACTACAGAGGTGATAATAACCGAGGTAGATCTCAATACAAAAGACATAAACCACATTTTCAGGCAAACTCTGCACAACAAGAGTCCCATGAAGCCTATAAACAGAGTAAAGATAATAATGATGCTAGTAATATGGCATGTGCCGCTTTTGATTTTGGGAGAGCATCTCAGTGCCCCCAATGCAAAACGTTATTTGAGCCAACCACAGTGACTACTTTAAGCTGTGGCCATCCTCTTCCTGCTCTTCCAGCATCAGTCGCGCATGATGGAAGAGGGTCTCTTGTCTTACATAAGGGTTTAGTGAATAACAATCCAGTCTCTGTGCTATTTGATTCTGGATGCACCACAATTGGTGTTAGGCAGTCACTCGTAGATCCTTCCCGTGCCACTGGACAAGTAGTCAAATGTGTAACATTTGGCGGCACATTAGAGAAATACTCTACCGCTATCATTAGGATTGCTACTCCTTTCTTTACAGGAGATGTACACGCATGTCTTCTTCCGAATCCGATCGCTGACCTCATCATCGGTCGCATTCATGGAGTCAAGGAATGCACTCCGCAACAAATTTCCACGTGGGAAAGGCAAAACATGCAGATTGCTAACGCTGTAGTCACTAGAGCTCAGGCTCTTAATGTGCCTCAAACTTCATCTACTGAAGATAATGAAGTGCATAACCAAGATAATCCCTTGGTAATTTCTCGTGACTCGTTTATAAAACAGCAAGAAGATGATCCCACTCTGAAGAAATTCTTCATTCTTGCAACTAAAGGTGATCCGAATAAGGACACAAGTCGTAAATCGTGGATTACAAAGAAGAATGGCGTACTTGTACGTATGGTTCAAGACTCCATTACGTCAAGTCATTCTCAAATCCTGGTTCCCAAGAATTTGAGAGTTAAAATTTTGCAGCACGCTCACGACTCTCAGTGTGCTGGACACATGGGTTTTTCCCGTACTAAGTCAAGAGTCCTTGCGGCTTTCTTTTGGCCATTGGTAAACAAGGACATACGGATTTATTGTCGATCTTGTAAAGTATGTCAGGAAGTTAAATCCAAAGGTCCACGGCATGCTGCACCCATTCAGGCGGCGGACATTCCTATTCGGCCGTTTCAAAAAATGGCCATAGACATTATTGGTCCATTTAAGATCAAGTCTGCCAGAGGACATCAGTTTATCTTGACGTGTGTTGATATGTGCACACGTTGGCCAGAGGCTATTCCTTTGAAGAGCATTACTACTGCTGATATTGCAGATGCTCTTTGGCTTATATTTTCTCGTCTGGGGTTCCCCGGAGAGATATTGTCAGACCATGGCACCCAACTAATATCAGATACCATGTCTCAAGTAATGTCTACCCTGCAGATAGATAGATCTTTAAGTAGTATCTACCATCCAATGTCTAATGGTATGGTCGAACGCCTTAATAGAACACTTAAAAACTTACTGGGGAAGATAACTGAGGATCATCCTCAAGACTGGGACAGAGTTTTACCTGCGGCCCTCTTCGCTTACAGAGAGGTACCCAATGAACATACGGGATTTTCTCCCTTTGAACTCGTCTTTGGCGCGCGTCCGCGTGGCCCTATGTCGTTGCTTCACGATCTCATAACATCTGACAATATTGACGATGACACAAAGTCATCCTACGAATATGTCATCGCGTTGAGACAAAAGATTATCGAAGCATGCAAATTAGCAACTTCTTCTTCTGAATTTGCGAAACAGAAGGCAAGGCAATTTGCCAATAAGAAGAGATGCTTACGACAACTTTGTCCTGGTGACAAAGCATTTGTATTACTACCTTGTAGGGAAAACAGATTACTTATTTCTTGGAAAGGTCCGTACGATATAATATCGAAAATTTCCGATGTCGACTATATTGTCGATATTGATGGGAAGCATAAAACCTTCCACATCAATATGCTTACTGAATTCCATGAACGTCCGGATTATTTGCAACCCATTTTCCAAGCAACGGACAATTCTCCAGTACCACATGGTCATTACTCATCACTGTCCGTGATACAGGATGAGGAAACAAGTTTTTCAGATGTAAATCTTCCTCTTCCAATGATCCCACTTCATTCCAGTGAATCATGGAAGAACGTTACTGTCTCTCCTGATTTGTCTCTAGGAGAACAGCGACAAGTTTCAACTATGTTGCAAACATTTCAGGATGTACTCACTGACATCCCTGGACAAACTAATGTCATTCAACATGACATTGTGCTAACTGACCATACTCCTATTAGGGTTAGACCTTATCCTATACCTATACATTTCCAAGCACAGGTCGAGAAAGAGTTGGATGTGATGATAGATTTGAAAATAATCGAACCATCCACCTCTGCGTATTCTTCGCCGATGGTTATTGTGCGTAAAAAAGACAATAACATACGTCTTTGCGTTGACTATCGAAAATTGAATCAAGTAACGAAGTTCGATGCCGAACCTATGCCTTTACTGGAAGAGCTACTTACTCGACTCTCCAAATCTCATTTTTTCACTAAACTTGATTTGTCTAAGGGATATTGGCAAGTTCCTTTATCTGAACGCGCCAAACCTCTCACGGCTTTTTCAACACCTAGAGGTTTGTTCCAATGGAATTTTATGCCTTTCGGTCTTATGAACGCACCAGCTACGTTCGTACGCATGATGCGCCGAATCCTATCTTATCGGTCAGATGTCATTGCATATCTAGACGACATCTGTCTTTTCAGCGATACTTGGGAAGATCACTATTCAGGGTTAGATGAATTGCTGTCTACTTTGCGTGAGCACAACCTGACAGCGAAACCCTCTAAAGCCTATATTGGTTTTAGCGAAATTTCTTTCCTAGGCCACCGAGTTGGTCATGGTTTCCTAAAGACAGAGGACCATAATACTAGTAAGATACTTAACATCTCAATCCCTAAGACTAAAAAACAGGTGAGAAGTCTGTTAGGTCTTATTCAATTTTATGGCAGATTCATTCAGAATCTATCCTCTATCATGGCACCTCTCTCAACACTTCTAAAGAAAGGTTCGCCTAATGTGGTCCACTGGTCTCAGGAATGCCAATGCTCTCTGGATAAGATTAAAACACTGTTTTCAACACCACCTATTTTAGTGCTACCCACTAAAGATAAGACATTCGTTCTTCGTAGTGACGCTTCATCCACTGGGATTGGAGCGGCACTAATGCAAGAGTACTCTGGAACTCTGCATCCTGTAATGTATATTTCCAGAAAACTTAATGCGGCAGAAGGGAATTATTCGGTTTTAGACCGTGAGCTATTAGCTATGGTTTGGTCGATCCTCAAACTACAGAGATTCCTTCTAGGCGCACATTTCATAGTAGAAACAGACCAAAAAGCTCTTACTGCTATACAGAGTAAGAATTTGAAGAGCTCGAGGTCTACTCGATATGCAATTGCTCTTCAACCTTTTCATTTCTCTGTGCGAGCTATTCGGGGATCAGATAATGTGATGGCAGACATTCTGTCAAGATGCCCACATGATTCCACATAACTATTAGGGCTTAGACTTCTTGATATGTCTAGTTCTATAGTAGTTCCTTTTCTATATCATGATAGATACACATTTGTAATTTAATAATATAATGATTGTATCACTACATAGCGGTTCATGTATGTTTATTCACCGCTGTGCTTTGATGATTTTTTCTTCATAAATCATAAATTTAAGATATCTAATACGTAGTGATGATATGAATTTTTTAGGCATTGTGTAATTGCCAGAATTGTATTATACTTTGATGACACCTTCCTGGAAAAATATACTTGTAGAGAAATAATTTCTCTCAGTTTATGAGACACATTCTCACCAGTCGCTCCATAAGTCGACTTAGCCTCATATTAGGCGTTATAGGTATTCCTGATATTTTCATCTGCGCATTATTCATGCGTTGTGAGCCTATTGTACGTTGCTCCTAGATGTATTTCAAAAAAAAAAAAATGTTCCATTTTTTTTTTTCCCGGGAGGTGTGGTAAGACTGTTACGTGCAGTCTTTGATATCTTACAATATTATACATAGGTAATTTTTTAGTGCTTAAGGGAAAGTCATTATTGAGTTACTTCCCTTGAACTCCGCGGATAAATACATTTTACTGCGATTTATTCGTTGTTTGGGTAATAATAGATTGTTCTTGCTTCAGAATATCTATGGCCTGAATTTATGTGTATTGTTTGTCTGAGTAGGACAAGTCTGTCTTATATCTGTATATCTTTACATATCTAAGTCGAACTATATGTTCTGTTGTCTCTAGAGAGGTCAAAGGCTATTCGGCGGATGTGTCGCTTGAGTGGTGTGATTTGGCTTCGTCCTGATAGGGACTGTGTGTGTTTTGCTATGTCGGCTTGATGCCTTGAAAAAGTGATCTCAGTGGTTTTGGGGAAAGTGATAGTCGTCTAGACCTATCGTGTATGCTTTACCCCAGTGTTTATTCATCTTGCCAAGGAATGGCAGTTTCATATTCCCTCTACCAAGGTAATCAAAGATACTCTTATGAACTCTCGATCGAAGCCACCATTGTCGATAATTACGATTTGAATGTTTAAGAGAATATATTTGACTCGATGAAAAACGACTTCGATTCCTAGCAGCACTATATTCTGTAGAATGCAGTCTAGTGTTCATGACCAAATCTACAGA
Organism: Oreohelix idahoensis; assembly: GCA_024509875.1. NCBI lineage: Eukaryota > Metazoa > Mollusca > Gastropoda > Stylommatophora > Oreohelicidae > Oreohelix > Oreohelix idahoensis. The sequence goes on from JAMPIV010015508.1 coordinate 43,931, forward strand.
GCAACGAAATGTTGTATGAATGACTAACTTTAGAACAGATTCATTATCTGTATTCAAACGTGAGTGACAGTTCACGAGTGGAGCCATCTTGGAACCAAAACATGTAGGACTTTCAAGAAGAGAAAAGGGATGCCCGTATTATCGCTTGATCAGTCCAGAGATCACTGCTACACATGAGAACCCATTGTTAGCGGTTCAATATTATTATATGGAAAAATATGTGCTGAACATTATGTTGAAGAATCGTTGCTAAACGAGATTAGGTTTAGAAGTCATCTGAAATATTGTTTACAAGCTGACGTGCTCAGTCAGTGACGTCAGATGATATATGTATGGGCGATACTGAGTGCTTGGCTATTGACAGTCCATTATACCATTATTCTACATGAGTGCCCATGTAACATTGCAAGACCATTTGTCCACTGTACTATGATGTATTATGGCAACCTGTGATTTGTCACTATCTGTGCTGTCGAGTGTGTACGTCCAATTAAACTTTAGAAAAGGTACACAGTCGTTGGTGTCGATGACTTCCGGTCATACATGAGTGTGAGAAGAGAACATTTGTCAACAACACGAACCCTTATCATCATTCGCACATTATACACTCCATCCATGTCTACACAACACTGCGTAGGTCAAGTTGACATTCCATACACTACAGTGGGGCAGGCAACACCATAGGGATCTTGTCAACTGATGATGATAGACGCCTGTCTTCCCGCCTAGGAGTGTTCTGGTGTACTTTATCAACATATATTATATCCAACTAAATATCAACTTTATCAGCCATACACTATCTATTGTCCGTGTTGTTACCCCACTCCTTAGACCTGGCTATAAACACCTAGTGTTAGGTTCATCGGACAAATCTATCCGAAAATCCCAACTACCATCTTCATGAAGGTGGTTTATATGAGCATATAAAATGTAGACTGGCTATTCCTGATCGCCTATATTCACCGCAATCCTCTACAATTCTGTATCCTCACTACTGTGGGAACTTGTATCCAGCCATGTGTGAGGGAGTTCATGTTTGACATACATAGCTTGCCTTCGTCTGCCAGGACCACACGGATTACTTATAACATTTGTAGCCTGGACAATTAATATTGCTAGTAACTTTTAAATTTGTTCCCTGAATCAAAATCAGATGATTTTCTGTATGCTGCCCGATGATTGGCGCTTCGACAATTCCAGTACCTATACGCAAATATGCCAGTGACAGCCTATCCGATCTCTTTCTGAATTTTGTCTTGCCATCTCGTCTTCTCTTCTTCTCTCCCCTACCACTTCTTCTGCATTCATATTTTTTCGTTTTATTTGCCAAAGGTATCGTCGACAGTGCACGATATCTGTAGCTCCCGCGATGATTCTTGTTTGAAAGAAAACTCATGGTAGCATTGCAATAAATGGTGGAAATATTCGGTCACCCTGGAAGAGCCACCATACCAGGGAAGAGAGAAAGGATGTAACTTAGCCTGGTTCCGCCCCGCTCACCCTCCGGACAACCAGTATTTATGACTGTTCATAAACAGCATTCCTTCGACACACCCCTTACTTGGGGTCATTCTTTATGACAAAGATCTTCGTGTGCTTCAACCGTGCCATTCTTGTTTCAAACATGACAATAGACGACATTACGAAGGCCTCAAAATGGTGAATTTCCACCTTTTTGTACCGACATTACCGATTCGGGATGCGACCATCTTCCATGCGGCGGACATGGCCAAGCCAGCGTAGTCTGTGCTGTCTTTGAAGGCCAGCACGTGAAAACTCCTCGACATTTGTCACTATCTTTCCACGACATGCCGAGGTGGTACAACGCAAATGGGAGGTATTTTTTCTAGCTTAGCATAGGTTGTCCGGGTCTCGCTGCCATATAGGAGTGTGCTGGTGACGCAGGCGTTGTTGTTCGTCGATATTCCATAGCTGCTGAGATGTCTTGGCAGCCCAATGCCATTCTTAGAAAAGTGCAGGTTTTCTGCAGTTTTAATGTTCCATATTTATATATGGTTGTCTGTAACAGTTTTTTCCTGGCATTTGTGAGTTATGGACATTCCATGACGAGGTCTCTGGTTGTTTCATAGAGATGAGAGCAGTGTCTACACATGGGTAGGTGCTGAGGGTTGATAAGGTTTAGATGGCTTTTGACTCTGTCGTGTACTGTTCGGAACTGAAAGATAAGACTTTGATTTCTCCTGCTGTTTATGTCGTTGTATTTTGGGCAGGTCACTTCATTAAAGAACAATTCGGCCAGTCGGCTCGTTTCCCAATCTGTTCAGCCAGATTTCCCTTGTTTCTGAGAATCTGTGACAGTTCTCATGCTGAAGAGTCTGTCCTTTTGTTGTTTAGAGGCTCCTGTTTTACCAATAACAGCTGTCTCATTTCCAGTTAGATCACTGTGTCCAGGAATCCATCGTAGGGTTACACTGATCAAGTGGGGCAGTGATCAAGTTGTGAACCGCTCTTCCTATCAGAAAAAGGTATTTTGTTTTCATATGGAGTGCTTCCAAAACAGATGGAGTCACTGAAAATCACTATATCATGGCTTTCGTTCCATAAGGTCAAACTGTTGGTGTAGTAATTCAATGCCTGTCTTGATGGCCTCAGCCTCCGCTTCGTAATTTGAACAATTTTCACCACAGAACTCGTAAGAGGATCCATCCATGTACCATATGCAGACGCCATATCCTGCAAAAGAGGTGGTTTTGAAAGCTGAACCATCTGTGTAGTCGAGATATTGAAGAGTTTGTTTATCCGCTCCAATTTGTACTAGCTAGCCGATTGATGAGGTTTACATGCTTTTTCCATGAGGTTGTAGTGTCCATCGTTTTTATTGTCTGTCCAGTTTTACTCCTAGATAGACTGGGTACTCCTCTTTTTTAGTGTTTCCCCACTCAGTTTGATGTTGATAGGTCTTTTGCTATTTTGTGGCTGCGGGAGAAAGTGGTGTATGCAGTTTTCTGCGTATTTGGTTTCCACCGCAATATACTGACATTGTAAGAAGAGCTCTGCTGATCTTGGCTTTTGCCAGAATGGGATATTTATCAGTAGTCCAGATGGCAAGGTCATCAGCAAAGAGCGTTTTCGACACATTCAGATGTTTGGTAAGGTCATTAATGAAGATGAGGAAAAGGGTGCAACTTAAAGGAGAGCCTTGAGGCAGTCCTTCTTCCAGCGTCCTTTTCCGTGGGTAGCTATGGTCCTATTTGTTAGGAAGGCCGGTATCCATCAAATCATTTTCCCTCCCATTCCCATTCTTCTCATCTTTAGCAAAAGTCCCTTTCTCCAAACTCTGTCGTAGGCTTGCTCAAGGTCGATGAACACAGCTATTGTGCTTTTTCCATCCATCACATTCTGTGAACCTGAAGAGGGGGTCATGTGTGCGGCACTTACGTCTGAAGCCTGCCTGGTTGTTGTCAAGATGGTTCCAGCTTTCCAATCTACAATATACTGTTTTTACCATTCTCTCGGTCAGCTTGCCAAAGGATATGGGCCTATAGCTTCTTGGTGTTCCCGGTGGTTTCCATTTCTTCAAAAACCAGCGGAAGGTGATACATACAGTAGAGAAGACCCAATCCACCAACAACAGACACCAACAGACCATCATATTCCGCCTGAGAACTGGACACTGCAGACTACTATCAGGACATCTCATACAAATGAGTGTCCATGCAGTACTGGAATCCAGACCCCCAAACACATTCTCCAGAACTGATCAACCTATGATGACCAATGACGTCTGACCTGGCCATGAGGTGGTGAGCTCAAGCAGAAGCTATGGGGCTGCCGCGCTGACCTGGAAAAGACTGCGGACTTCGTCCTGGCGATGGGCCAGCAGATCTAGCATGACTACAAACTGAACGCAGAAGAAGAATGAGAAATGAAATTATGGATCCCTTCTGAGGCTGAAACAGTATTTACATATGATTTTAAAGTTACCTACCTTGGTAAGGATAGCCAAGCTTCCCCATTTGGTTTGGCTTATAGCTATGAGACTAATAGTCCTCCGCCTAAACCGGTCCCAAGCCCGGCTGAAAAAAAGGAGGATGGCGGCCTGCATGGATGCCGTAAGGAGGCAGCCCCTCCACCATGCAAAGGCACCTGTTTGTCCTAAAAACCTGATTACGCGAAACATAAGAGAGAAAACCGGACTGATTCTAAAGGCGACGAACTGGAACGGACTACGACTTACGTAACATGGATCACAAGAAGTATGAATGGGAAGGAAAGAAGAGCTGGTGGAAAGCCAAATTAGAAATCCTGGATTTTACAGAAACAAAGATAAAAGGACAAGGAGTTATGGATCTCGATGGCGACAGGTGGTGTGCCCACATCTGAAAGAGCTAAAGGGGGCGTGGGTTGTATTGTGGCCAAAAACCAAAGGGATAATATCAAAGGATGGAACTTTGTCTCAGAACGCATTATGGTCCTAAAACTAAAAGTAGGAGAAACCATAATCAACCTTGTCATTGTGTATGGGCCAAATGAAGATGAATGAGCAGAAGTCAAGGAGGAATTCTTCGAGCTGCTTCAAATGACAGAGGACGACAGCCTAGATGAAATTATCATGCTCGGAGATTTCAATGCCAGAGTTGGAAAGAACATGCTAGATGGGGTGAAGTTATCGGAAGATGTGGAGAAGACACTCTTAATGACAATGGAAAGCGACTCCTTAGATTCTGCACAGAGCAGAATCTGATCATTACAAAGTTCCCCCATAAGCGCATACGTGTATATACTAAGTGTGAACCAACAAAGAATGAGAAGTCAGTGATAGACTACGCCATATATCAAGTGTGTCCAGGATGCTAGAGTGTGGAGGTGGCCAGATATTGGAAGTGACCACTACTTGTTAACAATTAAAAGAACAACTGAAAGAGCTACTCGGCCTAGGAACTGACTAACACCATGCAAGAAGCTAAGTAAACGAACAGGAGAAACAAGCTGAGAGAGCCAGAAGTGAAGGCCAGATACCAGGGGCTTATTATTACAGCAGTGAGAAACACAGAACAACAACCTGAGGACATGGAAACCCTCTGGCTGAAATTCAAGGACATAGACAGCTGCAGTAGAAGCTTGTGGTAAAGTTCGACTTGGGAACAAGAGAAAGAGGACACCTTGGTGGACAGATGAGGTTAAAGAGTAAATAAGAAAAAGGCATGGAAACAATACCTAGGAGCTAAAAACACAGCAGGAAAAACAGAGAAATATAGAGAATATATGATACTCAGAAGAAAAGGTGCTAGCAGCAAAACAGAAGTCCTGGGAAGAATTTAGAGAAAAGCTAGAAAACGATGCGCAAGAAAACCAGAAATTGTTCTATAAGACCCTAAAGAAGAAGGTACCTTCTGAGGAAGGACAAACAGTGCCCTCTTAAATTTATAAAGGACAAGCAAGGCAAATTGCTTACTGCCCCAAAAGAAGTAATGGAAAGATGGAAAGAATATTTTTTCAGAGCTACTAGACATATAAACCAAACATTAGAAATGATAACCACTGGCACAGAAGAGGAAACCAATGGTGATGAAGATGACATAAAAATGGAAGAACTGAAGGCGCACTGGACAAAATCAAGATGGGCAAAGCTGCAGGACATGAGGCATAACACCAGAAACGGTTAAGTACATGGGAGCAGCAGGTGACCTATTACTCCTAAGGGTCCTACGGGCAGCTTTGTGCAACAAGACCATACCAAAGGATTGGGAGATCGCCATAATAACACCGATGTTTAAAAAGGGTGACAACCGACAATGTGGAAACCATAGAGGCATTTCCCTTCTCAGTGTCCCTGGTAAAATCTACTCTACAATCCTGGAGCAGAGACTCAGACACCTAGCTGAGCCACAAATGGATGAGGTCCAGTGTGGCTTCCGAGTAAACTGAAGACCTAATCTTCACACAGACAGTTGAGTGAAAAGGCGTATAAGAGTGAGATTCATCTTTGCTTCTTAGATCTGGAAAAGGCATTTCACAAGGTCCCCTGGAACAAACTCTGGGACATTCAATTACCTCTGATTCATGCTATACAGAGCTTCTACAAGTCTTGCAGAAATTATGTGAGGACGGCAAACCGTAAGTCAGAAGAATTCAGGACCATCACTGGTGATATCCTGTCACCTTATCTTTACATACTCTTCATGGACGATGTCATCAAGGCATGTAAGGAGAGGACAGGAGTATTCAGTGGGGTACTGGAAGATGAGACAGGTCTGTATTTTGGAGCTGGCATTTGCTGATGATGTTGCCCTGATTTTAATAACCTTGCCATCTGGACTACTGATAAATATCCCATTCTGGCAAAAGCCAAGATCAACAGAGCTCTTTTTACAATGTCAGTATATTGCGGTGTAATCCAAATACGCAGAAAACTGCATACACCACTTTCTCCCGCAGCCACAAAATAGCAAAAAGACCTATCAACATCAAACTGAGTGGGGAAACACTAAAAAAGAGGAGTACCCAGTCTATCTAGGAGTAAAACTGGACAGACAATAGAAACGATGGACACTACAACCTCATGGAAAAAGCATGTAAACCTCATCAATTGGCTAGCTAGTACAAATTGGAGCGGATAAACAAACTCTTAGGCCTATCTTCATTATTTCCTGTCGTCATATTCCACTCTCTATTTCACATTCGTGACTCTATTTTTTTTTCTCTACGCTTACACAATTTACTCAGCTTTGTCTGTCTGACCTCAGACTGTGTCTCAACTCAGACAAGATGTATCACCACCTGGCGACATATACATATACCCTAATTATAACCCAAACGGGTTGAAACAAGTAATTCGTGCAGATGACGAACTCCAGTTTTCAAATGCATGGTCCACAAACTAAAATAAATACTGCCACAGTGTTTGGGTTATGAAGTGAGGACCAGTGCAATACACCTCGCTCGGGACCCAGCAGTGCCCGAACCAAAAATAATTGTCAAATCATAGTCAACACCAGGCCAGTAAAGCTCCAAAGTACTGGCACAGCATAAAAACTCTGTAAAATTGTCACCACATAATCCCGTGATGATCAAAGTTAACTGTTTCATTTCCTTATATAAAACACTATTTTTTTCTCTATTCAACCAAGAATTGGTTATGAAACCTATTTATATGTAAATATAAATCTGTAGTTGAATTAATCAGTATTGAGTGAATTAGCGCTTGTATGAAATAACAATCTGTCTGCTCATCACTCACTCTATCAATACCGGTACATTGGTCAGTTAGTTCGTCATTCATTCATTCAGTCCGTTAGTAAATTGGACATTTAATATATTTCGTCAGTCTGTGAGTCAGTCCTTCTGGTGGGAAGGGTGTGGGGTGTGGGGGGGGGGGGGGGTGGGGAGGGGGAAGAGAGAAGGGGAAATGTTATAAAAAAATTAATTATGACAAATAAGTCTATTTAACTATAAATCAAAAGCATCAAGCTTAAAAAAAATTATGACAAATAAAACTCTATTAAACTATAAATCAAAAGCATCAATGTAGAGGTCTGAAGGCGAACGAGGAAGAAGAAGAAGAAACAAATTTTGTTTTTCAAATTTTGTTTATAATTATCTCTGCGTTTTTGCAGCCGAAATATGACAGTTCATAATTATAATCGACACTTGCACACTACGATACATGTCCAGGAAACTCTTCTAAAGGCAGGAAGGGAAATAACTGCAAGTGAATATTCTGTACGGAATATTCGGCGACGGTCATTCCGATATTACTCATTTGGCTGACATTTTTAAATTTATCCATGTTTCTTTGTCAAATGCCTTAGTGTCACGGATTGCCTCCCCTGCTTTGCAGTAGTTGTCCAACAGTGCCCAAAACTCAAGAGTATCTAAATGGGTCGTCAAAGGTGTCTACCTTCGCACAAGATTACTCTTGGCAGAGATGTAGATAGAAGAGTAATGACGCTTCTACCTTACGGTGGTTTCACAAGATAGTTCAGAAGTCTAGAACAATGCTGCTTAGCGATGAACATTTGTTAACTTATATCTGTCCGTCGCCTTTTGTGAAGTATTTAAGCAATGGTTTTTTAGCCCGTTCAAGCCCCCAGCTTCACCCGTGTGTTGCCGGGGCCCGAAAGGGGAGCAAAGAATAGTAACACTGCACCCTACCACGCATGTCGTAAAAAGCGACTAAGGAGGGTTGGGCATGGGGCTGTTTACCCCATCCCGTAAAAACTTCGCACAGTGGGCTGATCACCTGCTTGCCAACCAATCTGATTACGGAAACAACGATAGATTGTTTGGTCTGTTTCTGTTCCACAAAGACGCCACTAGGCGTGGTGGAAACAGCGATAGATTGATCAATTTGTTGTTGCCCTAAGACGCCACTAGGCGTACTGGCCACATACTGCTTTGCCGGTTGGTGGCTAAGGATGGAAGAAGAAGAAGCCCCCAGCTGAGTTAATTCAGCGAATTTTCTCTTATAATGGTATAGCTCTGTTTAGAGGTAAATATATGTATATATATATATATATCTATATATATATATATATATATCTATATATATCTATCTTTATATATATATATATATATATATATATATATATATATATATATATATATATATAATAGTAATGCTCATGTGGACGATGTCATCAAGACATGTAAGGAGAGAACAAGAAAGTATTCAGTGGGGTACTGGAAGATGAGACAGGTCTGTATTTCAGAGCTGGCATTTGCTGGTGATGTTGCCCTGATTGCTAAATCAGAGCACATCTTCAATCTAACCTGCAAGTCTGGAAAGAAGAGCTGGAGAAGAGAGGGATGGTCATAAGCAGCTCTAAAACAAAATCCATGGTGATATCACGAGAAGAAACAAGACATCAGATTAAGCTGGGAGAATAGTTCCTGGAGCAGGTCGACCACTTTAAATACCTCGGAGCTATTATAGACCGAAAGGGAGGCATCAAAGAAGAGTTGGCCACTCGAAAAGCAGCAACTGGGAGACTTTTTCAGGCCATGACTATAGGATTCCTCAGCAAGAGAGAGGTTGGTAATAAAACGAAGATGGCTGTATACCGCTCCACCTATGTCCCAGTCTTGACATATGGATGCGAGTACTGTGCAATGACTACAACCCACAAAAGTCAGATCCAAACCTCAGAAATGAGGTATCTGAGGAAGGTGGTTGAAGTAACAAGAAGAGACATGGTCCGCAACCAGACGATACGTCAACGCCTAAAATCCCACCCCCTGCAGACCCAAGTAGAACAGTCCCAACTAAGATGGTTTGGCCATATCTGCAGAATGGAAGATGATCGGCTACCACGACAAGCATGGGAAACAAAGAGCCAAGGATCCAGACCCCCAGGACGACCCAGAGTTCGCTGGGAGGACAAGATTAGACAATCTTTGAAGGACCGAGGACTAGAATGGAACCAGGCCAGGAGGAAGACAGCCGATAGGATAGTCTGTTGCTCTCTCTTCCAAACCTCTACACCTCACGGGGAACGACTAAGTAAGTAAGTAAGTAATGCTCATACGTTTGCTTTCATACATGTAATAACTGAATCAACTATGTTTGTTTAGTTTTAAAATAACATGTAGCAAATTTAATAGTGAATTAGTCTTTAACAGGTTAAATTAAAAATGGAAAGATTGGTGAAATTTTAGATGAAAGCTTTCGTCATCGAGCCTGGGTACAGGAATGTTTTTAAGACTATTGTCCGTTTTGTTGGCACCTGTTAATCAGAACTTAACTTTTAGCTGAGTCCTGCAGCTTTTGTTTTCGTCACTTCTTGGTGATGAGGGAACTTCTTCACACAACTTGTCCGATTTAGGCGGTTGGTGTGGATTCCCTGCTTTTCACTCACAACTAAGTTCGTTCCACGAACTTTTTAGACAAAATAGAAAAACAAATGCCTCTGCTAAGTACATTTGTGGGCTGCCAATTAACAGGCGCATTCTCGCTGTTCACCCACCAACGTTAATCTCTCAGAAGAATTGAATTCCCGAGTACACAGTGTAGCTCAGGGAAGATGATTAAAAATCACCCATATTCCTCCGGGTATTAAACTGGAAAAATGTGTCTGGACTGCTGTCGCGAGAGGGTTGTTATGTAAAGTATAAGGTATTCTGGACCAAAACGATGTATCAGTTGATACCAGGATAGTGCCAGATAAGAGACTGGTCTTACAAGAAATACCCCCTTTTCTGAAAAGAATAAGGATGTATCGACATCAAAGTTAGGATCCAGCTGTATAACCCTCCAGGTATGATAATAGTATATGTTCCTGAATGTCTATGGGCTCCCTCTCAAGAATCCACCCTTGATATTCTTATTCTTATTAATATTATTAGCTCTGCTAGGGGATTAACTCATTAATATGTATGTCTATATATATAAATATATATATATATATATATATATTTATATATATATATATATATATATATATATATATATATATATATATATATATATATATATATATACCAACTAGAACTTTAACTCAACTTAAATAATTCAGCAAGTCTGATGGTACATATTTACAATTTATTTAACCTATACCGTTTATCTTTTCAGTTAGGTAACTTATAAAGAATCAAATGTATTTACATAATGAAATAAATAAGCATGGAATATCAATAATCAAAATGGATCAATATGATGAATTTCTCTTTTCGAATAACAATTATCTATTACACATGTGTTTTGTCACTCTCACTGGACTGGGAAGTTAGTATTCATCAAATGTATGTCCACAAGGATTCATCATACACTGAATTTTTATCTTTTTACTATATATATTAGAGGCAGAGTCTGAATAGGCTGACCAGTGGCTTTGTTTTGCCACTCAACTTCTATGTAGAGATCAATCACACTCCCGCCATGATCTAACACGTCTGTGAATTACCAGGCAGTGGACGCTGAGTATCTGGCTCCAATGACTTTAAGAGCACTTGCACCTCAGAGTCCAACAGAGATAGAAGATTCATATACTTCTGGTAGTTTGCAGGATAAAACCTGAAATACAAATAATCACAACCTCTGTATGGTCCAGCACTATTCTGTCCTCACATACAATGGACATAACAAACAGTGTCAGACATTGTGCTAACATATGCACAGGACAATTTACCTCAATACCACTCACAGCCAGTTCACTGTGACTACACTTTCCTTATAAATCCTAAGTTAGATCCAGTTGTCCATGATCCGCCTTCATACAATGATTTGGTCTAGTATAAAGCACTAAGTAATACTTTGATCAATACCTTAAAACAATTTCTGTCATCCTTCCTTATGTTCCTGGTAAGTGTGTCGTTCCTTTAAGAAATACTCCTTCAAACACTTTGTCAAACTCACAGACGTACTTTGGCCATCATTCTCAGTTATTCTACACATTTTACAAGGCTGGCTTTCGTCTCCAAGAGTTTACACATGCTACACACTTCCTAACGCACAGGTGGATTAATCACAGGAAAATTACATAATTATATACATATATATATTCATTCTTACCCTCAGGCAAAACACACAAGCTTTTAATGGGCATCTAATGTCTGCTCTACAGATGCGGATGGCAAAGGTACAAGACGTTTACACTTTTACCGCTTCTTCTGTTCAGCTGTGTTGTTTCATACTTTGTGGCCTCAATTTAGCCAAGGGCAAGGTCTTATATACTAGCACATCCGCCGTATCGGATGGCATGGGGCAAAAAGGGTGTTAAAAATCTCAAAATGAGGCATAATTTTGCTCTCTGTTCAATTAGTAAAAATTATTATCTCAAGTATCTTTCTTATTTATGGGGCGATTTTGGTCATCTAAAGCTTGAATATTTCTGTGAATTATTCTGTATTGATCTATCTACTAATTGGTTAGTTTGCAAAATGCATTTTGATATATGCATGCTTTAACTAGCTAAATTGGGACTAACCTGATGTTACGAAGCCCTTTCCCTCAATATTTCTATCTTACTAAAATACTATTCGAGAAGGTTCTTACACCTACCTCTAGCGTAACATTCCCATTGTTGAATTATATAATCCTTTCCGGTGATACTTCTTTATTCTTTCCAAAATTAAATGGCATTGTACCATCGGTTACACAAAACTGGCCTCTATGTTAGGGCCTAGTACGTTTCACAACACACACCAAGAAGGACGCGTTTTCATTGGCTAGTGTATCAGAGAGTTCTCAACATATGGCGTGCGGTATGGTCAGATTTACTCCTAAGTATAAAGAAAACCGTGTTGCGAGACAGACTAAATAACGACAACGGCGCGAATAATGAGTTGCCCGAGTTACAATTAACAAAGTGCATATATCTCACAAAATATTATACACTTTAGGCACATGGGATGTAATCATCAGTCATCACTGCTCCATTCGGAGTCTGGGGTCACCTCTGCTGTCGGTTTTCCGCACGACTAGCCAGAAGAAATCACCAGCGCTTGCTGTAGTGGTTTATGAAAATACTATTTTCGTATGTTGAGGTTGACATTAACCCCTTAGCAAGAAAACATGTCAAATTCACATTTGTAAAAGAAATGTTCACAACTTACCCCAATTGAGTTATACACAATCTCCGCGCACAGTTTAGAATGGACACGAGCAATTTAGGTTATATGCTCTCGATTCACTTGGTCTGGAAATTTTGAATCCCTTTTATGACGGGTGAATATGCGAAACACTTGGTCTGGGAAAGTTTCTTTTATGACGGGTGATCCAATTCCTTAGGTATCCAGTCCTAATATTTAAAGTCCTGGTCCCTTAAATTTTCAGAGTTTGTATTTCAACATGCGGGTTTACTCTTTAGTTTTCAGAGTTGCCCAAAACTCGATCTGCCACTTATAAGTATGGAATTCTAGGTCCAATCCTTCTTGCTCTGGCTTTTGGGAGTTGCTCGTTTGAAGTTGCGAAGCTGTCTGTGTGCTGTGTCTCAGATCTCGCCAGATTATATTTGCCACTTCTCAGTTCAAAACACAGATGGTACTTTCGCCGAAATTTCCACTGAAATTCCGGCTCTCACTTCAATCAAATCGTAAGCTCTTTTGCACTATGTGGGTAGGGGTGTTTAAATTCATAATCTCCCCCGCGTGTTTAAAATATTACATTTAATATTCCAACGCGTGACCTCTTTCAAATCATGCGGTAATATTTCCGCCAACTCACAACAAATCTGGGAACCTATTTCATGACCAGATGCTATCTTCAAATATTGACTCGCCAGACATATTGCCTGCGATAATCACACACAGGGATGGCCCCGTGAAACGATCATCTCATTATCGTCTGTGCGTTCTCCAGACAGTCAGACAAAAAGATCGCCGGCCGTTCAGACAAACAATATGGTCTCCTCAGACATACAGACCGCAACCCAGGTGTTAATTGCCTGATTGTCGCTGGCCCCGGAAATGAGTTATGTCAAAGTCGCTATCTGTCTTCAAGTTTGTCGTCTGTATCAAAAGGTGGCGAGCTTTCATGATAAAAATATCTCTCGATGATCGGTTTAATAAACGTGGTATTATCTCGAGTCACCTGGCGTAACGTAAACAGTCTGGGAGTGGTCACAGAAAGAATGTAGGGCGTAAAATATGCCAAATAATCCAAATAATAAGATGATTGGTGAGGAAAATGAAGAAAAAAGAGATACTGCCGGAGGGGCTGATGGTGTAAGAGAGCACAAAAATACATTCATAAACCATTACGTGATACTTAGTGTAATCTATAAAGCACAAGTACAGATCTGTCTTCACCTCTATGGCTCTTTCTATTAATGTTTTTTCAATATATACATGTGTGTGCCTTTACCTTCTACAGATCCACACCGTTCATCTCTGATTTATGGTTTAATTTTATTTCTCACTCTTCAGAATTCTCATGATAATTCGTAATAATATTTTTGTCACATGATTCATAAGACTAATGGTGCGATGTTCTTCTCATTCCATGGCTCCAGGTTTCTTTGGCAAAACTATGAATGTGGATTTTAGCAGATTATCAGGTATTTCTTCTGTCTTCTTCTTCCTCGTTCGTCCTGAAAAGGACGTTGGTTGCGTTGTGTAGTCGGTTTACAGCGAGGCTGCGGTATTTGCGCCTTTCGGCCCGACACATCCGACTTCCGCAAGGCATTTTTTTAGGACCGGGTTTCTCTTCCCTCTTCGATCCCTACTCTCTCGGCCAGACTGCAGTGATGCAGCCTGTTTCCAGGACCACCACTTGGAGGCGGAGTAGAGTCTTGGTAAGCTCTGGTTCGCTGACCGTGACGCAAGCAGTCAAGCTATGAGTCGCTGACTGCATTCATCTCTTTTGCTGCGTCTTCGGTCCCATCAGGTATTTGACCACTGTTGTAGATGTCGTTTAAGAGTTCTGGGAACCTATTTAATGTTCTACTCCAAATTTTCCCAAAGCTTCCATTTTCTCTACTGTTACACTATGGGGTCCATACGCTTTGCCTTTCTTCATGTGGCGCATGGCAATCTCTACCTCTGTCACAAGTATTGGAGGTCCTTCACAACCTTCCTGGTCGTTAAAATCTTTCATCATCATACAGCTCCTTGATGTATTCTGCCAACCGTTCTATCATGTTCTCGTGACCCATTAACAATGCTCCTTCTTTTGATTTCAAACAGCCAGTGACTGTGTTCTTCTGCTTGTTAACTCATTTATTTGCTTGTACGTAGATTTTGTGTCTTTTCTGTTCTTTACTTCAAGCTCTCTACACTTCTGGTTTAGCCATGCTTCTTTTTCTCTTTTACATTTGCTTACTATTTCCTTATTTAGTCTGCCATATTCTTCGTTGACTTGCTTCGTCTTCCTTCTTGCATCGATCAGTTTTAAAATGTCATCCACTTCTTTTTTGCATTCCTCTTTACTTCTGGTACGATTTCTTTTGATGTTTGTTGTATTGATTCCTTTAGCATTTCCCGCCGTTCTTCTATACTCTGTACTTTTTCTATTGCATTGTACCTATTCTGTATTGTAATGTTATATCTTTCATTCCATTTCCATATCTGATTTAAGTAAGGTTAAGTTTAACTGATGTTGTTTGAAGCTCGCTTTACTTTCTACATGGTCGCTGTAGCAGTCTGCTTCTGGCCTAGTTTTCATAGATTTCAAACTGTTTCTAAATCTTCTGCTTATTAGTTTGTAGTCAATCTAATTAGGAACATTGTTCTCTGGACTGTGCCGCATCCAAAGGCGTCTAGGATTCTGTTTAAACCAGGTGTTTCCTACTATTATTTCAAGCGTTCTTGCCCATTCTATTAGTCTGTCACCTCTCTCATTTCTTTCTCCCAGGCCATAACCACCAGTCACATCATCAGCTTTTTCATTTCCAACTTTTGCATTGAAGTCTCTAAGTAAAACAATTGTCTTATGAGATTTACACTAAGTCATTGCCATATCAAGTTCATTGTAAAATGTGTCAATTTCTTCTTCTGTGCTATCTGCTGTTGGGGCACATATTTGTATAAAATTGATATCAGTTGGTCTACCACTCAATTTAACTAACAGGACTCGGTCTGATAATGCCCAAAATCCCTTTAATGTTCTTGCTCTTTCTGCATCTAATATTATGCCTACTCCTCTTTCATATTTATTTAATCCGGAATAAATTATCTTGTAGTTGTCAGAATATATTTCACCTGTTCCGGTATATCGCATTCCACATAGCCCTAATACATTTACATTCATTCTTTCCATTTCCATTTTGATGTTATCTAATTTTCCATTCTGGATTTACAGAAGGATGTTAAAAATATCACGGACAGCCAAAAAGAGTAATGAGGATGTGCTGAAAGAGGCCAGGAATCTTATTTAAGTTAGAAAGAAGCAATCCACTTTTTTTGGGCATGTTATGAGAAGAGGAAAGCTGGAATATATCATAACAACAGGTAAGATTGAAGAGAAAAGAGACAGGGGAAGACAAAGAGAGCAAATACTGGACAGTTTGACATCATAGCACGGAAAGAAGTCAACAGTAGAATTGTTAAATTGTACTGGAGACAGGAAGTTGTGGAGACATGATCTCCTACGCTACTAGGCATGGTACTTGAAGAAAAAGAAGTATTTGGCTGAGTTGACAAGTGATAAGATTGTCTACTTCATAACACCTGCTAAAAGCTTTATAAGCTCATTTTGGACATCTTTTTTTCTAGGTTTTGAACCATTGTTTCTTGATCTGCACAAATGTTCATTCGTGAGGGGATCAAAATGGGCTAGATATTCTGTAATTTTTCATAGGACTTTATAATTAATTATATTCCATAGCAACGTTGTGGTTTTTATCTTAAAATATAAAAAAGTGCATTTTTAAATGGGTTAAAAAACGAATATACAAAACTACGCCCCTCAAAGGTTAGTTCTGCGTCCCTCTGAAGTCTGCTTCCTAGTCGGCCTAATGGTAGCACCGGCCCTGTGTGGGAGTTTTACGCAAAATGATACATCTCTCCATGGCCACTGGAAAATTCTCAAACAACTTTAAAGCAGAGGCAGAAACAGTAAACATAGCTACAATTACTATCATGGAAAACACAGATCTTGCTAGGGACAAAATAATGCTTCTAACAGTCTCTTTATCAGTCATCACTGCTATTAGAAACAATACAAACAATGAATTAGACAGTGTGGCAGAAGCACTAATGGAAGCCAGCTATGAATTTAAAAAAAAAATTAAAGTACAGTGGATTCACACCCACTGCAAGATATATGGAAATGAGAAGGCAGATAAACATCGAAAGAGAAAACCCAAACAGAAGACAGGGCTACATATGAAGAGATCAAAGTAATAATCAGAAATAATTATACAGAAAAATGGCAGAAAGAACATCCATAGTCCAGTAATGCAGAAACATGTTATACATTACCAAGAACAAATAATTTTCAGACTGAGAACCGGCCATTGCAGACTCATATACCATCTGTACAGACACATATGTGTTCATGTGGGGAGGACAGACAGAGAGTAGAACATGTACTCTCAAGATTGTCGGCTCCATGAGAGGACCAGGGTGGTAGCGTGACCTTATCCAACCCAGTTGTTGAGGGAGAAACTGTACGGTGATGAGAGAAACCTGAGACGGACTGCCAGCTTCATAAGAGAGATAGATGTGGTTATTTGAGAGCGAACGACGACAACGAGAGGAAGACTGAGTACTAGATTCTAATTTCACAACTTGTGAATGAAGGAAATTTAAATACAGCGTGGCAGCACACGAATTCCAGGTCTACAAGGATTAAGAGGTGTGTGTGTGTGTGTGTGTGTGTTTTTTTTTTTAGTGCTGGTTTGTTTCATTAGTTCTGAGAGGGGGGTCGCTGATGAAAACTAAGTCAATCCTGAATGAGACGGGAATTAGATTTGTATGGATTATGAGGGAATCCTTCCGAAGAGTGGGCGAAAGTCGAGGCTAGTAAATTGGATTTTGGTGGTTGTGGAATTTGATTACGGACGAAAGTTGATTCTTTAGAAGATGTCATGTTGTGACAGGAATACACATATTAAAAGAAAAAGAACAGACACACTGTCGTCACAAAAAACATTCTCCAAATCCTTAAAAGCTGAAATAATTTCTCACAACGTTTAAAATTTGTTTGAAATAATGTTGCCGTATTGTGTGTGCAGCAATAGGATTTAATCGTTTTGCGTTAGCTAATGTGTATATGCTGAAAATAAATAGTAGGCCTAATCTTAGATGAATGAATTCTGTTAAATACCTCCTGTCTGTTCTTTCTCTCTCTTCACACCACACCGCACGTTTATAC
This sequence comes from Oreohelix idahoensis, assembly GCA_024509875.1. Classification (NCBI taxonomy): domain Eukaryota; kingdom Metazoa; phylum Mollusca; class Gastropoda; order Stylommatophora; family Oreohelicidae; genus Oreohelix; species Oreohelix idahoensis. The sequence goes on from JAMPIV010015508.1 coordinate 61,644, forward strand.
TGCTAATGTCGTAAAGCGTCACATGAAGTGTCTGTAGTAAGATCCCTGATAACCCGATCAAATATAATAAATATTACTGCTTATAAATTCAAAAACTATAGAGATAAAATAGGGAGTAGTGTTCAACATCGTCACCATAGCCCGCCGTCATGTTGGTTCTAACAAGCAGTACGCCAAGGTCTTGAAGTTCTGATTCTGTTCCAGCTATCAGATCAATATCATCAGCAAAACGTAGATTACACAGAGGGCGGCCTCCAATCGATATGGTTGATTTATAATCGTAGAGAGCCTCCTGCATAATATGTTCTAGATATATATTAAAGAGCACTGGTGACAGGATGCATCCCTGGCGAACTCCTACAGTTGTTTTGAAAAATTCTCCAATGTCGTTGCTTGCAAAAACAGCACTGCTTGCGTCCTTGTATAGTGCTTCAATGATATCTATGATGTTGGTATCAAAATTGAATTTTCTCATTATTTGCCATAAGCCTTCATGCCAGACTCGATCGAAGGCTTTTGTGAAATCGATGAAGTTATGGTATAAATCATGTTGATGCTTGAGATGTTTTTCGATCAGTAATCTAATATTGAAGATTTGTTCTGAGGTACTTCTTTTTGGTCTAAAGCCAGCCTGTTCCTCTGATTTCTGTTTTATTCTGTTCAAAAGTATCCTTAACATCACTTTACTTGGATGACTAATAAGGCTAATGGTTCTGTAGTTCTTGCACATTTTTAGATTTCCTTTCTTTGGAAGCGGTATTACTAATGACTGCGTCCATTCTTTTGGCCATTTTTTTGTACTCCATATCTTCTGGCAAATTGTTGTCATGATTTTTACTGTATCTGGTCCTCCATATTTCAAGAGAAAAGACATAGTTGAAAATAAAATATGACATTATTATGACATAAGACCAGCAAACCACTGGCCGTCTTCAGCACGTCACAGTGTTTGCACATGACTTTATATAATTAACTATCATTTCTTCTATGACAAGGAATGTATCAAACGAATGTTTGAAGATTACCTGATGATGAATAGGGCACCAAATCAGAAAGGAACGATAGCTATTTAATTAGCAACTTCATTGATCTTGAAAATGTTGATAATGTTTAATTGTTTAGAGATGGAGGTAGGTGTATGATGTACTGAGGAGGCATAAATCCTCTGATTTCAGGGTTCTATCTTGAGACAATCAGTGAGCCACATACCAAAATATACGTATTCCTGAAGCTGCAAGCTCGAGGCAAAAACTACCTGTTTGCCTTTATTCTAAAGAGTCGGAAGCAGTATTCAGACGTTGCAGTCGGGAAGAAGGTGGTTGTGAGAAGGACATCACAAGTTCTACGACACAAAGTTAAGCCCAATTGTCCACGGGCGTGTGTTAGTTCATTTAACCATACTCTCCATCATTAATATATCAATCGGTTTTCTTGACATGATAATACAAGTCGTTCCTCCGAAGCGTGTCCATTCATATGAGTTATTGCTTCATTAGAACACTTCCAGTCAGGAACTATTTATATTCATAATAACAGACACATTTGTTGTTTTAATTTACTTTGCTGTAAATAAATTGCATTATCTTTTGAGTTTTAAATAGTCCTGTATCCCAGCCATTGAGATACAGGTAAAATAAATTGTAAAAAAGATTTTCATTCAAAATTTACTCAGCGACTTGTTTAATTACTTGTTCATTGGGTTATAGGTGTAGTTGTTGTCATTTGTAATCATTGCATTTTACCCTAGACACTTAGCCAGATAACATCCAGACACCATAACATATAATTAGGTTCAAAATATATAGCAGATTGAGGTCGTAGGGTGGTAGCAGACAGGTACCCTGAGAACAACTTCATCAACAATTAGACTCAGGGACTTGCATAGCTGACCTCACATCTGTAGACAATTAATACTTAACCTTTTAACATCAAACCCACCACATATATTGGGACGCTCGCTCCGGGATTTCAAAATTGTAAAAGTAAATAAGTGTGGAGAGTTAGGTGAACTATCACTGCCCATTGTTATTGTGTTAATTAGAAATATTTGTTGGTTATTTTGATTAGTTAATCATATTTAGTACTAGTTATAGGATGGCGGACTTGGCCAAATTTAGATAGGCTGCTATGCAGGCTGCGAAGGACATGGGAATGGAGGGGCAAGGTCTGATTGCATACGTAACGGCAGAATGTGATAAGTTTATTGAACGAGAAGATAGGAGGTTAGCTGAAGAAAGGAAATTAGAGGCTGATAGATTAGCGGAAGAGAAAAGAATTCTATTAGAAGATGCTAGGGAAGCTAAGAAATTAGAGGCTGAGGGGGAGGCTGAGATAAAAAGGTTGCAGTTGGAAGAAAAGACATTGGAGGCTGAGGCTGCAAAAGAAGAAAAGAGATTGGAGGCTGAGGCTGCAAAAGAAGAAAAGAGATTGGAGGCTGAAAAGGAAGGAAAAACGATTACAGAGGGAACATGAGCTACGACTAAGGGAGTTGGAGTTGCAAGTCCATGATCCTGAAAACGGTAAAACCCCATCCACCTCCAACTCCACTGCAAGCCAAGTGGCATCCAACTCAGCCATGAGTTTTCATTTAGACCCTTTTGTCGAAAAAGATGATGACATAGAGTCATTTTTAAGCAGATTTGAGACACTAGCTACAACGTATGGCTAGAAAAAAAAAGTGGAGTCTGAAAGTATCCCAGGAGCTTAGGGGAACCTCGTATGAGGTATATTCAAAGTTGAGTAAGGAAAATCAGGAAGACTATGACATTCTAAAACAGGCTCTCCTGGTTAGGTATGAAAAGAATAGTGAATGTTACCGAAAAAAAATTAGAAATGCTAGACTACTCACTGGGGAACTTACCACCAGTTCTCTGCACGCCTAGATACCTACTTGGAGAAATGGACTGCTCTGAGGAAAACCCAAGATTTAAAGGAAACGATTATGATGGAACAGTTGAGAGAGAGTCCATGGCTCCAGACCTGAGAAAATTTCTCACGGAACAGGGTGCTGAGAGACTGGGGGAGATTCTTAATGTGGCTGAAAGATATCAGGCAGCCCAGTTTAAGATAGAAGGCATGAAGAAGAAGCAATTAGACCATAATAAAGGGCACCAAAAACCAAACCCAAAATAAATTTGAAAATAAGGACAAATACCACAAAGGTAAACCCAACTATGATAGGCCAAGGTATGACCAATGTGATAGGAACCCGCAATTCAATGAAAGAAAACCTTTCAACCAAGAAAGGAAATGGTGTAAATGGTGTAAGAGGGGCAATCATGACACCAAAGACTGTACAAAGACACCTCCTCTCTTCGCTGCAATGAAAACGGGGAACAAGGGATTAAAGGACAAACCTACTGGACAGCAGGAACCTTATCACCCCCCAGTTTGTGAAGATGTTGTATGCAATAAGGCTACCATTAGGTGCCTTTATGATACAGGATTGGATTTTGACTCAGTCGTGAGCTCTCACCTGGTGCACCCAGATCAATACACCACGGAAACAGTGGAGATCCAAGGGGCAACCAAGGGCGTAGCAACCATGACACTTCCCATTGCCAGAATAAGTGTAAAAACTCGCTATGTGGAAGGAGTGATTAGAGCAGCAGTGATAAACGAACCAATCTACCCTCTGATATTGGGATGTAAGTACGTCTTCTTGGGAAGTCCCAAGAGACCTGTGATCATGGCAACAGTACAGACCAGGTCACAGTCAAGTAAGGAGGAGGATAATCCAATAAATACTCATCCAGAGGAGATAAGGAAGGCACAGGCTGAGGATAGGTCACTCAAGTCGTGTTTTAAGAAATTGCCTAAATGCCATACACCTCCAAACAAAGGAGACTACTATATGAAGAATAAACTGATCTATAGGAAGGCTGGAACTGGATCCAATGGTCACGGACAGTGGTTTGGAAGAGAGAGCGCCAGACCATCTATCAGCTGTCTTCTTCCTGGCCTGGTTCCATTCTAGTCCTCGGTCCTTCAAAGATTGTCTAATGTTGTCCTCCCAGCGGACTCTGGGTCGTCCTGGAGGTCTGGATCCCTGGCTCTTTGTTTCCCATGCTTGTCGTGGTAGCCGATCTTCTCCCATTCTGCAGACATGGCCAAACCATCTTAGTTGGGACTGTTCTATTTGGGTCTGCAGCGGATGGGATTTTAGGCCTTGACGGATCGTCTGGTTGCGGACCATGTCTCTTCTTGTTACTTCAACCACTTTCCTCAGATACCTCATTTCTGAGGTTTGGATCTGGCTTTTGTGGGTTGTAGTCATTGCCCACGACTCGCATCCATATGTCAAGACTGGGACATAGGTGGAGCGGTATACAGCCATCTTCGTTTTCTTACCAACCTCTTCTTGCTGAGGAATCCACGATTTATGGCCTGAAAAAGTCTCCCAGCCGCTGCTTTTCGAGTGGCCAACTCTTCTTTGATGCCTCCCTTTCGGTCTATAATAGCTCCGAGATATTTAAAGTGGTCGACCTGCTCCAGGACCTGTTTCTCCCAACTTAATCTGATGTTTTCTTTTCTTCTCGTGATATCACCATGGATTTTGTTTTAGAGCTGCTTATGACCATCCCCTCTCTTCTCCAGCTCTTCCTTCCAGACTTGCAGGTTGGATTGGAGATGTGCCTCTGATTTAGCAATCAGGGCAACATCATCAGCAAATGCCAGCTCCGAAATATAGACCTGTCTCATCTTCCAGTACCCCACTGAATACTTTCTTGTTCTCTCCTTACATGCCTTGATGACATCGTCCCATAAGGAGTATGAAGAGGTAAGGTGATAGGATATCACCTTGTCTTACACCAGTGGTGGTCCTGAACTCTTCTGACTTATGGTTTGCTGTCCTCACATAATTTCTGCAAGACTTGTAGAAGCTCTGTATAGCATGAATCAGAGGTGCTGGAATATTCTTCCTTGCCAAACAGTCCCAAAGTTTGCTCCAGGGGACCCTGTCAAACGCCTTTTCCAGATCTATGAAACAAAGATGGATCTCACTCTTATACTCAAGGGCCTTTTCACTCAGCTGTCTGAGTGTGAAGATTAGGTCTTGAGTACTTCGGTTTGCTCGGAATCCGCACTGGACCTCATCCAATTGTGGCTCAGCTAGGCGTCGGAGTCTCTGCTCTAGGATTCTAGAGTAGATTTTACCAGGGACACTGAGAAGGGATATGCCTCTATGGTTTTTCCACATTGTCGATTGTCACCCTTTTTGAAAATTGGTGTTATGATGGCAATCTCCCAATCCTTTGGTATGGTCTTGTTGCACCATGCTGCCTGTAGGACCTTTAAGAGTAATAGGTCGCCTGATGCTCCCATGTACTTAACCATTTCTGGTGTTATACCATCATGCCCTGCTGCTTTGCCCATCTTGATTTTCTCTAGTGCTGCCCTCAGTTCTTCCATCTTTATGTCATCTTCACCATCATTGGTTTTCTCTTCTGTGCTAGTGGTTATCATTTCTGATGCTTCACCATGCTCACCATCCAGGAGTTCTGAGAATATTCTTTCCATCTTTCCATTACTTCCTTCGGGGCAGTAAGCAATTTGCCTTGCTTGTCCTTTATAAATTTGAGAGGGCATTGTTTTTTTCCTCATGTTCTTTAGGGTCTTATAGAACAATTTCTGGTTTTTCTTGTGCATCTTTTTCTAGCTTTTCTCCAAATTCTTCCCAGGACTTCTGTTTTGCTGCTAGCACTTTGTTCTTTGCTTCTGTTCTGAGTGTCACATATTCTCTATATTTTTCCATTTGTCCTGTTGTGTTTTTAGCTCCTAATATTGTTTCCATGCCATTTTCTTCTCTCTTATTTTCTCTTTGACTTCCTCTGTCCACCAAGGTGTCCTCTTTCTCTTGTTCCCAAGTGGGACTTCACCACATGCTTCTGCAGCAGCTGTCTTTATGATATCCTTGAATTTAATCCAGAGGGTTTCCAAGTCATCAGGTTGTTCTTCTGTGTTGCTCACCGCTGTAGCAATAAGCCCCTGATATCTGGTCTTAATTTCTGGCTCTCTCAGCTTGTAGGTCCTAATGCTCATTTCTCCTGCTCGTTTACTTGGTTTCTTGCGTGATGTTGGCAGTTCCTAGCTGAGCAACTCTTTCAGTTGTTCGTTTGATTGTTAAGCAGGTAGTGATCACTTCCAATCTCTGGCCCCCTCCAGACTCTTGCATCTCGGACATATCTGAATGAGCTTCTCCGAACAATGGCATAGTCGATCACTGACTTCTCATTCTTGGTTGGTTCACATCTAGTGTATGCATGTATGCGCTTATGGGGAACTTTGTGTTTGTAATGATCAGATTCTGCTCACTGCAGAATCTAAGGAGTCGCTTTCCATTGTCATTGAGAGTATCTTCTCCATATCTTCCGATAACTCCACCCCATCTAGCATGGTCATTTCCAACTCTGGCATTAAAATCTCCGAGCATGATAACTTCATCTAGGCAGTCATCCACTGTCCTTTGAAGCAGCTCGAAGAATTCCTCCTTGACCTCTGCTCTCTCATCCTCATTTGGCCCATACACTATGACCAGGTTGACTATGGTTTCTCCTTCTTTTAGTTTTAACAACCATAATGCGCTCCGAGACAAAGTTCCATCCCTTGATACTATCTTTTTGATTTTGGGCCACAATGCAAACCCACGCCCCCTTTAGCTCTCTTTCAGATATGGGTACACCACTGTAGAGCAGACGTGTTGCCATCGAGATCCATGACTACCCTTGTCCTTTTTTCTTTGTTTCCGTTATAGCCAGGATTTCTAGTTTTGCTTTCCTCATCTCTTCCACCAGCTCCTCTTCCTTCCCATTTATACTTCTTGTGTTCCAAGTTCCATAAGTCGTAGTCCGTAGTCCGTTCCAGTTCGTCGCCTTTAGAATCAGTCCGGTTTTCTCTCTTGTATTGCTCGTAATCATAGTTTAAGACAAACAGGTGATTGGCCTGTTGTGCCTTTGCATGGTGGAGGGGCTGCCTCCTTACGGCCTCCATGCAGGCCGCCCTCCTCCTTTTTCATCCGGGCTTGGGACCGGCATAGGCGGAGTTCAAAAAGTATCTAACAATTTTTATTAACCAGGCGTAGCTGCTGACATTGCGGAATTTGTGGAGGCCTGCGACCAATGCCACAAGGGAACGCCCACACGTTGGGAAAATGAACAGGACCTAGAAACGCCACGGGGCAAACTTAGGCCTGACAATAAAAATAAACATGATAAGGTAGACACGGTGGATAGGAGGACTCCTTTTCACACACAGTTTTCACATAAACCAAGTAAAATGGCTACTATGCGGATTGCGCAAAAAGTGACTTCAACCTACTCCCACCCGATACTTCCTTGGTCGGAAAACCGGGAACTGAATGAACATGAAAGATAGCGAAGTTCTCTCACTTTGAAACTGAAACTGCGGGGAGAAAACCCGAAGAAAAGAATTAGTAGTGGACGGTTCTTGTGTGATGACAAAAAGAAGAAAAAGTCACCACCACCATACTCCCAATTACATGATAATTACCGGTGCCATGAAAATTAGGTCCGCCAAATAGCAGGCCAAATAACTGACAACAAGGTTATTTGGCGGACCCATCAAAGGTCCATTGCAAGCCTTATTGAGGACGTGGACAGATGAGAAGGCAGAAGAGACTGTTACCTCATCATATCAGTATGTGAACGAGTTGACCACTCGTCTCAAAGCTGGCTGGAAACTCGCTAATGATAATCTAAGACAAGCCAGGAAGAAACATGCTGCATATTATAATAAGAAAGCGAAGGATAGGGAACTAGCTGTGGGAGAGAAGGTGCTCCTTCTACTACCCGGCAGCAGTAACAAATTGCAAATTGGATGGCAAGGTCCATACACGGTTCTAAAAAAGGTGTCTAGAACTAATTATAAGATAGATAAGAAAGGGAAAGAGAAAATCTATCATGTGAACCTCCTAAAGAAGTATCTGGATAGACAAAACCAGGAAGGGACACATTTAATGACCTTGGCTATCGCAACGGAGATGAAAAACGAACCACTCGCCTCTCACGAATACCCCCTAAAACCCTGTGAAACACCTGCACAGGTCAAAGTCAGTAAACACTTGACGAAAAATCAGAGGGAGCGGATTCAAAAGGTTCTGGAAAATCATACGGACGTGTTAACGGACAAACCGGGGCACACCAACTTGTTGGAATATGATATGAAACTATTAGACCCAACACCCATCTGTATGAGAGCTTATTCTATCCCATTCGCAAAAGAAAAAGCTTTGAAAGAGGAGATAGATTACCTGTTAAAAGAAGGGATTATTTCTCACAGGGAATCTGCTTATAGCTTTAGTGTGGTTTTGTTGAGGAAACCATATGGGGATCATAGACTGTGTATAGATTACAGGAAACTGAATGCTGTCACAGAAAGTTAGGTGGATCCATTACCTGATACAAATCAACTATTTGCCAGGTTGAACAAGGCAAAATATTTTTCTAAGGTGGATCTTGGCAAAGGCTATTGTCAGATTCCAGTAAAGCCTGAGATTCGACCTTATTTAGCCTTTAGCACTTCGGAAGGACATTATGAGTTCAACATAACACGTTTGGGTTGAAAAATGCGCCGACTGTGTTTTCTAGGATGATGCGAAAATTGTTGGATCCCCTGAAAAATCCATGCATTACGAATTTCATGAATGATATCCTCATCGCGACTGAAACATTTGAAGAACATGTTAACTCTTTGGATATGCTATTCGATAGACTCAGAGAGGCAAACTTAAAAAATGTTGGATTTGGATAACCTGGAGAAATTGCAGAGAGCACCGAGACCCCAGACTAAGAAGGATGTGCGATCCTTTGTGTCATTGTGTGGGTTTTACCAAAAGTACATAAAAAATTTTAACTCTATATGTGCTCCTCTGACGGATTTAAATCGTAAGGGACAACCTGATAAAACTAATTGGTCGGCACAGTGCGAGTTGGCATATAATGAGTTGAAGGAAAAACTCACTAGTAAGCCTATATTGAAATTACCTGATTTGAGTCAGGAATTTGTGGTAAGAACGGACGTAAGTAATGTGGGATTACGGGCCACATTGTTACAAAGGTCCACTTCACCAGATGGGGAATTGAACCCAGTTGCTTATGCCAGCCGCAAACTAAACAAAGCGGAACAAAACTACTCAACAACTGAAAAAGAATGTCTAGCTTTAGTCTGGGCTATAAAGAAGTTGAAGATCTATCTCTATTATAGAACATTCGTGGTCCAAACAGATCACCAGCCGTTAGTACTTTTGGCACAGGCCAAACATGGAAATGCTCGATTATTAAGGTGGTCGTTGCTCATCCAACCTTATTCGTTTACTATTGAATACATTCCTGGTTCGCAAAATGTGGGGGCAGATTTCTTGAGTAGGCACCCGTTTGACGAAAATCAGGATATTCACAAAGACTAGTGAACAAATTTGATTTATGTGTATCACGGATCCTAAACTTGCTTCTGAAAGCATGTTCTAAAGTGGGGAGATATGTAGTAAGATCCCTGATACCCAGATCAAATATAAAAAATATTACTGCTTATAAATTCAAAAACTATAGAGATAAAATAGGGAGTAGTGTTCAACATCGTCACCATAGCCCGCCGTCATGTTGGTTCTAACAAGCAGTACGCCATAGTAAACGATACACAAAAACTGTTAGCTTTTCCCCTCTCCGCAATACCCATTTCCTCTAAAATAAACGGCTTTTGACAGACCGACATGCATAGTAGTTTCAAACGGAGTGATAGAATAAAAGAAACGGAGGAATGAACTGAGAAAAGGAAAAATGCAACCCTGACAAGCATTGGTTTTTTTAATTTCAAACTAGGACGACAGGCGACAGCTGACGTCACAGACTTGCTTAGTCTAACACTAAAAGCGAATGAGTGGTTGGGAGTTTGAATAAAACTACTTGGCCATAGTTACGCTGTTGCTAAGGGCATATTTTTTTCCAAAAAGTTAAAGTTAAATAAAGCAGTAGTGTCTGCTATTGAATGAAAGGACACCCCACCGCTTGCCCCACCCCGTTCATTAGTAGTGCAGTTTGAATGTATAACCACTTAGATAGGGAGACGATTAGTATAAACACACAGACAGGCTCGCATTTCCTGTATACCGTAATAGTATTTTCTGATGAAATCCTAACGCGTTGCGTCGTTTTGAAAAACGAACGAGCAAGGGAGAGAAAAATGTCAGTGGGGGATTTGCATGGAGGCATAATTGAAAAGATAGCTTATGCAGTGTGATACTAACAGGGGAGAGAAAGGGTGGCCCAATGAAACCTAGATGAATAATAAAATAAAAGCAAGGACAGTTGACAAATAAAATGCTAATATTTGGTTATTAGAAGATAATACTACCCATAATGTTATAATATTTTACAGTAAAACCGCTTAGATAATAACAGAATATGGTAAAGAGAAGACACAGAGACATACGCATTGTAGTCCTCACTCAACTTTGCCCGTAGGGGAAAGAGGGGGGTGGAACGGTACATTTTTGAAAGTGTAATCTATTTTTTGAAAAAAAGAGGCTAGTGGGCATAACATAATTCGATTGGCTGTGGTAAAATAGACTAAGAGGAGTGATAAAAACGATTTGAAACCAGCATTAGTTGCCATTCGAAAATTAAAATCTCACACGTAGTGTTAGCTTCAGACGCAAGGAATACATGACCAGTGCCTTCGCTGTTCTGCATCAGTGGCGATCTGAATGTGCCCATTGATCGCCGGTTAACCTACAAATTGTGTATTATTTCACTGATGCGGAAAGATAAACATTTATATAAATCTTGTAACTGATCTGTATCTGTATTATTGCATGTGTATGCCTTATTGATGCGTAGAGGCACCACCAGAAAGGCGTCAAACTAAACCTTTGTGTCATGCCCCAAATGTTATTAGGAAAGATTATCACCTTGTATTAAAGCCAGACAGGCTTACTTAAACTGTGGGAGTGAATGAAAAGACATAGTTGAAATGCCTTTATTCTAAAGAGTCGGAAGCAGTATTCAGACGTTGCAGTCGGGAAGAAGGTGGTTGTGAGAAGGACATCACAAGTTCTACGACACAAAGTTAAGCCCAATTGTCCACGGGCGTGTGTTAGTTCATTTAACCATACTCTCCATCATTAATATATCAATCAGTTTTCTTGACATGATGATACAAGTCGTTCCTCCGAAGCGTGTCCATTCATAGGAGTTATTGCTTCATCAGAACACTTCCAGTCAGGAACAATTTATATTCATAATAACAGACACAGTTGTTGTTTTAATTTACTTTGCTGTAAATAAATTGCATTATCTTTTTGAGTTTTAAACAGTCCTGTATCCCAGCCATTGAGATACAGGTAAAATAAATTGTAAAAAAGATTTTCATTCAAAATTTACTCAGCGACTTGTTTAATTACTTGTTCATTGGGTTATAGGTGTAGTTGTTGTCATTTGTATTAACATTACATTGCATTTTACCCTAGACACTTAGCCAGATAACATCCAGACACCATAACATATAATTAGGTTCAAAATATATAGCAGATTGAGGTCGTAGGGTGGTAGCAGACAGGTACCCTGAGAACAACTTCATCAACAATTAGACTCAGGGACTTGCATAGCTGACCTCACATCTGTAGACAATTAATACTTAACCTTTTAACATCAAACCCACCACATATATTGGGACGCTCGCTCCGGGATTTCAAAATTGTAAAAGTAAATAAGTGTGGAGAGTTAGGTGAACTATCACTGCCCATTGTTATTGTGTTAATTAGAAATATTTGTTGGTTATTTTGATTAGTTAATCATATTTAGTACTAGTTATAGGATGGCGGACTTGGCCAAATTTAGATAGGCTGCTATGCAGGCTGCGAAGGACATGGGAATGGAGGGGCAAGGTCTGATTGCATACGTGACGGCAGAATGTGATAAGTTTATTGAACGAGAAGATAGGAGGTTAGCTGAAGAAAGGAAATTAGAGGCTGATAGATTAGCGGAAGAGAAAAGAATTCTATTAGAAGATGCTAGGGAAGCTAAGAAATTAGAGGCTGAGGGGAAGGCTGAGATAAAAAGGTTGCAGTTGGAAGAAAAGACATTGGAGGCTGAGGCTGCAAAAGAAGAAAAGAGATTGGAGGCTGAGGCTGCAAAAGAAGAAAAGAGATTGGAGGCTGAAAAGGAAGGAAAAACAATTACAGAGGGAACATGAGCTACGACTAAGGGAGTTGGAGTTGCAAGTCCATGATCCTGAAAATGGTAACAGCCCATCCACCTCCAACTCCACTGCAAGCCAAGTGGCCTCCAACTCAGCCATGAGTTTTCATTTAGACCCTTTTGTCGAAAAAGATGATGACATAGAGTCATTTTTAAGCAGATTTGAGACACTAGCTACAACGTATGGGCTAGAAAAAGAAAATGGAGTCTGAAAGTATCCCAGGAGCTTAGGGGAACCTCGTATGAGGTATATTCAAAGTTGAGTAAGGAAAATCAGGAAGACTATGACATTATAAACCAGGCTCTCCTGATTAGGTATGAAAAGAATAGTGAATTTTACCGAAAAAAATTAGAAATGCTAGACTACTCACTGGGGAGACTTACCACCAGTTCTCTGCACGCCTAGATACCTACTTGGAGAAATGGACTGCTCTGGGGAAAACCCAAGATTTAAAGGAAATGATTATGATGGAATAGTTGAGAGAGAGTCCATGGCTCCAGACCTGAGAAAATGTCTCACGGAACAGGGTGCTGAGAGACTGGGAGAGCATCTTAATGTGGCTGAAAGATATCAGGCAGCCCAGTCTAAGATAGAAGGCATGAAGAAGAAGCAATTAGACCATAATAAAGGGCCCCAAAACCAAACCCAAAATAAATTTGAAAATAAGGACAAATACCACAAAGGTAAACTCAACTATGATAGGCCAAGGTATGACCAATGTGATAGGAACCCGCAATTCAATGAAAGAAAACCTTTCAACCAAGAAAGGAAATGGTGTAAATGGTGTAAGAGGGGCAATCATGACACAAAAGACTGTACAAAGAAACCTCCTCACTTCGCTGCAATGAGAACGGGGAACAAGGGATTAAAGGACAAACCTACTGGACAGCAGGAACCTTATCACCCCCCAGTTTGTGAAGATGTTGTATGCAATGGGGCTACCCTTAGGTGCCTTTATGATACAGGATTGGATTTCGACTCAGTCGTGAGCTCTCACCTGGTGCACCCAGATCAATACACCACGGAAACAGTGGAGATCCAAGGGGCAACCAAGGGCGTAGCAACCATGACACTTCCCATTGCCAGAATAAGTGTAAAAACTCGCTATGTGGAAGGAGTGATTAGAGCAGCAGTGATAAACGAACCAATCTACCCTCTGATATTGGGATGTAAGTACGTCTTCTTGGGAAGTCCCAAGAGACCTGTGATCATGGCAACTGTACAGACCAGGTCACAGTCAAGGAAGGAGGAGGATAATCCAATAAATACTCATCCAGAGGAGATAAGGAAGGCACAGGCTGAGGATAGGTCACTCAAGTCGTGTTTTAAGAAATTGCCTAAATGCCATACACCTCCAAACAAAGGAGACTACCATATGAAGAATAAACTGATCTATAGGAAGGCTGGAACTGGATCCAATGGTCACGGACAGCTGGTGCTTCCCACTTCATATAGGGAGAAAGTGATAAAAAGATCACATGTGGGATCAGACGGTGGGCATGAGAAAATAGGTACCACCTGTCAAAAAGTATCTAAAAAATTTTATTAACCAGGCGTAGCTGCTGACATTGCGGAATTTGTGGAGGCCTGCGAACAATGCCACAAGGGAACACCCACACGTTGGGAAAATGAACAGGACCTAGAAACGCCACGGGGCAAACTTAGGCCTGACAATAAAAATAAACATGATAAGGTAGACACGGTGGATAGGAGGACTCCTTTCTACACACAGTTTTCACATAAACCAAGTAAAATGGCCACTATGCGGATTGCGCAAAAAGTGACTTCAACCTAGACCCACCCGATACTCCCTTGGTCGGAAAACCGGGAACTGGATGAACATGAAAGAGAGCGAAGTTCTCTCACTTTGAAACTGAAACTGCGGGGAAAAAACCCGAAGAAAAGAATTGGTAGTGGACGGTTCTTGTGTGATGACAAAAGGAAGAAAAAGTCACCACCACCATACTCACAATTACATGATAATTACCGGTGCCATGAAAATTAGGTCCGCCAAATAGCAGGCCAAATAACTGACAACAAGGTTATTTGGCAGACCCATCAAAGGGCCATTGGAAGCCTTATTGAGGACGTGGACAGATGAGAAGGCAGAAGAGACTGTTACCTCATCATATCAGTATGTGAACGAGTTGACCACTCGTCTCAAAGCTGGCTGGAAACTCGCTAATGATAATCTAAGACAAGCCAGGAAGAAACATGCTGCATATTATAATAAGAAAGCGAAGGATAGGGAACTAGCTGTGGGAGAGAAGGTGCTCCTTCTACTACCCGGCAGCAGTAACAAATTGCAAATTGGATGGCAAGGTCCATACACGGTTCTAAAAAAGGTGTCTAGAACTAATTATAAGATAGATAAGAAAGGGAAAGAGAAAATCTATCATGTGAACCTCCTAAAGAAGTATCTGGATAGACAAAACCAGGAAGGGACACATTTAATGACCTTGGCTATCGCAACGGAGATGAAAAACGAACCACTCGCCTCTCACGAATACCCCCTAAAACCCTGTGAAACACCTGCACAGGTCAAAGTCAGTAAACACTTGACGAAAAATCAGAGGGAGCGGATTCAAAAGGTTCTGGAAAATCATACGGACGTGTTAACGGACAAACCGGGGCACACCAACTTGTTGGAATATGATATGAAACTATTAGACCCAACACCCATCTGTATGAGAGCCTATTCTATCCCATTCGCAAAAGAAAAAGCTTTGAAAGAGGAGATAGGTTACCTGTTAAAAGAAGGGATTATTTCTCACAGTGAATCTCCTTATAACTCTAGTGTGGTTTTGTTGAGGAAACCATCTGGGCATCATAGACTGTGTATAGATTACAGGAAACTGAATGCTGTCACAGAAAGTTAGGTGGATCCATTACCTGATACACATCAACTATTTGCCAGGTTGAACAAGGCAAAATATTTTTCTAAGATGGATCGTAGCAAAGGCTATTATCAGATTCCAGTAAAGCCTGAGATTCGACCTTATTTAGCCTTTAGCACTTCGGAAGGACATTATGAGTTCAACATAACACGTTTGGGTTGAAAAATGCGCCGACTGTGTTTTCTAGGATGATGCGAAAATTGTTGGATCCCCTGAAAAATCCATGCATTACGAATTTCATGAATGATATCCTCATCGCGACTGAAACATTTGAAGAACATGTTAACTCTTTGGATATGCTATTCGATAGACTCAGAGAGGCAAACTTGACCGCCAGACCAACAAAATGTTGTATTGGATGCAAAGAGTTGGAATTCTTGGGACATACGGTACATCAGGGTAGCATGATCCCTGACCCCAAGAACCTGGAGAAATTGCAGAGAGCACCGAGACCCCAGACTAAGAAGGATGTGCGATCCTTTGTGTCATTGTGTGGGTTTTACCAAAAGTACATAAAAAATTTTAACTCTATATGTGCTCCTCTGACGGATTTAAATCGTAAGGGACAACCTGATAAAACTAATTGGTCGGCACAGTGCGAGTTGGCATATAATGAGTTGAAGGAAAAACTCACTAGTAAACCTATATTGAAATTACCTGATTTGAGTCAGGAATTTGTGGTAAGAACGGACGTAAGTAATGTGGGATTACGGGCCACATTGTTACAAAGGTCCACTTCACCAGATGGGGAATTGAACCCAGTTGCTTATGCCAGCCGCAAACTAAACAAAGCGGTACAAAACTACTCAACAAGTGAAAAAGAATGTCTAGCTTTAATCTCTATGGTAGAACATTCGTGGTCCAAACAAATCACCAGCCGTTAGTATTTTTGGCACAGGCCAAACATGGAAATGCTCGATTATTAAGGTGGTCGTTGCTCATCCAACCTTATTCGTTTACTATTGAATACATTCCTGGTTCGCAAAATGTGGGGGCAGATTTTTTGAGTAGGCACCCGTTTGACGAAAATCAGGATATTCACAAAGACTAGTGAACAAATTTGATTTATGTGTATCACGGATCCTAAACTTGCTTCTGAAAGCATGTTCTAAAGTGGGGAGATATGTAGTAAGATCCCTGATACCCGATCAAATATAAAAAAAAATATTACTGCTTATAAATTCAAAAAGTATAGAGATAAAATAGGGAGTAGTGTTCAACATCGTCACCATAGCCCGCCGTCATGTTGGTTCTAACAAGCAGTACACCATAGTAAGCGATACACAAAAACTGTTAGCTTTTCCTTTCTCCGCAATACCCATTTCCTCTAAAATAAACGGCTTTTGACAGACCGACATGCATAGTAGTTTCAAACGAAGTGATAGAATAAAAGAAACGGAGGAATGAACTGAGAAAAGGAAAAATGCAACCTTGACAAGCGTTGGTTTTTTTAATTTCAAACTAGGACGACAGGCGACAGCTGACGTCACAGACTTGCTTAGTCTAACACTAAAAGCGAATGAGTGGTTGGGAGTTTGAATAAAACTACTTGGCCATAGTTACGCTGTTGCTAAGGGCATATTTTTTCCAAAAAGTTAAAGTTAAATAAAGCAGTAGTGTCTGCTATTGAATGAAAGGACACCCCACCGCTTGCCCAACCCCGTTCATTAGTAGTGAAGTTTGAATGTATAACCACTTAGATAGGGAGACGATTAGTATAAACACACAGACAGGCTCGCATTTCCTGTATACCGTAATAGTATTTTCTGATGAAATCCTAACGCGTTGCGTCGTTTTGAAAAACGAACGAGCAAGGGAGAGAAAAATGTCAGTGGGGGATTTGCATGGAGGCATAATTGAAAAGATAGCTTATGCAGTGTGATACTAACAGGGGAGAGAAAGGGTGGCCCAATGAAACCTAGATGAATAATAAAATAAAAGCAAGGACAGTTGACAAATAAAATGCTAATATTTGGTTATTAGAAGATAATACTACCCATAATGTTATAATATTTTACAGTAAAACCGCTTAGATAATAACAGAATATGGTAAAGAGAAGACACAGAGACATACGCATTGTAGTCCTCACTCAACTTTGCCCGTAGGGGAAAGAGGGGGGTGGAACGGTACATTTTTGAAAGTGTAATCTATTTTTTGAAAAAAAGAGGCTAGTGGGCATAACATAATTCGATTGGCTGTGGTAAAATAGACTAAGAGGAGTGATAAAAACGATTTGAAACCAGCATTAGTTGCCATTCGAAAATTAAAATCTCACACGTAGTGTTAGCTTCAGACGCAAGGAATACATGACCAGTGCCTTCGCTGTTCTGCATCAGTGGCGATCTGAATGTGCCCATTGATCGCCGGTTAACCTACAAATTGTGTATTATTTCACTGATGCGGTAAGATAAACATTTATATAAATCTTGTAATTGATATGTATCTGTATTATTGCATGTGTATGCCTTATTGATGCGTAGAGGCACCACCAGAAAGGCGTCAAACTAAACCTTTGTGTCATGCCCCAAATGTTATTAGGAAAGATTATCACCTTGTATTAAAGCCAGACAGGCTTACTTAAACTGTGGGAGTGAATGAAAAGACATAGTTGAAAATAAAATATGACATTATTATGACATAAGACCAGCAAACCACTGGCCGTCTTCAGCAAGTCACAGTGTTTGCATATGACTTTATATAATTAACTATCATTTCTTCTATGACAAGGAATGTATCAAACGAATGTTTGAAGATTACCTGATGATGAATAGGGCACCAAATCAGATAGGAACAATAGCTATTTAATTAGCAACTTCACTGATCTTGAAAATGTTGATAATGTTTAATTGTTTAGAGATGGAGGTAGGTGTATGATGTACTGAGGAGGCATTAATCCTCTGATTTCAGGGTTCTATCTTGAGACAATCAGTGAGCCACATACCAAAATATACGTACTCCTGAAGCTGCAAGCTCGAGGAAAAAACTACCTGTTTGCCTTTATTCTAAAGAGTCGGAAGCAGTATTCAGACGTTGCAGTCGGGAAGAAGGTGGTTATGAGAAGGACATCACAAGTTCTACGACACAAAGTTAAGCCCAATTGTCCACTGGCGTGTGTTAGTTCATTTAACCATACTCTCCATCATTAATATATCAATCAGTTTTCTTGACATGATGATACAAGTCGTTCCTCCGAAGCGTGTTCATTCATAGGAGTTATTGCTTCATCAGAACACTTCCAGTCAGGAACAATTTATATTCATAATAACAGATACAGTTGTTGTTTTAATTTACTTTGCTGTAAATAAATTGCATTATCTTTTGAGTTTTAAACAGTCCTGTATCCCAGCCTTTGAGATACCGGCAAAATAAATTGTAAAAAAGATTTTCATTCAAAATTTACTCAGCGACTTGTTTAATTACTTGTTCATTGGGTTATAGGTGTAGTTGTTGTCATTTGTATTAACATTACATTGCATTTTACCCTAGACACTTAGCCAGATAACATCCAGACACCATAACATATAATTAGGTTCAAAATATATAGCAGATTGAGGTCGTAGGGTGGTAGCAGACAGGTACCCTGAGAACAACTTCATCAACAATTAGACTCAGGGACTTGCATAGCTGACCTCACATCTATAGATAATTAATACTTAACCTTTTAACATCAAACCCACCACAGTGTTCAATATTGGTTTCTGATGCTTCAAGTGTTGTCGCGACTGGTTTAGGCGTCTTTACCACAACTTTCGATCTCTAGTGCTGTTTATTACTTCTATTGTGGCCTATCAGTTCCACGCTTTCTTAAACTTTCCGGTTTCTTCTTTCTATGCCGCCCTTCATCTAATGTGTTGTAATTTTTTATTTTTTTTTAACAACGTGTTCTAAATCTGATTTATTCTGTCCTGTAAAATCCTGAGGTGTTCTCATGGGTCACCCTCATTGGCTGACAGCCATTGTTCCGCTGTAATAAGCTCGAGCTGCTGGTTAATCATTCTCAACTGATTGTCCATTCTTTCTTATCCTTTGTCTTTCGATACCAGATCAGGTAACGTGTCGTCTCCGCATCGAGGGTTGGTATAATTGATCTTCAACGATTTGTCTCTTGCCTTGATGGCACACACATACAAATTATTTTTTGTGTGCCTCTTAAACTTTCCTTTCCATTTACAGAGATGAGGCCCTTTTGTTCGTTTCATTTCAATCTTTCCTGCATTTTATGGTTTCATGCAAAGTGTTGTGCGTTTGTCTGCCTAAAATATTTAATGTATCTAATTTTAATCTCTTTCATGAATTTATTTTCACTGTTAGTTTCTACTGTTTTATTTTTCAGGGCTTCTGTTAAGTGCATTTTTACATACTTCTCTGTTGGTCGTTTATGGCTCGATTTAATTCCATATTTTAGTTATATATTACTTTTGAAAAGTTTATTCTTTTATATTCCACCATTGGGTTTGACATAACTTTTATTCGTCTTGTTGCCAACAGAAATCTGGCTTGTTGAGGTTTTGTACTCGTTCATTAAATTTGAGTATGTAATTAATTTTTCAACTCCCAAACTGTGAAACTTGTAATTTGAAGGTAATCAATAAAGAATTGGAACTTCTCACAGATTTGTTCAAGATTATTGATAGTTAACGACTCTCATTTTTTTAACGTCTACAACTCACATATATTTTACACATTGCTCTGTCCCATTTCAATAATACACAATGGATATATAACTTTGTATAATCTTGGTTTCCGACACCATATCTAGTCGACACTAATTCTTCTCAACACATGTTTATACTGATTCAAAGGTTACTAACCTTGGGAAAATCTTTCCACACATTTCTGGTAAAACATGCCTCATCCAACTTCTGAATTTCATATCCTTATGATAATGTGCTTCCCACACATATACTTTACACTTTATACATTATTAACACGTAGAAAATTCTACACTTGGAAAAGTGGGCCATGCCACCTTGGCGAACACTGCGGAATCTCTCTCTCTGACGTAGGCACGGACCCCTCACGTCATCCTACGCTGCAGTGCTTAGTCATATCTACCGAATATAGTTATCATTTTTGTGATGTTCATCTTGGTGCGAAGCAACCCTTCTCATTTTGTTTAATACATTTTGGTCATTCCCATTCTGTTCTTAAGCTTCACATCTGCTATTATGTGCCCAAGACATTATTCACTTCTAGGGCCTTTCCAGTTATTGTTACGTATATTGTGGCTTCTCATAAGTTTCGCTAGTTATAATAGTTTTTTTTTATATTTTTAAATGTCATTCACGATTTCTGTACTTGTTTGCTTTCAGCTAAATAAAGGTGTATCATTTCCATGTCCAAGTTTGTTTATTATTCTTCAGTTAATGTCATGGATGGCACAGACAGCGACAACGATCAAGCAGGTGACCACACCGTTGAAAATACATTCAAAGGGGAAGAGTGGAGTCAGTCATATGAGAATTGGATTAACTACCAGCAAGTCATCATCAGCAGTGGCAGAGAGCGTAGAACTTGAGGCAATGGGAAAGCAAAACAGGAAATCAACTGATACATGATCATGCCGGGGATAATGATGCAATAGTGTATACTGAATACTAAATTGTGTGATCCATGGTGAAAAATCAGGTTGGGGCTTCTCTGCTAGGGTGAATGGGCAGAATCGTCGCCGAACATAGCGGTGCTTACAAGATAACAACTTCCAGTATGAGAATGGAGGTAGAGGCAGTTACTGCCGCCTTTTAAGGTGGCTGACTGAAACTTCATTAACATAGGCAGTCATTGTGTCAGACTCTCCATGCTTCGCAAGGTTCAAAATGATTGGCTTAGACATGAATGGAAAACTTTCATAGAAGCTTCGAATTTGCAGGAGCTGGTGTGTCCCTCCTCACCTTTTTCAGCCGAGCTTGGGACCGGCCTAGGCGGAGTTGTTTTTTAATGAAGAAATGCCAGAATATTTTCATATCATTCCTGTGCACTTAAATCTGTTTCTGGAGCTCAACATGCTTTGTCATAGTAATAAAGCTACAGAAAAAGCCTAGATCTACAGTGTAGATCAATCTTTCTCAACTTTTTTTTATCCTGGAGGAACCTTTGAATTGATTTTCACGTCTTTTGGTATCCGTGCATAAAAATGTATTATATCTCCAGCTCATAGTACATTAGCGTGATCAGTGAGCTGTAAATATAATAAATAATAAACATTTATAAATAAAATATAATAGGTGTAAATAATTATTGTTTATGCTCTTTTGAGTAGAGACCGATTTTTTTCTGTGGACCTGTTTATTTTGGCCAACTTATTAGTCTACTCTTTTTGTGTGGTTCGCCCTTCTCACAAAGAATAGAAACTCTCTATACAGTAGTATAGGGAGAAGAAACTTAGGTTTTTCTTTTTGTTCAATTTCCTACTTGTTTTTTTTTTAACCTTATTATAGGCCTAAAAGTCTTGTCACAAATTCCTATTCAACAAGATACTAGTAAAATATGGTATGTGCGAGGGAGTTAGTTTTCTTGTCTATTTAAAACAAAAATGACTTTTTAACCAACCTTTCTTGAAAAAAAAAAACAACAACAAAAACACAGGTAGTTAAGCATAGCTTACCTTTCTTGAAGTTAATTTCTTTCTTTTCCTTTAATAAGCTTTAAAAATTCAGAAGGCAAATAAAATAAATTTATGCTAAATAATTGGCTTAAGCCAAATTTAATTTTTCTGAGGTATACATGGTAGATTTAATTTAAATAAAGGTTAATTGCTTTTAATTAATGCTATTTACACTATGGGGGAGCTGGATACCGAACCAACAATAGAGGAACTCAGCAAGGCCATTGATAGCTTGGCCTCTGGCAAAGCACCAGGCAGTAATGGGATTCCTCCTGATTTAATCAAATGCTGTAAGAGCACTCTATTAGATCCCCTGCATAGGATGCTGTGCCAGTGCTGGGAAGAGACAACTATTCCTCAAGACATGCGAGATGCCAAGATTGTAACACTGTATAAAAATAAAGGAGACATAAGTGATTGCAATAACTACAGAGACATCTCTCTTCTTAGTATTGTTGGTAAGGTTTTTGCCAAAGTCATCTTAATGCGACTACACAAGTTAGCTGAGCGCATATATCCAGAGTCACAGTGTGGATTCCGAGCTGGGAGATCAACAACAGACATGATCTTCTCTCTCCGCCAGCTTCAGGAAAAATCGAGAGAGCAGAAAAGGCCTTTATATATCGCCTTTATAGACCTCACAAAAGCATTTGACCTGGTTTCACTCAATGCTTACAGGAGCTTCAGAGCTTGATGAATCGCTTCACTAAAGCATGCAAGGACTTTGACCTCACAATAAGTCTAAAGAAAACGAATGTGCTGAGTCAGGATGTGGGTGCTGCACCAGTTATCACTATCGATAACTATGAACTGGCAGTGGTGCACCACTTCACATACCTAGGGTCTATCATCAATGACAAACTCTCACTGGACACAGAAATCGACAGCTGCATTGGCAAAGCTGCAGCTACCATTGCCCGCCTCACATCGCGTGTTTGGGGAAACTCCAAACTCACAACGAAGACCAAAGCTGCGGTATATAACTCCTGCGTCAACAGCACACTCCTATATGGCAGCGAGACCTGGACGACCTATGCTAAGCAAGAAAGAAGGCTCAATACCTTCCATTTACGGTGTCTACGCTCCATCCTCGGCATCTCGTGGAAAGATAAAGTGACAAATGTCGAGTTGTTGTCCCGTGCTGGCCTTCAAAGTATGTATACACTGCTTAGACAGCGCAGACTTCGTTGGCTTGGCCATGTTCGCCGCATGGTCGCATCCCAAAAGATATCTTCTTTTGTGTTGTGTAGCACCGGTGAGAATCCCAATGTGTGTATATAGGAATCACACGTTCTATAAATAAATAAATATCTTTGTGGTTGGTAGGTTTCTAATTTTTAAATTTTGCCAGGACAGCGGCCTACTCTTTACGATTTCCAACTGCCGTGGGATTTTTAACGGTGGCAACTTGCACACGAGACTCCTATTTTTTTCGCCCTTATCCGATCTCACTACCCAGGAGATCAAGGGGGAGTATGATATCATTAGGACCACTGGATCTGAGAAAAAAAAATCTAGATAATTTATATTCCTTCAATTAGGAATCGAACCCGGTACCTCTAGAATTCGAGGCGGACGCCGTACCTCTTAGCCACTCCGACCCCCAAACCTTGCTCTTGTTGAATGAGCCCCCAGCGGAATGTAAAGAGAAAAAGCTTGCTCACACGTGTAAGAAGTTGAAAACTGCAGCAAAATGTTTATTGCTTTCTCATCAATGATAGGATACTCTTCTTTCATAGAAATCGAGAACGTGTCTAAGGGCTGGTCACTAAATCTCAGCTTGCGTGTACAATCAGAATGCAGCTCACAAAGTTCTTCCTCCTCTCCTAAAGTCAAGTTCTCTGGCTGAGTAGAATATTCACAGAAAAGGTTACACACCCAGTCATACACTTGTGTTGAAAGGGAAGGGAATTACTGTTCAATTTTGTTCTGCAGTTCTTCCAGGTGGTTTTCACTAAGGCTTGAGACTTGATGATATCGATCCTCACACTCAAGCCCAAGTAGTAGAGGAAACATTTTAAGACTTCTTTTTGCAGCATAATTTATCCAGTTTACTTTTAAATCCAAGTATCTGATAACGTCTCCTTTTCTTGGAAGACAGACATCATCATCATCAGTTGATAAGATCTCTATGGTGTTGTTTGCTCCACTGTAGTGTATGGAATGTCAACTTGACCTACGCAGTGGTGTGTAGACATGGATTGAGTGTATAATGTGCGAATGACAATAAGGGTTCGTGGTGTTGACAAATGTTCTTTTCTCACACTCATGTATGGCTGGAAGTCATCGACACCAACGACTGTGTACCTTTCTACAGTTTAATTGGACGTATACACTCGACAGCACAGATAGTGACAAATCACAGGTTGGCATAATACATCATGGTACAGTGGATAAATGGTCTTGCAATGTTACATGGGCACTCATGCAGCATAATAGTATAATGGACTGTCAGTAGCCAAGCACTCAGTATCGCCCATACATATATATATCATCTGACTTCACTGACTGAGCACGTCAGCTTATAAATAATATTTCAGATGGCTTCTAGACCTAAGCTCGTCTAGCGACGATTCTTTAACATAATGTTCAGCACATATTTCCCATATAATAATATTGAACCGCTAATAAAGGGTTCTCATGTGTAGCAGTGATCTCTGGACTAATCAAGCGATAATACGGGCATCCCTTTTCTCTTCTTGAAAGTCACTACATGTTTGGTTCCAAGATGGCTTCACTCGTGAGCTGTCACTCACGTTTGGATACAGATAATGAATCTGTCCTAAAGTTAGTCATTCATTAAACTTTCATTGCTCTGTAGATTTGATCATGAACAATTGACTGCATTCTACAGGATATAGTGCTGCTAGGAATCGAAGTCGTTTTCATCGAGTCAAATATATTCTCTTAGACATACAGATCGTACCTATCTAAAATGGTGGCTTCGTACGAGAGTTCATAAGAGTATCTTTGATTACCTTGGTATCAGAAATATGATTCTGCCATTCCTTGGCAATACGAATAAACACTGGGGTAAAGCATACACGATAGGTCTAGACGACTATCACTTTCCCCACAAATACTGAGATCACTTTTTCCCGGCGACAAGCCGACATAGGAAAAAAAAAAACACAGTCCCCATCAGGACGAAGCCAAATCACACCACACTCTAGCGGCACATCCGCCGAATAGCCTTTGACCTCTCTAGAGACAACAGAACATATAGTTCGACTTAGATATGTAAAGATATACAGATATAAGACAAACTCGTCCTACTCAGACAAACAATACACATAAATTCAGGCCATAGATATTCTGAAGCAAGAACAATCTATTACTACCCAAACAACGAATAAATCGCAGTAAAATGGATTCATCCGCGGAGTTCGATCGAAGAGACGGCACAACTTTCAAGGGAAGTAACTCAATAATGACTTTCCCTTAAGCACTAAAAAATTACCTATTTTGTTTACAAAATATTTGCGAACATAACAAGTATACTAATGTATAATATTGTAAGATATCAAAGACTGCACGTAACAGTCTTACCACACCTCCCGGGAAAAAAAAAAATGGAACATTTTTTTTTTCTTTTTTGAAATACATCTAGGAGCAACGTACAATAGGCTCACAACGCATGAATAATGCGCAGATGAAAATATCAGGAATACATATAACGCCTAATATGAGGCTAAGTCGACTTATGGAGCGACTGGTGAGAATGTGTCTCATAAACTGAGAGAAATTATTTCTCTACAAGTAAATTTTTCCAGGAAGGTGTCATCAAAGTATAATACAATCATTATATTATTAAATTACAAATTTGTATCTATCATGATATGGAAAAGGAACTACTATAGAACTAGACATATCAAGAAGTCTAAGCCCTAATAGTTATGTGGAATCATGTGGGCATCTTGACAGAATGTCTGCCATCACATTATCTGATCCACGAATAGCTCGCACAGAGAAATGAAAAGGTTGAAGAGCAATTGCATATCGAGTAGACCTCGAGCTCTTCAAATTCTTACTCTGTATAGCAGTAAGAGCTTTTTGGTCGGTTTCTACTATGAAATGTGCGCCCAGAAGGAATCTCTGTAGTTTGAGGATCGACCAAACCATAGCTAATAGCTCACGGTCTAAAACCGAATAATTCCTTTCTGCCGCATTAAGTTTTCTGGAAATATACATTACAGGATGCAGAGTTCCAGAGTACTCTTGCATTAGTGCCGCTCCAATCCCAGTGGATGAAGCGTCACTACGAAGAACGAATGTTTTATCTTTAGTGGGTAGCACTAAAATAGGTGGTGTTGAAAACAATGTTTTAATTTTATCCAGAGAGCATTGGCATTCCTGAGACCAGTGGACCATATTAGGCGAACCTTTCTTTAGAAGTGTTGAAAGAGGTGCCATGATAGAGGATAGATTCTGAACGAATCTGCCATAAAATTGAATAAGACCTAACAGACTTCTCACCTGTTTTTTAGTCTTAGGGATCGAGATGTTAAGTATCTTACTAGTATTATGGTCCTCTGTCTTTAGGAAACCATGACCAACTCGGTGGCCTAGGAAAGAAATTTCGCTAAAACCAATATAGGCTTTAGAGGGTTTTGCTGTTAGGTTGTGCTCGCGCAAGGTAGACAGCAATTCATCTAACCCTGAATAGTGATCTTCCCAAGTATCGCTGAAAAGACAGATGTCGTCTAGATATGCAATGACATCTGACCGATAAGATAGGATTCGGCGCATCATGCGTACGAATGTAGCTGGTGCGTTCATAAGACCGAAAGGCATAAAATTCCATTGGAACAAACCTCTAGGTGTTGAAAAAGCCGTGAGAGGTTTGGCGCGTTCAGATAAAGGAACTTGCCAATATCCTTTAGACAAATCAAGTTTAGTGAAAAAATGAGATTTTGGAGAGTCGAGTAAGTAGCTCTTCCAGTAAAGGCATAGGTTCGGCATCGAACTTCGTTACTTGATTCAATTTTCGATAGTCAACGCAAAGACGTATGTTATTGTCTTTTTTACGCACAATAACCATCGGCGAAGAATATGCAGAGGTGGATGGTTCGATTATTTTCAAATCTATCATCTCATCCAACTCTTTCTCGACCTGTGCTTGAAAATGTATAGGTATAGGATAAGGTCTAACCCTAATAGGAGTATGGTCAGTTAGAACAATGTCATGTTGAATGACATTCGTTTGTCCAGGGATGTCAGTGAGTACATCCTGAAATGTTTGCAACATAGTTGAAACTTGTCGCTGTTCTCCTAGAGACAAATCAGGAGAGACAGTAACGTTCTTCCATGATTCACTAGAATGAAGTGGGATCATTGGAAGGGGGAGATTTACATCTGAAAAACTTGTTTCCTCATCCTGTATCACGGACAGTGATGAGTAATGACCATGTTGTACTGGAGAATTGTCCGTTGCTTGGAAAATGGGTTGCAAATAATCCGGACGTTCATGGAATTCAGTAAGCATATTGATGTGGAAGGTTTTATGCTTCCCATCAATATCGACAATATAGTCGACATCGGAAATTTTCGATATTATATCGTACGGACCTTTCCAAGAAATAAGTAATCTGTTTTCCCTACAAGGTAGTAATACAAATGCTTTGTCACCAGGACAAAGTTGTCGTAAGCATCTCTTCTTATTGGCAAATTGCCTTGCCTTCTGTTTCGCAAATTCAGAAGAAGAAGTTGCTAATTTGCATGCTTCGATAATTTTTTGTCTCAACGCGATGACATATTCGTAGGATGACTTTGTGTCATCGTCAATATTGTCAGATGTTATGAGATCGTGAAGCAACGACATAGGGCCACGCGGACGCGCGCCAAAGACGAGTTCAAAGGGAGAAAATCCCGTATGTTCATTGGGTACCTCTCTGTAAGCGAAGAGGGCCGCAGGTAAAACTCTGTCCCAGTCTTGAGGATGATCCTCAGTTATCTTCCCCAGTAAGTTTTTAAGTGTTCTATTAAGGCGTTCGACCATACCATTAGACATTGGATGGTAGATACTACTTAAAGATCTATCTATCTGCAGAGTAGACATTACTTGAGACATGGTATCTGATATTAGTTGGGTGCCATGGTCTGACAATATCTCTCCGGGGAACCCCAGACGAGAAAATATAAGCCAAAGAGCATCTGCAATATCAGCAGTAGTAATGCTCTTCAGAGGAATAGCCTCTGGCCAACGTGTGCACATATCAACACACGTCAAGATAAACTGATGTCCTCTGGCAGACTTGATCTTAAATGGACCAATAATGTCTATGGCCATTTTTTGGAACGGCCGAATAGGAATGTCCGCCGCCTGAATGGGTGCAGCATGCCGTGGACCTTTGGATTTAACTTCCTGACATACTTTACAAGATCGACAATAAATCCGTATGTCCTTGTTTACCAATGGCCAAAAGAAAGCCGCAAGGACTCTTGACTTAGTACGGGAAAAACCCATGTGTCCAGCACACTGAGAGTCGTGAGCGTGCTGCAAAATTTTAACTCTCAAATTCTTGGGAACCAGGATTTGAGAATGACTTGACGTAATGGAGTCTTGAACCATACGTACAAGTACGCCATTCTTCTTTGTAATCCACGATTTACGACTTGTGTCTTTATTCGGATCACCTTTAGTTGCAAGAATGAAGAATTTCTTCAGAGTGGAATCATCTTCTTGCTGTTTTATAAACGAGTCACGAGAAATTACCAAGGGATTATCTTGGTTATGCACTTCATTATCTTCAGTAGATGAAGTTTGAGGCATATTAAGAGCCTGAGCTCTAGTGACTACAGCGTTAGCAAGCTGCATGTTTTGCCTTTCCCACGCGGAAATTTGTTGCGGAGTGCATTCTCTGACTCCATGAATGCGACCGATGATGAGGTCAGCGATCGGATTCGGGAGAAGACATGCGTGTACATCTCCTGTAAAGAAAGGAGTAGCAATCCTAATGATAGCAGTAGAGTATTTCTCTAATGTGCCGCCAAATGTTACACATTTGACTACTTGTCCAGTGGCACGGGAAGGATCTACGAGTGACTGCCTAACACCAATTGTGGTGCATCCAGAATCAAATAGCACAGAGACTGGATTGTTATTCACTAAACCCTTATGTAAGACAAGAGAACCTCTTCCATCATGCGCGACTGATGCCGGAAGAGCAGGAAGAGGATGGCCACAGCTTAAAGTAGACACTGTGGTTGGCTCAAATAACGTTTTGCATTGGGGGCACTGAGATGCTCTCCCAAAATCAAAAGCGGCACATGCCATATTACTAGCATCATTATTATCTTTACTCTGTTTATAGGCTTCATGGGACTCTTGTTGTGCAGAGTTTGCCTGAAAATGTGGTTTATGTCTTTTGTTTTGAGATCTACCTCGGTTATTATCACCTCTGTAGTTATTGTTACCTCTATTGTAACCCCTATTTGGGTTTGAGTCATAGTTCCCTTGGTTACCATTATCATATTCATTATAATGAGTATCTCTGTAATTATGATCTTGTTGACTCCAAGACGGATAACCCTGATAGTTTCTATAATTACTTCCTCTACGGAAATTCCTATAATTATGACCACCCCTGTGTCGAGAGCTATCAGCTCGTCTCCAGTTCTTTGAAGAAGAACCCTGAAATGATTGGTTACCTTGGTTTTGATAACTATTATGGTTACCTTTTTTATCAAATCTGTTTTGAGGTCCCTGAAATCTGTGTGAATAATTGGGATTGTATGGTGTTGCTGAAGCAACTGGCATACTCTCCTTAATCTTAGTGTTGCCAAAAGTCACGTCGGGGTGTGCAGTGACATATTGGGAACAGTATTCTTCCATTTCCTTTAGAGATTTGGGTTTACGCTCATGTATAAATTCAAGGAATGGTTTGTTCACACATGACATAATCTTATCTCTGAGCAACAAATCCATAAGTCCTTCATACGTTTTTTCTGTTTTGGAAAGCTCAATCCAACGATCAACTGTGAGACGTGCCTTTGCAGTGAATTCTGAGAATTCTACACCTGTCTCAGGTACCATCGTCTTAAATAAAAGGCGATAGCCTTCTTCACTTAGCTGGTATTTTTTTTATCAAAGCCGCCCTAATGACATCATAATTATCCTTATCTGCTTCTCCTACAAGGCATAATCTAGTCAAAGATTCACCTTTCAAGTTTTCTGCTAATTGATTAGCGTATTGTGATTTATCCACATTATGTGTACGACAAGAACGTTCAAATCTATCCAGCCAGAATGTAATATCGTCACTGGACTGATTGAACGGTGGAACCTTAACCTTGTAAGTAGAAGGTTTACCATTACCACTAGATGCCTGATTAACATTACTCATACTTGTCAATCTCAATTTCTCCAACTCAAATTCATGTTCTCTTATTGCTTTTTTTTTCTTCAGCCTCTCTGTCTAATCTTTTTTGTTCAGCTTCCCTGTCTAATCTTTTTTGTTCAGCTTCACTGTCTAATCTTTTTTGTTCAGCTTCCCTGTCTAATCTTTTTTGTTCAGCTTCACTGTCTAATCTTTTTTGTTCAGCAGCAGCTTCTCTTTCTAATTTTTTTTGTTCAGCAGCAGCTTCTCTTTCTAATTTTTTTTGTTCAGCTTCAAATCTCCTTTGCTCTACCTGCATCTGCAATTTCTTTTGTTCAGCAGCAGCCTCAGCTTCTCTTTCTAATCTTTTCTCTTCTGCCATAGCTCTTCTCTCTTCTGCAGCTAATGCTTTGTCATATTGAGCAACTGCCCATTGTTCTAATTGTTGACCAGTCTTATCAAGGGCTTTCCCTTGTATAATGAAGTATTCTAATGTAGACATGGTGTCTAACAATAATACTAATCACCTGAAATAATAATAATACCACAAGTTCTTAATGACTTGATTAATCAGTATACTATCCCAATATCTGTGGGTCCCAAGCCTTAATAAGGTCTTGTATGACAGTAATAATAATCAGGTACTGGTTTATACCATAATCCAAGTGCAGTGCACAGGCAATAGTGTCTTATGAAATATACCTATATAAAACATATGTCAACCAACAGAATACATAAAGTACAAATAGGACTGACAATACAAGAACGTTTGCAGAAATCAAAATAAATCAAATAGGGAAATCAATGAAAATAATCACTGAATCTGCAAAGAATAACAACACAAATGACGTCACAGTATATGAATATAAATTGTGAATAGAACTGAAAGATAGAAAAGGGTAGACCAACAAATTACAAACAACTCAAAACAAAACTAAAGAACAAAGAAATATTACAAAAATAACAATAATTACAGACTTCACAGCTAACACAAAAGCAACAGTTGTTGCAAGCAAATTTTCAATCAAGAAAATTGCACCTATAGAAAACGCCCACAACGGACCCTCTATGACGTGGGATATTCTGTTGTGAGGACTCCGCCCAACCTTAAACACAACCCGCTGACATAGAAACTAACATACTATACAAACAAATAACATGTAAACATAAATATATATAAATTATGTGTATGATAGTATGTGTTGCAAAATAGGCTCAGTTTTACAGTAATGGCAAAGTTATTTTTATGAAAATAAACAAACTGCCACTTTATTCAATTAAACATTCTGGCCTTAAATATTAAAGTTCATATATGGAAAACAAGAAGATCCATCGATGAAAATAGGACTTCTTAGTTCACAAATACTGTCTTCCTGTTAATATTGACAAGAATTGATCCAACTGTTCTGTGAAACTCTGTAATGTCTAATGTAAAAATGTCAACAACGTTGACCTACATACTGCATTCACTTGACAGGTCACGTGACGAAGTGTTGACAAAGAGCAAACCAATACTGCAAGTGTGTCGTATCAGCCACAGGAAACGGTCTGGTATCGGTAATCAGTTGACTTCTTAACTTCTGCGAGGTCAAACCCAGAAAGCTGGTCCACCAGTTGATAACGTCTCTTTTTCTTGGAAGACAGACATCATCATCATCAGTTGATAAGATCTCTATGGTGTTGTTTGCTCCACTGTAGTGTATGGAATGTCAACTTGACCTACGCAGTGGTGTGTAGACATGGATTGAGTGTATAATGTGCGAATGACAATAAGGGTTCGTGGTGTTGACAAATGTTCTTTTCTCACACTCATGTATGGCTGGAAGTCATCGACACCAACGACTGTGTACCTTTCTACAGTTTAATTGGACGTATACACTCGACAGCACAGATAGTGACAAATCACAGGTTGGCATAATACATCATGGTACAGTGGATAAATGGTCTTGCAATGTTACATGGGCACTCATGCAGCATAATAGTATAATGGACTGTCAGTAGCCAAGCACTCAGTATCGCCCATACATATATATCATCTGACTTCACTGACTGAGCACGTCAGCTTATAAATAATATTTCAGATGGCTTCTAGACCTAATCTCGTCTAGCGACGATTCTTTAACATAATGTTCAGCACATATTTCCCATCTAATAATAATATTGAACCGCTAATAAAGGGTTCTCATGTGTAGCAGTGATCTCTGGACTAATCAAGCGATAATACGGGCATCCCTTTTCTCTTCTTGAAAGTCACTACATGTTTGGTTCCAAGATGGCTTCACTCGTGAGCTGTCACTCACGTTTGGATACAGATAATGAATCTGTCCTAAAGTTAGTCATTCATTAAACTTTCATTGCTCTGTAGATTTGATCATGAACAATTGACTGCATTCTACAGGATATAGTGCTGCTAGGAATCGAAGTCGTTTTCATCGAGTCAAATATATTCTCTTAGACATACAAATCGTACCTATCGAAAATGGTGGCTTCGTACGAGAGTTCATAAGAGTATCTTTGATTACCTTGGTATCAGAAATATGATTCTGCCATTCCTTGGCAATACGAATAAACACTGGGGTAAAGCATACACGATAGGTCTAGACGACTATCACTTTCCCCACAAATACTGAGATCACTTTTTTCCGGCGACAAGCCGACATAGGAAAAAAAAAACACAGTCCCCATCAGGACGAAGCCAAATCACACCACACTCTAGCGGCACATCCGCCGAATAGCCTTTGACCTCTCTAGAGACAACAGAACATATAGTTCGACTTAGATATGTAAAGATATACAGATATAAGACAAACTCGTCCTACTCAGACAAACAATACACATAAATTCAGGCCATAGATATTCTGAAGCAAGAACAATCTATTACTACCCAAACAACGAATAAATCGCAGTAAAATGGATTCATCCGCGGAGTTCGATCGAAGAGACGGCACAACTTTCAAGGGAAGTAACTCAATAATGACTTTCCCTTAAGCACTAAAAAATTACCTATTTTGTTTACAAAATATTTGCGAACATAACAAGTATACTAATGTATAATATTGTAAGATATCAAAGACTGCACGTAACAGTATCTTGTCATTTGAAGTCAAAAGATGTTCTCTAGGGCCCTGCAGAGACTTGTTAAACTGATTCATGTGATGAAGAATGTCTTTTAAATAAGTAGGCTAGTTTCTGCAGCTATTCTTCAACTTCAAAGCTGTCGCGGTTAGCTCCTTAGTCTTGCGTAGTGGTCTACGAATGTAGCCAGAGAGGTATTGTAAAGGTTGTGTTTATCAAAGGTAAAACCTTGCTCAAGAATGACTCTTGGAAGTATGATAAATGAATAAGGATAAGATCCTACTTTAGGGGGTATCGTGGGTTTTTTAAGAATGGCATCTACAAAGCAAATGAGTCTTCTCGGTTTTTTTAAAGTTTGTGTTTCTGCCCAATTTTGATGTGACACTAGATTCTTCTTGAATGAGCCCCCAGCCGAATGTAATTTAGGACAATATTGATATGTTTAGCTCTGTATATAAGTATTTAAAATGAGTCATACGGACACAAACATCAGCTTTCAATAAATTAAGATATCAAATCGAACTTAGGATTTATATTTACACACATACACTCATTTTATATATATATATATATATATATATATATATATATATATATATATATATATATATATATATATATATATATATATATATATATATATATATATATATATATATATATATATATATATATATATATATATATATATTTATATATTTATATATTTATATATATATATATATATATATATATATATATATATATATATATATATATATATATATATATATATATATATATATATATATATATATATATATATATATATATACACAATGTGTGTACAATACGGAAAAATTAAATGTGTAAAATTAATTCAAGGGTTTCTCCAGGATAAAAAAAAGTTGAGAAAGATTGATCTACACTGTAGATCTAGGATTTTTCTGTAGCTTTATTGCCATTCCAAAGCGTGTTGTTAAAGTCATGAGCTTCAGGGACAGATTTAAGTGCAAAGGAATTAAACGAAAATATTTTTAAATACAGTTTTCTTCACAAGTAAAACCTGTTTCTATAAAATAACTTTACCGGACCTATTGTATGTTTCTAATGACGTCATGGCGTGTCGATATGTATAAATGACGAACAGACATATACAAAACTCCGAAGATATTACTATGAATGGACATAAATTGAAAGACAAGTAATGTTGAAATACCTTGGAGTTACATTCGATCGCGGGCTATCGTATAAGTATCATGTTGATAACATCATACAGAAATGCATGAGAGGTCTGGCAGCCTTGACAACAATGGCATCTGGAGCAGAGATTACTATTTCTTCTTTGTCTTCAGCTAATCATACCAGTCATTTAGAATGGGCTGGGAATACTCACGCTGTCAGTAACACAATGTGAACGACTAGAACGCATTCAAAATGAAGGGATGCGTATAGTGTTGGGCTGTACGCGACATACACCTATTGTTATGTGATGGGGCCAAAAAAGAGACGCCCGCCCCCTTCCTGTTTTTGGGCAGATTTATAATAATAATAATAATAATAATAATAATCATAGCCCCTTCAGTCATAACTGACTATGGGAATGCGCCCCTGAGGTGACAGCCCTCAACTGCTTATTTTCCTGGTGCTCCTTTCGACGTTTTCTCCTCACCTCTGCTTCTTGTGTGAGCCTCTCTTCGCCCAATCTGAGGTGGTGCCGTAAATAGCATCGCCACTTAGTGCGATCGGCAGCTTCATCCTCCCATGTTGCTGGATCCATGTCCAGTGCCCTCATATCTCTCTTGCACACATCTTTGAACCTCAGCTGTGGTCGCCCAACTGTTCTCTTGCCATCTGCTAATTGTCCGTAGAAGATATCTTTTGGGATGCGACCATCTTCCATGCGGCGAACATGGCCAAGCCAGCGAAGTCTGCGCTGTCTAAGCAGCGTATACATACTTTGAAGGCCAGCACGTGACAACACCTCGACATTTGTCACTTTATCTTTCCACGAGATGCCGAGGATGTGGCGTAGACACCGCAAATGGAAGGTATTGAGCCTTCTTTCTTGCTTAGCATAGGTCGTCCAGGTCTCGCTGCCATATAGGAGTGTGCTGGTGACGCAGGCATTATATACCGCGGCTTTGGTCTTCATTGTGAGTTTAGAGTTTCCCCAAACACGCGATGTGAGGCGGGCAGAGGTAGCTGCAGCTTTGCCAATGCGGCTGTCGATTTCTGTATCCAGTGAGAGTTTGTCATTGATGGTAGACCCTAGGTATGTGAAGTGGTGCACCACTGCCAATTCATAGTTATCGATAGTGATAACTGGTGCAGCACCCACATCCTGACTCAGCACATTCGTTTTCTTTAGACTTATTGTGAGACCAAAGTCCTTGCATGCTTTAGTGAAGTGATTCATCAAGCTCTGAAGCTCCTGTTGGCTTTGAGTGACGACTGCAGCATCATCAGCGAACAACAAGTCTCTTATAGTGACCCTTCTGATTTTTGTTTTTGCCTTCAGCCTTGAAAGATTAAACAGACGGCCATCTGACCTAGTGTGAAGGCATATTCCTTCAGTTGCATCTCTGAATGCATGTTTCAAGAGCAAGGCAAAGAAGATTCCGAAGAGGGTCGGAGCCAGAACACAGCCTTGTTTAACGCCACTTCGTATATCAAAGGGCTGTGACGTGCTTCCAGCATATTGGACTGTTCCCTTCATGTCGTCATGGAATGACTTTATCATTTCCAGCATTTTAGAAGGGCAGCCTATTTTCAGGAGGATTTTAAAGAGTCCATCCCTACTAACCAGGTCGAATGCTTTTGTGAAGTCTATAAAGGCGATATATAATGGTCTTTTCTGCTCTCTTGATTTTTCCTGAAGCTGGCGGAGAGAGAAGATCATGTCTGTTGTTGATCTGCCAGCTCGGAATCCACACTGTGCCTCTGGATATATGCGCTCAGCTAACTTGTGCAGTCGCATTAAGATGACTTTGGCAAAAACCTTACCAACAATACTAAGAAGAGAGATGCCTCTGTAGTTATTGCAATCACTTCTGTCTCCTTTATTTTTATACAGTGTTACAATCTTGGCATCTCGCATGTCTTGAGGAATAGTTGTCTCTTCCCAGCACTGGCACAGCATCCTATGCAGGGGATGTAATAGCGTGCTCTTACAGCATTTGATTAAATCAGGAGGAATCCCATCACTGCCTGGTGCTTTGCCAGAGGCCAAGCTATCAATGGCCTTACTGAGTTCCTCTAATGTTGGTTCAGCATCCAGCTCCTCCATAGTTGGCAGACTATTGACAGCATCAAGGGCTGCAGGCGTAACGGTATTGTCTCTAGCGTAAAGCTCAGAGTAGTGCTCGACCCACCTCTCCATCTGCTTACCCTTATCGGTTAGCTTCTCTCCGCTGATGGTTTTTTAGCGGTGCCGTCTTACTTTTATGGGGGCCAAGTGCTTTCTTTATACCGTCATACATTTGTCTAATGTTGCCTGTTTGCGCTGCGATCTGGATGCTCTCACTGAGCTGGAGCCAATAGTCATTTGCACAGCGTCGAGCAGTTTGTTGAACTTTGCTTCTCGTAGCCCTCAGGATCTGTAGGGTTCTGGCACTCGGTGAACGTTTGTATTCATTCATAGCACTGCGCTTAGCTTCAATAACAGGTGCCATCACATCTGATGAAGCGTCAAACCAGTCATTTGACTTTGCTGTTTTCTTACCAAAAGTGGCAAGTGCAGTACTTTGAATGGTGTTCCCTAGATGCTCCCAGTTCTCTGTAATAGTATCACCATGCTGAGGGCTACTGAGCACTTTCTTGAAGGTCGCAGTGAATTGAGCGATCATGAAAGGGTCTGACATCTTGCTGGTATCAATGCGTGGTTTCCCTTCATGTCTGACACGATAGAGTTTTCTTGGTTGTGCTCTGATTTTGCAGCAAACCAAGGAGTGATCTGTGTCACAGTCTGCACTATGGTACGAGCGCGTGGAGAGCACAGACCTGAGGAGTGGCCTTCTGACGAGAATCAGGTCAAGTTGGTGCCAGTGCTTGGATCGTGGGTGTCTCCATGACACCTTATGCTGGTGTTTTGTCTGAAAGTAGGTGTTGGTCACGCAGAGATCATGGTGGACGCACAACTCTAAGAGCCGTTGTCCATTTTCATTCAACTTGCCAATACCAAACCTGCCCAGACATGAAGGCCATGAAACATTATCGGCACCCACTCTAGCGTTAAAGTCACCAAGGAGAACAAGCTGTTCTTGCCTAGGTATGCTTTTGATTACTGCTGCTAGATTCTCGTAGAACTCATCTTTAGCTTCTGAGGCAGAGTACAGAGTAGGAGCATACACACTGACAAGGGTGATGGGACCTGTGCTAGTTTGCAGGCGGAGCGTTAACAGGCGTTCTTATCCATTCTCGCCTGGTTTAACCATGTTAGTTAGCGATTTTTTGACCGCAAAACCTACTCCGTGTTCTCTAGCTTTATTAAGATCTTTCCCTTGCCAATAAAATGTGTAGTCCTTCTCGCTCACCGTTCCAGAGCCCGCCAGGCGCGTTTCCTGAAGTGCAGCTATATCCACTTGAAGTCGTTTAAGCTCATCATTAATTATGGCTGTCTTCCTTACATCGTTTACATCCTGTAGGTTTTCGGATAGTCCAGTCAACATAGTCCGGACGTTCCAGCATCCCAATCTGAGAGTTTGCTTATTTCTATTTTTTCGATAATTGCTTGGTGCAAAATTTTCTGTCCACAGTTCGGGTTTGACCCTAATCCCCATGCACCCAATGGGGAAAGCAGACAGTGGCGGGACAACACCTTATTGACTGGGGGCTGCCCAGCTTGAAGCGGGCGGTAGCTGTCCAGTGAGATCCTAGAACCTCTCCCACTGTCGGAAGTAGCCCCTGGCGCCATGCCCTACGCCAATTGGGCAAAATGCTTATAACCGGTAACTGCTACTTCCCGTGTTTTGCCGACACCTATAGGGTGAAGCTGGAGTGTCCTCTCCAGGGCGCGAGCTTGGGCACAGTTATATGGAGATCAAGCTGTTGCCCATGCAGCATGTTCCCCCTCTCCACACAGCCGGTAGATCCAAAGGAACGGCAGTAGCCGATACAGTTTGGTACCAGCCATGTCGCAGGAGTTGCCAGAATAATGTCGAATCGACATTAGACTGCCTTAGGGACTCCGACTCCGGATTTATCCTCAGGGTCTACTCCCGAAGCCTATTCCACAAATGGATATTCCCGCAAGGCAGCGGTGGTTTGAATTCAGAGTTCCTTCTCTTAGATAAGCTACCAACCAAGGAACACGAGCCCTATCTGCCCGAAGCTGCTGGTTTTAAGGCGCCAGTCGCTCGCCTTTGCCCCTTCTCCCGTCAGTGGAAACAGTTCCGCCGGGCTCAACTTGAGCCACACGTGAAGCCCATATATTTTCGATATGCGCGCAGCATTCTGTGATGTCAAAAGTCTTCATGAAAATATATTACTTAGGCCATAATGATGCCTAAAAATATAGTTGTGTGTTATATTTGATAGTGGTGTTTTTGCTCTAGAAATAGTTGTGTATATTTGTGTTTTCGTGCCTTAAAAAAGCAAATATCGCGAGTGTTATTGAAGTGGCTAAATTAATCCGCGCAGCGCGGACTAAGTTGAGTGTTTAGGCTTAGCGGTTTATATAAAGAAATAGCGAGTATCAAACCGGCCTATTTGAAGATTCAATCCGGACGAGAGAGAAACGAAGTTAGGCTAGCCCTGTGTCGGTAGCAGAAGAACAAAGACATGGCACACTGTTACGGTAGTTTAATTGGCATTGTCTGCTAGAGGTTAGCAGCATGCGATTTTAAGGGTTACAACGTTTAATGTAATGTAAAAATATTATTACCCTATTGAACGCTGTGACGTTTCGGCGTTGGTAGTCACGCACCGTGACCAAGAGACGGGACCCTTTCTTGAATGACCGTCGAACTAAGAAGACGTGTCCTTGTATTCTTATAATGTCGGGCATGGAGTGCCACACAGTTATATTGTATTTTATTATGGACATGGGTCAGTCCACTCTGATGATAAGAGATGAATGTTTTTTCCAGGTTAGTAAGTGACTAAACCTAAGTCGGAAAATGAATTAACAGTCCGTATTAAATATATTATTGCCAGACGCATAATCTCATTGTCGGTCGTTGGGATCACCAACCACGCGTACATATAGTTATGACGTTCTGTCTACAATAAGTCATGCTATTTGACAAGGACTGATTCGCAGATAAATCATAATCCAAGTATGAACAGAACTTGATATTTATGTGCTTCATGATAACCATGTGTGAACTATTTATGTATGAATTCAATGTATTAAATCTGTACGGACTCAAGACATGACTTATCCCGTCTATGAACATTGGAAATTCGATTATTATTATCATGGTTGCAAAGCTTTTATTCCACTATTCGCGTAACTGGCTATTAACAGCACGATGCAAAAATGATGAACGGTAAAACCAATTACCACGATTGACTAGCTATCTTGCAACAATCCGTTGGGCTAACTCCCGCCGCAACAACTGGTAGGCCATTGCTGGGGAACGAAAGAAAGAAAAATTTTTCTTGTTTACATACTTTCACAAACTGTTTACGATTACAAGAAAGTCACATGATTTGCATAAATACGACGTGGAACACATGACTACGAAATGTCAATCTGACGTCACTACATCATGCGTAGATGCCCCACTTCGAAAGGACAGCCTTCAACGCATTCCAAATTTGATAAAGATTTGCATGATCAAGAAGACCAGACGATGGAATACTGTTATCAGCCAACGAGGAGCAAACAGTACTAGGCATTAATCTAGTCCGTTGATGAACTTGACATCGCCGGAGCATTTTAAAGATAAGTCTAGTTTTATGACTGTTGTCATTCAGATAACACAATACTGAGTCCATTTCGTCTATACGGGCATATCTATTCTATGTTTCATATATCTATGTTATCTCTGTTTTCACCGTTTGTGTTGTTCCTAATTCGTGGGTTGGTTGGTGCGGCGGTTCGGAATCAATAATATGTCTCTAAGGATGCCGATATTGATTTTGAATGTTCTTTAAGGCAGTTAATTCTTTACATTTCTTGCAGAGAACCCTATCGAAGATTCTACCGATCGGACTCTTCGTCTGCAATTGTAATTAATTGACTTCAGTATTTTAGCTGTGAAGTCGTGTTATAACTGGTGTATTTTAAATTGTATTCAGTTGTTATTTATTCAGTTTTGTAAAGTAATGTTCGTAATCTGAATTGTTACTCTGACCTTACTATCTTTTATTTTATAGATTTGTATAACCGTTAATGAGTCCATGTATACGTCACTAATTTTTGTGTACGCAGGTTAATTTTTTATTCAGTTCACTCTTTGATCTCTCACTTCCGGTTTATTCTACTTAGTTATAAGTGCATTTTTTATTGTGAAAATGTCTTTGTCGTATTGTAATACTGTTCTGTAATCCTTGTTTAACAAATTGTGTTGTTTGTCTTCATCTCATCCATTTATAATTTAATATTAATACTATAATTTATTCATTAATAATAGAGTAGATGAATATGATTAAATTTTTATGAATTTTAAGGAGGAATTAGGGACTTTGCACCAATTTGC
This sequence comes from Oreohelix idahoensis, assembly GCA_024509875.1. Lineage (NCBI taxonomy): Eukaryota > Metazoa > Mollusca > Gastropoda > Stylommatophora > Oreohelicidae > Oreohelix > Oreohelix idahoensis. Next base: position 102,377 of record JAMPIV010015508.1, read on the forward strand.
AGTGGTGGTCCAAGAAATGGGCAATGCACTTTATAGCTCATGATTATGGCATAATATACAATGATTAATTATTATAAATTTATAACATATTAAGACATATTAAATGTTAATTAGTACACTTTCTCAGTACTACAGTGTGAACTTAGTAACTATTAAAGATTAAATAACCTAATTATTTAGGGATAATACCCATAATTATTGAATACTAATATTAAGTGCATGATATAATTTCAGCATCTTAGATAAATAAATATCATAACTATTTATGATAGATGTTAGTGGGTATATATATATAATATTTTTACAAAATATTACAGATTTGTGGAACTTATAAATAACAGTACAAGAATATTGTAATTTCTTATATTGATTATTCATTCGTTGAGTAATTACAATTATCTGCATAGATTCTATTGGTGATTACAAGACTTTGGTGATTGAATACTTAAATAAATTAACGTCAAGAATGCTTAACTTGGAGCATTTCATTACAATTGAAAAAGATTGTAATAAAAAGGGAGATGCACTCCTGGAATTTGCGGAACAACAACTTGCGAAACATAAGAAAGAAGAGGCGGAAAAGAAAGCAATTGCTAAGGCAGAGATGGAAGAACTTGAAAGAAAAGAGGCGGAAAGGAAAGCGATTGCTGAGGCAGAGAAAGAAGAATTAAGACAAGAAGAAGAAAGAAAGGTGGCAAGAGATGAAATTCTACGGATTGAAGAAGAGAATAAATTGAAACGACAGGAAATCATACTGCAGCAAGAAATGGAATTGCAACGGCTTAAATTGGAAACAGCAAAACTTCATTCGCAGGGTGCTGCAGCAAGCCAAAATGATAATGCTCAATCTGGATCTTCATCCAACCGACTTAAGGGCAATTATTACTTTAAGCTACCGCCGTTCAAGTTACACGTTGACGATTTGTCATCATGGCTAGCGCGCTTTGAGGATATATGCAAGATCAATAACCTTGACAAAACTGCATGGGCACTTAAACTCAAGGAATTTCTGGATGGCGAACCTGCAAGTGCAGCACAAAATATTGATCCGACATTAGCCACAGACTATGAGGCCATTAAGACTTTGTTATTACGTCGGTTCCACTTGAACGAAGAGGCATGTAGATTACGTTTCAAACGTTTGTTGCCAGATAATAATAAAGACTTTACAGGGTTTATTGCTAACATACGCAACACTTTTAACAGATGGGTTGAACTGGCAGGTGTCAACAAATCTTACGACAAGTTAGTTGATTTGTTACTAAGGGATAAAGTGTTATCTTCTGTCAGCCCACCGTTCTTTGCCTATCTGCAAGAACGTAAACCAGATACTATTGATGAGTTGAAAAAAATTTCATTAAATTACTGCACTGCGCATCCGAATGCGAACATTTCTAGCTCATTGATAAGAGAACCTCTTCCTGTAGCCTCCAATATGGCATATCACAATAATAACAAACCAAGAACACACAGTGTAGACAGAGGTAGGTTCAAAGGAAACTATGACATTAATTTTCATAATGGACGTAATAGTTTTAACAATGACTTTAATAGAGGAAGACCACAAAATAGAAATTATTCACCTCAGTCCAGATACAACAATAATCCACGGAACTCAAGTTATAATCGGTCATATAACTATAATAATGGTAACAATTGAAACAACAACAATAATTATAACTCGAGACATCGAGATAACAGTTACAATAGGGGACAACGGGATAATTCAACTGATTATTCTCGTCATCGTTCTCATTCTCGTAGATCGACAAATTATAATCATAATACAGGGGCAGCCGTTACTAATGCTACAACCCCTGGGGTTCAGAGTTCACCTACTAATAACAGAATACAGTCTTCGTCTACATGTTATGTAATGAATTATAATGTGGCACATAGTTGCCCAGAATGTAATCTTATATTTCAGAAGGCAAAAGAGACGGTTCTGAACTGCGGACACATCCTCCCAGAAGTCAGTCTGGCAGTCAATGACGGAACAGGCTCGCTGATCTTCAACAGAGGAAAAGTTAATGGATCCATCGTCTCAGTTTTAAGAGATTCTGGATCGACAACGATCGGAATCCGTCAGTCACTTGTTCATCCTAATTGTGCAACTGGAGAACATGTCAGGTGCATGACTTTTGGAGGAACAATAGAATGTTATCCAACTGCTATTATACATATTAATACACCTTTTTTCACAGGCAACGTTAAAGCATGCATGTTAAGGAACCCAATTGCCGACCTTATGGTGGGATGCATACATGGAAGTAAGGATTGCACACCAGAAGAGATTATTGAATGGGAAAAAAATAATCTATGCATCGGAAATGCAGTAATAACCAGAGCACAGACGAAAAAATTAGAGACTATGGACACTGAAAAAATGGAAACAGACAAACATGAAAATATTGAGGTTCATTCTTCGATTGATCGAACATCCTTTGCTGCAAAACAGAAGGAAGACAGATCACTAAAAAAATTGTTTGCACTGGTCAACAAAGTTGACAATCCTGCTATGAACAATAATAATAATCATTGGTTTATTATTAAAAATGACATATTATTAAGATGTTTTATGGATAAAACTCAAGTAAGACAACAGGTGATGGTACCTGTTGCTTTTAGACGGTACGTACTTCAACACGCACATGATTCTAAGTGCGCAGGTCACATGGGATATACTCGGACACGTTCTCGAGTACTATCTTCTTTTTTGGCCGGGAGTATCACGAGATATCTCACAGTACGTACGCTCCTGTACGATATGCCAGGAAGTGAAAGCACGAGGAGCCTTTCACACGGCGCCTATTCAGGCTTGTGACATATCTGTGAGACCCTTTGACAAGATGGCCATTAATATTATTGGCCCACTTTTACCATCAGCCAGAGGACATAGATTTGTTCTCACTTGCATCGATTTATGCACACGATGGCCAGAAGCCATCCCATTGAAAACCACCACCACCACAGATGTAGCTGATGCACTACACCTGATCTTTTCTAGAGTAGGTTTTCCTAGGAAGCTTTTGTCAGATCATGGATCTCAATTTATATCTGAGACTATGACAGAAGTAATGAAGACTTGGAATATAGATAGAAATCTCAGCAGCATTTATCACCCAATGAGTAATGGTGCAGTAGAAAGACTTAACCGCACACTCAAACAAATGTTACATAAAGTTACAGTTAACCATCCACAGGACTGGGACAGAGTACTCTCAGCCGTGTTATTCGCTTATCGAGAGGTGCCATATGAACAAACTGGCTTCTCTCTATTTCAATTAGTCTTTGGCGCTCCACCAAGAGGTCCTATGGGACTAATAAAAGACTTATTGATTGACTCCGAGATGACTCAGGATACCCAGTCATCCTATGAGTAAGTAATTAATCTCCGGAATAACATTATTGATGCCTGCAAAACGGCAACAGCTTCATCTGAGGCTGCTAAAGCGAAAGCTAGAACTTTCCAAAACAGTAGTAGACGATTACGTCAATTATTTCCAGGAGATCAAGCTTATGTGTTATTGCCACATAACGATAATAAACTACTCATCTCGTGGAATGGTCCATACCAGGTTATCAATAAGATTTCTGATGTTGATTATGTCCTGGACATTAAGGGACATCATAAAATATTTCCCATAAATATGCTCAAACAATTTCATACTCGTCCTGAACATCTACAAGCTATTTTTCATGAACTAGATGACACTTTCGTACCTACATGTCACTATTCTAATTTGTCTGTTATCCAGGAAGAAGAATCTTCTTTTCCTGAGGTACAGTTGGCATTACCTGTACCTGTAGTACAACCTACTGAATCTTGGCGGGACGTAACCATCTCTTCGTCGGTTACACCATAACAGCATCAACAGATTGCTGAACTTCTACAATCTTATCCAGATGTGTTGACCGACGTTCCAGGTCGCACATCAGTCATTAGTCATGACATCACTCTTAACGATGATACTCCAATTCGGGTACATCCATATTCTGTTCCTCTACACTTTCTTACTAAAACTACTAAGGAACTTGAACAGATGTTATCTTTAGGAATTATTGAAACTAGTAATTCCCCATTTTCTTCTCCATTAGTTATTGTCCGAAAGAAGGACAATAATATTAGACTATGCGTCGACTATAGAAAATTAAATGCACAAACTATAGTTGATAGCGAACCACATCCACTTCTCGACGATTTACTGCCACGTCTATCTACCGCAACTATATTCACTAAGATAGACTTAACTAAAGGTTATTGGCAGATACCACTAACCGAAAAAGCTAAATACTACACAGCGTTTTCCACTCCGCAAGGTCTATACCAGTGGAATGTGATGCCTTTTGGGCTTGTTAACGCTCCAGCTACCTTTGTTTGCATGATGCGACACATTTTTTCAGGTAGACCAGACATCATTACATACATAGACGACATATGCTTATTTAGTTCATCGTTTGAGGAACATTTTTCGGGTCTTGAATACGTTTTGGACACATTAAGAATGAATAATTTAACTGCTAAACCCACAAAATTACAAGTAGCATTTCATGAAATAACTTTTTTGGGACACATCATTGGAGCAGGATATATCCAAACACTACCTAGTACGGTTTCTAAAATTTTAAACGTTTCCGTTCCTCAAACGAAGAAACAGGTTAGAAGTTTGTTAGGTCTAGTCCAATATTACAGCAGATTTGTACCTAACTTGTCATCTATCACGGCTGTTTTATCATCCTTATTAAGAAAGGACATGCCAGTGAAGGTGACATGGACTGGTGAGTGTAATAAAGTATTCCTTAAAATAATTGATATTTTTTCAAATCCACCAATTTTGAGACTACCTGATGCTTCCAAAAAGTTTATTCTCCGCACAGATGCGAGTAATTACGGAACTGGCGCATGTTTGCTCCAATATCATGACGACATCCTCCATCCATCCTTGTATGTCTCACGTAAACTGAAACCGCCAGAGGTGAAATACTCCACTGTCGACCGCGAATTGTTAGCAGTGGTATGGGCGATAACAAAATTGGAGAAGTTTCTGCTGGGAGCCCCATTCGTGGTCCAGACAGATCAGAAAGCCGTAGCATCACTACGACGGGCGAATCATAAAAGTCCAAAGCTCACCAGATTCGCTATTCTCCTTCAGCCTTTTGATTTCTCCATCGAGTACATTTCAGGAGCAGAGAACGTCTTGGCAGATACTCTCTCGAGAAACCCTTCCGATGTCGAGTAATGAACAATAATAACGTCGCAGATACTTACCCAAAATACATAGCACTGTCATTACTTTTCGACATAGAAAGGAACCATTGCCTACAATACACGTATCCGCTCACTAAAGACATGTTATATACGAAATGAACGAAATCAAGTGACACTATGGTCGTATTTACGCCAGGACTTTGCTTGGAGTCCATTCATGATAAAACTATTTGAAACAATTTCGTGAATCAAGTGATAATATGGAAATACTATCGAACTAATTCAGTATGTGACATGAACTATTGTCATGAACGTCGATACTTATGAATTGGAACACTTAAACATTTTTTCTAATCGTAATTCATAAGGATCAAGCCTACGGATGGATCATCATATCCAACGTTAATTAATTTTAATTAAGTCATTGAAATAATGGAAATTAAAATGAAATGTGAGATAAATATGAAAAAAATGAAATTTGGAAAAAAATGAAATAAAGAAAAAAATAAAAACTCACATGATTCTTAGATACTATTATTGTATGTAACTATTGTATTATATAGTTAATAATTATGTTGACACATTACATACTACATTATTATTTAAATTAGTTAATTTAGATAGGTATTAACAACTTAACACTAAACTTAATTAATGTCCAACACACATAACTAAGTTAAATTTATACATTATTTTCTTTCTCTACTTTATTTCTCATTTATTTATTTATTTCTCTCTTTAACATCTTCTTTCATTTTTCTTGCATTAGATTTTCAACAACTTAATTCTTATTACACACTCAGTATAATTAATTAGTTTAATTTTAACTCTTTAGATTAGTCTGACGTGACATTTCATTGCGACATATTTTAAGTTAATTAATTAATTAGATATCAACATTAGACATTCTCTTTTAGTTCATGTATAACATTAATGTATAATATGATCATTAATAAATGAGATGACTGTTAGTTAGTCGACGTGACCACGACATTGTTCTAGACAGAACATCGTAGGCCATATGCCGCATTTTTGTTAAATTTTTGATATTATTCATTCAGATAGGTTTTTGAAAAAAAAAAAATCTATCGAATAGATTTTTTTTCCCCCGGTGGACAGGGAATTGTTACGGTAGTTTAATTGGCATTGTCTGCTAGAGGTTAGCAGCATGCGATTTTAGGGGTTACAACGTTTAATGTAATGTAAAAATATTATTAGCCTATTGAACGCTGTGACGTTTCAGCGTTGGTAGTCACGCACCGTGACCAAGAGACGGGACCTTTTCTTGAATGACCGTCGAACTAAGAAGACGTGTCCTTGTATTCTTATAGTGTCGGGCATGGAGTGCCACACAGTTATATTGTATTTTATTATGGACATGGGTCAGTCCACTCTGATGATAAGAGATGAATGTTTTTTCCAGGTTAGTAAGTGACTAAACCTAAGTCGGAAAATGAATTAACAGTCCGTATTAAATATATTATTGCCAGACGCATAATCTCATTGTCGGTCGTTGGGATCACCAACCACGCGTACATATAGTTATGACGTTCTGTCTACAATAATTCATGCTATTTGACAAGGACTGATTCGCAGATAAATCATAATCCAAGTATGAACAGAACTTGATATTTATGTGCTTCATGATAACCATGTGTGAACTATTTATGTATGAATTCAATGTATTAAATCTGTACGGACTCAAGACATGACTTATCCCGTCTATGAACATTGGAAATTCGATTATTATTATCATGGTTGCAAAGCTTTTATTCCACTATTCGCGTAACTGACTATTAACAGCACGATGCAAAAATGATGAACGGTAAAACCAATTACCACGATTGACTAGCTATCTTGCAACAATCCGTTGGGTTAACTCCGGCCGCAACACACACTAGCAATCGAGCACTGTTTGGTGTTTTGTTATGTTCGTTGGTTTATTTGTTTAATATTTGCTTCGTGTGTTTAAGTGTCACTGAATGGGTTGTAAAAATAAATACAGCCCCTGCCTCTAGAATCAAGAGTTTTATTGTTGTTCGGGTCGGTGCAAGTGTGAAAGGAGAGTGATCAAACATATCACAATATAATCATCATCATCATCTCGCCCACCCTATCACAATTGGCGTCGTCGGCAGGATAGGTAGACAGTGACACTGAGCAAACGAGCAAATATAATATTGTAAACATCCAGCAGTGCATTCTTGCAGCAAGATGGCTAATGCGCCTGTGAAGGTAGTGTACGTGAAGGGGTCAGAGATAAGGTTATTTAGTGGAGAGGGGAGTCCCACTTGGCAAGAGTTTGTGGAAGATGTAGAGGCCGCGTGGATGGTGGCGCCTTTTTGGGCAGAAGACAAGTTAGACATGATCTGGAACAACGTGACACCATGGGTATCTAGAGAATTACGGATACATGGCGGAGCCAAGGCCAGCCCTGAGCAGTTACTCAATATAATAGAAAGAGCCTACAGCGAGCAACCACCAGTCAGTGAGATGACCAGGAAATTCCAGGCCGGGAGTCAGGGGCCTAGGCAATGTGCTGTTTTCTGTGAAGTTAAGAAGCCAGAGACACTGGTACAGATAGCAAGTGCAGAAGATCAGAATGAAAAGGAGGCATTCAAAGCAGAATTATCTCTTCTAAAGTTCCAGTTAGCACAGATGTCACAGGCCAGTTCGCCAGCACAAGAGGAGGTGCAGAGTAAGAGAGCACCATGCCAGCCGCGGGAACAGCCAACGCAAGACGAGGAGGTGTGTCCGCGGGAACAGCCAACGCAAGACGAGGAGGTGTGTCCGCAGGAACCTCAACTAGACCTTCTTGTATGTGAGAGTCAGGCTGTTGTCAAGGAAAGCTGTGAGCTGACAGCACCAACAAACGCAGCTGCACCGACAAGGCGAAAAGGGGTTTGCAAGTGGTATAGTGTCCAAAGGGGATGGGGGTTCATCACGTTAGATGATGGAGGTATTGATGTATTCGTACATCAAACCAAGATCTTCAGAAAGGGATTCCGGAGTCTGGCGAGGAATGAACGAGTAGAGTTTGACAGCAAACCATCGGTCCAGGGCATGGAAGCAATTTATGTATGCGGCATTGGCGGTCAAGAGTGTAAGGGCAGCAGGGGGCGACCCATGGCACAGAGGAAGCCCAGAAAGATAAGATGCTACAATTGTGGAGACCTGTCAGACCACATGGCAGCCAAGTGCCCTCAAGGCCCGCTTCCGAAGAGATGTTTTCGATGCAAGTCCACTGAACACGTGATAGCCGCCTGTCCCTCAAGGAGCTCTTTCCCTAGACGGACTGTCACAACCAGGTTGCCTTTAGGGCTGTGGTGAAGTGGGATGTTATAAATATTTATAGGGGACTTAGTGTACTGACTGAGATCAGCTGTGAAGGTATCTATATCTAATAAGAGTAGTGTATTATAGATAACCTTACTTGCTGCCCCTCAGTCAGAATTATTCTGGAATAGTGTGATGACTACGTTATATGTCTAGGGTAGGTGTATGATGAAGTGTAAGTCATAACAACAACAGACAGATAAACAATTTAATTTATTCCACCACACTTGACAACACTGTGACACTCACATACATAAAACACTCTACGAGGATATCTTAAAGGAGTCACTGATAACTTTTCAAATAACAATATGTATTCAGTGCTGTCATGAATGTATATGTGTCCTGATTCAAATACAAAGGGAACCAGGAATCACAATCAATTTTAATTACAAGTTATATGTACAGAATTTATTAATATGATTCTTGTAGTGACAAATATTATTAGTAGTATCCTATGTGTGTCAGTTGTGTAGTAGTAATATGAGGTAATACTGGTTTTTTTTGTTCAAGCTCTGTTGGTATTTGTCATCATGACTTCAATAGTTTGTTTCTATTGGAACTAGTATTGGAGATGTTCTCAGTTCCTGGTATTAAAACAATTAAATTCCCCTCTTAATTTTATTTTACAATGTCATTTTAAGATGGGGGTACATAATGTTGAGCTCCATGGCCACACTCTCTTATCTTTCGTGATGACTGCAGTAAAAGACTCCTCTGCTCGATTACTTTAATGAGTTCTGGAGCCACCCCACTGGTTGCTATATGGACCAAGGAGTATGCTGTCCACCTCTGGCTTCAGCAAAGCTCTGACCAGGTGCTGCTCAATAACTTTAAGACCACGGTCCCTGAAACAAGAAGGTTGTACCTTCTACGTCAGAACTAATTTATACTCTATTTCTACACTGAGCACAATACATCACAAACATTGAGTTCAGAGCGTTAGGCCAACTGTCAGCTTCATCTGAAATACTTTATATCAGTATTTCCCTCCCTAATGGTTACTACGCCTCTGCAATTCCAGCATTATTTCTTTCTAGTCAATAATCTAGGTGTCAGTGTACTGTTTGGCCATTCCATGCAGTTTTACTTTCCTCTGACACCTTCTGTTCAGGCTGGAGCACTATAGGCTTTACATCATGTTCGCTACTGAACTACACATATATACAGACATAAATTATCAATTTACATTCAATTTTCATTAAAAGATATTGAATATTTCAAGCTTACCACAATTCATGGGAATAATAAACAGTTTCGTTGACTGGCAATGAATATAGCACAACTCCGATCTGCCGATGTCCCAGGCTTTATTTTATAAAAAATATACACTGGTGCTCAACGCACTGCTTCTTAGTAGGTTTATTACAAGATGTGGCAATGAACAGACGCTCTGAATTGAGTATATTCGCAGCTCTACCCAATCAAACCATGTCTACACATCTTTTCAAAAAAGTACTCCTTTTCACGTTTCCCCTGACAACACAAGATAGTATTTATAGCCCGACCAATCGTGTTTAGTCTTATATTTGTTGCGCTCCAATCAAATAGGAGTTAACATGGTAGGCTATTTCCGTAACGTAATGTTTTTTCAAACACGTTATAAAAAAAATTTTATGAGCAGAAATGATTTCATGCTGTCAGGCACCCCCACTATTTTATTTTGGCCATAACTTGGTAATTCCTAAACTATTTGCGTAACGTTTTACATATTCTTTGTCAGCAAACCCTAAGGAACCCAAATATACGAATTTAATGGAGCCAATATGCATTTTCTTCTAGGATAGTCGTGCTGTTACTACCTTCTCACTTCCAAACTTGAGGGTGTCTGGGTACTGTCATGTTTTCAAACGTAAACCGATATAATGTCATAATTCCCAATAAGCGTTTTTCAAGATTTTAAAACCTAACTCTGGTATGGGTAGGGTTTTTATCACTGACGATTTGAAAAAAAGCCAGTGCTTGGCCTTACACGCGTGATGGCAGCAATTGTATATCGCGCGACGCGTGTTTAGTATTGCATGCTTCCTGCCTTCATTCGCCCCTCTCTCTCTCCTGCTTTATCTGTCTTTTAGTTACGCCGTGTATGGAATGAATGAAATATTAAATCTAGGTCATTGATCAGCTTGCGTATCTCAAGGTTTTTCCAAGAAATACAGTACACATTTCATTGAAGAAAGCGGGTAATAATACAGTAGGCTTTTACTATCAACGTGAAAGCGCTACAATTTGCAGACGAAGGAGAACACAGGGAGATCTCGCGTACAGTCATTGTGACAGCACTGTTCTTTACCATTCTTCTTTCCTTTTATTAAATTCATTTGTTAGGCTTTGCATTTACGTTTTAATTTACATATGTGGATGTAGAATTTCACGACAAATCCTCCCCTCTTAAAACAGACGTTATACGTCAGTCTATAATTCTACATATACATAGAGAAATTTATGTCTATGCCTGGTGATTTCTTTGATTTTCGTCGCACGGATGGCGGCTTAAAAAATCTGCATCAACGTTTCTCTAATTTTATTTTGCTCATGGATTAATGCAGGTGGGTCAAGTCAAAGTAAGCACTACTGACGAAGGTTACCTCAGACCTCTGCAATCCAAGAATCCATTTCAGATATGTTACTGTACAGCTGCAAGTGTTACTGCTTGTCTTACTACTGCTTAGCAATCAATATTCACCATTTTCTCTTCGCTGAGTCTGCTCAACGACATGTCCCGAGAATATTAGATGTTCCTCAACTTGTACGTTATGAGGAGTTGATCTATATGGTGCTATCTGAGTTGTGGAGGGGATCCATTAATTTCCGGATCAGCCTTAATAAACACTCGGACTATCCTCAATTCAAAAGGTAACAATGGAGACACTCTGCTCCTCCGAAATGTTCACAGCCAACAATTTGTCTGATCACAGGAGGGATTGAATGTGGAAACACCCTTCTAATAATATATTTATAATGTTCTATAATGTGCCGCTCAAATGGAGGCTATATTCACCAACTATAGTTTCGCCTACCGACAATCTGGAGAATTAAGATAATATGTGGGGAAATGAGTTTCTGCATCAGAAATCAATTCGCCCTTAGCATTGCTATAAGATGTGTGGGTTATCTCCATCCAGGGTCCGATCAATAATTTCCCTTGGACGGTGTGGGGTCGGGTGACTACCAATGTCACCAGAGCCCTTTTAATGCTAAGTTAATAGCCATAGTGTGAAGCGCTGTGAGCATTTCCCGAATCGCTCACTCGTCCACTGCCCACTGTTCTTATGTTAACAATTTGTTTCGGTTTTAACTTAGGCGGATCATCTTCAATGTCAATGTCAGCCAGCTCCCTAAATGCGGCTTCAAACTGTTCCTGGGTTGACTGGTCTGAATTTCTATTTTCTCTGGATGCCTTTCTCAGAGTTGCGAATCTAAATATTTTTGGTGAACACTGTTGGGGGAAAGGGGGATACCTATCCTCTATGTCAACCTTATTATTGTTATTTTCCTTGTTAATGTTAGGCCCATATGTTTCAGTATGCTTGGCTGGCATCTGATTATGATTTTCCCAACTTGGGGACTGTACCTTGCTACATTTTTCACAGGCCCTCACAAATTGTGCAATATCAGCAGCTACTTGGGGCCAATAGAATTTTTCTGATGTCCTTTGACGGGTAGTCCCATTTCTCTGGTGTCCACCGTCTGGTACAACATGTGATTTTGCCATCACTTCTTGTCTGTAGGGAGTTGGGAGTACCAACTGTCCATATCCTTTGGGTCCGGCTCCCGCCTTCCTGTGGAGCAGTCCATCTCTCAAGTAAAATTGTCCTTTCTTAGGGTGTGCATGGCTGTTTAGTAATTTGTCAAAGCAAGGTTTTAATGATTTGTCCTTTGCCTGGGCCTTTCTCATCTGTTTATCAGAAAAGGTTAATGGGGGTTCCCCCACCTTTCTACTAGGGGTCGACCTGACCTGAAGCGTGGCCATTACCACAGGTTTTACAGGGCTTCCTAGAAAAACATATTTACTTCCTAACACCAGCGGGTAATTAGGATCGTCACACACGGCTGCTCTAATCACTCCTTCCACGTACCTTGTCTCTACATTGATCTCGGCTACGGGAAGTGTCATGGTGGATATTCCCTTTACGGCCCCTTGTATCTCCACTTTCTCTGTGGTATACTGTTCAGGGTGCACTAGGGTTGCACTCACAACTGAGTCATATTCTAAACCTGAATCGTAAAGGCACCTAACCTTGGCCCCATTACATGTCACTTCTTCACAGATGGGGGGATGTTGAAGATTTATATGATTCTCTGTCAGTTTCTTCTTCCCCTTGTCCACTGTTATCATGCATGCCGCGTGATATGGAGGAACCTTCCTACCACATTCACTAGTATTATGATTATGCATCCTGCATATTTGACAATATTTTCCTTCCTGTCTGAAGGGTTTCCTGTTATCATATTTCCTTTCATTGAATTGTGGGGTTTTATTTTTATAGTCATTTCGTGGCCTATCAAACTGGTGCTTACCTTTGTTTTGATCTCTATGATCAAATTCATTAAAGTTTTGTGGTGCCTGATAATTATCTACCTGCCTCTTCTTATTACCTGTTACTTCTGCTTGGGCTGCTTGATACCTTTCAGCAACATTTAGCAACTCACCCAGCCTCTCTGCACCTTGTTCCATGAGAAACTTTCTCAGGTCTGGAGCCATGGACTCTCTTAATTGCTCTATAAGGACCATTTCCTTAAGATCTTGGGTTTTCCCCAGAGAAGTCCATTTCTCCAAGTATGTCTCTATTCGTGCAGAGAACTGGTGATAGGTTTCACCTGACAGTAGTTTAGCATTCCTAAATTTTTTCCTATAAAATTCTGCATTCTTTTCATATCTTAACAAAAGAGCCTGCTTTAGCATGTCATAATTTTCCTGATCACTTCTGCTCATTTTTGCAAAAACTTCATAAGCTGCCCCACGAAGTCCCTGAGATAACTTTAAGCTCCACCTTTCTCTCTCTAACCCATATGTGGTAGCTAATAGTTCATACCTATTTAGATAGCTCTCTATATCATCGTCTTTCTCAACAAAATGATCTAAATGAAAATTCATAGCTGAGGTTGAGGCTCCCTGGCTAGCAGTGGCATCAGAGGCAAAGGAACTGGCACCATTTTCAGGAGCATGGCCTTGAAACTCAAACTCCCTTAGTCGTAACTCATGTTCCCTTTGTAATCTCTTCTCCTCCTTTTCTGCTTCCCTCTCTGCAGCTAATTTCTTCTCTTCCCTTTCTGCAGCTAATTTCTTTTCTTCCCTTTCTGCAGCCTGTCTTCTTTCCTCGGCTTCCAATGCTTTAGCCTCTTTGTCAGCCTCAATCTGCAACCTCTTAGTCTCAGCCTCTAATTTTCTTTCGGCCTCTTTTTCTAATCTTCTTTCTTCCCGTTCAATATATTTGTCACATTCAGCAGTGACATAAGAAATCATAATTTGCCCGTCCATTCCTAACTCTTTCGCAGTCTGTACAGCAGCAGATCAAAATTTTGCCAGGTCGGCCATTGTCTAACAGATAAATGTCTAAAATATTTAACTAAACAATTTTATCTATGACTAATTAACTCAGGACAACACAGGCACTGTGAGCTCAACCTTATTTATTTTCACCCAAGGATACCTTTTAATTCTTATTATTCCCTGAGGTGAATTACCCCCCAATATTTGTAATAGGGAAAGATTCAAAATCCCGAGAGCGAGACCCCAATATATGTGGTGAAGTGGGATGTTATAAATATTTATAGGGGACTTAGTGTACTGACTGAGATCAGCTGTGAAGGTATCTATATCTAATAAGAGTAGTGTATTATAGATAACCTTACTTGCTGCCACATATATATACCTCAGTCAGAATTATTCTGGAATAGTGTGATGACTACGTTATATGTCTAGGGTAGGTGTATGATGAAGTGTAAGTCATAACAACAACAGACAGATAAACAATTTAATTTATTCCACCACACTTGACAACACTGTGACACTCACATACATAAAACACTCTACGAGGATATCTTAAAGGAGTCACTGATAACTTTTCAAATAACAATATGTATTCAGTGCTGTCATGAATGTATATGTGTCCTGATTCAAATACAAAGGGAACCAGGAATCACAATCAATTTTAATTACAAGTTATATGTACAGAATTTATTAATATGATTCTTGTAGTGACAAATATTATTAGTAGTATCCTATGTGTGTCAGTTGTGTAGTAGTAATATGAGGTAATACTGGTTTTGTTTTGTTCAAGCTCTGTTGGTATTTGTCATCATGACTTCAATAGTTTGTTTCTATTGGAACTAGTATTGGAGATGTTCTCAGTTCCTGGTATTAAAACAATTAAATTCCCCTCTTAATTTTATTTTACAATGTCATTTTAAGATGGGGGTACATAATGTTGAGCTCCATGGCCACACTCTCTTATCTTTCGTGATGACTGCAGTAAAAGACTCCTCTGCTCGATTACTTTAATGAGTTCTGGAGCCACCCCACTGGTTGCTATATGGACCAAGGAGTATGCTGTCCACCTCTGGCTTCAGCAAAGCTCTGACCAGGTGCTGCTCAATAACTTTAAGACCACGGTCCCTGAAACAAGAAGGTTGTACCTTCTACGTCAGAACTAATTTTTACTCTATTTCTACACTGAGCACAATACATCACAAACATTGAGTTCAGAGCGTTAGGCCAACTGTCAGCTTCATCTGAAATACTTTATACCAGTATTTCCCTCCCTAATGGTTACTACGCCTCTGCAATTCCAGCATTATTTCTTTCTAGTCAATAATCTAGGTGTCAGTGTACTGTTTGGCCATTCCATGCAGTTTTACTTTCCTCTGACACCTTCTGTTCAGGCTGGAGCACTATAGGCTTTACATCATGTTCGCTACTGAACTACACATATATACAGACATAAATTATCAATTTACATTCAATTTTCATTAAAAGATATTGAATATTTCAAGCTTACCACAATTCATGGGAATAATAAACAGTTTCGTTGACTGGCAATGAATATAGCACAACTCCGATCTGCCGATGTCCCAGGCTTTATTTTATAAAAAATATACACTGGTGCTCAACGCACTGCTTCTTAGTAGGTTTATTACAAGATGTGGCAATGAACAGACGCTCTGAATTGAGTATATTCGCAGCTCTACCCAATCAAACCATGTCTACACATCTTTTCAAAAAAAGTACTCCTTTTCACGTTTCCCCTGACAACACAAGATAGTATTTATAGCCCGACCAATCGTGTTTAGTCTTATATTTGTTGCGCTCCAATCAAATAGGAGTTAACATGGTAGGCTATTTCCGTAACGTAATGTTTTTTCAAACACGTTATAAAAAAAATTTTATGAGCAGAAATGATTTCATGCTGTCAGGCACCCCCACTATTTTATTTGGCCATAACTTGGTAATTCCTAGACTATTTGCGTAACGTTTTACATATTCTTTGTCGTGCTGTTACTAGTCGTGCTGTTACTACCTTCTCACTTCCAAACTTGAGGGTGTCTGGGTACTGTCATGTTTTCAAACGTAAACCGATATAATGTCATAATTCCCAATAAGCGTTTTTCAGGATTTTAAAACCTAACTCTGGTATGGGTAGGGTTTTTATCACTGACGATTTGAAAAAAAGCCAGTGCTTGGCCTTACACGCGTGATGGCAGCAATTGTATATCGCGCGACGCGTGTTTAGTATTGCATGCTTCCTGCCTTCATTCGCCCCTCTCTCTCTCCTGCTTTATCTGTCTTTTAGTTACGCCGTGTATGGAATGAATGAAATATTAAATCTAGGTCATTGATCAGCTTGCGTATCTCAAGGTTTTTCCAAGAAATACAGTACACGTTTCATTGAAGAAAGCGGGTAATAATACAGTAGGCTTTTACTATCAACGTGAAAGCGCTACAATTTGCAGACGAAGGAGAACACAGGGGGATCTCGCGTACAGTCATTGTGACAGCACTGTTCTTTACCATTCTTCTTTCCTTTTATTAAATTCATTTGTTAGGCTTTGCATTTACGTTTTAATTTACATATGTGGATGTAGAATTTCACGACAAGGGCGCAAGCCAAGAGATGGCCACGACAACTGTCACACTAAGGACGCCGAGAAAATTGGCCGTAGTCTAGGGGAGGAAACCCGTCCTAAGCAGATACGAGGGAGTGCAAATCAAGGTTCAGCAGAGGAGACTCATCAAAGGCAGATTGTGGGGAACGTAAGCCACCGTCCACACAAAATGAGTGGAAAACACGTCAAGAGTGATCTCCCTTCAAAGTCGACAGCTGCAAGCACTGACAGGCAGATGTCACGTGCAGACAGCGACGCGGCACAGGTGAGCGAGTCTTCTAGACCACAGCAACTGCCAGTCCGACAACGTAGGAACATGACGACCAAGAGAGTCCCCAGCCGGGTTGTACCGAATACAGAATCTGAGCCCAAAACATCGCCGCTGAAAATAATCAGGCGCAGCACCAACGATCTGGGAGATTACAATTGAAGCGCCAGAGGTTGTGATGTTATCGGGACGACAACAAAATCAGGAGGGAGATATGTGATGGGGCCGAAAAGGAGACGCCCGCCCCCTTCCTCTTTTTGGGCAGATTTATCGCCCATATATTTTCGATATGCGCACAGCATTCTGGGATGTCAAAAGTCTTCATGAAAATATATTACTTAGGCCATAATGATGCCTAAAAATATAGTTGTGTGTTATATTTGATAGTGGTGTTTTTGCTCTAGAAATAGTTGTGTATATTTGTGTTTTCGTGCCTTAAAAAAGCAAATATTGCGAGTGTTATTGAAGTGGCTAAATTAATCCGCGCAGCGCGGACTAAGTTGAGTGTTTAGTCTTAGCGGTTTATATAAAGAAATAGCGAGTATCAAACCGGCCTATTTGAAGATTCAGTCCGGACGAGAGAGAAACGAAGTTAGGCTAGCCCTGTGTCGGTAGCAGAAGAACAAAGACATGGCACGTGAGTCAATTTAAATTAGCATTGGTGTTCTGTAATTCTGAAATTATATTCAGCACGAGTCTGTTTTAATGTTTAGTGAATTAGGTTTAAATAGATAGATAGATGTGAAAGTTTAAGAGCGAGTATTTTATTTATCAGAAAGGCAAATATGGTATGAAGCTATTTCACGTGAATTTAGATAATATCAACCTGGTAGCAAAAATATCAAGATGGCAACCACGTGGGTGAAAGTAGGTTAAATGTAATTTTCCCCAGTATAGAAGAGAGAGTTGTCGTGTTAAAGTTTTCCTTTGAGTGATTATGCTCACTTGAAGATATATATTTCTCTTCTCCGCTCCTGAGGGAGCATGGGGCCACCAGTGTGGTTTCATCCGTATGACGCATTCAGATGCTCGTGCAGTAGTAGTTTCGGTAGCAATCTGTGTTAAACGGTAAGGTTGCCAGCCTCATGCACAACACCATACTAGTCTCATTGGACGACATGCATGAGTGTGTGTATGTGTGATAGCTGAGTGTGTGCTCGTGCAGTAGTGGTTTCGGTAGCAATCTGTGTTACATGGTGAGATTGCCAGCCTCTTGCACAACACCGTACTAGTCTCATTGGACGACATGCATGAGTGTGTATGTGTGTAATAGCTGAGTGTGTTCTCTTGCAGTAGTGGTTTCGGTAGCAATCTGTGTTACACGGTGAGATTGCCAGCCTCATGCACAACACCTTACTAGTCGCATTGGACGACACGCATGCGTGTGTGCGTGTGTGATAGTTGAGGGTGTCTTGTGGCATGGAAGGACTGTTTGACAGGTGAGAGTATCATTATTTAACTACTATGATTTTAACTATTCGTTGCTTTGTTTGTTTCTTCAGACTAGCAATCGATCACTGTTGGGTGTTTTGTTTTGTTATGTTCGTTGGTTTATTTGTTTAATGTTTGCTTAGTCACTGAATGGGTTGTAAAAATAAATACAGCCCCTGCCTCTAGAATCAAGAGTTTTATTTTTGTTCGGGTCGGTACGAGTATAAAACTCTTGATTCTAGAGGCAGGGGCTGTATTTATTTTTACAACCCATTCAGTGACTAAGCAAACATTAAACAAATAAACCAACGAACATAAAACAAAACACCCAACAGTGCTCGATTGCTAGTCTGAAGAAATAAACAAAGCAACGAATAGTTAAAATCATAGTAGTTAAATAATGATACTCTCACCTGTCAAACAGTCCTTCCATGCCACAAGACACCCTCAACTATCACACACGCACACACTCATGCGTGTCGTCCAATGCGACTAGTAAGGTGTTGTGCATGAGGCTGGCAATCTCACCGTGTAACACAGATTGCTACCGAAACCACTACTGCAAGAGAACACACTCAGCTATCACACACACACACACACTCATGCATGTCGTCCAATGAGACTAGTATGGTGTTGTGCATAAGGCTGGCAACCTCACCGTGTAACACAGATTGCTACCGAAACTACTACTGCACGAGCATCTGAATGCTTCATACGGATGAAACCACACTGGTGGCCCCATGCTCCCTCAGGAGCGGAGAAGAGAAATATATATCTTCAAGTGAGCCCACGTGCTCACAAACCATTCTTCACATAACCATAATTAAATAATAATAAAATGGACATAAAATAATATTCTTCAACTACATGTACATCAAATACTCTCAATAATAAGAGTAAACCACCACCTCGAACTGATCCATCTCAATATTCGTCACTGCCCTCTGAACATGTCGTAAGTGACGACTGGTGCGCCTGGTAACAAGCGTGTCGTATACGACCCTTCATGAGATTGGGAACTCATCACATGAAACACATCGTTACCGTCACCGAAACAACCACAGCAATAGCATCAAAATGCTTTTTGTGGGCCTGAATGGACACCAGCTGCATTGGTGTTTCCATGCTCCGCCGGGAGCAAACAGAGAAACACCTGTCTCAACGTGCCTTACGCCTTACGCACGCTCTCCAGAAATCTAAATATATATTCTCACATCAAAGTAACCCACCAAAGATATACAGTAGAATAATCAATAATCGTAAAACACACTCAATTACTTTTACATCAAGGAATAAAATAAAATTATTCTTAACTTTAACAAAACTGGAATTAAATACACCACTCAAAGGACATTTAACACGACAACTCTCTCTCTTCTATACTGGGGAAAATTACATTTAACCTACTTTCACCCACGTGGCTGCCATCTTGATATTTTTGCTACCAGGTTGATATTATCTAAATTCACGTGAAATAGCTTCATACCATATTTGCCTTTCTGATAAATAAAATACTCGCTCTTAAACTTTCACATCTATCTATCTATTTAGACCTAATTCACTAAACATTAAAACAGACTCGTGCTGAATATAATTTCTGAATTACAGAACACCAATGCTAATTTAAATTGACTCACGTGCCATGTCTTTGTTCTTCTGCTACCGACACAGGGCTAGCCTAACTTCGTTTCTCTCTCGTCCGGACTGAATCTTCAAATAGGCCGGTTTGATACTCGCTATTTCTTTATATAAACCGCTAAGCCTAAACACTCAACTTAGTCCGCGCTGCGCGGATTAATTTAGCCACTTCAATAACACTCGCGATATTTGCTTTTTTTAGGCACGAAAACACAAATATACACAACTATTTCTAGAGCAAAAACACCACTATCAAATATAACACACAACTATATTTTTAGGCATCATTATGGCCTAAGTAATATATTTTCATGAAGACTTTTCACATCCCAGAATGCTGCGCGCATATCGAAAATATATGGGTGATAAATCTGCCCAAAAAGAGGAAGGGGGCGGGCGTCTCCTTTTCGGCCCCATCACAGTTACAATGAGGTACATGCTTGGTGTGCTGTCAATTAGATCAAGATATGCAATGGCCAAAGCAAAAGTCTATATGCGAGTAACCACAGACAAGCGGCACCCCCTGCATGAAAACGTAGCTGACATTAAGGGAGCAAGAATAAAGAGGGGGATGTCATGGATGGCAAAGACAGCGACAACGATCAAGCAGGTGACCACACAGTTGAAAATACATTCAAAGGGGAAGAGTGGAGTAAGTCATATGAGAATTGGATTAACTACCAGCAAGTCATCATCAGCAGTGACAGAGAGTGTAGAACTTGGGGCAATGGGAAACCAGCACTGGAAATCAACTGATACATGATCATGCCGGGGATAATGATGCAATTGTTTATACTGATAGGTCTATGATCCGTGGTGAAAAATCAGGTTGGGGCTTCTCTGCTAGGGTAAAGGGCAGAATCGGCGCCAAACATAGCGGAGCTTACAAGATAACAACTTCCAACATGAGAATGGAGGTAGAGGCAGCTACTGCAGCCTTTTAAAGTGGCTGACTGAAACTTCAATAACATAGTCAGTCATTGTGCCAGACTCAGTCCATACTTTTGCAAGGTTCAAAATGGTTGGCTAAGACATGAATGGAAAACTTTCATAGAAGATTCGAATTTGCAAGAGCTGGTGTGGATCTATTGTCCTAGCCATGCAGGGGTACGCGGTAATGAGAGAGCTGACAGACTAGTATCAAGAGCATCCACAGTGGGGAAACTGGATATGTGTTAAGAATAAAATCGATAAACTCCAGCCAGCATCATTTTTAGGTCTAGGGTTGTCTTCAATTCTATTTTACTTGATGAATAAAATGTCTCCTTTTAATTCTTTTCGTGGTACATTAATTTTCTTTAACTTGTTTTAAAAAACTGGCTCAACCACTTCGGTAGAATTGTTAATATTTGATTAGATACAATCGAGTACATCAAGTGGAAAAATCTCAACTGTTTGAACTGAACGAATTACGAATTTGAAAACTTTCAAAGATTCTCTGACGACCTCTGTTTGAACTTTGAACGACTTTCATTTTTATTTTCACACAAGACTTCCATGAGCCACACACTGCTTCAACATAAATTCAACAGTTTGTCATTGGTACAAATTGATTCCTTCAATATTTTCTATATACACAATTCCATGCTTCTATAGTTTTCTTTCTTATACTCATAATAATATTCCAGTGCTTTTCTTGCACATTTATTTCTTTGTCCGTTTTCTTTATGTTTTCCTAGTCATTCTTGACACATAGTAATTTTTTCATCAATTTCCATAACATCATAGTTTGGTGCTTTCGTGCACGCTTCTTTCTTCGTCGGCTAATGTATACAGTCTTAAAATCCTTCCTGACATATCGTAATTTTTCACAAAATGTTTATAGCTATACGCTTAGGTTATACTAACCTTGAAATGTCTCTCAATACACAATTCTGGCTATCTTGTCTATTCCATACCCTGGATTCCACATATCCGGACAAAATGAGATTGTCCCATATTGAATTAAAATTATTTCACACTTGATTTTGAGTCAAAATCTAGACTCATGAACACTTATTTACGTAGATTTTTCTACACATCGTGAGAGGACCAAGTCACACGAGCCGACACCACTCAATGCTACAAAGCGTAGCCACAGACCTACTTCGTCATGCCTAGATACGGTTTTGGTGAGGCTCAACATGGTGCGAAGCATGCCATCTAAATATATTTTTATCAAGATTGCATCGCCCCATGATGTGCTCTCAAAATTACCCCTCGTCCCGCGAGCGTTTGCCTCGGGTGAACGCTAGGTAAACATATGATATTAATCAATGACTTAATCAATCAATCTATATTAAAATACAAGTTAATAGAAATCAGAATAACACCCATTAAGAACTAATAATAATAATAAAGCATACACGATATTACACAATATTAAGTAAGATAAAAGTTAAAGTGTTCAAAATCAACGTATATGATGAAATAGAATTCACTGTTCATATACTAGTTAGTTCGTATAGGAAATAGATACAATGTTAAAATGTCTAACATCTATGCATTCGAAATTCAATGGACCGAATTCTCGGTCTCTATGAGTGGCAATACAGAATGTACGGAAACGTTATTCGCTGATCTCGGACATTTTGGACTAAAGATCTGCGAGCCAATTATCGGATCCCTTGATAGGTTTAATGTCAAAGTGAAATTCTTGTAACAATAAGAACCATCGGCGAAGACGAGGGTTGTTGTAAGTCTTGGTCTTCAGCGCTGTGAGAGGTACACGATCCGTCTCCAGGATGAATTTACAACCAAGAAGGTATTTTGACAACTTTGTGAAATTGACCAAACGATGGCGAGTAACTCTCCGTCACCAGCAGCGTAACGTTGTTCTGCCGCAAGAAGTTTCCTGCTTATATAAATGCATGGATGCAGTTTGTCATACCACATCTGCATCAAACAGCTGCCAATACCAGCGCCCGATTCTGAGGAAAAAGGGTTTACTGGCATCATATATCGTTAAGATAGGATGGTTTGAAAATGCAGATTTAATTATATTCAATGCACGATTGCAATTATCTGACCATTTAATTTTTAATGGTGCACCTTTGCACGTCAAGGCAGACAATGGGGCAGATACAGAAGCAAAGTTAGGAATGAATTTATGATAATAATTTATCAAACCCAATAAGCTTCTTAGTAGTTGGAATTTTGATATCAAAGATACGTTTTACTGTTTTATCACCTGGACATAATTTATTCTGACTAATGCGATGTTTCAAAAATGATATCTCTCGGTAACCTATCTGAACTTTTGACGGACGCACTGTCAATCCATGTGTCCTTAATAGAATCCATAAAGAATTTAAGCCCTGAACATGTCATTCCAGGATAAATGAAATAAACAAATATCGTCGATGTAGGTAATGATGTCATGTCTGCTGCCTAATAAGCGGCGCATCATGCGTACGTGTGTCCTAGGTGCATTGACAAGACCAAAGCACATAAAATTGCACTGAAATAATTCAAGTGGTGTAAGGAAAGCTGTCAATGGCTTGGCTTTCTCTGTGAGAGGGATTTGCCAGTATCCCTTAGATACATCTAATTTACTAAAATACGTTGCCTTTGATAACTGAATTAGAAGATCTTCTAAAACAGGCATTAGTTCTGAGTCTGTGACCGTTATGAAGTTATGAATTTTTTGAAGTCGATACTGTCACGGAATTGCCTCCCCTGCTTTGCAGTAGTGTCCAACAGCAGTCAACACTCAATAGTATCTAATCATCATCATCTCAACCCATAACCCGTCATGGGTCGTAGGGGTGCCATGGTGGAAGCATCAGCAGACAGGGTCCTCCACTGCTCTCTATCCTCAGCAATGCGTACAAGTGTGGAAAAACCGTGTCCTGTCCATTCTTTGATGTTATCAGCCCAGGGTTTTCTTTGCCTTCCTCTTCTCCGTTTACCTTCGACTGTTCCCTGGAGGATCGTTTTCGAAAGGGAGTCATGACGAGTTACATGCCCAAACCAGGCAAGCTTTCGACGTTTCACTACTGACAAAAGTGGTTCTTGGTGGCCTGCATAGGTGTTTATCTTCTCTCTGACATAGACATTTGTTTTGTGCTCTTTATAGCAAATGCGCAAAATTCTTCTATAACATTTATGCTCGAAAGCCTGAATCCTTCGCTCCGTATCTGCAGTGAGTGTCCAGCCCTCACACCCATACAAGAGAATAGATAATATAAGTGATTTGTATAATTTGATCTTCACAGGAAAACTGATGTTACTTTTCCATATAACATTCAGCCTTGTCACGGCAGCTGAAGCCATCTCAAGTCTTGTCTTGATTTCTTTACTTGATCTTCCATCACTACATATAGTGGACCCGAGATATTTAAAGGTGTTAACTTCTTCTAACGTTTGCCCATTTAACGTAATGTTGGTCGGAACATGTTTCTTATGGCTATTCACCAATATCTTGCTTTTTTCTATATTAATTTCCATCCCATATGTTCTTGTTACTTTCTCCAGTCTAGACGTAAGGTCTTGAAGTTCTGATTTTGTTCCAGCTATCAGATCGATATCATTAGCAAAACGTAGATTGCAAAGAGGTCGGCCTCCAATCGATATGGTTGTTTTATAATCGTAGAGAGCCTCCTGCATAATTTTTTCTAGATATATGTTAAAGAGCACTGGGGACAGGATACTTCCCTGCCGAACTGCTACAGTTGTTTTGAAAAATTCTCCAATGTCATTGTGATGGACTGCTTATACTAAGATGTGGCGGGTTGTCTTCTGTTGATATCAGTATGTAAGAGACGTGGTTCAAAACATTCGTCGTTCCGACACTATTCTGTTGCGTGATTATATGTCTCTTATTACCAGCTGTAGCGGGAGGTTATTTAAAATTATTTATTTATGTAAGAGTATGCCAGTAAAGAGTTCTGACCTTACAAGTAATACCCCAGTCTTAGAAATAAGCACTGGTGTATTGTTATCATAAAAATAGTCAGACTGTGAAAACCCTGGCCAGTTGGTAAGAAGTTGTACCAGGATTTAAGGCATCTCCTCCCTATGACTATCTTATGATTACTTATATTCTAGGGGATAAGTAAAATGAACATTCACTGAAACCCCAAATGGAAGAAGTGAATAAATCCTCAGGTACAGTTAAAATAGTTTAATAATACACTAATATTCTATTTCTACTAGTTGGAAAAGAGCATACACATATATATAAAAGTATTCACACAATTACTATTATTGTCTGTTTAGACTTCAAGATCTTGAATATTAAAGTTACTGCACTCTGCAATCACTGTTTTTAGTCTCTTGACTTTCCAATTAATTGTCATCAGTTGACTGAACTATGGATTTTCACTATTAGCTGTTTTATATATATTGGTGGTCAGTGTCTTAAATGACACTTATCTTTTCGACTTGATAATGATGACACTGAACTGTCCTTCGTAGAATCAGACTTGGTACACCCAGCTGTAGGGATGCCAATGACCAGTTGAAGTTCACTCTTTGGGGTCCTGCACGTTTGTGGGATTGCCTCTGATGAACAACACAGGTTTCTGATACTGGACAGCCTGGTTTGAGTTATGTCATGGAACCCTCAGACTTCAGATACTGGACTGAAAAATGTTTCTGGCGATCCGCTCACAATTCATATGGGATATGGGTAGTGGCGAAACTCTGCCTCCAGTCTGTCTCAAACCTTTTTCGATGTGTGTGTCTCCAGTTTACCGATACGCTTATATACGTATAGCGCGGACGTATCGGAGGATACTGACGTCACGACTTAAACCTAGGCCTGACAAATCCTTCCCGAACAGCGATTTCAGCCGATCTGTGCGTCGACTGAAATTTTGCCTTTCTCATTCTCGGCATATATAATATCCATATTGTTCCATCTTATCTAGTGTTATACAGCCGATAAATCCCTATATTCCTATCCATGTAATTTCCCAAACTGTTATTTGTTGATTTTAATATTTAGAAAAGAAGTGGGTTTACCAGCCTTCAGCGTATCTGTGGGCAGCCGTAATACGCATATATTCCCGTATTTGATAATTTCCTACCGTGTCTACTTATATCCAGTTATGCACAATCCTTTCCTGTACTAAAATGTAAAATCCTTTTCACAATAATTCCATTCTGCTTTTATTTATCGTGGGCGATTTCCTCTGTCTGATACACATTTCGCTGACACACCGCCATTTTGAAACCGGTCAATCGATCGTTGACGGGTTTATAAATCTACATGAACACGTTGCAATGACTTGAAACCAATTTTGCGACATAGCTCCCCCATATGTTAAGCTGGATGATATCTAGCTTAACTATTGGGTACAAGACAATTGCAAATCTGCCATTCCGAGGTCAGTTTTCCTTCCTTCTATCTTGCTCAAACTCTGTGGGATGGCGACTGAGAAAATCTGCTCCCACATTCTGTTTTCCAGGAATATATTCAATAGTGAAGGAATATGGCTGAATCAATAATGACCATCTTAGTAAGCGAGTATTTGCATGACATGATGAGGCCAAAAATGAAGGGGTTGATGATCGCACTGGACCACAAATGGCTTGCCATATAAATAGGGTTGAAACTTATTGATGGCCCACACCAATGCTAAACATTCTCTCTCTATAGTAGAGTAATTCTTTTCTGCCGCGTTCAACTTGCGGCTGGCATAAGCAACCGGAAGAAGTACCTCATTCTGGGTCTGAGATTTTTGCAAAAGCGCGGCCCCAATTCCTAGATTGCTTGCATCAGTCCGTACTATAAACTCTTTCGTCATATCTGGCAACTTCAGAATAGACATACTGGTGAGTTTATGCTTCAATTCTGAATATGCATGCTCACACTCTGCAGTCCACTTTATTGTGTCAGGTTTTCCTTTCTTTGTCAGATCCGTCAAAGGTGCACATAAGGTGTTAAAGTCTTTGATGTACTTTTGATAGAATCCACCTAATGATACAAACGACCTCACATCTTTTTTTGTCTGTGGTCTAGGTGCATTCCTTAACTTTTCTATATTTTTGGGATCAGGAGACATGTTTCCCTGACAAATTGTATGTCCCAAAAATTCTAATTCCTGACATCCAATTACACACTTGGTTGGACGCGCAGTCAAACCTGCCTCTCTGAGTCTATCCAGTAACATTGATAGAGAATGTAGATGATCCTCAAATGTTTCCGTGGAAATGAGAATGTCATCCATAAAGTTGGTGATGGTTGAGTTTTTCCAGCAATTTCCTCATCATCCTTGAGAATACGCTTGGTGCGTTTTTCAACCCAAATGGTAGCACATTAAATTCGTAGTGACCATCCGAAGTGCTAAAAGCCAACATGTGTCGGATCTCGGGTTTGACAGGAATCTGGTAATATCCCTTACTTAAATCGACCTTAGAGAAATATTTCGCAGTACTTAGCGTCGAGAACAGCTGATTGGTATCCGGTAATGGATCAGCTTGGGTTTCAGTGATCGCATTCAATTTCCGGTAATCGATACAGAGTCGGTGTTCTCCACTTGGTTTTCTCAACAGTACAACACTTGAACTGTAAGGTGATTCTGACTTGGAGATGATTTGTTCTTGCAACAGATAATCAATTTCCTCCTTCAATGCCTGTGCCTTGGCATATGGTATAGGGTAGGTCTTCATGCAGATCGGTTTTGGATCGATGACCTTCATATCATATGTCAATAAGTTGGTGCATCCTGGTTTATCAGTTAACACATCTGCATGTGTTTTTAGAACCTCTTTAACTTGCTCCCTCTGCTCCTGAGTTAACTGAGTACTAATTTTGACTTGTTCATATGTCTCAGTCGGTCTCAATGGATACTCTGTTGAGGTTAATGGTTCATGCTTCATTTCAGTTGCGATGGCCAGAGTCATCATATGGGCTACCTCTGTTGATGTCCTGTCATAATATTTCTTTAACAGATTGACATGATACACCTTTTCTTTGCCCTTCTTGTCAATTTTGTAATTAGTCCTCGACAATTTCTCTAGCACTTTATATGGACCCTGCCAACCAATCTGCAGTTTGTTGTTACTGCTGGGTAATAGAAGAAGCACATTTTCTCCAACCGCAAGTTCCCTATCCTTGGCTTTCTTGTTATAGTATTCAGTATGCTTCCTTCTGGCTCTGCGAAGGTTGTCATTAGCCAGTTTCCAGCCCGATTTCAGTCGAGACGTCAACTCATTTACATACTGAATTGATGAGGTGACACTGTCCTCTGCCTTCTCATCTGTCCAAGTCCGCAGCAATGCTTCCAGCGGACCTTTTATAGGCCGACCAAACAAAAATGTGGCCGGTGCCATTCCTGTGGAATTGTGTGGGACTTCCCGATCTGCAAATAATGCAGCGGGTAAGTATTCATCCCATGTTTAAGGTTTTTCACTTGCCAGCTTTCTGAGAATAGAAATGAGCGTACCATTGAACCGCTCGACTTGACCATTTCCTTGTGGGTGATAAGGAGAGCAATGGTAATGTCTGGCTTGAAATATCCTGAACACTTCTTGGGTTAGCTTTCCCTTGAACTGAGAACCATTGTCCGTCAATATTTGATGTGGGAACCCTAACCTGGTGAATATTGTCAACAGTGCCTCTGCCACATGCTTAGAGTCTATAGATGACATGGCTACGGCCTCTCCCCACATAGAGCATGTATCAACTAGAGTTAAGATATAACTATTCCTTCTCTTAGTCCTAGTGAGGGGTCCAACAATATCCACTGCAACTCTCTCGAATTGAGTACCCATGATTGGCATTTCTCCTAGAGTTGCTGGTGCAGTCCCATGCTTGGGGGCTACACGTTGACACTCTGGACAAGATTTCACATATCGTTTGATATCTTCCGTGATCCCTGGCCAGTAATAGTGACAAGCTATCCGTTGACTTGTGGCACCAATTCCCATGTGTCCACTAAATGGAATAGCATGTGCTAGCTCCATAACTTTCTCCCTGTATGACTTTGGTACTACCAGCTGTCCATGTCCTTGAGGTCCTGTACCAGCTTTTCTATACAGTAGTCCATTTTTCATATACAAGTCTCCTTTCTCTGGAGGGTTATGGGCCTTTGGCAATTTGCCAAAACAAGGCGTCAATGTGTCATCTTCTGTTTGAGCCTTTTTCATCTGCTCTGGCTGAGTATTGTTAGGATTTTCCTCCTCTTGTTTGGTGCTCGACCTGGTCTGGACTGCTGCCATGACAACAGGTTTTATTGGGTCACCTAAAAATACATACCTACACTCCAATATCAGCGGGTATATAGGGTCATCTAACACAGCGGCTGTTATCGCTCCTTCCACGTAGCGAGATTTCACATTGATCCTAGCTATGGGAAGTGTCATGGTTGCTGTTCCCTTAGTTGCTCCTTGTATTTCCACGGTCTCTGTGGTAAGTTGATCAGGGTGCACTAGGGTTGAACTCACGACTGAGTCAAAATCTAGGCCGGTATCATATAAGCACATGACTCGAGTACCGTTCACGGTTGCGAGTTCACTCACAGGGGGATGACGGAGGCTATTCTGACTCCCTGTCAGTTCCATCATATCTGTCCTATTTCCTGTTGCTAGACATGCAGCGTGATGAGGGGTTTTCCTTCTACAATCTACAGTGTGGTGGTTGCTCATCTTACAAATTTTGCACCACTTATCTCCCTGTTTGTAGGGTTTCTTTTCCTGAGTCTGAGGGTTTTTGTCCTTATCATCAAATCTTGGCTTATTTCTGAACTGTTGGTCTTTTTGGTCAACCTTGGTATTTTGTGGTGGTGGCTTGTATCCATCTACTTGCTTTCTTTTTGTTCCTACCAGTTCAGCTTGAGCTGCTTGGTATCTCTCTGCACATCTCAAAGTGTCTTCCAGCCTCTCTGCTCCTTGTTCCATAAAGAAGGCTCCATTTGCCGTGTTCTGAAAAGAGTTATTCGCAGAATGAGGTGAGCTATTACCATGGGTGATAGTCCCAGCCTGAAGTTCAAGTTCAAGCTGTCTCATTTTCAGCTCATGGTCTCTCTCTGCGTGTAACCTCCGTTCTTCTCTCTCAGCCTCTGCTTGTAACCTCTTTTCTTCTCTCTCAGCTTCTATTTTTTTGGCTTCTCTGTCTGCTTCCAATTTCTTGGCTTCTCTCTCTGCTTCCAATTTCTTGGCTTCTCTCTCTGCTTCCAATTTCTGGGCTCTTTCTGCTTCCAATCTCTTTTCTTCTCTGTCCATATACTTTTCACATTCCGTCGTGACATACTGGACCAGAGCATCACAACTCATGCCAAGCTCTTTTCCCACCTGCAGTGTGGCAGACCTAAACTTGACCAAGTCAGCCATGATGTATCTGTAGTCTAGTAGGGTAAGCTGTCTTACTCAAACTAAATTTACTACAATATAATTAACTTAATTAAAATTAAAGTTAATTAACTGACTTCACCATATATGAAACAGCGTTCTTTATCTGTACTCAATGGTACTCCTAAAAATATTTAATTTCCTACTTTGTTTACTCTTTCCAAAAAATTTCAACCAAAAAAATTTTTTTTTCTAACCAGCAGAAATAGAAAGTTGGCTCAGGAATATCAAAGATATATCCCGGACGAGCCCCCACTGTAGCGGGAGGTTATTTAAAATTATTTATTTATGTAAGAGTATGCCAGTAAAGAGTTCTGACCTTACAAGTAATACCCCAGTCTTAGAAATAAGCACTGGTGTATTGTTATCATAAAAATAGTCAGACTGTGAAAACCCTGGCCAGTTGGTAAGAAGTTGTACCAGGATTTAAGGCGTCTCCTCCCTATGACTATCTTATGATTACTTATATTCTAGGGGATAAGTAAAATGAACATTCACTGAAACCCCAAATGGAAGAAGTGAATAAATCCTCAGGTACAGTTAAAATAGTTTAATAATACACTAATATTCTATTTCTACTAGTTGGAAAAGAGCATACACATATATATATAAAAGTATTCACACAATTACTATTATTGTCTGTTAAGACTTCAAGATCTTGAATATTAAAGTTACTGCAATCTGCAATCACTGTTTTTATTCTCTTGACTTTCCAATTAATTGTCATCAGTTGACTGAACTATGGATTTTCACTATTAGCTGTTTTATATATATATTGGTGGTCAGTGTCTTAAATGACACTTATCTTTTCGACTTGATAATGATGACACTGAACTGTCCTTCGTAGAATCAGACTTGGTACACCCAGCTGTAGGGATGCCAATGACCAGTTGAAGTTCACTCTTTGGGGTCCTGCACGTTTGTGGGATTGCCTCTGATGAACAACACAGGTTTCTGATACTGGACAGCCTGGTTTGAGTTATGTCATGGAACCCTCAGACTTCAGATACTGGACTGAAAAATGTTTCTGGCGATCCGCTCACAATTCATATGGGATATGGGTAGTGGCGAAACTCTGCCTCCAGTCTGTCTCAAACCTTTTTCGATGTGTGTGTCTCCAGATTACCGATACGCTTTTATACGTATAGCGCGGACGTATCGGAGGGTACTGACGTCACGACTTAAACCTAGGCCTGACAAATCCTTCCCGAACAGCGATTTCAGCCGATCTGTGCGTCGACTGAAATTTTGCCTTTCTCATTCTCGGCATATATAATATCCATATTGTTCCATCTTATCTAGTGTTATACAGCCGATAAATCCCTATATTCCTATCCATGTAATTTCCCAAAAAGGGGAAAAAGACGCAATTGGTAATAAAAGAGAAAAAAAATTCATGCCACTAGTTAACACAATGTAAGGAAATGGACAGAAAAGACCTTAGCTCTTATTCGAAACAGTCATTTTTTGGACGTTTTACGATACTTGGTTGTTTTATTTGAATTCAGCGGCAAACGCCGTGGAGAAGGTTCGAGAACAAATTTCAAAAAACTACCCTTGAGAAAAAATATGTTTTTTCTTAATAATAAAGTTAGGAATATAAAACCTAGCTAGTTTGATAGCCCATATTAAGCAGAGAAATAATATACTTTAAATTATACAGACGAACCGATAACATGGAAGATACTGACAAAAGACTGTATTGTTCACATCAGACCAGCGACAGTATTGTTGTGCACACTTTCACTAAAGTTTAAAATTTGCGTCCTTGAGACAAGGAAATGCAAAAATCAAGCTGTAATGAACGAGAGGGGGAAGGTGGAGAATTGTGGCTAAAAATAACTTAGGAGGCAGATTTGTGTAGGGTGTTGCGCGTAGTTGGTCCAAGAAACAAGTGTGTTTTTGTGAAAACCCAAGTAGAGACAGACGGACCAACAGACACTAATACATACTTGACTGAGATCTGACTGAAATTTGACTTTTGGGTGGAAGATTTGAAAAAGTTAGGGGGGAAGTCTGTGATTGGATAAATGTATTCATATTAGCGGGATAGAGACGCGCATTTTTGCCATTTGACATAAGTCTGTCCAGGGACACAGTCAGTTATTACTAGTGGTGTTTTTTCCAGAAGATATTATATACATTAGTGGGACGCCATACTATAGCCAGCAGCTCAGCTGAGTTTTGCTAGCATTAACTGTGTTCTCAATTCTGAATTGTGAGTTTCTGTTGTGGCACTAAAGGTAGTGCTACATACTTAATCAAGAATACACAAGCAGATGTGTGTGCCGCCTAACGTTTGTGTCGGTGCAGACTAGTATTGTATTCCAGCTACAGAGAGGAGTGGGCCACAGAAATCCAGTATCGGATCTTCACATACAAGATGAGTGAATACGTGGCCTGCTGAAGATTCACCAGTATTTAAAACCACCACAAATATTTCCCCTATCAAATATATACTGAATTCTTGGGAAATATAACATTTACTACAGTCTATAAGTTAATGGACAAAGCTTGTGGTAATCACAGAGTGGGAGTGATGACACCACCCCAACAGCACATCCAGTAATAGTTCTCCCAGAGACATTATAAATATCATTAATATTAATCAGTCTTATAAAAGACCTATGTACACAAATTCCATTTTATTATGTCATATTTATGCATTCCATTTATAACTCCATAATATTTCATATGTTCTGACCAAAATAAAACATTGGTTCAGAACTAATAAATGTAAGAAAAAATTGTTAAACTCAAAACTAAAACAGTCTGAGTTAGTTCAGTGCGTTATAGATTTTATTAATATTATTAGACTTATTAATTACCTGTGTGTGTTTGTATATTCTATTACAACACATTACATTTCAGAACCCTAGACTTTTTAACGTAGCTACATTCATGATAGTAGAATAGGTCTGTTTGAGGTCGTAGTGGTAGTACGAAGGGCCTTCTGTAATTCACATAAACTTTTATCTCAGGAGCCTTCACAACTGACCTCATACAGTACCCTAGGTAACATAACAAACATACAATACCAACAAAACCACTACAAATATTTGGGTCTTGTCCAGGGATATTAAGTTATTAAAGATATTAGGATCTCCTGGTGGGAGAATTAAACCAGGGGGACAGATTGTATAAATTTAAGAAGTGTCCCTTAAAATAATAAGGGGAAAATAAAAGTTGGTGAATCTTCACAGCCAGTGGTAATTAGTTGGTTAATTAATTAAAATTACCTTGGTCATTAATTAATTAGAATTACCCTGGCCATTATATATAATTAGCATTACATTAGTCATTATATAATTAGCATTACCTTAGTCATTATATAATTAAAATTACCTTAGTCATTATATAATTAGATTTACCTTGGTCCTTGTTATTGTGTATGATGGCTGACCTGGCAAAATTTAGATCGGCTGCTGTGCTAACGGCGAAGGAGATGATTATGGAGGGACAGGTTTTAATTCAGTATGTAACTGCAGAATGTGACAAGTATATTGAAAGGGAAGATAGGAGGTTAGCTGAAGAGAAGAGGTTACAAATTGAGGCTGACAAAGAACTTAAGAGGCTGCAGATTGAGGCAGAAGAAAAACGACAGCAAAGGGAGGCAGAAGAAAAACGACAGCAAAGGGAGGCAGAAGAAAAGAGATTGACTGCCGAAAGGGAAGCAGAAGATAGAAGGTTGCAAAGGGAGCACGATATACGACTAAGGGAGCTGGAATTACAAGGCCATGCTCCTGAAAATGGTGCCAGCCCTTTTGCCTCAGATGCTGCAGCTAGTCAGGTAGCCTCAACCTCAGCTATGGGGTTTCATTTAGACCATTTTGTTGAGAAAGACGATGACATCGAGGGGTACCTCAGTAGATTTGAATTATTAGCTACTACATATGGGTTAGAGAGAGAGAGGTGGAGTCTTAAGTTATCCAAGGGACTGAGAGGTACTTCTTATGAAGTCTTTGCTAAAATGAATAGAGAAGACCAAGACAATTATGACATGTTAAAGCAGGCTTTGTTATTGAGATATGAAAAACATGGTGAATTTTACCGTAAGAAATTTAGAAATGCCAAACTGTTGTCTGGGGAGACATACCACCAATTCTCTGCCAGACTGGAAACCTATTTGGAGAAATGGACTGCTCTGGGGAAGACCCAAGATCTCAAAGAAATGATCATGATAGAGCAATTAAGAGAGTCCATGGCTCCAGACTTGAGAAAATTTCTCATGGAACACGGTGCAGAGAGGTTGGGGGAGGTTTTAAATGTCGCTGAGAGGTATCAGGCAGCCCAGGCAGAGGTAAGTGGCACTAAAATGAAGCACATAGAAAATTTTAAAGCTCCACAGCAATTTAGTAGATTTGATAACAGAGAACCAGGTCATAAAGGCAGGACAAACTTTGAAAGGCCACGTAATGACTATCGTGACAGAAACTCACAGTTCAATGACCAAAAATATAATGAAAGAAAACCGTTTAACCAAGGAAAGAGATGGTGTAAATGGTGTAAGAAGGACAACCATAACACCGAATTTTGTAAAAGGAAACCTTCAAACATTGCTGCAATGAAGTCGGTGACTCTAAGATTAAAGGTTAATCCTAATGGACAACAGGAACCTTATCACCCCCCAGTTTGTGAGGATGTTATTTGTAATGGGGTCACCACAAGGTGCCTATATGATACAGGTTTGGATTATGATTCAGTCGTGAAGTCTAGCCTAGTGGACCCAAGTCAGTATACCACAGAAACAGTGGAAATACAAGGGGCGACTAAGGACATACCACTCATGACACTTCCCATCGCAAGGATAACGGTGAAAACTCGCTATGTGGAAGGAGAAATCAGAGCAGCAGTGATAGATGAACCAATCTACCCTCTGATATTGGGGTGTAGGTACGTCTTCTTGGGGAATCCCGAGAGACCTGTGATCATGGCGACAGTGCAGACCAGGTCACAGAAAAAGGAGGAAGAAGGTGAACCTATAAATGTTCATCCAGAGGAGATGAGGAAGGCGCAGGCTGAGGATAGGACACTCAAGCCATGTTTTAAAAAAATTGCCCAAATGCCACACACCTCCAAGCAAGGGAGAGTATTTTATGAAGGACAGATTGCTATACAGGAAGACAGGAACTAGATCCACTGGTCACGGACAGTTGGTTCTTCCCAAGGTATATAGGGCAAATTTAATAAGGAGCTTACATGTTGGAAAAGATGGTGACCATGAGAAAGTAGGCACCATCTGCCAAAAGGTTGCTCGAAAATACTATTGGCCCGACGTAAATGTCGACATTGAGAACTTTGTAGAAGCATGTGGCATATTTCATGAGGGAACACCCACAAAGGGAACAAATGTGCAGGACCTAGAAACGCCACGGGGCAAACTTAGGCCTGGAAGGAATAATCATCATAAAGTAGACAAACTGGAATGGGAGCCCCCTTTTTACGCCCAGTCTTCACTTGAATGGATTATCATGGCCGCTATGCGACGAGTACAAAGAGTAATTTTACCCCAGAATAAGCTGACAATCCCTCGGTCAGCCTTATATAAACTGGAGGAACCTAAAAGAGAGCGAAGATCTCTCATAAGTGATCTAAAGTGGGATGACAACCCCAAGAAAAAAATTGGTAGTGGTCGATTTGTGAGTGATGATTCTAGGAAGAAAAGTCCTCATTATAAAGCTTCCAATGGAAAGGACCCGACGGGTGCCATGAACAATAAGTGTGAAAAATTAGAAGTCCAGATGTAGCTTTATTAAGGACCTGGACAGATGAGAAGGCAGAAGAGACTGTTACCTCATCGTATCAATATGTGAACGAACTGACCACTCGTCTGAAAGCTGGATGGAAACTGGCAAATGATAATTTGAGACAAGTCAGGAAGAAACATGCAGCGTATTTAACAGGAAGGCAAAGGACAGAGAATTAGCTGTGGGAGAGAAGGTGCTTCTTCTACTACCCGGCAGCCAGAATAAATTACAAATTGGATGGCAAGGTCCATATACGGTTCTAGAGAAGGTGTCTAGAACAAACTATAAAATTGACAAAAAGCGGAAGGAGAAGGTTTATCATGTAAACCTTTTAAAGAAGTATCTGGACAGACCACTCCAGGAAAGCACCCCCTTACTGACCTTGGCTATCGCAACTCAAATGCAAAAGGAACCACTCACCTCACATGAATACCCATTACATCCCTGTGAGACAGCTGCACAAGTAAAAGTCAGTAAGCACCTGACTAAAATTCAGAGGGAGAGAGTTCAACAGGTTCTGGAGGAACATACAGATGTATTAACAGATAAACCAGGACATACAAATTTGCTACAGTATGACATGAAACTGGTAGACTCAAACCCAATCTGTATGAGAGCCTATTCTATTCCGTTCGCGAAGGAGAAGGCATTGAAAGAAGAAATAGATTATTTGTTGAAGGAGGGGATTATTTCACACAGTGAATCTTCTTTTAGCTAAAGTGTAGTTTTGTTGAGGAAACCGTCTGGGGAACATAGACTGTGCATAGATTACAGGAAACTGAATGCTGTCACAGAAGGACAAGTGGATCCATTACCAGACACAAAACAGTTATTTGCCAGATTAAACAAGGCAAAATACTTTTCGAAGGTGGATCTTAGTAAAGGCTATTACCAGATTCCAGTGAAGCCTGAAGTTAGACCTTATTTAGCTTTTAGCACCTCGGAAGGACATTATGAATTCAACATGCTACCATTCGGATTAAAAAATGCTCCGAGTGTATTTTCAAGGATGATGCGCAAATTGTTAGATCCCCTGAATAACCCATGTATCACGAATTTCATGGATGATATTCTCGTCGCCACAGAGACATTTGAAGAACACATTAACTCTCTGAAAATGTTATTTGATAGGCTTAGGGAGGCGAACTTAACTGCTAGACCAACAAAATGTTGTATTGGATGCAAAGAGTTGGAATTCTTGGGACACACTGTATATCAGGGTAACATGACCCCTGACCCCAGGAACTTGGAAAAACTGCAGAGAGCACCTAGACCACAAACAAAAAAGGACGTGCGATCATTCGTGTCGTTATGTGGATTTTACCAAAAATATATCAAAAATTTTAACTCTAAATGTGCTCCTCTGACTGATCTGACTCGCAAGGGAAATCCAGATAGAATTGTTTGGACTGCGCAATGTGAATTGGCTTTCCAAGAGTTAAAGGATAGACTCACTAGCAAGCATATTCTCAAATTGCCTGATTTGACACAGGACTTTGTGGTGAGAACAGATGCAAGTAATGTAGGCCTGGGGGCGGCTCTGTTGCAAAGGTCATCTTCACCCAATGGGGAACTGAAGCCAGTCACTTATGCAAGCCGCAAATTGAATAAAGCGGAGCAAGGATATTCCACAAGCGAAAAAGAATGTTTAGCGTTAATCTGGGCAATAAAAAAGTTCCAAATCTATCTGTATGGTAGGACTTTTGTGGTCCAGACGGATCATCAGCCCCTGGTGTTCTTATCTCAGGCTAAGCATGAAAATGCAAGATTGTTGAGATGGTCATTATTGTTACAACCTTATCAGTTTATTATCGAATACATCCCAGGGTCATTGGATGTCGGTGCAGATTTCCTCAGTAGGCACCCCTGTGATCAAAATTAGAGTAGTTGGAAGGCGTGAGATTAATTTTATCTATGTGTATCACTGGTTTTGGAACTTGCCGTAGTGCATGTTCTCAAGTGCGGAGATGTGTGATGAATTTACCGTGATACAACGTTAAAATATCTCCAATTATAAAGAGAACATTGTAGGGATAAAAATAATGCGTAAGATACTATGATACATGATCGCCTATGCCTGCATTTCAAACCGCCATTTAAACTAACTAGTTAAACATGCAGACGAAACGGTTTACTCTTGTAGACGGGAGGATAACGGAGATATTAAAAAGGAAAAATATGACTGAACATGTGTTTGAACCTAAAGGGCAAAAAGACGCAATTGGTATTAAAAGAGAAAAAAAAATCATGCCACTAGTTAACACAATGTAAGGAAATAGACAGAAAAGACCTTAGCTCTTATTCGAAACAGTCATTTTTTTGGACGTTTTACGATACTTGGTTGTTTTATTTGAATTCAGCGGCAAACGCCGTGGAGAAGGTTCGAGAACAAATTTCAAAAAAACTACCCTTGAGAAAAATATGTTTTTTCTTAATAATAAAGTTAGGAATATAAAACCTAGCTAGTTTGATAGCCCATATTAAGCAGAGAAATAATATACTTTAAATTATACAGACGAACAGATAACATGGAAGATATTGACAAAAGACTGCATTGTTCACATCAGACCAGCGACAGTATTGTTGTGCACACTTTCACTAAAGTTTAAAATTTGCGTCCTTGAGACAAGGAAATGCAAAAATCAAGCTGTAATGAACGAGAGGGGGAAGGTGGAGAATTGTGGCTAAAAATAACTTAGGAGGCAGATTTGTGTAGGGTGTTGCGCGTAGTTGGTCCAAGAAACAAGTGTGTTTTTGTGAAAACCCAAGTAGAGACAGACGGACCAACAGACAGTAATACATACTTGACTGAGATCTGACTGAAATTTGACTTTTGGGTGGAAGATTTGAAAAAGTTAGGGGGGAAGTCTGTGATTGGATAAATGTATTCATATTAGCGGGATAGAGACGCGCATTTTTGCCATTTGACATAAGTCTGTCCAGGGACACAGTCAGTTATTACTAGTGGTGTTTTTCCCAGAAGATATTATATACATTAGTGGGACGCCATACTATAGCCAGCAGCTCAGCTGAGTTTTGCTAGCATTAACTGTGTTCTCAATTCTGAATTGTGAGTTTCTGTTGTGGCACTAAAGGTAGTGCTACATACTTAATCAAGAATACACAAGCAGATGTGTGTGCCGCCTAACGTTTGTGTCGGTGCAGACTAGTATTGTATTCCAGCTACAGAGAGGAGTGGGCCACAGAAATCCAGTATCGGATCTTCACATACAAGATGAGTGAATACGTGGCCTGCTGAAGATTCACCAGTATTTAAAACCACCACAAATATTTCCCCTATCAAATACATACTGAATTCTTGGGAAATATAACATTTACTACAGTCTATAAGTTAATGGAAAAAGCTTGTGGTTATCACAGAGTGGGAGTGATGACACCACCCCAACAGCACATCCAGTAATAGTTCTCCCAGAGACATTATAAATATCATTAATATTAACCAGTCGTATAAAAGACCTATGTACACAAATTCCATTTTATTATGTCAGATATTTATGCATTCCATTTATAACTCCATAACATTTCATATGTTCTGACCAAAATAAAACATTGGTTCAGAACTAATAAATGTAAGAAAAAATTGTTAAACTCAAAACTAAAACTGAGTTAGTTCAGTGCGTTATAGATTTTATTAATATTATTAGACTTATTAATTACCTGTGTGTGTTTGTATATTCTATTACAACACATTACATTTCAGAACCCTAGACTTTTTAACGTAGCTACATTCATGATAGTAGAATTAGTCTGTTTGAGGTCGTAGTGGTAGTACGAAGGGCCTTCTGTAATTCACATAAACTTTTATCTCAGGAGCCTTCACAACTGACCTCATACAGTACCCTAGGTAACATAACAAACATACAATACCAACAAAACCACTACACTGTTGTCGTGAAACATTCTAAATCCACATATATAAATTAAAAAGTAAAGGTAAAAGCCTAACGAATAAATTCAATCAAAGGAAAGAAGAATGGTAAAAGACCAGTGCTGTCACAATGACTGTACTCGAGATCCCCCTTTTTAAGCTCCGTCTGCAAAATTGTAACGCTTTCACGTTTGATAGTAAAGCCTACAGCAGCATACACGCGTTTCAAAAAAAACAATACAACGTGTACTGTATTTCTTAGAAAACCTTGAGATACGCAAGCTGATTAATGACCTAGTTTAATATTCCATTAATTTCATTTTATACACTGCGTAATGAAAAGACAGATGAACTTAGGATAGAAAGAGAGAGAGAGAGAGCGATGTACGAAGGAACGCATGCAACACTAACACGCGTCTCGCGATATAAAATTAATGCCACCCCCAACGCGAAAGGAATGAAGCACTAACTTTTTTTCAAATAAACAGTGATAAAAAACACTACAAGTACGAGGGTTAGGTTTAAAAACCTATAAAATGCTATTGGGAAACATGACATTCTACTGTTTTATGTCTAAACTCCTGACATTAGTCTGACAGTACAGCAGACACCCTAAAGTTTGGAAGTGAGGAGGTGGCAACAGCACGACTAGCCTAGAAGAAAATACATATTTTGAACGCAGCCATTTAGCTCCCTTAAAACTTATATATTTGGGTTCCTTAGGACTTGCTGACAAAGAATATGTTAAGGGTTACGCAAACAGTCTAGGAATTAACAAATTATAGCCAAAAGAAAATAGTGAGGGTGTCAGACAACACCAAATAATAATCGCACAGTGGCCTGTTTTGAAACCACCATTGTACGGGAAATAGGCTACCATGTTAAATCCTATTTGATTGGATAGAAGTAAATGTAAGGCGAAACACGATTAGTCGGACTACAAATACTAATTCTTTGTTGTTAGGGGAAACGGTAGTAGGGGTACTTTTTTGAAAAGCTGTGTAAACATGGCCCGATTGGTTAGACCCGCCAATATAGTCAATTAGGAGCGTCAGTTCGGTGCCACATTTTAAAATAAACTTACTCAGAAACAGTGCGTTGAGAACCAGCCTATATTTTTTCTAAATAAAAGCCTGGGACAGAGGCAGATCTGAATGTGTGCCATATTCATCGCAAGTCAACGTAATTGTGTATTATTTCCATGAATTGTGGTAAGATTGACATATCTGATATCTTTTTGATGAAAATTGAATGTGAATTGATAATTTATGTCTGTATATGTGTGTGGTTCAGTAGCAAACATGAGGCAAAGCCTGGATATTGCTCCAACCTGAACAAAACTTGTCGCAGAGGAGTTTAACTGCCTAGGCCTACATGGGATCGCCAAATAGTACACTGACACCTATCTTATTGTATAGAAGGACTTACAGCTGAAATTGCAGAGGCGTAGTAACCATTAGGGAGGAGAATACTGGTGTAAATTGTTTCAGATGAAGCTAGCGGTTGGCCTACCGCTCTGAACTCAGTGTTTGTTATGTATTGTGCTCAGTTTGGAAATAGATTATAAATTAGTTCTGAAGTAGGAGGTACAACCTTCTTGTTTCAGGGACCGTGGTCCTAAGTTATTGAAGCAGCACCTGGTCTGAGTTTTGCTGAATCCAGAGGCTGACAGCATACTCCTTGGTCCAGATAGCGAACAGTGAGGTGTCTCAAGAACGCAGTGAAGCAATCGAGCAGAGGAGACCTTTTCCTGCCGCCATCACGAAAGATAAGCTTCTGTGGCCAGAGCAGCTCAACATTATGTGCCCCCTTGTTACCTATCACTTTGCTCACAGGCTGGTAATTCTTCACTGTGCGCAATGGAGCAGAACGCGAATACGCTTCGATTGTAAAAGCGTGCGAGTTGTGGAATGTGTGTGACATAGGTATTTAGTGTATGACGTGGACAGGGTCTTCTCCGGGGGGAACGAAGGTTATCGTTAGGACAGTTGTGTCTGGCTTGTGTTTTCGAAGTGTACGGATTTTTTATGTGAGAGCGACAGGCCAGTGTTTATTGTTATAAAATATTTCAGAGTCAGGATAATTGACTCAATTCATTATGATGTGTGCCTGATTGTGTGTGGCTTAAGGAGATGGACAGTAAGTGATTTGAATCAATACGGATTTGTAAAATATGAAGGCGTTGTAGACGATACATAGACATTCTGACTTTAAACCGGCACAACGACATTATTGCTTATGGCTGCTACTGAACACATTTGTATTACTGATGTAACGTCATATCATCATATGCTCTCAAAAGAAGTGAAGTACACTTATGTTGTATTGTGACATATTAAATGTGATAAAACGTACAACAAGCTGTTGATCAAGATTATTCAAGTTGGCCATTCCGTTCGTTACTGTTGAGACTGTTGTCTATTATATCAAAATATCTTACAAGACCAGTGCAGCACATTAATATACTCGTTACCCAATAGCCTTCAATAAGTATAAGGTAACAGTATAAAGTGGTGGCCAGTATACACGGGATTTCGTTCTACCCACAAGATTTTATCAAACGATACTACTGTCCCTAGCCACATCGACGAATTTTACAGTATCGAAAAGCAATAGAAATTTCTGCGCAAC
Source organism: Oreohelix idahoensis (assembly GCA_024509875.1). NCBI lineage: Eukaryota > Metazoa > Mollusca > Gastropoda > Stylommatophora > Oreohelicidae > Oreohelix > Oreohelix idahoensis. The sequence continues at coordinate 144,907 of JAMPIV010015508.1, forward strand.
CTATGCCAACCGGGTTTCTTCAAACAAGGGTCGCCGAGAAGAAACTCACGAATAAACATCACACTTCAATCATAATATTTGCTGAACTTTACCAATAGAAGTTCGTATTTTCTTCATCAACATTTTTGAGACGAAAGTTATCATCACTCTACGCAGTTCCAGGTTGGATTCGTCAGGAAAAATTAAAGTAATCAAACAACATTTCTGCAGTCAAGACAAAGCACAGTCATTCAACCAGTGAAACAAGATGGATAGTTCTACATGTGGGAGCAATCTGTATCGATGAAATTTCGCTCTACCTGTTTCATATGTTGGAGGCAACAATACTGTCACGTGCATTTATACTTCGGAGGAAGGATCATAAAAAGATAAGTGGACTAGTTTGTTGTAGCCTTAGTCTTACACAATTCTGTAGTAGAGCCTTTTTATTTATCTGTTTTATGTTTGTTGGGGTTTGTGGGACCTTGATAAGCAGAATTACATCTCATCTTTGGACGGGTCTGCAATCAAGGGTGTCAGTAGGGAAATTTATGTAATATTTTCTCAAAGAGGCCCAGCTCAAAATGCTGTGTGGAAAGCGCTCTTTGTGAATATACTATATTTACTTTATGTTATAGACGTGCTGTCCTGTTTTTTAACTGTTGTTTGTATTTGTCGGTTGTTTTTTTAAATTCAGTTTTTCTGCATTTTTGTACGTCTATTGTTGGTCTTCTCTAGCTATCATTATGTTGATATATGGATTTTACGTTGTAAATTCGTCTTGTCTAGTCTAACCTTATAGTGTAAGCATATATTTCAAACATTATCCTTTTTTCTACACCTTAGTATTTACTTCTGTTGCTACACTATTGTACTACATGTTCTGTCTTATAGTGTACGACACTAATTTTTTTGTTTGCATTGATTACTTGCTGTCACATTTGCAGAGTACTGAATTTTAACGAATTGTCATTGGTGCTGTTTATCGCTCATCAGTACTCATATTCATATTCAGACTAAGTAATTTATATATATATATATATACTTAAACTTACATAATGTCTAGTCTGGAGCATTTTATCCAGCTAGGTAAAGAGATGGGAATGCAAGGCCAGGAGCTTAAAGAGTTTGCCATGGAGCAACTGGAAAGAGAAGATCTGAAACTGAAGAGGGATGAGAGAGCAAGAATGAGAGAGATCGAAAAAAGATGAACGAATTCAGTTAGAAAAAATAGCAGAAAAGAAAAGACAAGATGAAATGGCAGAAAAGAAAAGACAAGATGAGATAGATTTAGAGGCTAAGAAAGCCCAATTTCTGCATGAAGAAAAAATGGCTTCTGTAGAGTTGGAGAGACTCAAATTGGAAGCTAGTAATAAACAGAGTAATCAAGAAGGTGCAGGTTCGGTCAAGAGAGAACATGCTTTATCATTTAAACTTCACTTACCTAAATTTATTCAAAATATAGACGACATTTCGTGCTTCCTAAACCGATTCCAGACGGTATGTGAGGAATACAAACTGGAAAAATCCTCATGGGTGATACATTTAATGTCATTACTGACAGGTGAAGCGTTGACAGCTGTGTCAACAATGGATGAGGAAAACATAAAATCATATGAGGCAGCTAAAACATTACTTTTAAGAAAGTATCAATTAGACGAGAATGGATACAGGCTAAGATTTAAAAACTCACACCCGAAAGCAACAAGGGCTTTAGTGAGTTCATTTCAACTATAAAGTTATGCTTCAATCGTTGGATTGAGTTGGCTAAAATCAAACATACGTATGAGGACTTGATGGACCTTATTTTGAGAGACAACGGACTTTCTTCCATTAGTCCTGATTTTTTGGCCTATTTACATGAACGGAAGCCAGAATCGTTACAATCCCTTGAGTTGTTAGAGCGCCAGTTTATGACGGCACACCCAGGGAAGAGTGTGAACAACTCTACTATTAAAGAGGCATTACCTGTTGCATCAGCTCATTCAGTGCAGATAAACAACCCTAGAGCTCGATCGCAAAGTATGGATCGAAATTTTGGTAGGAATAATGACCGAAATAGTGGATCATTCCGAGGACGGTACAATTTTGGCAATCAACCTTATCAATATCAGAGAAACTCCCAACGATATTTTGATGGAAATAGACCATCACAGGGTTACTTTCAATCTAACAGAGGATGGCGTAGATCTGATAATACCTACATGAACAGAGGAGACAGATCCTATTATACAAAGAACAACCAAAACTCTCCTCCATCTCAACACTGCCCAGGTTGTACGTGTCCTCAACATTCTAATAATCCTCAGAATGGCAGAGAGAGCCCTAATTATTACCGGGGTAATAACAACTTTAATCGCTCTCGGAGCATGGATCGAAAAAACTCGAACTGGAGTCATGATACGAGTAGTAACACAGGAGCAGTTAATCCCAATGGGGAAAACACAAATATTGCAAATGCGTGTGCAGCTGATTTATTTAATCCATCAAATTGTTCAGAATGCAGCACTCTGTTTCAGCCAGATGTGGTCTCCAGACTTTCCTGCGGTCATCCTGTGCCCGCGTTGTTACCTGCATTAGCCTCTCATGATGGGAAAGGCTCGCTAATGTTTCACAGGGGTTTTTTAAATAATCAACTAGTTTCAGTCTTGCGTGATACAGGTTGCACAACTGTTGGTGTGCGCAAATCGTTGGTAGACCCATCTTGCTGCACCGGGGAGAATGTAAAATGTGTCCTATTTGGAGGCACGGTGGAATTCTATCCTGTGGCCATTGTGCACATTGATACTCCATTTTTCTCAGGTCAAGTGAAAGCTTGTTTATTACAGGAACCAATTGCTGAAATAATCATGGGCAATACTGTGGGTATAAAAGCGTGTTCACTCCAAGATATAGAAATCTGGGAACGTCAGCATATACTACGCGCTAATATGGTCATTACAAGAGCACAGGCACAGGCTCAAGAGGAAGAAGAAATGACTAACAATCATGACAAGGAGGAAAATCAACATCTTATGCCGATGTTAACGAAGACATCATTTATTGATATGCAAAAGAATGACAATTCTTTGAAAAGATTTTTCAAATTGGTAAAATCAGATGATGTCGGTGGCTCGGAAACGTCACAACATTGGTATACAATTTAAAATGACATATTAATTCGTAATCCTAGAGATGCTACATCGGTACAGCAGCAAATTATGGTACCAACCAATATTCGACCTTACATTCTCAGACATGCGCATGATACAAACTGTGCAGGCCACATGGGCTTTGCTAGGACGAAATATAGAGTCTTACAGCATTTTTATTGGCCTGGAGTAGTCAGGGATGTCAAATTATTTTGTCGTTCGTGCAAAACATGCCAACAAGTGGCTACAAAAGGTGCTTACCATAATGCACCTATACAGGCTGCGGATATTTCAGTGCGACCATTCGAAAAAATGGCCATAGACTTAATAGGTCCACTGTCAGTTCCGTCAGCCAGTCATAGATATGTCCTCACCTGTATTGATATGTGCACAGGTGGCCAGAGGCAATACCTCTTAAACGTATTGCTACCACCGATGTGGCTGATGCACTATTCCTCATTTTTACGAGAGTGGGGTTCCCTGAAAATATTTTATCAGATAGGGGAACACAGTTTGTGTCAGATGTCATGTCGCATGTCATGAAACTATGCAATATTGATAGATCTCTTAGCTCTGTTTATCATCCTATGTCCAATGGCATGGTAGAACGCTTAAATAAAATGCTGAAACAACTACTGGGGAAAGTGACCACGACGTATCCACAAGACTGGGATAGAGTGCTCCCAGCAGTGCTGTTCGCTTATCGGGAAGTCCCAAACGAACACACTGGGTTCTCGCCTTTTGAGCTCATGTATGGTGCTCCACCACGAGGACCCATGTCGATAATAAAACAATTACTTACAGGTTCGGAGATGACTCAGGAATGCCAGTCATCTTATGAGTATGTGGTGAATCTACGAAAGACACTTATAGACGCTTGGAAAATAGCGACTGATTCATCTGAAAAGGCAAAAGAAAAAGCTAGATCTCTTCAAAACCGTTGGAAAAAGTTAAGGAAATTACTTCCTGGAGACAAAGTTTACGTCCTGCTACCAACGAGAGAGAATAGCCTTCTCATTTCGTGGAGTGGTCCATATGAAATTATTTCAAAATTGACAGATGTTGATTACATTCTTGACGTGATAGGCAAGAATAAAACCTTTCACATCAACATGCTCAAACAATTCCATGATAGACCTGAATATCTCAAACCTATCTTAGATGCTGTTAATGAAGTAATCACTGATCATCCTACATCTTACTCTTCATTATCAGTGATTCAAGAAGAACCCACTTCTTTTCATGATGTACCTTTGCAACTTCCTGTCATGTCTCTTTATCCGACAGAATCATGGGTAAATGTATCTATTTGTCCGGATCTATCCAGCGAACAACAATCTCAAATTCTTTCTATTCTAGAGTCATATCAGCAAGTTCTGTCTAATATTCCAGGCCGAACGTCTATAATCACTCACGATATTAGACTCACAGATCACAAACCTATTAAATTAAAGCCTTACCCTATCCCTATCCACTTTCAGGATCAGGTTGAAAAAGAATTAGGTCAAATGTTACAGCTTAACATTATTGCACCATCAGAGTCTGCTTATTCTTTCCCAATGGTTATAATCAAGAAGAAGGATAATAATATCAGATTATGCATGGATTTTCGTAAACTCAATTCCATAACGGAGTCTGACGCAGAGCCAATGCCAATTCTTGATGAGTTACTGTCAAAACTTTCTAAAGCAACGTACTTTAGCAAATTTGACTTATCCAAGGGGTATTGGCAAATACCTCTCACGGAAAAAGCAAAACCTTTCACTGCTTTCGCTACCCCTAAGGGTCTCTTTCAGTATAATTTCATGTGCTTTGGCTTGGTAAACGCACCAGCGACTTTCGTTCGGATGATGAGGAAACTATTTTCTCATAGGTCTGATATCATCTCTTATATAGATGACATTTGTTTGTTCCACAACTCTTGGGACGAACATGTTTCTGGATTGAAATCTCTTCTCGAAATTCTTCGCTCTAATAATCTGACAGCGAATCCTTCGAAAGTTCAAATAGGTTTCAAAGAAATTTCTTTCTTAGGTCACAGATTGGGCCATGCATTTCTGAAAACTGAGGATAAAACTGTCTCGAAGATTCTTAACCTATCAATTCCTAAGACTAAGAAGCAGGTGCGGAGTCTTCTCGGCCTTATACAGTTCTACAATAAATTTATGCCTCATTTATCTTCAGTTACGTCAGTTCTATCTGAGTTAACTACAAAAGGCTCCCCTAATAGAATTGTCTGGACGGAGGCCTGCAACATAGCTCTAGTCCATTTAAAGCATTACTTTTCATGTGCACCAATTTTAAAACTCCCTGATCCTCATCTCCCATTTCATCTCAGGACAGACGCTTTGATGTACGGTATTGGTGGCTCCTTGATGCAAGAAGTAGATGGAATGCTTCATCCTGTACTGTATGTGTCGAGGAAGCTCACTATGACAGAAACCAGATATCCAATTATTGAGCGCGAGCTTCTCGCGATCATATGGGCTGTCACAAAGCTTCAGCGTTACTTCTTGGTTCTCGTTTCATCATCGAGACAGACCAGAAGGCCCTGTCGTTCCTTCAAAAGTCCAGCATGAAAAACGCACGAGTCGCACGTTATGCAATTACAGTAATTTGCAAATAATGACTATATCATTCGACCTATTGAGGGCAAGTCCAATGAGCTTGCAGATGTTCTGTCGAGATGTACACAGACAGACCTGCCCGATTCTCAAGGATATGACATTGCTGCGACCCATTGACCAAGGTACACTGCTGATAGTCTACAGATACCTCGCTAACTTAAAAACGATATCTTGACAATATCCATAACAAGATACATATTACCATCGTTATCAAGAGAAACAACTCAAGTCATTTGAAGACAAGATAGGAGACGTTTTGTGTGGATACATTCAAATCGTTTCACACTACATCAAGTTCCATGAACAGTACACAGGATCTGATTTCCGGACAGTCATGACGTATGCGGTAAAGGAACCAAATCAAACAGTATCTCAGATAAACAGTATAAGGCTCTTTGTCATATCTTAATGGCAATCCTTCACAAAATGACTGGGATGCAGAACTTTATAAAGATCATATTTCCTATTCCAGCAACCGAACTTCAAAATGTTGGGCTCAGAGACTGTGACACTCAAGAAGCAACATATGAAAAGAAATCTCACACAAGAAACAATCGATTCGATACGCCTATGGAGAACTTCGCCATTTGAACATTCTTTTTTGTTATTACTTAAACCAGTTATGTGACTCTAAAGTGCTAAAATTGCAAATAGTAAGCTTTCACACTAATGAAAGATGAACCTATCATTGATGACAGTAACTTTAGTTAATCAGTTTTATACAATGCTACAGACAGCACACACAGGATCATGTGGACATTTACATTAACGTAATTATTATACTTACTTAATACTATTTAATTAGTTAGATCTTTCATTTCATTCATCTTTTAATTAAATGCATTCAGATATTTCATTTTCCAAATCTTCACAATTTCATTATCACATTTCTTCACATTTGCATTGATTTTTCTCATTTTTCCATGGTGCTGACTACATTCCATAGACTGTTGCTCAGGTATGACATAGACTGTACGGTAACTTCTCGCATTTTCTAAAAATGACTTCCTATATGGAAAACTTTCAGTTTTCGCTGGGGGGCGGGGTAAAAGTGTTACCTATCACTTTCCTCACAGGCTGGTAATTCATCGCTGTGAGCAATGGAGCAGAACGCGAATACGCTTCGATTGTAAAAGCGTGCGAGTTGTGGAATGTGTGTGACACAGGTATTTAGTGTATGACGTGGACAGGGTCTTCTGCGGGGGGAACGAAGGTTATCGTTAGGACAGTTGTGTCTGGCTTGTGTTTTCGAAGTGTACGGATTTTTTATGTGAGAGCGACAGGCCAGTGTTTATTGTTATAAAATATTTCAGAGTCAGGATAATTGACTCAATTCATTATGATGTGTGCCTGATTGTGTGTGGCTTAAGGAGATGGACAGTAAGTGATTTGAATCAATACGGATTTGTAAAATATGAAGGCGTTGTAGACGATACATAGACATTCTGACTTTAAACCGGCACAACGACATTATTGCTTATGGCTGCTACTGAACACATTTGTATTACTGATGTAACGTCATATCATCATATGCTCTCAAAAGAAGTGAAGTACACTTATGTTGTATTGTGACATATTAAATATGATAAAACGTACAACAAGCTGTTGATCAAGAATATTCAAGTTGGCCATTCCGTACGTTACTGTTGAGACTGTTGTCTATTATATCAAAATATCTTACAAGACCAGTGCAGCACATTAATATACTCGTTACTCAATAGCCTTCAATAAGTATAAGGTAACACCCCTCTAAAATTGACATTATATTAAACACAGAGGGACAATAAATTGTTTCAAATGACAGGGACTGTGAACTTTTCCCAATACTATTTCCACGATAATCAAACACTTGAAGTCATGATGACAAACAACAACGTAGCTTGAAAAACAAAACCAGTATTACCTCATAGTACTACTTCACAACTTACACACATAGGATAATACTAATAAAATATGTCAATCCAAAGATTCTATTTATAACTGTGTGCATATAACCTGTGATTACATTTGATTGTGATTCCTGGTTCACTTTGTTGTTGAATCAGGATATCTAATATTTGCAAGGAATTAATACATATCTATTTGAAACTGTACACTTGACTCATTTAAGATAGTCTTATAGAGGGTTATATGTATGTGAGTGTCACAGTGGTGTAAAGTGTTGTGGAATAAATTAAATTGTTTATCTGTCTGTTGTTGTTGTGACTTACACTTCATCATTTTCATAACCCTAGACATTCAACGTAGTCATCACAATATTCCAGAATAATTCTGACTGAGGTATAGATGTGGTAGCAAGTAAGGTTGTCTGTAAAACAATACACCTATTAGATACAGATACCTTCACAGCTGATCTCAGTCAGTACACTAAGTCCCCTATAACTATTTATATCATCCCACTTTACCACATATATTGCGGTCTCGCTCCCGGGATACTGAACTTTCTCCTATTAGATATATTGGGAATAATAAAGATTTAAAAGGTATCCTTGGGTGGAAAGAAATAAGGTTGAGCTCTCAGTGCCTGTGGTCGTCAGTAGTTAATTAGACATAGATAAAATTGTTTGGTTAAATATTTTATACATATATCTGTTAGAAAATGGCCGACTTGGCAAAAATTCGATCTGCTGCTGTGCAGACTGCAAAAGAGTTAGGAATGGACGGGCAAGTTATGATTGCTTATGTCATTACGGAATGTGACAAATATATTGAACGTGAAGAAAGAAGATTAGAAAAAGAGGCTGAAAGAAAGATAGAGGCTGAAAAAAAAATTAAGAAGTTACAATTTGAGGCTGAGGCTAAGAGGTTGCAGATTGAGGCTGATAAAGAGGCTAGAGCATTGGAGGCAGAAGAAAAAGATTGGCTGCAGAAAGGGAAGCTGAAGAAAAAAGAGTGACTGCCGAAAGGGAAGACAAAAGATTAGCTGCAGAAAGGGAAGACAAGAGATTAGCTGCAGAGAGGGAAGCAGAAGATAAAAGATTACAGAGGGAGCATGAGTTACGACTTAGGGAGTTGGAATTTCAAGGCCATGCTCCTGAAAATGGTGCCAGTCCCTTTACCTCTAATGCCACTGCTAGTCAGGGAGCCTCAACCTCAGCTATGAATTTTCATTTAGATCATTTTGTTGAGAAAGAAGATGATATCGAGAGCTATCTAAATAGATATGAACTGTTAGCTACCACGTATGGGTTAGAGAGTGAAAGGTGGAGCTTAAAGTTATCACAAGGGCTTCGTGGGGCAGCTTATGAAGTTTTTGCCAAAATGAGCAGAGATGATCAAGAAAATTATGACATGCTAAAGCAGGCTCTTTTGTTAAGATAGGAAAAGAATGCTGAATTTTATAGAAAAAAACTTAGGAATGCTAAACTACTGTCAGGTGAAACCTATCACCAGTTCTCTGCACGGTTAGAGACATACTTGGAGAAATGGACTTCTCTGGGGGAAAACCCAAGATCTTAAGGAAATGATCCTTATAGAACAACTAAGAGAGTCCATGGCTCCAGACCTGAGAAAGTTTCTCATGGAACAAGGTGCAGAGAGACTGGGTGAGTTACTGAATGTAGCTGAAAGGTATCAAGCAGCTCAGGCAGAGGTATCAGGTAATAAAACGAAACAGGTAGAAAATTGTAAGGCACCACAGACCTTTCATTGTAAGGACGGATGCCAGTAATATAGGGTTAGGTGCGACCCTGTTACAGAAATCAGATGCACTAGATGGGGAATTAAGCCCAGTGGCATATGCTAGCAGAAAGTTGAATAAAGCTGAAACCAATTACTCAACTAGCGAAAAAGAATGTCTTGCAGTAATATGGGCGATAAAGAAATTCAATATTTATCTGTATGGGAAGGCATTTAAGTTGCAAACGGATCACAAACCCTTGTCGTTTCTAGCGAAGGCTAAGCATGAAAATTCTAGGTTACTCAGATGGTCCTTACTTATGCAGCCATTTGAATTTAGCATAGAGTATATTTCTGGAAAAACAAATCTGGGAGCGGATTTTTTAAGCCGCCATCCGTGTGATGAGAATCACCGTAAGCCCCAGAAATAATAATAAATTTCTCTATGTGTATATAGAATTATAGACTGACATATAACGTCTGTTTTAAGAGGGGAGAATTTGTCGTTAAACATTCTAAATCCACATATATAAATTAAAAAGTAAAGGTAAAAGCCTAACGAATAAATTCAATCAAAGGAAAGAAGAATGGTAAAAGACCAGTGCTGTCACAATGACTGTACTCGAGATCCCCCTTTTTATGCTCCGTCTGCAAAATTGTAACGCTTTCACGTTTGAAAGTAAAGCCTACAGCAGCATACACGCGTTTCAAAAAAACAATACAACGTGTACTGTATTTCTTAGAAAACCTTGAGATACGCAAGCTGATTAATGAACTAGTTTAATTTTCCATTAATTTCATTTTATACACTGCGTAATGAAAAGACAGATGGACTTAGGATAGAGAGAGAGAGAGAGAGAGAGAGAGAGAGAGAGAGAGAGAGAGAGAGAGAGAGAGAGAGAGATGTGCGAAGGAACGCATGCAACACTAACACGCGTCTCGCGATATAAAATTAATGCCACCCCCAACGCGAAAGGAATGAAGCACTAACTTTTTTTCAAATAAACAGTGATAAAAAACACTACAACTACGAGGGTTAGGTTTAAAAACCTGTAAAATGCTATTGGGAAACATGACATTCTACTGTTTTATGTCTAAACTCCTGACATTAGTCTGACAGTACAGCAGACACCCTAAAATTTGGAAGTGAGGAGGTGGCAACAGCACGACTATCCTAGAAGAAAATACATATTTTGAACGCAGCCACTTAGCTCCCTTTTTTTTTTTTTTTTTTTTTTTTTTTTTTTTTTCTTAACCAGCAGCACTTGGGCTTTCAGCCCTTCGGCCCAATGACATGTCATTGCGAGGCTGGGGAACCTGAGGACTTTCCTTCCAACCCGGTCAGGAGCTTCGCTCCTTCCCATCCACAGAGGGTTTATCACAGGAGCCGTTCAGGCTATTCAGTCAAATTTCCGGCCGTAAACATTTCTTCAAACGCCGACGCCCGGGTTTGAACCATGAACACCTGGTCGCCAGTACAACGCCGAAGCCATTACACCAGCGCGGCTCCCAACTTAGCTCCCTTAAAACTTATATATTTGGGTTCCTTAGGACTTGCTGACAAAGAATATGTTAAGGGTTACGCAAACAGTCTAGAAATTAACAAATTATAGCCAAAAGAAAATAGTGAGGGTGTCAGACAACACCAAATAATAATCGCACAGTGACCTGTTTTGAAACCACCATTTTACGGGAAATAGGCTACCATGTTAAATCCTATTTGATTGGATAGAAGTAAATGTAAGGCGAAACACGATTAGTCGGACTACAAATACTAATTTTTTGTTGTTAGGGGAAACGGTAGTAGGGGTACTTTTTTTTAAAAGCTCTGTAAACATGGCCCGATTGGTTAGACCCGCCAATATAGTCAATTAGGAGCGTCAGTTCAGTGCCACATTTTAAAATAAACTTACTCAGAAACAGTGCGTTGAGAACCAGCTTATATTTTTTCTAAATAAAAGCCTGGGACAGAGGCAGATCTGAATGTGTGCCATATTCATCGCCAGTCAACGTTATTGTGTATTATTTCCATGAATTGTGGTAAGATTGACATATTTGATATCTTTTTGATGAAAATTGAATGTGAATTGATAATTTATGTCTGTATATGTGTGTGGTTCAGTAGCAAACATGAGGCAAAGCCTGGATATTGCTCCAACCTGAACAAAACTTGTCGGAGAGGCCTAGGCCTACATGGGATCGCCAAATAGTACACTGACACCTATCTTATTGTATAGAAGGACTTACAGCTGAAATTGCAGAGGCGTAGTAACCATTAGGGAGGAGAATACTGGTGTAAATTGTTTCAGATGAAGCTAGCGGTTGGCCTACCGCTCTGAACTCAGTGTTTGTTATGTATTGTGCTCAGTGTGGAAATAGATTATAAATTAGTTCTGAAGTAGGAGGTACAACTTTCTTGTTTCAGGGACCGTGGTCCTAAGTTATTGAAGCAGCACCTGGTTTGAGTTTTGCTGAATTCAGAGGCTGACAGCATACTCCTTGGTCCAGATAGCGACCAGTGAGGTGTCTCAAGAACGCAGTGAAGCAATCGAGCAGAGGAGACCTTTTCCTGCCGCCATCACGAAAGATAAGCTTCTGTGGCCAGAGCAGCTCAACATTATGTGCCCCCTCTAAAATTGACATTATATTAAACACAGAGGGACAATAAATTGTTTCAAATGACAGCGCCTGTAAACTTTACCCAATACTATTTCCACGATAATCAAACACTTGAAGTCATGATGACAAACAACAACGTAGCTTGAAAAACAAAACCAGTATTACCTCATAGTACTACTTCACAACTTACACACATAGGATAATACTAATAAAATATGTCAATCCAAAGATTCTATTTATAATTGTGTGCATATAACCTGTGATTACATGTGATTGTGATTCCTGGTTCACTTTGTTGTTGAATCAGGATATCTAATATTTGCAAGGAATTAATACATATCTATTTGAAACTTTACACTTGACTCATTTAAGATAGTCTTATAGAGTGTTATATGTATGTGAGTGTCACAGTGGTGTAAAGTGTTGTGGAATAAATTAAATTGTTTATCTGTCTGTTGTTTTTGTGACTTACACTTCATCATTTTCATAACCCTAGACATTCAACGTAGTCATCACAATATTCCAGAATAATTCTGACTGAGGTATAGATGTGGTAGCAAGTAAGGTTATCTGTAAAACAATACACCTATTAGATACAGATACCTTCACAGCTGATCTCAGTCAGTACACTAAGTCCCCTATAACTATTTATATCATCCCACTTTACCACAACTGTGGGCAGCCGTAATACGCATATTTTCCCGTAAATGATAATTTCCTACCGTGTCTACTTATATCCAGTTATGCACAATCCTTTCCTGTACTAAAATGTAAAATCCTTTTCACAATAATTCCATTCTGCTTTTATTTATCGTGGGCGATTTCCTCTGTCTGATACACATTTCGCTGATACACCGCCATTTTGAAACCGGTCAATCGATCGTTGACGGGTTTATAAATCTACATGAACACGTTTGCAATGACTTGAAACCAATTTTGCGACACCAGCCCAGTCCTCGGGTTCATTCATCCATTTTTACACAGATTCCGTATGCATGCACCAATATCGATATTTCTTCTCTTAACCCCTGGGATGTGTCAGTCCCTGAACATGCTTCGTATTAAAATCTATATATATATAGATATTTTACTGACCTTGATTATACTCTTACTTTAATTATTAATTACCCATGGTAAGGCAGTGTGCTTGGGTATTAAAGTCTCTGGTCATTATAGTTATGCATAACTGATTCCAACTGAACTTGAATAATTCAATGAAGTAAGAGACCAGTAGTTGACGACTTTAACATTTAATAAATAATCTCTCGCCCATGATACGTCAGCACGACAGTCAAAACATAGTTCAATATAATAGTATATGTACTGATAGTACGAGTTCATTTCATTCACGAAGAGTTCATGTTCAATATAGTTATCTCTATGAATAACGGTCAGTTCTTCTTTGGCATCCAACGCCAGGCAAATCTGCCATCTAAATCCACTGCGCTAATACTGCACGACTTACGTGTTACTCCTCGAATATAATGCGCAATTAGCTTAAGAGCTACACATATGAGTTCAGTGACTAGGTCACACGTTCCAAGTGGTTTATACCACACTTTAATATATATAGTGGCTAGGCCACACAATCCATAGTGGCGATGCCACGCATTTCAAACACTGCCATCAGGGTCAAAGCCCACACATCGAATGACGTTTTTATGTCCCACCGACATGCATAGAGATATGCATGTTACGTTGCTAATGTATATTCATTTAAGGACCGCCTCATGCTGCAGACATGAAACAATCCTCAACATCATTCCCCCTCACTCCCAAACGTGACACTTGTGGCACGTGTGAGAATGGTGGAGAAGATGTACGTCTTCCTAATATGAGTGTGAGTACTATATATATATATATATATATATATATATATATATATATATATATATATATATATATATATATATATATATATATATATATATATATATATATATATATATATATATATATATATATATATATATATATATACATATACATATATATATATATACAGGGTGTCCATAAAGTCTCTTTACAATTTAACAAATTTATTACAAAGGCAATTGATGAGATATCTTAATCAGATTTGTTCTATGTACTCAGTGGTTATCAAAGTTTTTAATCACATACCTTTATCGTATTTCAGGTACCCTGTTGACGAAAGAGGTACTGTTAAATGAACCCCTACAAAAATGGCTACTCCTCAAGAGAAGGCACAATGTGTATCATGGTTTATTGAAACAAAATCGGATATGCAAACTCAGCGAAACTACAGAACTAAGTATGGAAGAGATCCACCGTCACGTCCGTCAATTCGTGCATGGCACAAGAAATTTATGGAGACATGGACAGTGTTGGATAAAGGGAGGAGTGGACGACCAAGAACATCTTACACGCTCGATGTTTTCCTCAGATGTTTACAGGCCTCAGGTTTCCCTCCCTTATTTGTAATAAATGTTTGTACAATACCAAACCTACCCACAATCCTGTTCTCACTGTTCTAGTCTACTATCATTTACTGGACACAGTATTAAGGTCCTAAGGGTCTTGTTGGATTCGGCCTATACTGCTTGATAGAAATACAACAGAAGTGATTGCGTCATTAATAGGCTGAACTGCCCATGGAGGACTTCTGGTGTCGTGTATTGTGGTTCGCACTATTGACCTGCCATTGAAACATCATTTTTTGATGATGCGTAGATGGCAGAGCGGATAGTGTGATTCGCTTGCATGGCTAGGCGGGGTTGTCGCACGGAAGGTCCAGTGTTCAAATCCTGGGTAAGCCACTCATGTCTGTTGTTTTTCTGTTGTCTGGTGTTCTACTTCTTTATTTCCTGCGAGTGCCTGATAACATACCTTTATATTTGTTTCATATTAATTCCGAGAATCATTGAACCTATCATGTGCCGTGCAAGGCACGCACACTAACGTATTTTTATGTTCATTACATGTCGTAGTGGTGGGATGATCATGGGTATACTTGTGATCATCTGGACGAGTATGATAATTAACACCTCCCAAATGAGCAGATTTCACCTGTCGTTGCTCATTTACATCGGGTGTAGCCCGATGCTTGTCAATCTGACCTGTCGTGTCTGAGCATGACATGACGGACCGACCGGAAGGTACAGTCGATGCCTCCCTACCATCAGCATTGACTGTATTTTGAAGACAAAGCTGTTCATAGCGATTCCTATCAAAATAAATAGAACCAGTATGAACGACATCCTCCACATTAGTAGATGTCTCATGTGGTAGCTGAGGAGGTTCACCCTGAGATGTCGTATCTTTCCTGTCACCAGTTGCAACACCTCCAATATGTTCATCTCCCTCACAGTTATCTAAAATTTACTATTATTATTTTCTTGTGGTGAACATCTTTCCATAGTGACATACCCACCACTGGCCTTACGCCAAGATTCACCATCATGAGAATCGGAATGTTTACGACGGGAAACCCTGACATAAGAATCCTGACGAGGGAAACTATATTTTCCTCGAAATGATCGACTATCCCCTCGTTGTAAATGAACCTTAGCACTGAATGCTTGAAGTAGACTATCACTCTCATGAAAGCGATGTGTATCTTCACTAAGTTTAGCATCTGAAATGCTATGCTTCTGCACAAAGTCGTTTGGGTGTGGTGAAATATCACGGTAACCCAATTTCACACCTAAACCAACTCTATCTGATGGCAAAACATGTTCCTGTGATTTGATATCTAATAAAACATCTACCCTTCGATGTAATTTACCGATCTCTAAATCTTTTACTTTATGTTCTGCAGCAGCAGTTTTAGTCAGTTGTTCAATTTCCATAGAGTGTCTACTGACAATCTCCATATTCTTTGCCTTTTCTTGTTGAAGTTCAAGTTGTAGAGCTTCAATAGCGCTATAATGGCTTTCCTTAAGATCAGCAACTTTATCGGGCAATTCTATTTGTTTCTCCCCAAGTTGTTGTAATAGATCTTCATTCTTATATAACAGACCAATAATCTGAAACATCTTGGAATCTACACGTTTCTGGGCCTCAATGAATCTCATAAATAATTTCATTTCTAGTGGGGCCTCAACTTTGAATTTCTGTTCTTCCATTTTCTCAATAATCTGAAACATCTTGGAATCTACACGTTTCTGGGCCTCAACTTTGAATTTCTCATAATCTATTCTTAGTTTTTGCAGCTCACTGGTAAGAGCCTTTTCTTTATCACTCTCATAACTGATCTCCTGTTTTAAATTTTCCATTTCCAAATCAGGAGTAAGTTTTCTAAGTTCTGACTTACTAAGTTGTAACTTACTGTTTTGCTCACTTAGTCGTTTAATATTATCTCTGAGTTCAGAGTTTTCTTTTCTGAGAGCACACAATATATCAGACTCTGAATTTACATAAGTCTGGGCTTTACATTTACAAGTCTTGTATTCTGCTTTCAAAGTAACTAACTCCTGAGTAAGAGATTTCTCTTTATCATTCTTCTCTCTCAACTCGAGTCTCAATTTCGCCATATCACGAATAAGACCCTTTATTCTGATCTCAGCATTTTGGTTTACTCTCTCTTTATCCTTCTCTTTCAACTCGTTTCTCAATTTCGTCATATCGCGAACAAGAGAATTTATTCTCGGCTCTGCATATTGGTTTTCCCTTAACAACTCTTGTTCACGTATTGTGAACTGAGTTTTGGCATACATAGCCATTTGAAAACCTGATTTTCCTATGCGTATGCCCTCTGAGAAAATATCGTCTACCTTCGACATGATTATAGGTTTACAATTACCTTTCAATAGTATCTAATATGTCCTGGAATATGTAGAACTCAATGTGTCATGTACATGTCTATAAATAACAACACAGGACGAGTACAAGTGACAATATACAATTAACAATGGAAAGAACAAGCAATGAAATACAATGAAATGATATTCACAGTTACTCGACAATACTTTACGAATATAAAGTAACTAAGGTAAACACAGACGTAGTAATTAGTAGCAAAGAAAGTAAAGACATAACATTACAAATAATAACCAAGACTAGTCATCTTTAAATAACAGTTAGACAGAGGAGTTGTAGATAACGAACGAAAACGATTGTAAACAATACTGAAATTAGGCTATGTAAATTAAGATGACGTCATTACGTGACGTAACAGCTAAGTACGCAGAAATATGGTTATACTGCGAACTGAGGCTTCAGTCAATTTATATCCTAACTAAAAGTCAGATCTTCAGTCAGCTAATATAATCATTAACCCTAACAGTCGTTATAATTGCTTGAGTTTTCCAACGGAAATCAGAAGCAATAATAAGCCCTTTTTCCTACCTTCCCACAGATTTACGAATATACACAGAAATATGATAGGGGAATACACAAATGATTAGTAAGAAAGGAAGCAAATCAACGATAGACTGTAGACCAAGGATAGTTCATGGACAGTACGAAATGAGTCAAGCGCTTTGCTAAAATCAAGAACTTATCTTGACATCTGTCCCTTGGTCCTGAGAATACATGCACGGATGTACATCTACGCCTTAGTTACTACAGAATCAGTCAGCTGTTGATCCATTGATAGACGACCTTGAACTTGACCACGATCGTTTGACAGCAAATGAGCGAACTTTGAATAACGGTCTGCGTTGCGGCTTGAAGTCTTTGATAAAACTGTGCTCTTCCAACAATACAGATTCAGGTAGTTGACGAAATGGTTATCTTCAAACGTTCAGTCTCTGGTATTAGTTGAAACAGGATTCTTTCAGGACGTGCTGTCTACTTGTCTTGACAGCATCGATACCGTGACGTCAGATCTTGACATGCGCATTAGCGTTGCCAGTTTGCCATGAATGAAAATTCACGCACAAAGTACTATCGTTGGTTTGATTTTCCTTCAATACTTGAGAGGGGAATGGTAGCATCCACGAAATCTGAACACTTTCTGACACCAAGATGTGATGGACTTCTGATGCCAATGTTAAGGCTTCTTTACTGGACTTCTGACACCAAGATGTGATGGACTGCTTATACTAAGATGTGGCGGGTTGTCTTCTGTTGATATCAGTATGTAAGAGACGGGGTTCAAAACATTCGACGTTCCGACACTATTCTGTTGCGTGATTATATGTCTCTTATTACCAGCCCAGTCCTCGGGTTCATTCATCCATTTTTACACGGATTCCGTATGCATGCACCAGTATCGATATTTCTTCTCTTAACCCCTGGGATGTGTCAGTCCCTGAACATGCTTCGTATTAAAATCTTTAAAATATATAGATATTTTACTGACCTTGATTATACTCTTACTTTAATTATTAATTACCCGTGGTAAGGCAGTGTGCTTGGGTATTAAAGTCTCTGGTCATTATAGTTATGCATAACTGATTCCAACTGAACTTGAATAAGTCAATGAAGTAAGAGACCAGTAGTTGACGACTTTAACATTTAATAAATAATCTCTCGCCCATGATACGTCAGCACGACAGTCAAAACATAGTTCAATATAATAGTATATGTACTGATAGTACGAGTTCATTTCATTCACGAAGAGTTCATGTTCAATATAGTTATCTCTATGAATAACGGTCAGTTCTTCTTTGGCATCCAACGCCAGGCAAATCTGCCATCTAAATCCACTGCGCTAATACTGCACGACTTACGTGTTACTCCTCGAATATAATGCTCAATTAGCTTAAGAGCTACACATGAGTTCAGTGACTAGGTCACACGTTCCAAGTGGTTTATACCACACTTTAATATATATATATATATATATATATATATATATATATATATATATATATATATATATATATATATATATATATATATATATATATATATATATATATATAGTGGCAAGGCCACACAATCCATAGTGGCGATGCTACGCATTTCAAACACTGCCATCAGGGTCAAAGCCCACACATCGAATGACGTTTTTATGTCCCACCGTCATGCATAGAGATATGCATGTTACGCTACTAATGTATATTCATTTGAGAACCGCCTCGTGCTGCAGACATGAAACAATCCTCAACAGTCATTGCTTGCAAAAACAGCACTGCTTGCGTCCTTGTATAGTGCTTCAATGATATCTATGATGTTGGTATCAAAATTGAATTTTCTCATTATTTGCCATAAGCCTTCATGCCAGACTCGATCTAAGGCTTTTGTGAAATCGATGAAGTTATGGTATAAATCGTGTTGATGCTGGAGATGTTTTTCGATCAGTAATCTAATATTGAAGATTTGTTCTGAGGTACTTCTTTTTGGTCTAAAGCCAGACTTTTCCTCGGACAAGATTTCTTCTGATTTCTGTTTTATTCTGTTCAAAAGTATCCTTAACATCACCTTACTTGGATGACTAATAAGGCTAATAGTTCTGTAGTTCTTGCACATTTTTAGATTTCCTTTCTTTGGAAGCGGTATTACTAATGACTGCGTCCACTCTTTTGGCCATTTTTTGTACTCCATATCTTCTGGCAAATTGTTGTCATGATTTTTACTATATCTGGTCCTCCATATTTCAAGAGCTCTGCTGGGATATTATCCACACCCGGTGACTTCCCTCCTTTCATCGAACATATAGCCTCTTCCACTTCTTCTCGTAATATTGCTGTATTTCCAAGTTCCCTGATTTCGCACTTAATGTTGTTTAATATGCTATAGTCAGTGTCCAGTTTACAGTTATATAATTCTTTACAATATTCTGTCCACCTTCTCATTACAGCTGTCTTTTCATTGAGCAGAGCCCCTATGACAGTTACCCTGGGCTGTTGGGGTTTTGATAGTCTTCTTAATGTGTCAAAAGCTGCCTTGCTGTTACCTTTTATTAGCCCCGTATTAATGGACTCACATTGATCAGCTACCCATTTTTCTTTGGCTGTTTCATTTTCTTTCTAATATTTTTATTCACCATACTGTATTGCCATGCTGCTTCAGGAACCTCTTTCTTAACCTTCTTCATTTCCCGTCGTGTATCACATAACTTCAGAATGTCATCTGTAACCCATGGTTTGTTTATTTTCTTTCTTTTACCAAGTATTTCATTTGCTGATTCAATGAGCACGTCTTTCATGTTCTCTGTGATTGAGTTGATATCATCCTCCAAAAATTGAGAGCTGCGAATTTTCCTCCAACAGTTGTGTCGCAAAATTGGTTTCAAGTCATTGCAAATGGGTTCAGTTAGATTTATAAACCCATCTACGATCGAGTGACCGCTTTCAAAATGGCGGCGTATCAGCGAAATGTGTATCGGACAGAGGAAATCGCCAACGATAAATAACAACAGAAGGGAATCCGTATGAAAAGGATTTTACATTTCAGTACAGGGAAGGATGGTGTATACTGCATATAAGATGGAACGGTAGGAAGTTCTCATGTACGGAGATATATGCGTATTTCGGCTGCCCACAGTTACGCTAAAAGCATGTAAACCCACTTCTGTTCTAAATATTAAAATCAACAAATAACAGTTTGGGAATTTACATGGATAGGAAGATAGAGTTTTATCAGCTGTATAAAACTAGATAAGATGGAACAATATGGATATTATATATGCCGAGAATGATAAAGGCAAAATTTCAGTCGACGCACAGATCGGCCGAAATCACTGTTCGGGAAGGATTTTTCAGGTTAGGTTTAGGCTGTGACGTCGGTACTCTCCGATACGTCCGCGCTTTGCGTATAAGTAGCGGATCGGTAAACTGAGAGAGATACACAACGAAAGAGGTTTGAGCCAAACTGGAGACAGAGTTTCGCCACTATCCATGAATTGTGAGCGGATCGCCAGAAACATTTTTAAGTCCAGTATCTGAAGTCTGAGGGTAAGCGAAATTATGATAACTACCGTGTATAATATTTGTTATTTCAGGTTCATATAGAATTCACAAAATATGCCTGTATAGTCATTGATATAATGTATTGTATTTTTAATATGATCTAACATGTACATTGTGGATGATTGTTGCTTGTACAAAAATTAATCACAAATAGCCCCACAGCCTAATGAAGATATATTTATCATATTGCTTTATCGCTTACGAAGATAAAGGCAGTCCCATGGCAGAGATTGTCATAGGGAAATGAAGTGTTAGAAACTTCAGCATGGAAGATCCCAGTTACGAGGCTAAGGTGACTAGTCCCCTTCCTCGCTGCCTTTGCCTTCCCTAGTTCGAGCGCACAACTTTGTACCCATTTACAGCTGGTAAACTGGAGTGTTCTACAGCCAGTTTCAGTAGAAAGCAACCTGATCACGTGGTCACTCACTTTATTTATTGTCTCTTAGCCTCTCCTGCCCAAGTCTACCTCACCTACTAGTGGTGGACCCCGTTATACCCAGTAATCTTGCCGAAGGTTGGGTATCAACCCCAGCGGGAGGCAAGATGGGACAGCAAACGAGGTAAAGGCAAAATCAAATCCCCCAGCCAGAGGGGGAGGCATGAGCACACTCTGCCTTAAGAAACAGGTGCTGAAGTCAGATGTACCAGGCCAGGAGGCGCACCAGCAACCATGGTACCATGCAACCCGCTTTGGTTTAATATGTCTACACAACAGATGTCAAAAAATTATCGTTATGGTGCTCGCCCTGTGAAGTCCCTCCAGGCAGGAGCAGTGCCGGATTCTGAGCCTCGACAGAATCCACCCTCAGCTACTGGAGGTCTCCTTAGACCGCCAAATGGAGCCAGGAGGCGGAAGGAGAAAGTAACTGGCCAACCAGATAAGACGACGGCCCCTCTGAATGTCATGCATTGGAATGCAGAGGGAGTCAACAACAAAAAGACTGAACTAGAGAATACCCTATTTCGGAAAGAAATTAGCATATGCTGCATACAAGAAACCCACCTACAGGAAGGAAAACATTTTAAGATACGGGGCTATCAATGCTTCAGAGTTGACAGAAAAGATCGGAAGAAGGGTGGCATACTAACACTGATAAGGAATAACCTCAACGCTATAGAATCCAAGACATATAAAGAAGGTGCAGAATACCAAGTAATCCATCTAAAACATAACACTCTGGAACTGGATCTCCTAAACTTCTACTGCCCCAATGACATACCACTGAACATGACTAGCATAGATGTCCCCATTGGCAACTTCATAGCGGTGGGAGACTTCAACAGCCATTCCCAAAGCTGGGGATACAACCAGCTAGATAGAAGGGGCGAAGAGATAGAAAACTGGCAAGACGACAATAACCTAACCCTTCTAAACAACCCTAATGATCCTCCAACCTTTTACTCCAGAAGATGGCATAGCACCTCTACTCCAGACCTGGCATTCTGCACACCTGATTTGGCTGGGATAGTGGAAAGGGAAATAGGAGAACAACTCGGTGGAAGTGATCATCGTCCTGTATTCATCAAAATTAATAGAACAATTAATACAAGTCCAAGTCAGCCAAGATGGAATTATAAAAAAGCAAATTGGTCCATTTATCAACACAGAGCAAATCTGCTTACAAAAGATATTAAGGTACTAGACAGAGACATTAACAGAGTCATCTGGGATTTTAATAATGGAGTACTCAAGGCAGCAAAGGAGACAATACCGAGAGGAGCGAGGAAGAACTATGTACCATATTGGTCCAACACACTACAAAACCTACATGAAGATATGAATGAAGCAAGGCACACTGCAGAGGTACAACCATCCCAACAGAACCATATCATGCTACAAAAGGCAAAAGCAAAATTCATTAAAGGAAAGCTAGAAGCCCAGAGGAGAAGCTGGAGGGAAAAAAACATATAAACTAAACCTTGAAAAGGAAGGGAGAAAGTTGTGGAAACTCACTAAACAATTGAATGACGATAACAATTCTCAACGACAAACCATTACACTAGACGATGCAGGGAAACTATATACCGGCAAACAAGCAGCAGACATATTTGCGGAATCCTACAGAAATGAAAGTAACATCTCCGTCAATTTACGCAGACAACGAGACATTCGTCAAGAAATAATCCACACTAGAACTAATGGAAACAGTCCGGACGTTATGTCCAAACCTTTCAATATGGACGAGTTAAAAACAGCCGTGTGGAAACTTAAAGACAGGAAATCACCAGGCCCGGATGGTATAACCAACGAAATGCTAAAACACCTAGGATATACAGCAATGAGCAAACTGTTGCAAATATACAACTACAGTTGGATGACAGGCAGTGTGCCACAGATATGGAGAGAGGCGCTCATGTGTCCCATCATAAAGAAAGGAAAAGACAACAGGAAGGCCACCAGCTACAGACCAATAAGCCTAACAAGCTGTGTATGTAAGACAATGGAGAGGATGATCAACAGAAGATTGAAATGGTACTTGGAATCCGAGAAAATTTTAGTGCCAGAACAAGCAGGGTTTAGAGAGTGCAGCAGCACAGAAGACCAAATCACATACCTGTCACAGATCGTTGAAAATGCCTTCCAAGAAAAGAGAAAAGTCTTTACCCTATGGATAGATCTCCAAAAAGCTTTTGACAAAGTATGGAAAGACGGGTTAATAGTAAAACTGCAAAGGAACGGAATCAAGGGTAATATGAGAAAATGGATCCAGTCGTTCCTACACAATCGGAAAGCAAGAGTCACTATGGAAGGTCACAACAGCAAGAAAATCCTCCTAAAACATGGAGTTCCTCAAGGCTCAGTATTGTCTCCCACCCTGTTCCTTGTATTCATCAATGACCTCATCCACGATCTGCCACAAGGTGTGAGAGCTGCCCTATACGCTGACGACTTGGTGGTGTGGTGTGTAGAAGAACATCTAACTATCGCTAATAAGCGAATACAAAGGGCAGCAGACAACATAGCAGCATGGGCAGAGAAATGGATGGTGCAGATCAACGCTGAAAAAAATCATCAACAACACTTTTCACGCTCTCCAACAAAGACAAAGCAGGAGAGATACGACTTGGAAATATACATGTCCAAACAGATGAGGAACCGGTGTACTTGGGCATTACATTAGATAAGAGAATGACATGGAGGCACCACATCGAGAGAACAGAGGCTAAAGCGAGAAGAAAACTTTCCATACTGAGGAAAATAGCTGGATCAAGTTGGGGAGCTAACGAAACAACACTAAAGAAAGTGTATACAGGTGCAATAAGACCTATATTAGAGTACGGATCAGCAGCATGGTCTACAGCAGCCAAATCACACCTACAAGCCTTAGATAAAGTACAAAATCAAGCGCTTAGGTTGATCACGGGTGCCATGAAGACCACACCAATAAATGAAATGGAAAAAATCACAGGCATTCCACCTTTATTATACAGACGAGACACTAAGACCCTGATCCAAGCAGAAAAGTACAAGAACATGCCCGCAATCCACATCCAATGAAAACTAGATTTGGAGATTTAGCCAGTGGGAGGTTGAAGAGAAGCAGTTTTGTGCATCGGTCCAAAAAACTAATTAGAACATACAAGGATGAACTACCAGACATCACTAAGGAAATAACTCCCACACTCCTCCCAACCCCATGGGAACAACATCAAAATTTCAGTATTAAGACCTCCATAACTACCACCTGCCCCATGGGAGAGCTAAATACTCTCCAAAGGAAAATAGCAGCATGTGACATGATTGAAGAACTATACCCCAGAGAAGCATGGATCCAAGTATATACTGATGGATCTGCAACCAGAGCAGTGAAGAACGGAGGCGCAGGAGTTTATGTGGTCTATCCAGACAAAGAAAATGAATCCACCTGTTCACCTACTGGAATATTCTGTTCAAACTATGCTGCTGAAGTACAGGCCATAAGCATTGCTGCAGGAATAATAAATAACACAATAAGCCAATGTCAGCAGGTTGTATTCCTTACCGATGCAATGTCAGTTCTGCAAGCCCTCAACAGTGATAAACTGCCAGAATTAAACAAAGTCCTATGCGAAGTAAATATCAAAAGAAGGGTAGTGCTACAGTGGATACCATCACACTGTGGCATACCAGGAAATGAGAGAGCAGATATGTTAGCAAAACAGGGAGCAACACAGGAACAAAAAGAACAAACAATCACATTCCAGGAAAAGAAGACCCTTATCAAGGCCATCAGGAAAATTGATCAACAAAGAGACAACTATCAATATCTTGATCGAGCAAAACAGGTGATCCTGTTCCGTATGAGAACAGGACACAACAGACTGAACAGTCACTTATACAGACTGAGATTGGTCCCATCACCCCTATGTACGTGTGGACAGGCAGCACAGACAGCCGAACACATCCTGCAAGACTGCCACATGCTTAGTCAATTGCGAACTGAACATTGGCCCACAGAGACGCACATCCACACAAAGCTGTTTGGGAGTCTTGAAGAACTTTCAACCACAGCAACATACATCCAGAAAACCGGACTTCTTGTGTAGACATTTCTAAACAACAGCGAACGAGAAGAAGAAGAAGAAAAGACTTTATTTATTTTATGTATTAATTTTGGGTAGTTGCTAAGATAGCACCAGTATTGGAATTTGTACTTGATATGAATGATTTGGAAGGATCAAGTTATAGCATATGAAGGGATGTATAGGAGCGGAATAAACCAGATGATGTTTATTACTGATATGTTAATATTAATTCTGTATCATTGAAATGATGTTACTTGCTATGACTGTATAACTTTGACACCTGATGACTGACTTGTCTGACTTATGTGCTAGTCAGTTACACTTAATTGACATGTTAATATTAATGCTATATCACTGAAATGATGTCCTTGCTTACTATGATTGTATAACGGTGACATCTGATGACTGACTGGTCTGACATCTGTGCTAGTCAGCTACAAGTCTAGCCAGATACTAGCCAAGGCTGATATGTTGCAGGTTCCATGAAATAACTCAAACCAGACTGTCCAGTATCAGAAGCCGGTGCAGTTCATCCGAGGCAATCCCACAAAAGTGCAGGACCCCAAAGAGTGAACTTCAACTGGTCATTGGCATCCCTACTGTTGGGCCTACCAAGTCTGATATCAGCAAAGGACAGTTTCAGCAGTACCAAGTTGGAAAGATAAGTGTCCTGTTTGACACTGACCACCTATACATGTGAAACAGCCAATAGTTCAAAACAATAATTAACCATACAGAAACTCAGTCAACTGATGACAGTTATCCTTAAATTCAAAGGACTAATAACAGTGATTTCAGTAACTTTATTATTTAAGATCTTGAAGTCTAAACAGACAATAATAGTAATTGTGTGAATATTTATATATATATGTGTATACTCTTTTCCAACTAGTAGAAATAGAATATTAGTGTAATTATTAAACTATTTTAACTGTACCTGAGGATTTATTCACTTCTTCCATTTGTGGTTTCAGTGAATGTTCATTTTATTATCCCCTAGAATATAAGTAATCATAAGATAGTCATAGGGAGGAGACACCTTAAATCCTGGTACTACTTCTTACCAACTGGACCAGGGTTTTTACAGTCTGACTATTTTTATGATAACAATACACCAGTGCTTATTTCTAAGACTGGGGTATTACTTGTAAGGTCAGAACTCTTTACTGACATACTCTTACATAATATATACTTTTAAATAACCTCCCGCTACAGTGGGGGCTCGTCCGGGATATATCTTTGATATTCCTGAGCCATCTTTCTATTTCTGCTGTGTAGGAAATTTTCTTTTTTGAACAAATTTTTTTTTGGAAAGAGTAAACATAATAGGAAATATATAATTTTTTAGGAGTACCATTGAGTACAGATAAGACAGCTGTTTCATATATGGTGAGGTCAGTTTAATTAACTTTAATTTTAAATAAGTTAATTATATTGTAGTAAATTAGTTTGAGTAAGATCGCTTGCCCTACTAGACTACAGATACATCATGGCTGACTTGGTCAAATTTAGGTCTGCTACACTGCAGGTGGGAAAAGAGCTTGGCATGGATGGTGACGTTCTGATCCGGTATGTCACGACGGAATGTGAAAAGTACACCGAGAGAGAAGCAAAGCAAGCAATTGGAAGCAGAAAGAGAAGCCAAGAAATTGGAAGCAGAAAGAGAAGCCAAGAAATTGGAAGCAGAAAGAGAAGCCAAGAAATTGGAAGCAGAAAGAGAAGCCAAGAAATTGGAAGCAGAAAGAGAAGCCAAGAAATTGGATGCAGAAAGAGAAGCCAAGAAATTAGAAGCTGAGAGAGAAGAAAGGAGGTTACAAGCAGAGAGAGACCATGAGCTGAAAATGAGACAGCTTGATCTTGAACTTCAGGCTGGGACTATCACCCATGGTAATAGCTCACCTCATTCTGCGAATAGCTCTTTTCAGAACACAGCAAATGGGGCCATGAACTTCCACCTAGATCCATTTGTTGAAAAGGATGACGCAATTGAGTCATACCTGGATAGGTATGAAAGGCTAGCCTCTACATATGGACTGGAAAAGGAAAAATGGAGTCTAAAGCTATCCCAGGGATTGAGAGGTATTGCATATGATGTGTTTCTGAAACTCCCCAAAGAAGATCAGGAAAATTATGAAATACTAAAGCAAGCCTTACTGATCCGGTATGAAAAGAACTCTGAGGCATACAGGAAGAAATTTAGAACTTCTAAACCTCTACCTGGAGAAACATATAACCAGTTCTCAGCTAGGCTAGAAACGTATTTGTTGAAATGGAGTAGTTTAGGTAAGTATCAGAAAACCTATGAGGATCTGAAAGAAATGGTTATGTTAGAGCAAGTGAAAGATTCCATGTCTCCAGAAATGAGGAAATTCCTGATGGAACAAGGAGCAGAGAGGCTGGAAGACACTGTGAGATGTGCAGAGAGATACCAAGCAGCTCAAGCTGAATTGGTAGGAACAAAAAGAAAGCAGGTAGAAGGATATAAGCCACCACCGCAGAATACCCAGTTTGACCAGATGGATCAACCATACAGATACAAGCAAAGATTTGATAATAAGGACAAGAACCCTCAGACTCAGGAAAATAAACCCTATAAACAGGGAGATAAGTGGTGCAAATTTTGTAAGATGAGCAACCACAACACTGATGAATGTGGGAGGAAAAAACCCCTTCATCATGCTGCATGTCTACAGGTGAGGACTTCTGTTAGGAAGGAACTGACTGAGAGTCAGAATAGCCTCCATCACCCACCTACCCAGGAGATAGTGACTGTGAATGGCAAACAAGTCACAGGAATGTATGACACAGGTTTGTCCTATGACGCAGTCGTGTGTGCATCTCTGGTGTGCCCTGAACAAATCACCACAGAAACAGTAGAGATTCAAGGGCCACTAAAAGGAACATCACCCCTTACTTTACCCATAGCAAAGATTCATGTCAGTTGTCGCTATGTGGAAGGGGAGATAAATGCAGCTGTGATAGATGATCCCTTTTACCCCCTAATGTTGGGGCGTAAATATGTTTTCTTGGGAGACCCTGTAAAACCTATGGTTATGGCAGAAACCCAGACCAGGTCTGACTCCAGGAACATAGAGAGGGACACCAACTTAAAATTTCATTCGACTGAAATGAAACGGGCTCAAGAAGCAGACAGCACATTGAAGCCTTGTTTTGGCAAATTGTCAAAGACACATAACACACCAAGGAAAGGACACTTCTATAGGGAACAGGGACTCTTGTACAGGAAAGCTGGCAGAGGGACGAAAAGTCATGGTCAAATTGTTGTACCATCCACCTATAGGAATAAGGTTATAGGCTGGGGACACATATCAACTTTGAGTGAACACCTGGGAAATGGTGCCACAAAACAAAGAATAGCCACCCAGTTCTACTGGCCAGGTATTACGGAAGACATAAATCAGTATGTAAATTCCTGTCCAGAGTGCACCTATGTAGATTCAGAAAGTCGACGGAAGAGTCTTCATCAAAAATCTACACGCAAACCAGCAATCAGGGGTACTCCCGAGATTTGCACGGGAGGGGAAAGGAAACATCCCACACAGGTTCAATTGCAGTCTGAACCCCATGCGCTGGAAAAAAGGAACAAATCACGTAGCGAAAATCAAACACCTACGGATTTGCGAGGGAAAACCACATCCAACTATCAACGAAAAGAGGGCGGTAAACTTCATGGGAAACCTACCGACCCCGTTTCACCAGCAGTAAGAGCCTGGATGAAAAGCCGAACCGGAAGGAGAGAGATAGTAAAGGATGAATATATTATTGGAAAACAGAATGTGGGCGCAGATTTTCTTAGTCGCCATCCCACAGAGCTTGAGGAGGATAGAAAGAAGGAAAACTAACCTCGGAATGGTCGATTTGCAATTGTCTTGTACCCAATAGTTAAGCTAGATATCATCCAGCTTAAAATATGGGGGAGCTATGTCGCAAAATTGGTTTCAAGTCATTGCAAATGGGTTCAGTTAGATTTATAAACCCATCTACGATCGAGTGACCGCTTTCAAAATGGCGGCGTATCAGCGAAATGTGTATCGGACAGAGGAAATCGCCAACGATAAATAACAACAGAAGGGAATCCGTATGAAAAGGATTTTACATTTCAGTACAGGGAAGGATGGTGTATACTGCATATAAGATGGAACGGTAGGAAGTTCTCATGTACGGAGATATATGCGTATTTCGGCTGCTCACAGTTACGCTAAAAGCATGTAAACCCACTTCTGTTCTAAATATTAAAATCAACAAATAACAGTTTGGGAATTTACATGGATAGGAAGATAGAGTTTTATCAGCTGTATAAAACTAGATAAGATGGAACAATATGGATATTATATATGCCGAGAATGATAAAGGCAAAATTTCAGTCGACGCACAGATCGGCCGAAATCACTGTTCGGGAAGGATTTTTCAGGTTAGGTTTAGGCTGTGACGTCGGTACTCTCCGATACGTCCGCGCTTTGCGTATAAGTAGCGGATCGGTAAACTGAGAGAGAGATACACAACGAAAGAGGTTTGAGCCAAACTGGAGACAGAGTTTCGCCACTATCCATGAATTGTGAGCGGATCGCCAGAAACATTTTTAAGTCCAGTATCTGAAGTCTGAGGGTAAGCGAAATTATGATAACTACCGTGTATAATATTTGTTATTTCAGGTTCATATAGAATTCACAAAATATGCCTGTATAATAGTCATTGATATAATGTATTGTATTTTTAATATGATCTAACATGTACATTGTGGATGATTGTTGCTTGTACAAAAATTAATCACAAATAGCCCCACAGCCTAATGAAGATATATTTATCATATTGCTTTATCGCTTACGAAGATAAAGGCAGTCCCATGGCAGAGATTGTCATAGGGAAATGAAGTGTTAGAAACTTCAGCATGGAAGATCCCAGTTACGAGGCTAAGGTGACTAGTCCCCTTCCTCGCTGCCTTTGCCTTCCCTAGTTCGAGCGCACAACTTTGTACCCATTTACAGCTGGTAAACTGGAGTGTTCTACAGCCAGTTTCAGTAGAAAGCAACCTGATCACGTGGTCACTCACTTTATTTATTTTATGTATTAATTTTGGGTAGTTGCTAAGATAGCACCAGTATTGGAATTTGTACTTGATATGAATGATTTGGAAGGATCAAGTTATAGCATATGAAGGGATGTATAGGAGCGGAATAAACCAGATGATGTTTATTACTGATATGTTAATATTAATTCTGTATCATTGAAATGATGTTACTTGCTATGACTGTATAACTTTGACACCTGATGACTGACTTGTCTGACTTATGTGCTAGTCAGTTACACTTAATTGACATGTTAATATTAATGCTATATCACTGAAATGATGTCCTTGCTTACTATGATTGTATAACGGTGACATCTGATGACTGACTGGTCTGACATCTGTGCTAGTCAGCTACAAGTCTAGCCAGATACTAGCCAAGGCTGATATGTTGCAGGTTCCATGAAATAACTCAAACCAGACTGTCCAGTATCAGAAGCCGGTGCAGTTCATCCGAGGCAATCCCACAAAAGTGCAGGACCCCAAAGAGTGAACTTCAACTGGTCATTGGCATCCCTACTGTTGGGCCTACCAAGTCTGATATCAGCAAAGGACAGTTTCAGCAGTACCAAGTTGGAAAGATAAGTGTCCTGTTTGACACTGACCACCTATACATGTGAAACAGCCAATAGTTCAAAACAATAATTAACCATACAGAAACTCAGTCAACTGATGACAGTTATCCTTAAATTCAAAGGACTAATAACAGTGATTTCAGTAACTTTATTATTTAAGATCTTGAAGTCTAAACAGACAATAATAGTAATTGTGTGAATATTTTTATATATATGTGTATACTCTTTTCCAACTAGTAGAAATAGAATATTAGTGTAATTATTAAACTATTTTAACTGTACCTGAGGATTTATTCACTTCTTCCATTTGTGGTTTCAGTGAATGTTCATTTTATTATCCCCTAGAATATAAGTAATCATAAGATAGTCATAGGGAGGAGACACCTTAAATCCTGGTACTACTCCTTACCAACTGGACCAGGGTTTTTACAGTCTGACTATTTTTATGATAACAATACACCAGTGCTTATTTCTAAGACTGGGGTATTACTTGTAAGGTCAGAACTCTTTACTGGCATACTCTTACATAATATATACTTTTAAATAACCTCCCGCTACAAGTTGCCTCAAAGATTCCCGCAATTTCTGGATCTTTCAGTTTGTCTAAATTGAATCTTAACTGAGAACATCTGTTTTGATTATAGTTCTTTTTGAGTTTAAGCTTGAGCGTCATCAATACCATGTCGTGATCATTACCAATGTCGGCGCCAGGAAAAGTCCTAGTCTTGTGTTTATTAATACTGGACTTGAATCTTTTGGATACAAGAATAAAATCAATCTGGCCATGTATCTCAGTTTTCGGGGCATGCCACGTTGTTCTTCTTGATAACTTATGAGGAAATAGTGTATTTGCAAGGGTTAGTTTATAGTTGCTGGCAAATTCTAGTAGCCTTAGTCCTCGATCGTTGGTTTCCCCTGTCCCAAATTTCCCCACTGTGCCAGCCCACTGACCGTATGCATCTGGCCCTATTTTAGCATTCCAATCACCTAACACGATGAGAAGATCTTTCTTTGGAATTTTCTTAATTGTTTCATCCAGATTTTCATAAAATGTATCTAATATGGGCCTTCAAAGGTGTCTACCTTCACACAGGGGGGTTTGGGATGTCAGGTATTGGTAGTACCTCTGGTTAAGGAGCTGTCATGCCATTTTCAGGGCAGCTCGGCCACCTTTGGTCCAAACCTGGCATTCAGCTCTCACCTGTGGCTCCTCGTAGCTGTCAGCATGCGACAGCGGCCACCCCCCGGGAAACGGGTTTGACAGGCCGGCTAAACTAGGTGAGGGTAGCCGACTGGTTATAAACCTTCGGTGAGTTAGGGTCTGCCTACCCATGCATGCGAAGACTGGATTCGGTAGACTGCGCGGAAGAAACCACCTGTTGGTTCAACGGGCATGACGGCGATTACCAGCAACGCGCTGTTGAGCGTAAGGAGCATGGCGAGGCACGTAGAAAGCCATGGTCATCAACTGCACCTGACTTCATCTCCAGTCGTCTAGACTTGTCTTGCCACTGGATTAAGATGGACCCAGGCGAGAGAGTGAGGTCGACGAATTGCGCAACTCATCCTCACTTTAAACCAAATCACTGCGCAAGTCACTTTTTCATCCACTCATCCACTCATCCATCCACTCACAACAAGTCCTGTGGCGATGGGCGAGCGGCGAAGCGGCCGTCGTGGGTGCGCTGGCAGTCGTAGTCCCAGACCTACACACAGGCGGCTCAGGCCATATAGTCGTCTTCCACTGATCGGAGCAGCAGTGGGATTCGGCAGCCCCCTGAGTGACTGAGCAGCCCTCTTTAGGAAAGCACTGCTCACCTCCATGGCATGAGGAAGGGGCTAGAAAAGGTGACCTAAACATTGCCTGCTCCACCATTACCTAACCAGCTTACCGCGGTTGGTGGGTACCCTACTTCAGCGGGCGACACATAAGAAAAAGAAAGGACAGATTTTCCCCCCTCATTCTAGGCGCATGGAATGTGCGCACTCTACTCGACAATGACTTTAACACAAACAGACCCGAGAGGCGAACTGCCCTGATAGGAAGAGAACTGGCCAGATACAACATTGACATAGCAGCACTGAGTGAAACTCGACTTGCAGGCGAGGGCCAACTTTGCGAAAAAGGTGCAGGTTATACATTCTATTGGAGCGGAAGAGGAACTGAAGAAAGACGAGAAGCAGGGGTTGGATTTGCAATCAAAACAGCAATTATTGGCAAGCTAGCGGAGCCCCCAAAGGGAATAAATGACCGACTCATGACGGTCAAGATCCCGCTGTTTTATGGAAGGAAACATGCCACCATCATTAGCGCGTATGCACCAACTATGACAAACCAGGATGACGTCAAGAATAAGTTTTACGAAGAACTACATGCAGTCATTGCATCAGTTCCCAAAGCAGATAAGCTTATTATTCTTGGTGACTTTAATGCAAGAGTAGGCTCAGATAACATCTCCTGGAATGGCACTATCGCAAAATACGGCGTGGGTCGCTGTAACAGCAATGGACTTCTTCTCCTCCAGACTTGCGCAGAACATAACCTCCTTGTCACCAACACCATTTTTCGACTTCCTATCCGCAACAGGACCTCCTGGATGCACCCTCGCTCGAAGCATTGGCACCTAATTGACTATGTAATTGTTAGGAAGAAGGACAGGCAAGATGTCCGGGTGACCAAGTCCATGTGTGGTGCCGAATGCTGGACTGATCATCGCCTCATTGTGTCTAAACTTAAAATTCGTATCCAACCTGCCAGGCGCCCTCAGGGAAAGAAAACTCAAAAAAGGCTGGATATTACCAAACTAAAGAAGACAAAAATTAAACAGTCATTCACTGACACCCTAGAAGACTGTCTCAAATCTATCTCGTTAGACGGCCAAAGTGCGGAAACAAATTGGACAGCCCTAAGCGAGCAGATCTACAACACTGCTACAGAGGTCCTGGGTCCCGCCATCAAGAAACAAAATGACTGGTTTGATGAGAACTCAGATGATATAAAGAAGATGTTGGCTGAGAAACACCATCTCCATAAAGCATATTTAAATGATCCAAAATCTACATCCAAGAAAGACGCTTTCAACAACATGCGTAGAATCGTCCAACATAAACTACGCCAGATGCGGAATTCATGGCTGAGTAGTAAAGCAGATGAGCTCCAAGGCTTTGCTGACTGCCATGAATTGAAAAATTTTTACCATGCACTCAAAGCGGTCTATGGTCCAACATCATCAGGATCATTTCCCCTCCTTAATGCAGATGGAAAAACACTAATTACAGACAAGGAAAAAATTCTCCAACGCTGGGTCGAACACTTTAATAATATTCTGAACCAGCCATCATCTATTAATGATGAAGCAATCAACCGACTGCTCCAAATTCCTATAAATGAAGCACTAGATGATATACCGACTTTGGAGGAGACTCAAAAAGCGATTCGTCAACTTTCTAGTGGAAAGGCCCCCGGCTCCGATTCAATTCCTGTTGAAGTCTATAAAGATGGCGGTACAGTTCTGATAGAGAAACTTCACATGATCTTCCAGCAAATGTGGCAGAGTGAAACCATCCCACACAATCTCAAGGATGCGTCAATTATACATCTTTATAAACGTAAAGGTAATCGCCAAGACTGTAACAATCATCGAGGCATCTCACTACTATCAATCGCTGGGAAGATATTTGCCAGAATCCTTCCTAATCGCCTTACGGCTCATTTTGACAAAGGTCTTCTACCTGAAAGTCAGTGTGGATTCCGGAAAGAACGTGGAACCACCGATATGGTGTTCGCTGCAAGACAGCTTCAAGAAAAATGCCAAGAACAGCACTGTGACCTGTACACAGCTTTCATCGACTTGACAAAGGCGTTCGACACGGTCAGTAGAGAGGGTCTATGGAAGATCATGGCAAAATACGGCTGCCCAAAGAAATTTATCTCAATAGTGCAGCAGCTGCATGATGGAATGCAGGCTAGAGTTCAGGAAAACGGTGAGCTATTGTGGTGAAGTGGGATGTTATAAATATTTATAGGGGACTTAGTGTACTGACTGAGATCAGCTGTGAAGGTATCTATATCTATTAAGAGTAGTGTATTATAGATAACCTTACTTGCTACCACATATCTATATATCTCAGTCAGAATTATTCTGGAATAGTGTGATGACTACGTTATGTGTCTAGGGTATGTGTATGATGAAGTGTAGTCACAACAACAGACAGATAAACAATTTAATTTAATCCACTACTCTTGACAACACTGTGACACTCACATACATATAACACTCTATGAGAATATCTTAAGGAGTCACTGATAACTTTTCAAATAACAATATGTATTCATTTTTTGTCATAAAGGTATATGTGTCCTGATTCAAATACAAAGGAACCAGGAATCACAATCAATTTTAATTACAAGTATATGTACAGACTTTATCAGTATGAATATTGTAGTGACATATATTATTAAAAATATCCTATGTGTGTCAGTTGTGTAGTGGTAATATGAGGTAATACTGGTTTTGTTTTGTTCAAGCTCTGTTGGTATTTGTCATCATGACTTCAATAGTTTGTCTTTAGGGACTAGTATTGGAGATGTTCTCAGTTCCTGATATTAAGACAATTAAATTCCCCTCTGAATGTTATTTTTATAAAGTCATTTCAAGATGAGGGGACATAATGTTGAGCTCAGCTGGCCAAATCAGCTTATCTTGCGTGATGGCGGCAGGGAAAGACTCCTCGGCTCGAATTCTCCTCTGGGCTCTGGAGACACCTCACTGATAGCTAAATGGACCAAGGAGTATGCTGTCCGACTCTGGATTCAGCAAAGCTCTGACCAGGTGCTGCTCAGTACCATCAAGACCACGGTCCCACAATTTCATGGAAATAAACACAGATACGTTGATTAGCAATGAATTCTGGCACAATTACTGGCACAAATTCCCATCTGCTTATGTTCCAGGCTTTTATTTAACACAAATATGAGCTGGCTTCAACGCACTGATGCTTTATCAAGCTTATTTAAACAAGTGGTTTCGAACTAACGCTCCTAAGTGATTATATCAGCGAGTCTAGCCAATGAGGCCCCGTTTCGACAAGTGTTTGAAAAAATGTTACCTTCCCCCGTCTCCCCTAACAACCAAGATAGTATTTATAGCCCGACCAATCGTGGTTAGTCGTTCATTTGTTGCGCTCCAATCAATTTGGAGTTTACATGGTAGGCTAATTCTGTAACGTAAGATTTTTTTCAAACACGTTATAAAAAAATTTTATGAGCAGAAATGATTCCATGCTGTCAGGCATCCCCACTATTTTATTTTGGGTATAATTTATTAATTCCTGGACTATTTGCGTAACGTTTTACATATTCTTTGTTAGCAAGCCCTAAGGAACCCAAATATCCAAATTTAAAAGAGCTACGTGGCTGCGTTCAAAATATGTATTTTCTACCTCCTGTTTCGAAGATGTGCTGTCTGGGTACTGTTATGTTTTCAACCGTAAACCCATCTAATGTTATCTTTTCTAATAAGAGTTTTTCAGGATTTATAAACCTAACTCTGGGATGGGTAATGTATTTTATCACTGTCCGTCTGAAAAAAAGTTAGTGCATGTAGTCTTACACGCGTGATGGCAGCATTTGTGTATCGCGCGAAGCGTGTTGCATGCGTTCCTGATTTTCAGCCCTCCCTTCTCTCTTTATCCTTTAGTCCATCTGTTCGTTCGTTTTGGTAACGCAGTATAATTAATGTTAGGATTAATTTAGGTCATTACGCAGTCTGCCTCTCAATGTTTTTCCAAGAAATACAGCACACGTTTCATTGAAGAAAGCGGGTATAATACAGTAAGCTTTTACTATCAACGTGAAAGCGTTACAATTTGCAGACGAAGCAGAAAACAAGGGGGATTTCGAGTACCTTCTTTGTGACAGCACTGTTATTTACCATTGCTCTTTTCTTTATTAATTTTATTTGTTAGGCTTCATATTTACTTGATAATTTATATATGTGGATTAGAATATTCCACGACACCTCCCCTCTTAAAACAGACATTATATGTCAGTCCTTTATTCTATATTCACATAGAGAAATTTATTATTATTTCTGGGGTTTACGGTGATTCTCATCACACGGATGGCGGCTTAAAAAATCCGCTCCCAAATTGGTTTTTCCAGATATATACTCAATGCTAAAATTATATGGAGCCAAAAGTAAAGACCATCGGAGTAACCTAGAGTTCTCATGCTTAGCCTGTGCTAGAAACGATAAAGGTTTGTGATCTGTTTGCAACTTAAATGCCTTCCCATATAGATAAATATTGAATTTCTTTATTGCCCATATTACTGCAAGACATTCCTTTTCGCTAGTTGAGTAGTTGATTTCAGCTTTATTCAACTTTCTGCTAGCATATGCCACTGGGCTTAATTCCCCATCCAATGCATCTGATTTCTGTAGTAGAGTTGCTCCTAGCCCAATATTACTGGCATCCGTCCTTACAATGAATTCTTGACTTAAGTCAGGTAATTTCAAAATGGGTTTACTTGTGAGCTTTTCCTTCAATTCTTGGTAAGTCATTTCACATTGTGGTGTCCATGTAATGCGATCTGGATGTCCTTTACGTGTCAATTCAGTTAACGGTGCACATATGGAATTAAAGTTTTTGATATACTTCTGGTAGAAACCACATAATGAGACAAAGGATCTCACGTCCTTCTTGGTTTGTGGTCTCGGGGCTTTCTGTAGTTTCTCTAAATTCTTTGGGTCAGGGTCATGTTTCCCTGATAAACTGTGTGTCCCAAAAATTCCAATTCTTTACATCCAACGCAACATTTGGTTGGTCGGGCTGTTAAATTTGCCTCCCTAAGTCGATCAAACAGCATGTTCAGAGAGTCAATGTGTTCCTCAAATGTTTCTGTTGCTATAAGGATATCATCCATAAAATTTGTTATACAGGGATTATTCAGAGGATCCAATAATTTTCTCATCATTCTAGAGAAGACACTAGGCGCATTCTTCAATCCAAATGGTAATCTATTAAACTCATAGTGTCCTTCTGAGGTACTAAAAGCTAGGTATGGTCTAACCTCAGGCTTTACTGGAATCTGATAGTATCCTTTACTCAGATCCACTTTTGAGAAATATTTAGCTTTATTTAGCCTGGCAAACAGCTGATTTGTATCCGGCAATGGATCCACCTGTCCTTCTGTAATAGCATTCAGTCTCCTGTAATCTATACAGAGTCTATGTTCTCCAGAGGGCTTCCTTAAGAGTACAACACCGGAACTATACGAAGACTCACTGTGCGAAATAATTCCTTCCTTCAACAGATAGTCTATCTCTTCCTTCAAAGCTTTCTCCTTAGCAAACGGAATCGAATATGGTTTCATACAGACAGGTGTGGAGTCTATTAGTTTCATATCATATTCCAATAGGTTTGTATGCCCTGGTCGGTCTGTTAACACCTCTGCATGATTATTTAGAACCTGTTGCACTCTCTCTTTCTGAGTTTTCGTTAAATGTGTACTGATTTTCACCTGTGCGCTGTCTCACAGGGGTGTAATGGATATTCAAATGATGAAAGTGGTTCCTTTTTCATCTCCATGGCGATGGACAAGGTCAACAAGTGTGTCTCTTCCTGATGTTCTCTTTCCAAATATTTCTTCAGGAGATTCACATGATAGATTTTTTTTTTCCCCTTCTTATCTATCTTATAATTTGTTCTAGACACCTTCTCTAGAACTGTATATGGACCCTGCCATCCAATTTGTAACTTATTCTGACTCCCGGGCAAAAGAAGCAGTACCTTCTCTCCCACAGCCAAATCTCTGTCTTTCGCCTTCCTGTTATAATAGGCAGCATGTTTCTTCCTGGCTTGTTTCAAATTTTCATTGGCAAGTTTCCAGCCAGTTTTTAACCGAGTGGTCAGCTCATTCACATATTGGTATGAAGATGTAATGTTTTCCTCTGCCTTTTCATCAGTCCACGTTCTTAACATAGCTACATATGGACCTTTAATTGTGTGGACCTATTTGTCCATGCACCGGTATGGTCTCTTCCACTCGAAGCTTTATAGTGATGATTTTTCTTCCCAGAATTATCATGCATAAAACGACCGCTACCAATTTTTCTTTTGGGGCTTTCTCCCCACTTAAAATTCTTGATGAGAGATTTCCTCTCTACATCTTCTTCCTCCAGTTTGTTTAAGTCCGATTGAGGGATTGTCGGCTTATCCTGGGGTAAGACATCTTTTTGCACTCTCCGCATAGTGGCCATTGTAAAACAGTTAAGTGAAGCTTGTCCGTGAAAAGGGGCTTCCCATTCCATTTGGTCCACTTTATCAAATCTATTTTTCTTTTTATTATCAGGCCTAATTTTGCCCCGTGGCGTGTCCAGGTCCTGATCCATGTTCCCACTTGTGGGTGTTCCCTCATGTGCTATGCTACACCTTTCTACAAAATTCTCAATGTCCCATCTTGCTTTGGGCCAATAAAAATTGTGAGCCACCTTTTGAATGATGGTACCTATTTTCTCATGGTCCCCATCTGGTTTCACATGTAGGCTCCTTATTAAGTCTGTCCTATATCTCTTTGGAAGAGCCAGCTGTCCGTGACCATTGGATCTAGCTCCAGTCTTCCTATACATCAACTTGTTTTTCATGTAAAAATCTCCCTTGCCTGGAGTTGTATGACAAGTTGACAATTTTCTGAAACAAGGCTTGAGTGTTTTATCCCCAGCCTGTGCCTTCCTCATCTCTTCTGGAGTGGTATCTAACATAATATCCTCCTCCTGTCTTGAGGTCGACCTGACCTGAAGGGTTGCCATATACACAGGTTTCCTTCTGCAACGGTCAGTGTCATGATTGTCCATCTGACAATTCTTACACCACCTTTTTCCTTGGTTGAAAGATTTTCTTTCATCATATTTCCTTTCATCGAATTGTGGGAATTTATTTTTATTTTCATACCGTGGCCTATCAGACTGGTGCTTACCTTTGTGTTGATCCCTAGGATCAAATTTATTAAAGTTCTGTGGTGCCCTAAAGTTATCCACTTGTTTCTTTTTATTACCTGTTACCTCTGCTTGAGCTGCTTGATACCTTTCAGCAACATTTAGCAACTCATCCAGCCTCTCTGCACCTTGTTCCATGAGAAACTTTCTCAGGTCTGGAGCCATGGACTCTCTTAATTGCTCTATAAGGACCATTTCCTTAAGATCTTGGGTTTTCCCCAGAGAAGTCCATTTCTCCAAGTATGTCTCTATTCGTGCAGAGAACTGGTGATAGGTTTCACCTGACAGTAGTTTAGCATTCCTAAATTTTTTCCTATAAAATTCTGCATTCTTTTCATACCTTAACAAAAGAGCCTGCTTTAGCATGTCATAATTTTCCTGATCACCTCTGCTCATTTTTGCAAAAACTTCATAAGCTGCCCCACGAAGTCCCTGAGATAACTTTAAGCTCCACCTTTCTCTCTCTAACCCATACGTGGTAGCTAATAGCTCATATCTATTCAGGTAGCTCTCTATATCATCGTCTTTCTCAACAAAATGATCTAAATGAAAATTCATAGCTGAGGTTGAGGCTCCTTGAGTAACCGTAGCATCAGAGGCAAAGGGACTGGCACCATTTTCAGGAGCATGGCCTTGAAACTCAAACTCCCTTAGTCTTAACTCATGTTCTCTTTGTAATCTCTTCTCCTCCTTTTCTGCTTCCCTTTCTGCAGCTAATCTCTTGTCTTCCCTTTCTGCAGCTAATTTCTTCTCTTCCCTTTCTGCAGCTAATTTCTTCTCTTCCCTTTCTGCAGCTAATTTCTTCTCTTCCCTTTCTGCAGCTAATTTCTTCTCTTCCCTTTCTGCTTCCAATTTCTTAGCCTCTTTGTCAGCCTCAATCTGCAACCTCTTAGTCTCAGCCTCAGCCTCAAACTGTAACCTCTTAATTTCCCTTTCAGCCTCTAACCTTCTTTCGGCTTCTTTTTCTAATCTTCTTTCTTCGCGTTCAATAAATTTGTCACATTCCGTAGTGACATAGGCAACCATAACTTGCCCATCTAATCCTAACTCTTTTGCAGTCTGTACAGCAGCAGATCGAAACTTGGCCAGGTCCGCCATTGTCTATCAGGTAAATTTCTACAATGTCTAACCAACAATTTAATCTCTAAATATATCTAATGGACAACACAGGCACCGTGAGCTCAACCTTATTTAATTCCACCCAAGGATACCTTTTAATTCTTATATTCCCTGAAGTGAATTACCCCCCAATATTTTTAATAGGGAAAGATTCAAAATCCCAAGAGCGAGACCCCAATATATGTGGTGAAGTGGGATGTTATAAATATTTATAGGGGACTTAGTGTACTGACTGAGATCAGCTGTGAAGGTATCTATATCTATTAAGAGTAGTGTATTATAGATAACCTTACTTGCTACCACATATCTATATATCTCAGTCAGAATTATTCTGGAATAGTGTGATGACTACGTTATGTGTCTAGGGTATGTGTATGATGAAGTGTAGTCACAACAACAGACAGATAAACAATTTAATTTAATCCACTACTCTTGACAACACTGTGACACTCACATACATATAACACTCTATGAGAATATCTTAAGGAGTCACTGATAACTTTTCAAATAACAATATGTATTCATTTTTGTCATAAAGGTATATGTGTCCTGATTCAAATACAAAGGAACCAGGAATCACAATCAATTTTAATTACAAGTATATGTACAGACTTTATCAGTATGAATATTGTAGTGACATATATTATTAAAAATATCCTATGTGTGTCAGTTGTGTAGTGGTAATATGAGGTAATACTGGTTTTGTTTTGTTCAAGCTCTGTTGGTATTTGTCATCATGACTTCAATAGTTTGTCTTTAGGGACTAGTATTGGAGATGTTCTCAGTTCCTGATATTAAGACAATTAAATTCCCCTCTGAATGTTATTTTTATAAAGTCATTTCAAGATGAGGGGACATAATGTTGAGCTCAGCTGGCCAAATCAGCTTATCTTGCGTGATGGCGGCAGGGAAAGACTCCTCGGCTCGAATTCTCCTCTGGGCTCTGGAGACACCTCACTGATAGCTAAATGGACCAAGGAGTATGCTGTCCGACTCTGGATTCAGCAAAGCTCTGACCAGGTGCTGCTCAGTACCATCAAGACCACGGTCCCACAATTTCATGGAAATAAACACAGATACGTTGATTAGCAATGAATTCTGGCACAATTACTGGCACAAATTCCCATCTGCTTATGTTCCAGGCTTTTATTTAACACAAATATGAGCTGGCTTCAACGCACTGATGCTTTATCAAGCTTATTTAAACAAGTGGTTTCGAACTAACGCTCCTAAGTGATTATATCAGCGAGTCTAGCCAATGAGGCCCCGTTTCGACAAGTGTTTGAAAAAATGTTACCTTCCCCCGTCTCCCCTAACAACCAAGATAGTATTTATAGCCCGACCAATCGTGGTTAGTC
Source organism: Oreohelix idahoensis (assembly GCA_024509875.1). NCBI lineage: Eukaryota > Metazoa > Mollusca > Gastropoda > Stylommatophora > Oreohelicidae > Oreohelix > Oreohelix idahoensis. Next base: position 187,340 of record JAMPIV010015508.1, read on the forward strand.
GTTCATTTGTTGCGCTCCAATCAATTTGGAGTTTACATGGTAGGCTAATTCTGTAACGTAAGATTTTTTTCAAACACGTTATAAAAAAAATTTTATGAGCAGAAATGATTCCATGCTGTCAGGCATCCCCACTATTTTTTATTTTGGGTATAATTTATTAATTCCTGGACTATTTGCGTAACGTTTTACATATTCTTTGTTAGCAAGCCCTAAGGAACCCAAATATCCAAATTTAAAAGAGCTACGTGGCTGCGTTCAAAATATGTATTTTCTACCTCCTGTTTCGAAGATGTGCTGTCTGGGTACTGTTATGTTTTCAACCGTAAACCCATCTAATGTTATCTTTTTCTAATAAGAGTTTTTCAGGATTTATAAACCTAACTCTGGGATGGGTAATGTATTTTATCACTGTCCGTCTGAAAAAAAGTTAGTGCATGTAGTCTTACACGCGTGATGGCAGCATTTGTGTATCGCGCGAAGCGTGTTGCATGCGTTCCTGATTTTCAGCCCTCCCTTCTCTCTTTATCCTTTAGTCCATCTGTTCGTTCGTTTTGGTAACGCAGTATAATTAATGTTAGGATTAATTTAGGTCATTACGCAGTCTGCCTCTCAATGTTTTTCCAAGAAATACAGCACACGTTTCATTGAAGAAAGCGGGTATAATACAGTAAGCTTTTACTATCAACGTGAAAGCGTTACAATTTGCAGACGAAGCAGAAAACAAGGGGGATTTCGAGTACCTTCTTTGTGACAGCACTGTTATTTACCATTGCTCTTTTCTTTATTAATTTTATTTGTTAGGCTTCATATTTACTTGATAATTTATATATGTGGATTAGAATATTCCACGACAGCTATCGGAGCCTTTCCCAGTCTAAATGGAGTTAAACAAGGGTGTGTACTTGCACCGACTCTGTTCAGTATCATGTTTTCTGCTATGCTGACTGATGCTTTCAGAGACGGGGACACAGGAATCGACATCAGATATCGTATTGATGGAAAATTGTTTAACCTTAGGAGGCTTCAAGCAAAAACCAAGGTCAAATCACACACCATCAGGGATCTTCTGTTTGCTGACGATTGTGCCCTCAATGCTGGCTCAGAGGCTGATCTGCAGCGTAGCGTTGATAGATTCTCCGAAGCCTGCTCCAACTTTGGGCTTACCATCAACACGGGGAAAACAGAAATCATGTACCAACCAGCTCCTGGCACAATTTATACTGAGCCAGTCATCAAGGTAAATGGTGAGAAACTGAATGTTGTGAACAGGTTCACATACCTTGGTAGTACACTATCCCAGAACATCGTCATTGATGATGAGGTGAACACCAGGATCTCCAAAGCCAGCAGCACATTTGGCAGACTATACACCAACGTTTGGCAACGAAGTGGCATTAGTCTACAGACAAAGCTGAAGGTATACAGAGCTGCGGTGCTTCCAGTGCTGCTTTATGCATGTGAAACATGGACTGTATACAGGCGCCACGTAAAAAAGCTCAACCACTTCCATACAGTCTGTCTCAGGAAGATAATGAACATCAAATGGCAAGACAAGATCCCGGATACCGCCGTTCTTGACAGAGCTGGTATCCCTAGCATCGATACTATTCTGATGCAGTCACAGATTCGCTGGGCAGGTCATGTAGTCCGCATGCCAGACCATCGACTGCCAAAGATACTCTTTTATGGTGAGATGCAGAAGGGTAGACGCTCCCATGGTGGCCAGAAAAAGCGCTTCAAAGACACGCTTAAGGCTTCATTAAAAACCTTTGACATAAACCCAGACACATGGGAAGCTGCTGCGCAAGACCGAACTGCCTGGCGCACATCTCTTCGTAAAGGTGCAGTGGCATGCGAATCTTCCAGAAGAGCAGCAGCGGAACAGCGGAGACAAGCTAGAAAAGATCGTGAAATAAAACCTTCACATGAAGCAAACATTCCCTGCCCACACTGTCCGAGATCCTTCCAGGCCCGCATCGGGCTCATCAGTCACCTTCGTACTCATAGACTATCCTAACATCCTAATAATTGGATGAACAGAGTGGTCTTCATCACCTGTGATGGACGAACAACAACCTTCGCACAAGATTTCTCTTGGCAGAGTTGTAGATAGAAGGATAATGATGCTTCTATCTCAAGGTAGTAACTATAAGATATTTCCGAAGTCAAGAACAATGCTGCATTTATAGGGCAATTGTTAACTTATCTCGGTCCACCGCCTTTTATGAAGAATTAAGCAATTATTAATTTCAGCTCGTTCAAGCCCCCACCCAGATTTACTCAGTGGAATTCTCATTATTTTGGTATAGCTCTGTTTATAGTGTATTTAGTAAATTGACTGAGACGAACATGCAATACATTCAAAATGACTAAATCAACGTTAAATTTGTATATTTACAAATAACAGATTTAATAGCCATGCAGGTTTTAAATAAATGAATAATTATGTATAAACAAAGTTTATCATCACTGTTGTGATGGAATATAAGTGTGTAAAGGAGGTCACTTGGTAGCTTTTATTTGTTACTTAGCTGTCAGTGGCGGTTATGCTCTTTCTGATGGTTTAACACTTTGTAGGCTGTATTGCCGATCACGCTCGTCGCTGGTCAAGGTTATAGGGTGCTGCACGTTCCCAGAAGTGTCAGGGAGTGTCTAAGAAGTTGGTCCCTTGTCTTAAAGCTCAGGTGATTTTTCCCTTTAGATTCCAGAGATAGTACCCTCAACTGGTACCACCAACAACTATGGTAACAGAACAGAAACAAAACGCTATCTTGAGTATTGCTTTTTCCGACACATAGTTATGGGTCCCTTTCTCCTATTCCACCATCCCATCTACCTCAGAATTCACCCTCGATGAGAATTAAGCTTAACCCCTCGAGAGAAAATTGTCTTTACACTTAAATTGAATAGCTTTATATTTACTTTAAATTCAAATGAAAAGGTTAATAGTATAGATAGAATATGTTTACATTAACATCTACACTGATTGAAAAGTGTTTACAATATAGATTGAATATGTTTTCATTTACATCTACACTGGTTGAAAGTTGAAACTTTCGTTAATTTTGTAGTGAAATGAATCCGTTTGACAACACGCTCAAATTCCCCGCTCCAAACGAACTAACTAACATATTTCTAAATCTATAAATAACTACAGTATTTGAAATCTGTCTGAGGGCTCAGTCAAATTTACCGCCAACAATTTAACTAGAGTATTTGAATTTTCTAAGAAACCAGTTAAAAGTTACCCCCCCCCCCCCCCCCCCCATCCACACACACACACACACCCACCCCAATATTTATCGAGGAGCATAGTACAAAATTTACCAACCAATCAAATCGTTTCCATATTTTGTAGTGGTAAGAAAAGTTCGGTTGACGAGAAATAAATGCCTATTGTGTGTTTTTTACCGAACGTAGATAATTTATTTCTTAATAACTAAAGATAATTAAAATGAAAGGGATATCTCAAATGACAGCGCTGATGTTGCTTAACACATAAACATAAAGGTTCCCTCATAATAAAAGTATCTTAACTTAGTAAAATTTAATTTAGTGATATTTTCATATCAGGGCAAGGTCACATTTAATTATTTAAAAATTACCCAGATGAAAACGCAAAAGAATAATTAAAGGAAAAGTATATATAACGATAGGGAGGAATTGGCCGTTTTATTATCACTTTTGATAATTAAAATCGGTCCATAAATAACTATGATATAATATAAACAAATTTGGTCAAATTAGACAAACACACTTAAAACCGCCCAAGTTTATAGTCTCAAAAATAGTTAACTTTTTGACTCGTCTTCTGATTGGTTTTGTGTAGTTTGATAAAAATTAACAACTTCTTGTAAGTTCCGCCATTAAACCATAAGCTTCCATGTGAATATTCTTTACTTGAGGGTAAGACAGATAATTTAGTTTGCCTATTTTATTAACCTAAGTAATAGGCTGTGTATGCCATATTTTTTTGATACTGCCGCCGGGAGATGTGTTGTGTCACGACGACCTAAGTAGGAATGTGCCTATAGCAGGCTTATTCGGAGTGAAAAATGTGTAAAATGTTTGCCTATTGGCCTTACAAATTTGCGACTGCAAGTGCAGTATTAATAAATTGGTATTGGCTTCGGGAATGACACATTGTTCAAATATCATATGAAAACATGTAGGGAATGTTAGAATGAAGTAATCAACAGGTCACATGCTATATTGTACACACCATGATTATTGTATGGAAGACAAACAATGTATGAGGGACATTGGCTTTGAATCAACACTGAAGAAGAGTGATTACACGAAACTGATTGTAGACAACGGAATTTAAGGTCTGGTGCGACTTGTTAGCACAAATGTCTGAGTTTGGTAAGTTTTAGTATTGATTAGGTGTGAAATTGATAGAGACAGGCTCTACATAGGATGGATTGTCCTTCTTATTCCAGGTTGTATTATGAAGTACCTCGTTGCTGCAGTAAACTAAGAAGAAGAACGTGTGGGAGTTGAGCGCTCTGAATACAAGTGGAGCTAGACCCCTTATCTTCAGCCAGGAGTCACATGTTGGTGCTCCTGACTATTATCATCAGAACAACAGCAGTACAATAATAAAGATAAGTCCGTTAGTACGGCAAATGGCGACTCAGCTTGACCTCACCTTGATTGTCTATACACCCTTGCTCTTTTCAGAGAAGGGGGTATTTCTTATAAGACCAGTCTCTTATCTGGCACTATCCTGGTATCATCTGATACACCTATTTGTTCAGGATAGCCTATAATTAGTAACATCAAAACCTCTTATCACAAATTTTAAAGTGAATATGTTTACATAGACATTTCTACTGGTTTGAAAGTGTTAATATTATAATTAGAATGTACATCATTGCTTTCATCTTTCCCTCCCTGCTCCATATGGAACTTGGGACTACCTAGACTTTTAGTTCTCTGTAAGAAACTAGCAATAAAGCAGTCACCAGCCCTTGCAGTGGTGGTTCATGAAATCATCATTCTGTACTCTGAGGTTGTCAGCCTAAACTGACATGGACATCCACTAGCGATTTTGACATATTAATATTCACGTGGCAATATATATACATATTTGTTCACATGTTAGTAATGAAAAATATAGAATGTAAAATGCACAACTTACGCCAATCTTGGCTCACAGACTGTTTGCTCACATGAATAAAGGCACTTGACTAGGCCTCTTACACGTGTTCTTGGGGGTCGTTATTTTAACACTAGATTCCTTTCTACGACTCCGTGTTTCAGTTTCCTCAGATTCCGGGTTCCTTATTAAAATGGTTTTCCTGGGCTCTTTAAGTCCTTCAAAATGTTCCACAAAGTCCGGTCTAATAAAGAGAATTCTGAATTCTAACTTCTGGCAGTCTGGTTTCGTCTTGGCAATCGACCCTCACAGTGAATTTTCACAGTGTCTTAAAACTGCGAAAAGGTCAGGTTATATGGCTCTTCTTCCCTCGCATTTTGTTTGTTAGGATGCTAAGAAAGCTCCAATCGTATCAAACATGCGTGTTTAGTGGGATAATGTCAAAATTATTTCCGCCCGACATAATTTGCGTGATGCAAAAGGTCACCTCTCCCATATATGGAAATAAAACATCCGATACCTTGTATGCAAACTCACAAACACATATGTAAACCCATTTGACAATATGTGTCAGATGTAACATCTTACTTTCCTGCTTTGCCACAAGGTGTGCAGGAGACCATTTTGTCATTCCTGTGCGCTGACAAGTAAGTTATCTTCCCGTAGTGATATCAAAATTTCAGCGCACCTTGGCCTTATCAGCGATTAAGCAAATACGCTGGGCGATTTTAGTGTTAATCTATTGTCTGATGTCGGCCACACCAGAGATTAACCAACATGGTTGTCGATTAATTATTATCTCAGCCGTTCCTTGCAAAGCAGGGAGGAACGGGTAACCAAACAGACATGACGACTCAACACTGACAGGAGTGTAAGAATAATAAATATTACAAAATATCTGCTACACAGCAGAGAAAGAAAGAACTGCCAAACATGGAAAAGCATGTAAATAGTCAGCACAACAAATGTCACTGATTACTGCCTTAGTGGAGCAGAGATAGACCCAATAATGATTATGTGACAGATACAAATTGTCAAAGAACTGTCTGGTTTCTTCACCAAGACCATGGGAAAAGCATATGGTGACGAAGATGGTTATATTATACCCATGTTCAGCATTTGCCTAATTTCTTCTTCTACATGATCTTTATAATGGATTGGAACTAGATAAGGTCTTAATTTTAATGGTTTGTGATCGGTAATAATAATATCATGTGCAATCAGGTCAGTGCGACCAGGTAATTTGGTTAAAACATCTGCACACGAACCAAGAATGTTTTCATCTTGTTCTTGTTGAGAGTGGTTAAGAGAATCAGAAATTGAAACATTCTTCCATGAATCACCAGATTTTAGTGGAGGTAAGGAAAACCTCAAAGGAATGGAAGAGACAGTGTCCTCTGAATGGACCACAGCAAAAGATGAAGAAACAGTTTGATCAGTTATACTATTCGAAATGTATTGTAATTCTTGAGAACGTTGTGTATAAGCTTTTAACATATTGATATGATAGGTTTTATTTTTACCTTTGACATTGATAGCAAAATGAACATCTGTTATTTTCTTAATCACTGTATATGGCCTCTACCAATATATTAAGAGTTTATTTTCCTTAGTAGGGAGGAGTAATAGAACCTCGTCACCAGGTGAAACTTTTCGTAGCTTGCGAGATTGATTTTGAAGACACATCGAATTCTGTGTGGAGTTTTGTATCATTTGTGGTGCATATTTACAAGCATCTGTCAGACGTTGTCTGAGGTCAATGACAAACTCGTAACTACTGTGAGTTTCATCGTTTGTAGTGGAGCCGAATAATAAATATTTTAAGATGTACATCGGTCCTCTCTGATTAGCCCCATGTACGAGCTCAAATGGCGAGAAACCTGTACTTTCGTGTGGGACCTCTCTGTAAGCAAAGAGTACTGCTGGTAACAGCTTATCCCAATCACGAGGGTTTGACTCCGTAACTTTTCCAAACATCATTTTAAGAGACCCATTGTAGCGCTCACAAACTCCATTGGAACAGGGCCGATAGGGACTTGTAAATGTATGTTTGATTCCCAATATAGTTTTTACTTGTTTCATTACATGAGACATAAATTGTGTGCCCCTGTCAGACAAGATTATATCTGGTAACCCTTTCCTGGAAAATGTTAAGAATAAAGCTTCCACCACTGAAATAGTAATTTCTTTCAATGGTATTGCCTTAGGCCATCTTGTACAAAGATTTATACATGTAAAAATGTAACGGTATCCCCGTTCCAACATTATTGATATCGGACCAATAGCGATCTTCTGAAAAGCACGTGTCGGTACATCTGTTATTTGTAAGGGTGCAATGTTATCCTTGCCCTTACGAGAGACCTTCTGGCATGTCGTGCATGAACGACGATATAACTTAACATCTTTGTTAATCCCAGGCCAATAGAAATTGGTGGTAACTCTACCCAAGGTGCGTTTTACACCCATATGATCTGCCATGGGGATATCATGGCTGGTTTGTAAAACCAAAGGTCTAAACACTCTTGGTACCACAATTTGTTTGAAATCTTTTTTGCCTTTTTAAAAACACCTTGTTAAAATAGAATTTTTCAATTGGAAACAATATTTTGACTGCTTTGTACATTTAACATTTCCAGACTGTGCTAAGCTAAACAAACGCTTCAAAGATTCATCTTCTTGTTGTTTGGTTATAAATAACTGTAGAGAAATGGTATGGGCATTTCTCAATGATGCTTCTTCATTAAGTAATGATGGTGGATTAGCTTTGGAATCAGCTGAATGCTGAGCCCTTGTGACAACAGCATTTGCCACCAGTGGGTGTAAGTAAACCCATTCTTGAATCTCACTAGGAGAACAGTCCAATGTTTCCAATAATCAAATATGTGACTGGAGTTTTTAAAACACAAGGGGTTACAACACCAGTATAAATGGAGTGTCTATCTCTACCTTTACCAATGGGAACCATTCAATATTCCCACCGAATGTTACACATTTCACTGATCTACCAGTGAAGGCTTAATCATCAATGAGAGATTTTCTAATACCAACAGTGGTACATTCAGTATCTCGGAGTACAGTTATGGGTCTATGTTACGTACATTTATTACCTAAGGGGGTAGTCTTCGGTGCTGCCAAATGTACGCACCAGTCTTAATATAGTTATATTATTTGAGCGTTCGATTGATTCCCGCACTGACGTGCACAATGCAGTGTGAGTTGCTTTGGACGCACGGGTAACCTAGTTTAGGGATTGTGACGTCATGTTTTGTATGGGGCAGTACGGACCATGTTGATGTCCGTGGAATATTTCTTGTATTCGTACCAAATTGGTGGAAGCCATTATCTCTATTGATATATATTGGTCTTCATGTCGAAGCCAATAGTGGAAGTATCATGTAAGTGTCGCCCCATTTCACATTGAATGTTTATCGATTTTTAATTGAAGTATCAGGCCGCTCCTAGTTATGGTCTAGCGGGGATCCATCATAGTATGTCATTCCTAGAATGGACAAACGGAGTCGATTGCCTTGTTTGAATTACCGTAGAGGGAGGATACCTACGAGGAACGAAGTTAATTGATTTTGTATGCTTCACATGTTTTAATATGCCGTTTCGCCAATGCCAAAGTCATGGCATGGATTTTGTGGAGAGGTTAGTTAAAACCCAAATACTAACTCAGATGTAGCTTCATGTTTACGCCATTGATAGTATGTTTTGAACCTACGTGGTAGGAAGGAAGTCTTGGATCAAGACAGTCTTTTGTTGGATGAATGCGGGATTCAGTGATATGGGAATACGTATTTAGTTGGATTGTCCTCAGACAAGGTCAACGGACATTTTTATCTTACTGTTTCAAACTTAGCATGAACATTACTGGATTCTTATTACGTGAATGTAAGGAAGGTGTTTGAAAGGGATCTACCGCTATACCTGACCACCATCACAGATGTACATAATTTTTGTCAGCGTATCATTACTATGCATCCATGTTGATTGTCTCCGTCAAGAACATTGTCTCGTATTGTTGAACGTATACTGTCAATAAATGATGTTAAACTGTACCACCCGCCTTACAGTTTGCTTCAGTTCACTTCAGTTCACAGCAGGCCTTGGTGGATGTGCCTGAAGTTATGCATCGTTATCTGTTGAACTAATTTTGGCAGTTTATTTGGATTCGCGTCTTATCAGCACGATCTTACCGTCATATGTAGAGACCCTGCAGAAAAGGTCCTAACAGTAATTGGTGGATACATAAAGAGAGTGCAACAGTAATTGGTATGCCAGTGTGTCTTGAATTACTCAGGATTCAACACGGGAACTACCTCACAAGTTCCACAATAGTCGAAAATACGTGGATTTTCTAACAGTACATACTCCGGATAACGGCTACCAAAAGGTCATGGTCGACAGTGAACCTCCACATCAAGTTCTACATGGTATGACTACGTTGGACCTCATCTTTTAGTCCTCATTACGTGTGAGCAGTACTCAAATACACAAGGCGAAGTATTTCGAAGTCTCAAACGTACATCTACGGAGACGAGGCACATTTTTTTTTTCTTGCACGCGAGATAAGTATTAACGTAGCATCGTTGTACGCTTTATTACGTTTAGCTGTGCCTCATGTGATTATGTCACCTATATACTTTTCATGTTGCTTGTTCTGTGTTTTATATTCGTCGTGGGAGGTAGGGAGGTTGATCTGACGAACGAGATCCATCTCGAAGCCAATTCGGGCTCTTCGTCAGACGTTCTGTAGGGCTCGTCTTGTAAGTTTCAATTGAGCGATAATTTCGGTACAAGGCTAGAAACCTTGCCGAAGTTCCGATCGCTAATTGTTCCTTATAATAGTATCTGTTTAGCTGTTTCGTCAAGTTTTAATTGTTGTTCTCGTAGTTAATTTTACTCGTATTTTAGTTTTATAATGAATTTTGTTTGTATTATGCGTCCTTCTAATCTTCCTGTCGTTCAGTTTTTTACAAAACCTATGTTTTTACACTGTGTTGTCAATTGTCTTGTGCATTATTGGATCGTAGATGTCATCGTAAATTTTTACGACATTCTATTTTAGTTCCACATTTTTATTTTATTTGATTTCTACGACTGTAGTCATTTGTCTTGATTATCGTGTCGTGTCAGTATTGCGCTATTGTCTGTCACGTTATTGCTTTCACACCATTTCATGTTATAAATTACATTATTGATTATTAATATTATTGCCTATTATATAACTTGATTTTACCGTTCTAGGTGTCGTGGAATATTCTAATCCACATATATAAATTATCAAGTAAATATAAAGCCTAATAAATACATATAATAAATAAAGGAAGAAGAATGGTAAAGAACAGTGCTGTCACAATGACTGTACTCGAAATCCCCTTGTTTTCTACTGCGTAAGCAAATTGTAACGTTTCACGTCGATATTAAAGGCTTTCTGCAACATACACGCGTTTCCCAAACACACAATAAAATGTGCTGCCTTTCTAAGAAAAACCTTGAAATATGCAAGTTGACCTAAATTTTAAATTCCATTCATGTCTTTTTCTACACTGCGTTACCAAAACGAACGAACAGATGGACAAAAGGATAAAGAGAGAGGGGAGGGCTGAAAATCAGGAACGCATGCAACGCGCGTCGCGCGATACACAAATGCTGCCATCACGCGTGTAAGTCTACATGCACTAATTTTTTTTCAGACGGACAGTGATAAAATACATTACCCTTTCCCAGAGTTAGGTTTATAAATCATAAAAAACTCTTATTAGAAAAGATAACAATAGATGGGTTTACGGTTGAAAACATAACAGTACCCAGACATCACATCTTCGAAACAGGAGGTAGAAAATACATATTTTGAACGCAGCCACGTAGCTCTTTTAAATTTGGATAATTGGGTTCCTTAGGGCTTGCTGACAAATAATATGTAAAACGTTACGCAAATAGTCCAGGAATTAATAAATTATAACCAAAATAAAATAGTGGGGATGCCTGACAACACAAAATCATTTCTGCTCATAAAATTTTTTATAACGTGTTTGAAAAAAAACCTTACGTTACATAAATAGCCTAACATGTAAACTCCCAATTGATTGGAGCGCAACAAATGAAAGCCTAACCACGATTGGTCGGACTATAAATACTATCTTTCGTTGTTAGGGGAAACGGGGAAAGGTAACATTTTTTCAAACACTTGTCGAAACGGGGCTCATTGGTCAGACTCGCTGATATACACACTTGGGAGCGTTAGTTCGAAACCACTTGTTTAAATAAGCTTGATAAAGCATCAGTGCGTTGAAGCCAGCTCATATTTGTGTAAAATAAAAGCCTGGAACATAAGCAGATGGGAATTTGTGCCAGTATTTTGTGCCAGAATTCATTGCTAATCAACGTATCTGTGTTTATTTCCATGAAATTGTGGGACAGTGGTCTTGATGGTATTGAGCTGCACCTGGTCAGAGCTTTACTGAATCCAGTGTCGGACAGCATACTCCTTGGTCCTTTTAGCTATCAGTGAGGTGTCTCCAGAGCCCAGAGGAGAATTCGAGCAGAGGAGTCTTCTCCTGCCGCCATCACGCAAGATAAGCAGAGTTGGCCAGCTGAGCTCAACATTATGTCCCCTCATCTTGAAATAACTTTGTAAAAATAACATTCAGAGGGGAATTTAATTGTCTTAATATCAGGAACTGAGAACATCTCCAATACTAGTCCCTAAGACAAACTATTGAAGTCATGATGACAAATACCAACAGAGCTTGAACAAAACAAAACCAGTATTACCTCATATTACCACTACACAACTGACACACATAGGATATTTTTAATAATATATGTCACTACAATATTCATATTGATAAAGTCTGTACATATACTTGTAATTAACATTGATTGTGATTCCTGGTTCCTTTGTCTTTGAATCAGGACACACATATGCCTTTATGATAGAAATGAATACATATTGTTATTTGAAAAGTTACGAGTGTCTCCTGTAAGATATTCTCATAGAGTGTTATATGTATGTGAGTGTCACAGTGTTGTTAAGAGTAGTGGATTAAATTAAATTGTTTATCTGTCTGTTGTTGTGACTTACACTTCATCATACACATACCCTAGACACATAACGTAGTCATCACACTATTCCAGAATAATTCTGACTGAGATATATAGATATGTGGTAGCAAGTAAGGTTATATATAATACACTACTCTTATTAGATATATATATACCTTCACAGCTGATCTCAGTCAGTACACTAAGTCCCCTATAAATATTTATAACATCCCACTTCACCACACTAGGACAGGAACGAAGACCACTAGTTGTAGTAACACTTTTAAGTAGTATTATTACATAATAATATTGAATAATGTCTACCTTAGACTATTTTATTAAGCAGGCTAAGGCGCTTAATATACCTCAGGAAGAGATTAGAGCATTTGCACTTGCAGAATATAAGAAAGCTCAAGAAATAGAAGCCGAACAGAGAAAGTTAGAAACTTTAAGACTAGAAAAACTTCAATTTGAGGCAGATCAAAAACGGATTGAGTCTCAGGAGAATGAGAAAAAAATGAGATTAGCCGCTGAATTAGAAGAGAAACGATTTCAGCGAGAGGCAGAACAGAAGCAAAGGGAGGCTGAAGAAAGACTTAAGATTGAGATGGAAAATAAACAAAAGGAAATAGAAGTTAAACAAAAGGAAATGATAGAAAGAAGATTAATAGCTGAACAAAATACATTACGACTTCAGCTTGAGATGGAAGAGAATGATAAAAAACGACAGCATGAACTGAAATTAGCAGAGTCAGAATATGAGAGACTTAGGTTAACTCAGGAAGCTAATTCTCAGAGAACTTTTGAAAGCCAAACTTCATCCAGACATGATCATTTTAAGGAAATTCACCTTAAATTACCTAAATTTAACCCCCCGTCGGATGACGTAATATTTTTCCTAGATAGATTTGAGGCCACTTGTGGGTTTTATAACGTGGATAAAACACTGTATTGCACATATTTATCCAGGTTACTTACTGGGGATGCTTTAGCAGTTTATCATACTACCAGTATTAATGAGAAGAATGATTATAATGCTCTTAGAGCCGCACTTCTGAAGAAATTTCAAATGACAGAAGATGAATACCGATTAAGATTTCGTACATTGCTACCGCAATCAAGCAGAAATTTCAGTGATTTTCTGTCACAAATACGACTAACCCTAGAAAGATGGATCGAATTATCCAAAATTGAAAAGTCGTATGAAGGTCTCTTCGATTTACTGATGCGCGATAAGGTACTATCGTCTGTAAATCCTACATTTCTCGCATTTTTACACGAACGGAAACCTTTATCAATGAAAGACTTAGAAGAACATGCAAAAAATTTTTGCACTGCTCACCCAACCATGGATCTAAGTAATGCACAGATTAAGAATGAATTGCCTGTTGCTTTTGCAGCACAACAAAACAATTTTTCACGAAATCGTTCCTTTAGTGCTGACAGGTATGTCAATAAGGGAAATAATTACAATTTTAACAATGATAACTTTTACAAAGGGAAGCAATTTCAACAATCTGCTCCATTTAATGTTTCTTGGAACCAAGCTCACAGATCGCAAGATTTTGGTAACAATAATTTTAAAAATAATCAAGGACATTATAATAAACAAAACTGGAGATCAAGATCTCAGGGTCCGCAAAACAGACAAGGTTCTTGGAATAAAAATTTTAAAGAACATCATAACTTTAATTATACAAATTATCGGACTCATCCAAATTTTAACTCAAGCAGAAACGACAATTTTGACAATTTTAAAGCAAATAATCAAAATCGATCGCGTCGGAGAGATAGATCGTCGAGTAATACGGGTAGACATTCTAATGTTGCTTTAATTGATACACAGGCTAACACTGAACAGGGTAAAGTAGCTGAAACTCACAATGCTATGTCTTGTTCTCTTGATTGTACCCAGGTGAAAGACTGTCCAGAATGCTCGACTCTTTTCCAGCCTAAGGCGATCACGACGCTGCGTTGCGGACATACCTTGCCTAGTCTACCTGTAGTCTGTACGGCCACTGCTGCGTCAGTACACCAGGGACAGGGCTCTCTTAAGTTTAACAAGGGATTTGTCAACAACATTTCATGCTCTCTCCTATTTGACTCAGGTTGTAGCACTGTGGGCGTCCGGACTTCGCTGATCAACCCAAGTTGTGCCACGGGCATGGTTGTCAAGTGTATGACTTTTGGTGGCACCGTTGAAACATTTCCCACTGCTATTATTGACCTTAACACACCATTTTTTTCAGGAAAGATCCAGGCATGTCTCCTTCCGAATCCAATTTGTGATTTAATACTTGGTCGCATACATGGTATTAAAGAGTGTACACCACAGCAAATTGCTGAATGGGAAGAGCGACATATTCAAACTGCAAATGCAGTAGTGACTAGAGCGCAAGCTACTAATATGTCGCATGATACACCTATTGAACCTACAGTTCATACCACTTGTGATGATGATGCTCCTATTTCACGGGAGTTGTTTGCAACATTGCAAAAGAATGATGATTCATTAAAAAAAATTTTTCAGTGTGTGAACAAAAAGAATACCAGCAACAAACTTGCAAAATCTAGACATGACTTTATACTTAAAAATGGGATTTTGGTTAGAGTAATACGGGAAAAGGATTCATCCTTATGTTATCAGATCCTAGTCCCATCCTCTATGAGATCTCGTATATTACGACATGCGCATGACTCGCAATGTGCGGGCCATATGGGTTTTTCGCGTACCAAATCCAGAGTGCTTTCGGCATTCTACTGGTCAGGCGTCCATAGGGACATCACTCTCTATTGTCGGTCCTGTTTGATATGTCAGGAAGTTAAGGTACGGGGTCCATTTCATGCGGCTCCTATTCAAGCTGCGGACATCCCGATTAGACCATTTGATAAAATGGCTATAGACATTATTGGTCCGATGCTTCCATCTGCTAGAGGGCATACGCATATTCTTACGTGCATTGACATGTGCACTCGTTGGCCTGAGGCCATCCCTCTCAAGAACACTTCATCTGCCAGTGTAGCAGAGGCATTGATGTTAATCTTCTCACGCATTGGTTTTCCACGGAAAATCTTGTCGGATCATGGGGTTCAGTTCATTTCTGAATCCATGTCTCAAGTTATGAAGACATTAGGTATAGACAGATCTCTTAGTTCTATTTATCATCCGATGTCAAATGGGTTAATTGAGCGTCTCAATAGGACACTCAAGCAGTTGTTGGGTAAGATGACCCAAGACCATCCCCAAGACTGGGATCGGGTCATACCCGCTGCTCTGTTCGCGTATCGCGAAGTACAAAATCAAGCCACGGGGTTTTCTCCATTCCAGCTAGTTTTTGGCATGCAACCACGCGGTCCAATGTCGTTAATCCACGACTTATTGGTTGACGAGAATATTAAAGAGGAAACTCAATCCTCTTATGAGTATGTGATCTCTCTGAGAAAGAGAATCATAGATGCTTGTAGACTAGCTACTGCATCATCCGAACAAGCCAAAGAAAAAGCTCGTCTATTTGCAAACAAGTATAGACGTCTTCGATAGCTTATTCCTGGTGACGAAGCTTTTGTATTACTCCCTGCGCATAACAATCGTCTTTTAATTACCTGGAGAGGTCCTTTCAGGATCATCTCAAGAATATCCGATGTCGACTACATCGTTGATGTTAATGGTAAACATAAAACCTTCCACATTAACATGTTGAAGGAGTATTACTCACGTCCTGATTATCTACAGTCAGTGTTCCAGGCAACTGACGATCCTACACCTCCTATTCAACACTATTCTAGTTTATCAGTCATCCAAGAAGAAAAATCTTCTTTCGATGATGTACAACTACCAATACCGGTTGTACCACTCCATTCCACTGAGAAATGGAATGATGTTACGATCTCATCTACTCTTTCGGCTGATCAACGTCAGCAAGTCTCTAATATTCTACACTCGTATGAGGATGTCCTCACTGACATCCCAGGTCATACGTCAGTCATCCAACATGACATTATTCTGACTGACGATACGCCTATTCGAGTTCGCCCATATCCTATCCCTTTACACTTTCGTGATAAGGTTGATAAGGAATTGGATGAGATGCTTCAATTAAATATAATTGAACCATCTTCATCACCATATTCTTCTTCTATGGTAATCATTAGGAAGAAGGACAACAATATACGTCTTTGCGTAGATTACAGGAAATTAAACAAAGTTACAAAATTCGATGCGGAACCGTTACCTCTTTTAGACGACTTATTGGAGAAATTATCTCATGCCACATTCTTTTCGAAATGTGACCTTTCAAAGGGCTATTGGCAAGTGCCACTCGCTTTTAAAGCAAAGCCATTCACCGCTTTCTCGACGCCACGGGGTCTTTTTCAATGGAATTTTATGCCATTCGGATTAATGAATGCGCCAGCTACCTTTGTACGCATGATGCGCCGCATATTGTCTCATCGTCCCGATGTCATTACTTATATAGATGACATCTGTCTTTTCAGTGACTCTTGGGATGAACATATTCATGGATTAAAAGCTTTACTTTCTACCTTACGGGATTATAACTTAACAGCGAAACCTTCAAAGGCTTTTGTCGGTTTTCATGACATCTCATTTCTGGGTCACCGCATAGGTCATGGTTTCATGTATACAGAAGACAGTAACGTCTCTAAAATTTTAAACATCTCGGCACCTAAGACAAAAAAACAAGTTAGGTCGCTTTTAGGACTAATACAGTTCTATTCAAAATTCATCCCTCATTTGTCTACTATAACTGCACCTTTTTCGTCTCTACTGAAGAAAGGCACATCTAATGTAATAAAGTGGTCGCAGGATCACCAAACGGCGTTAGACTATATAAAACGATTTTTTTCAAATGAACCTTTTTTGAGGTTGCCTAACAAAAATCTCACTTTCATTCTTCGCAGTGATGCATCTTCTTACGCTATTGCTGCAGTTTTGATGCAGGAATATAACGGCACCTTATTTCCGGTGATGTACGTGTCCAGAAAACTTACGGAGAGCGAACTCAAATACTCCATTCTGGATAAGGAGCTCCTCGCATTAGTGTGGGCAATCACAAAACTGGAACGTTACCTCCTCGGCTCACACTTTGTGGTGGAATCTGATCAAAAAGCTCTTACCGCACTGAACACGAAGAACGTTACATCATCCAAGTCAGCGCGTTACGCTATAGCGCTTCAACCATTCAATTTTGAAATACGAGCTATTCCTGGAGTGAAGAATGTGTTCGCAGACTGTTTGTCGAGATGCCCAAGCGAACTTGTCGAAACTAAACCACTTCCAGATGTTGAAACATCCTCACCGATAACATGAATAACTTTGTACATTATCATTGATAGTACATCTATAAAGACTGGTTATATAATGGAAGTATTCGTATAAGTATAACTTTCATGATATACTTACTTATAGATTATAACATTACTTCTGGTGTAGTAACGTTTTATTAGAACGGGAACAGTGGTATTAGAGTAACATTTTATTAGTACGTGAACATTGGTACTACAGTAACATTTTATACGTATGGAAACATTGTTAAGAGCGACAAATATACATTTGTTATTCCTATGGAACATATTACACTACATATCGTGTTCGGGAATATATTTTATCGTGTATGGAACATTGAGAACATCGTCTCGTCGATTACTAACTAGTTGTAACTGAACATTGACAATGAGTGATATTGGAATTACTTAGAAAATATTATTAACTGGTTATTAGTTGGTAATTAAGAAATATATAAATTAGAATAATTCAATTTAATCTATTTAATTGATTATGGATCACACACATACTAACTTTCTTAGTTGTCACGTAATACCTGCATTCACGGGTCTTAGTTATGATATCTCACTGTTAGATCACTAGTCAACCGTACTAGTGTTAGAAAACATTAAGGGTGTTGATTCTTAAAGTGTTTAATTTTGCATTGCTTCATTTTTGCACATTGTATTTTCAATTTTTCTGGTTTATTGATTCTCTTGTCATTGATCATCATCAGTGTTGCTGTTCATTTTCATTTTTGAAAATCATATGTTTCAAATTTCTTTTTGAAAACTTAGTTGAATTTTATTATCATCTTTTTTTTTTAATGGTTTTTTCATTTTTCATTTTCAACTTGTTTTTACTTCGAATATTACCACATCGTTCCAAAGTAGGTCGATCGTGGATGTGTGCTTTAATGCATACTATCATTTAGTTATATTGATTTCCTTTAATATTCTTTTCTTAATATGGTATAACTTTATGCATTTCATATATCTTGTTGTAGTTTTGACTCACCTCTCTCGGGTACTAAGTTAAAAAAAATTAATAGAATTAATTTTTTTAAGGGGAGGTAATAAGGGAGCTGTTACGTACATTTATTACCTAAGGGGGTAGTCTTCGGTCCTGCCAAATGTACGCACCAGTCTTAATATAGTTATATTATTTGAGCGTTCGCTTGATTCACGCACTGACGTGCACAATGCAGTGTGAGTTGCTTTGGACGCACGGGTAACCTAGTTTAGGGATTGTGACGTCATGTTTTTTATGGGGCAGTACGGACCATGTTGATGTCCGTGGAATATTTCTTGTATTCGTACCAAGTTGGTGGAAGCCATTATCTCTATTGATATATATTGGTCTTCATGTCGAAGCCAATAGTGGAAGTATCATGTAAGTGTCGCCCCATTTCACATTGAATGTTTATCGATTTTTAATTGAAGTATCAGGCCGCTCCTAGTTATGGTCTAGCGGGGATCCATCATAGTATGTCATTCCTAGAATGGACAAACGGAGTCGATTGCCTTGTTTGAATTACCGTAGAGGGAGGATACCTACGAGGAACGAAGTTAATTGATTTTGTATGCTTCACATGTTTTAATATGCCGTTTCGCCAATGCCAAAGTCATGGCATGGATTTTGTGGAGAGGTTAGTTAAAACCCAAATACTAACCCAGATGTAGCTTCATGTTTACGCCATTGATAGTATGTTTTGAACCTACGTGGTAGGAAGGAAGTCTTGGATCAAGACAGTCTTTTGTTGGATGAATGCGGGATTCAGTGATATGGGAATACGTATTTAGTTGGATTGTCCTCAGACAAGGTCAACGGACATTTTTATCTTACTGTTTCAAACTTAGCATGAACATTACTGGATTCTTATTACGTGAATGTAAGGAAGGTGTTTGAAAGGGATCTACCGCTATACCTGACCACCATCATAGATGTACATAATTTTTGTCAGCGTATCATTACTATGCATCCATGTTGATTGTCTCCGTCAAGAACATTGTCTCGTATTGTTGAACGTATACTGTCAATAAATGATGTTAAACTGTACCACCCGCCTTACAGTTTGCTTCAGTTCACTTCAGTTCACAGCAGGCCTTGGTGGATGTGCCTGAAGTTATGCATCGTTATCTGTTGAACTAATTTTGGCAGTTTATTTGGATTCGCGTCTTATCAGCACGATCTTACCGTCATATGTAGAGACCCTGCAGAAAAGGTCCTAACAGTAATTGGTGGATACATAAAGAGAGTGCAACAGTCTATTATGTTGGAAGCCCTTATGTACTGTGAGACGGCCCATGTTCTCACATGAGGACATTGCTGGCAATGTTTGTCCACATAACAATCTGGTGTGTGAACCTGGTTCATATACAGTTTTACACTCAGTGCAATCATCATTGCCATTTGCCTTAATGACACAAGCATTTGCATTGTCAGTAGTGGAATTATTTTCACCTTGCTCTGCGCAAACATTAGCATGTCGTTGAGTTCTGCTTGCATGTCTTTTACCATTTTGATTACCAACCTTCTTGTTATTGTGTATCTCATTACCATTTTGATTTTCATGGTAGTTATTAAACCTACCATTCCGTTGTGGTCTTTCAATGGATGATCGTCTGTAACCTCTGTGATGGATATCATCACTACATCTACCATTGTGATATCCACGACCTCTGTTTGAGAAATCTGTATACCTGTTCCTACTAAAGTGTGAAAGTGAATATCTTCGAGGAAAGTTGTACCTTCCTCCATAGGAGGACCCGAAATCATTCCTATATTGCACTCGTAGAGCGCTGACGGAAATCTCCAACTTTAGGGTCATGATAAGCTGCACAAACCGGTAATGTATCATCTGATGTAAGCCTCTTGACCTCTCTGTCAGGATGAGCTGTCATGTACTGACGCCCCAGCGTCTCACATTCGTAAATATTCTTAAGATGCCTTTTGTGTAGAAAAGATTTAAGTTCGGCGCTACTGGGCAAGAGAACTTGTCTCTTAACATTAAATCAAGTACCCCTTCATAAGTTTTAGGAACATTTGCCAAATCAATCCACCGATTGATATATAGCTTTATAGATGATATAAATTCTACGAAGTCCACCTTTTTCTCAGGTTCTTTTATGAAATTTTTCTCTAAAACCTTCTTCTGTAAGTTTAAATCTTCTCAAAACGGTTTGTTTAACAATTTCAAAGTCTAATCGACTCTGTTCATCTAATTGCACGAAACATTTCATAGAATTACCAGTTAAATGGTCTGAGAATAGACTGCTCCAGCGTTCTTTCGAAATGTTCATATCATTGGCCTTCATTATAAATTTTTGTAAGTGTGACGTGTACTGGAAAAAGAGCCTATAGTAATCTGACAGCTTATTGTGATAACAGGAAACAAATCACGCTTTATTTTACTCATTTCCACTCACGTGAGCGTATCTATCAATCATATAATACTCGACAGACAGACAGCACGTGAGAACGGCGGAACTGACCCTTTGAAGTTGTCCAGGGAAAGTATAGAAATCCCTAGTTTCTTTGATCTGGCAACACGGTCATTCTACTGGTAAAACCGCTAGGAGAGTGAAAGTCTTTGATATCGGTCACCACTCCAGACGAGAACTGCTGGAAAGACCGAGCCTTAAGCCTTTGAACTTTCATCTTTCGCTTCTGAAAGTAATGGATATAACGCCATTAGAGATGAAAGAAATGTAATGATATATATACTACTGTTTCTATAACACATCTATCAGTCGTCACTCAGAATTTGAGAAGAATCTAGCGCGCAGCCTTAAACCATTTCTTTTGGATTACTGGTTAAAAAGTGATTCGTGGAGATTTTTATTCTTGAATTTCTGATAAATAGTGCTATGTGTTAAAAGTGTTTTACAGTGATAGCATTTAAAGTTAAACATTTAAATACTTTAACCATACAGTTAAATACTTCACTTAGATCTTTTTTCTTGCTAGTAAGGTGTATTAACTAAAATAACGCTTAGCGATTTCCATAACCAGATATTCAATTAAAATGTTAGACCGTTCCCGACCGCTACCTAGCTGAGACGAGACGGTAATTTGTGTTTACAGCGTAGACGGCTAACCAGACCGAACTTAGAGGTGTTAGAACGACTGATAGGGGGAGGGAAATAAATATTGTTTATATTTCATTTTAAAATTATTGTTATTATAGCGTCTATTTTTTTTTTAAATGCCACTGACAAATTAACAAATACCGACAATTTACTAGCTACTAAATGATAAGTGATAATTTGTACGTGGCGCATTGTGAGAAATAAATAATAAATAACACACTGTGCGTGTAACCCCAGCCAGCCACGAGAAGCGGCGGGGGGAGTCTTCGTCGGCTCAGTCTGACCCACCTCCGCGGCCAGCGGTGTCTGTGTGTAAGACGTAGGGAAAAACACCGTGTATCTTTTAAATTCGTCAGGATTTGACAGAGCGGAGGAGAGACTATCGTGTCCTCATCTATACATATTTATATTTACATAGAGTGGTAGTAGCATTTTCCCATAAAATGTTATTATATTTTTAGCAGACCTGATCCAAGTAGACGAACCAGCGGTCTTTTTGTTTCCTTTTCCATTTCCATGGTTAAGCGTGTACAAGCCGAGATACTGTATGACTAACTTATAATACTGGACTTACCAAATCCAGGATACTATTTTATCAGCTAACAGTGGCGTATACCTAAAACATTATTATTATTTTTCCCAACGCGTGACAATGTAATCCAAGTGGAGTACTAAAATATACGCTGTGCAGGGACTGGCACTCTGACAAAGAGTCGGCCGATAGAAAATCGATCATCATCATTTGTAACAACCGGATTTTTCCAGATTTTCTAGAAGTGTTCCCCTCTCTTAAAACGGTAAACACCAAGGATCCTCACATATTCAACATTTGTAGTAAACCCTATATATATATATAGTTGGTTTGGTTGTTCGTCCATCACGGGTGATGAAGACCACTCTGTTCATTCAATTATTTAAGAATATGTTAGGTTAGTCTATGGGTACGAAGGTGACTGAAGAGCCCGATGCGGGCCTGGAAAGATCTTGGACAGTGTGGGCAGGGAATGTTTGCTTCATGTGAAGGTTTTATTTCACGGTCCTTTCTAGCTTGTCTCCGCTGTTCCGCTGCTGCTCTTCTGGATGATTCGCATGCTGCTGCACCTTTACGAAGAGATGTGCGCCAAGCAGTTCGGTCTTCCGCAGCAGCTTCCCATGTGTCTGGGTTTATGTCAAAGGTTTTCAATGACGTCTTTAACGTGTCTTTGAAGCGCTTCTTTTGGCCACCATGGGAGCGTTTACCCTTCTGCATCTCACCATAAAAGAGTATCTTTGGCAGTCGATGGTCTGGCATGCGGACTACATGACCTGCCCAGCGAATTTGTGACTGCATCAGAATAGTATCAATACTAGGGATATATATATATACACAAATAGACGTTCCAGCCAAGCGGGAAACAGGACTGTTTTCCCCGCCCGCCCTCAACACTGCTAGAGTTGTCGCAACGATTTTATTCAGTTGTAGTTCCTGTATCTACAATCACATTCCCCTGTGCACCCATCGGAGGAACAGTGCTAGTTATTTTAGAACAGTGAAGACACCCCTTTATGACTCATATCGTCACCAGGATTTATCGTGGAAATAAACTTATTCGGCGTTCACCTCATTAGTTTTTTTTTAGATGAACTGTACCAATTTGTATCCTCGACAGCTGGGATGATACATTAGTCAACAGAACCAGTAGGGATTATGTTCATGGAATAAATGTACCAAGGGATAACACAGACCCAAGGGAAGAAATACAAATTAGGTAAGAGTGTGAGAGGTGGCCACATGAATGAGTGAGCGTGTGTTAACTTTATTGTTGCTGGAAATTATCTATTAATCTTTGGTTGTTTGATTTGATTCTATTTACTTTATGTCTTTTATTTTACCAATAGTGTTATTCTGTAAACGTAGTGCTAACCTTCAACCGTTGGATAAATATTTTCTTTGGGTTATTTTCCTTTATACAGTGATTTTCCTCTATATGTAAATGTTTTTCTTGATATTCTTTGGGTAACTTGATGTCGTAAAACAGTTTGGTGATAACAAACAACAAGAAAACTTAACTTTGTGTGTGTTGGTCAGACCCATACCCATTTATCCTTAGTTTTTTCACGTTTGTGTGTCATTGTTGTCACATATTGTTGTGTGTGTGTAGAGTAACCTGTTCTTTCATTTGACAGGCAGGCAAAGACTGTCTTACAATAAAGCATAGTTGTACGAATAGGCTGGATGAGAGAAACATACTCACTCCAGAGACATATCTTTCCCTCAACCTACCACCCGTGAAATCTATTTTCTATACATTCCCGTGTATCAGTCAACCTCTACTATCTACTTAGACTGGGCCCAATAAACCAATTAACCTACCGTACGACAGTAAGAAACTATCGATGCAGTCGCGAAAATCAACAAAATTAGGCAATTTAAATTTTAGAAACCAAGAAGAATGACCACTAAATGATCCAGGTTGTTCTGTCGAACCTTGAGCCTGAATTCTGGCAATCTCCGGTTCCTTTTTCAATTTTAATCTTTAAAATTCACGTTCTTTATCAGCCTCTCTTTCTTGTGCTTCTATTTTCATTCTGTTTTCTCTCTCTTTTGCCTCCCTTTCCTGAGTAGCAGCCTCCATTTTCAATTTTTCTAATGCTAACTCATGTTCTCGATTTCTGTCTTTTTGAGCAAGCTCTTTAGCTTTCAATTCATTTTCTTTTGCCCTCAGCTCACGTTCCTCTATTCTTTCTCTGTGGGTCACATATTTATCAAATTTAGCGTCTGCATAATCATCGAGTTCCTTTCCTGACAAGCCTTTCCTTATTCCTTCTTGTCGGAAAT
Source organism: Oreohelix idahoensis (assembly GCA_024509875.1). Lineage (NCBI taxonomy): Eukaryota > Metazoa > Mollusca > Gastropoda > Stylommatophora > Oreohelicidae > Oreohelix > Oreohelix idahoensis. Next base: position 211,684 of record JAMPIV010015508.1, read on the forward strand.
CCTCTTAAGACGGCATGTCTGTATTCTGTGATAACTCTAGCTGTTATCTCAATTTTATGAACAATATTAACAATATAAGTACAATAGTCCTAATATAAGTACTAATCAATGTTAAATAATACAAATGTCAAATATAATTATGTGAGGAGCAATGTGTACGTACAATAAAGATGGTGTTATGACTAAATTCATAACACAATCTTCGGTCGCTCTCAAACTTGGTTTGTTGAGCTGACTTCCTATTTACAAATCGTTTCTACGACAACACAGGAAGTACGTCACATTGTCTGCAGATTTCTTAGCAGACGTGGTTTCGCGGGGCTACGATGGAACATACGATCTAGTTACCGTTCTCTTTGGCTTTGTGTCTCCGAGGGAGAAGGCTGTGTTTTTTAAGTGCTCCTGAATGTGTACTTTAGTACTAGATTTCAAGTATTTTATCAGCTAGGATGTCTACCAGATAGAACCTAAGTTTGATATACTTCTAAGGACGTGTCAGCGCTGAATGGTATGGAAAGGATGTGTAATTTGACAATACATATTTCAGCATTATGACTGACAGCGTTCCTTTAGTCTACAAGACGTTAAACTACATATTGACTGGCTAGTGAGTGCCATTGTCCGTTGACTGATGCAATTTATATGGAGCCACGTGCGTGAATAAAATCTACATGTATTATTGTCAAACGTCAACCAGGCTTATGGAGTTTTGTACTGCTAAGATCTGGCTCTCACGTTTGTAAGAACTGTGCTTGTTGGACTGTACGTACATTAGACCCTAGAACTACTTGGACACCTGAGTCCAGCATCTGCAACCTCTCGCAACCTTATAAGCGCCTGTTCTGAACCCATAACAGATGGATGGCACAGGTTAAGGCCGATGATAGTGATGTATAGACTCAAATTACAATACGTTACCTAACGAAGATAAAGAAAGTAAGTAAAACTGTCACGATTTTAATCTGTATAAACAACACGGTCATAATTTCCGCGCTCAAATCTAGAACAAATGGTCCAAATATAATGGCCAATCAGAACGCTCCTTATCTAGTGTCTAGAAAGATACCTTTTAGATTAAGCAAAAGGGGCCTATTCTGTGTTTTTAGTGGGAAGGAGTTATTTTATTTCTTAAAGAATAGCGAGAAATAAAAATAAATACATAGCTATTAATACACCTGATATATCACTTAATAAATAGGTACCAAGCCGATCTCATAAAAGTAAGTTAATTAAAGCGAAACATTGATTTTAGTTATATTTTCATATCAGGGTGGTATCTGAATTAAGTACTTAAGAATTACCTAGACTGAAATGCAATAAAAAGCTAACGAATATACACATAGAACGATAGAGAGCAATTGGCCGTTTAATTATCATTTTAAATAATAGAAATCGGTCCAATAATAACTGTAATATAAAGTATTTAAACTTGATCACTTTATACGAGCAGGCTGAAATACGCCTAAGTTTTAATTCTTAAAAATAAATTTGGACTGCGCTCCGATTGGTCGGATGTAGCACTATATATAGAAAGGGGGAATCAGGAGAGCCGCCACTATTTTGAAATTCAAACCAAGCTGTAGGAAAATCTAGCGGACTGTGCATATCAAGTCTTTTGCCGTTCTGACCTGTTAACAGAACTAGATTTCCATTGAGGCCAGTCTCAGCTTGAGTATTATTGCCTGAGGGTAAGAAAGATATATATATTTGTATATTTTGTTAATTATTAGCCTGTGTATACCCGCTTATGTGCGCAGTGCTGTGTAGAAAAGTGAAACTACAGGACTAATGTATTGCTGCCATACTGACCCAATTGTAAACGTGTGTAGTTTGAAAGACGACAGGCCCGAAATGAAAAATGTGTATAATATTTGCAAAATAGGGCGCAATTACGAAAGTAAGTTTTAATAGGGGATTTGAATGAGTATTTTCTTCTGGAGTTACACAGTGTTCACGCACATGAGATAGGTGTACAGGAATTGTTGACATGAAGTAATTAAGTAGTCACTTACCATTGTGTACTTAACCAAATCATGGTATGGAATCAATTTGTTGTTGCCCTACAAGACGCCACCAGGCGTAATGGCCACTGACTGCTTTTACGGTCGGCGGCTAAGGATCAAAGAAGAAGAAGATTGTTGAGGAAGTCTGTTGGTGACAACAGCTCTACATAAACTAAGAGCTATATCCAGCATTTCTCATCCAGGAGCTGCAAGTCGTGTGGTCCTGACTTGTTGAATGAAGATCAGCAACATATACAAAGATAAGTGAACAATACGGTTCACTGAACAGCTACTCCAGATACTCACCACAGTTAAAACTGTACAACTACTAATACCCTTAAATGATGAAGTCAAGGACTATATATAATATAGTGAATCCAAACGTTCAGGGACAGTGAATATAACATCAAGATAAACAGAACGGGAAATAAGTTCAGTCCTTTGACAGTATTCCTTATGGAAGAGATTTTCCAGTTTATTTATTTTGATTTGTAAATAATATTACAGTTCTTTTGAGTATTCTTGACCTGAAAAGATATTGAGGTTCAGGACAAATAAATTGTAAATAAATTTCATTCAGACTTGCTTGATAATTTTATTAAAGTTTAAGTTCTGTATTGGAATTTACTACTTAGTATAATTTAAATTACCCCTAGATAATTAGCCAAATAAAACAAAACAGTTAATCATTAATCTTGGTGGGATCATGAGAGGTAGCAGTTAGAGACTCAGAGTACTACATCATCATTATCTTCTCTGGGAACCTACATAGCTTAACCCCACTTTGATGTCTATACACCCTTGCTCTTTTCAGAGAAGGGGGTATTGCTTATAAGACCAGTCTCTTATCTGGCATTATCCTGGTATCATCTGATACACCTATTTGTCCAGGATACCTTTATTTCATAACATCCAAACCTCTCGCTACATATTGGGGACTCATCCGGGATTTTTCCATTATACCCTAGGGCCTTTACTGTAGATAATAATAATAAAAGTAATAATAGACAAAGAAAGTCTATAAATAAAATTAATCAAATTGTGGTGACTGGATGAGCTGTCAGTTGATATAATTAATTTGGTTTGTATTTACGGTTATTGATACCCTAGTTGTTAATAATTTGTATACGATTGAAAGAGAATGGCAGACTTGGCCAAATTTAGGTCTGCTACAGTGCAGTCTGCAAAAGAACTTGGCATGAGTGGGAACGCTCTTATTCAGTATGTTACTACTGAATGTGATAAATTTATGGAACGGGATAGAGAAGATAGGAGGTTAGAAACAGAGAGAAGATTACAGTTAGAGGCTGATAGGGAGGCTAGGAAATTAGAAGCTGATAGGGAGGCTAGGAAATTAGAGGCTGATAGGGAGGCTAGGAGATTAGAAGCTGATAGGGAGGCTAGGAAATTAGAGGCTGATAGGGAAGCTGAAGTTAAAAGGTTACAGTTAGAGGCTGATAGGGAGGCTAGGAAAGTAGAAGCTGAAGAGAAAGGCAGGCTGCGGAAAGAGAGGAAAAACGATTGCAAATGGAGGCAGAGGAAAAACGTTTGCAAAGAGAGCATGAGTTGAGGCTAAAAGAGCTGGAACTTCAAGGACATGTTACAGTAAATGGAAGCAGCCCAAATACCTCTGACACTAGTGTAAGTCAGGGTGCCTCAAATTCAGCCATGAATTTCCCCCTTAGACCCATTTGTAGAGAAGGAAGATGATATTGAATCATTTTTAAATAGATATGAGAGACTAGCTACTAACTATGGCCTAGAAAAGGAGAAGTGGAGCCTAAAATTATCACAGAGGCTGAGAGGAACTTCTTATGAAGTCTTCTCCAAATTAAGTAGGGAAGACCAAGAAGATTATGAACTCTTAAAACAAGCATTGTTAGTGAGATATGAAAAGAATGCAGAATTTTATAGAAAGAAATTTAGAACTAATAAGCTGCTATCTGGAGAGACTTACCACCAATTCTCTGCGAGATTGGAAACCTACTTGGAGAAGTGGACTACTCTTGGGAAGACTCAAGACCTAAAAGAGATGGTCATGATGGAGCAGTTAAGAGACTCCATGCCTCCAGACATGAGAAAATGTCTCATGAAACTAGGTTCAGAGAGGTTGGGGGAGATTCTCAATGTTGCTGAGAGATATCAAACGGCTCAGTCAGAAGTAGCTGGAGTTAAGAAGAAACAAGGAGATAGTAGTAGAACCCCACAAAACCAATTTGAGTATAATAATAGGGATCAAGCACCTAGATTCAAACAAACTTATGACAGGCCTAGATATGATCAAAGAGAAAGAAACCCTCAGGTACAGGATAAAAGATCCTACCGCCAAAGTGATAAGTGGTGCTAAATTTGCCGTATGAGCAACCACAATACAATTGAATGTGGTAGGAAAGTTCCTCCATATCACGCTGCATGCATGATAACAGTGGGAAACAAAGGAAAGAAGGAACTGTCTACAGGGCAGCATGAACTTCATCATCCCCCCATCTGTGAAGAAGTAGTATGTAATGGTACTAAGGTCAAGTGCCTTTACGGTTCAGGATTGGAATATGACTCAGTTGTGAGTGCAACCCTGGTGCACCCTGACCAGTATACCACAGGAAAAGTGGAGATACAAGGGGCATTAAAAGGAACAGCCACCATGACACTTCCCGTAGCCAAGATCAATGTCAAGACTAGGTACGTCGAAGGAGTGATCAGTGCAGCAGTGTGTGATGATCCTAATTACCCGCTGGTGTTAGGAAAGAAATATGTGTTCTTAGGGAACCCAATGAAACCTGTGATCATGGCAACGCTCCAGACCAGGTTAAACCCTTTGAAGGAGGAGGGACCACCACTAAATATTCATCCTAAACAGATGATAAAGGCTTAGGCAAATGATAAAACATTAAAACCTTGCTTTGGCAAATTGCCAAATAGCCACAACACCCATAAGAAAGGACAGTTTTATTAGAAGGATGGTTTGCTCTACAGGAAAGCTGGAGCAAAACAAAACGAATATGGACAGTTAGTACTGCTATTGTGTTATAGGGAAAAAGTTATGGAAAGATCATATGTTGATCCAGACGGTGGACATCAGAAGTTTGGTACCACCTGTCAAAGGACATCAGTGAGATTTTACTGGCCAAAGATTGCTGAAGACATTTTTCAGTATGTGAAATTATGTGCACAGTGTACCAAGGTGACATCCCCAAGTTGGGAAAATAATCAGGACCTAGAAAAACATTGTGGCAAAAGTAGGCCTGAAAATAAAAAAGAAAAGGTATCCACGGTGGATAAGATGGCACTTTTTCACACCCAGTCTTCCAATAAACCAGTGACTATGCAACTCTTCGGATGGTACCGAGAGTAAATAAACACACAGACCAGTCCCACCCGACACAACGTTGTCCGGTTTTCTTGGAATTGGCTAAAAAATAGTGTGGTTAGTCAGCCCACTATGAAAACGGAACTGTGGGATTTCCCCAGAAAAGTTGGGAGTGGGCGTTTGGCCAATTGGCCTAATGTTTAGCTCACCTCAACATACGGCTATTAAATTAGCATTATAAAGGGTACCGGTGACAGTGGTAGTTGGCCGACCCCATACAGTCCATTGGAAAGTATTGTACGGACATTGGATTGAGATCACATATTATAGCAATCCTACAGGGAGAATTGATTCTTGGTGCAAGAAATTCATTTCCCCATATCATATTATATCACCAGTAACGTTAAGCTGAGAAAACACCTGGTGAAAATGGACTCTATCTGAAGGGCAGAAAATTAGAGTCACACATGCATATTAGTAAAGGGTATTGCCAAATTATATTCAAGCCTGAGCTCAGACCATTTGATGGCTGTGATCACATTGGAGGGGCACATTGAATTCATATGTTGCTTTTTGATTGGCAATTACTCCGAGTGTTTTAACCAGGATGATAAGGAAATTACTTTGTCCCTTACATAACTCAGCTATCACCAAATTTATAGATCTCTTCCTCATAAATATTGCAACCTTGAGGAACATCTAAAACCTCTGGACATGTCATGAACAGACTCAGAGCAGATTAATGGTGAATATTAATTGATAATCAGCATTTGACAGGCAGAAGCACCTGTGCTGTTTATTAACATAACATGAGGAATTATCTCTGGATTTAGAGGTCTGAGGCAGATTTCTTGAGCAGTGCCTACTTGAGTTGACCCACCTGCAGGAAACCAGGATATCACTAAGGCAGAGGGAAATTCAATTTGGCACAATATGACGTGATTTTAATACAGACATGAAAGCTTCACTAGTGGTTCAAGCTTTTTTAACGGGGGAGATAGGTCACGATTTGAATCTGTATAAACAACACGGTCATAATTTCCGCGCTCAAATCTAGAACAAATGGTCCAAATATAATGGCCAATCAGAACGCTCCTTTTCTAGTGTCTAGAAAGATACCTTTTAGATTAAGCAAAAGGGGCCTATTCTGTGTTTTTAGTGGGAAGGAGTTACTTTATTTCTTAAAGAATAGCGAGAAATAAAAATAAATACATAGCTATTAATACACCTGATATATCACTTAATAAATAGGTACTAGCCGATCTCATAAAAGTAAGTTAATTAAAGAGAAACATTGATTTTAGTGATATTTTCAAATCAGGGTGGTACCCGAATTAGGTACTTAAAAATTACCTAGACTGAAATGCAAGGAAATAGCTAACGAATATACATATAGAACGATAGAGAGCAATTGGCCGTTTAATTTTCATTTTAAATAATAGAAATCGGTCCAATAATAACTGTAATATAAAATATTTAAACTTGATCACTTTATACGAACAGGCTGAAATAGCCTAAGTTTTAATTCTTAAAAATAAATTTGGACTGGGCTTTGATTGGTCGGATGTAGCTCTATATATAGAAAGGGGGAATCAGGAGAGCCGCCACTATTTTGAAATTCAAACCAAGCTGTAGGAAAATCTAGTGGACTGTGCATATCAAGTCTTTTGCCGTTCTGACCTGTTAACAGAACTAGATTTCCATTGAGGCCAGTCTCAGCTTGAGTATTATTGCCTGAGGGTAAGAAAGATATATATATTTGTATATTTTGTTAATTATTAGCCTGTGTATACCCGCTTATGTGTGCAGTGCTGTGTAGAAAAGTGAAACTACAAGACTAATGTATTGCTGCCATACTGACCCAATTGTAAACGTGTGTAGTTTGAAAGACGACAGGCCCGAAATGAAAAATGTGTATAATATTTGCAAAATAGGGCACAATTACGACAGTTTTAATAGGGGATTTGAATGAGTATTTTCTTCTGGAGTTACACAGTGTTCACGCACATGAGATAGGTGTACAGGAATTGTTGACATGAAGTAATTAAGTCGTCACTTACCATTGTGTACTTAACCAAATCATGGTATGGAAGCCAATCATGGGCTAAGAACTCTATCATAGAATAAGTACAGAAAAAGAATAATTACATGGAACTGGCTGTAGGAAAAGAACTTATATTTCCTGTGCAACCTGTTAGCACAATAACTGAGAAAAGGTAAGATGTGGTGTTGTATGTGTGTGTGTGTGGGTTGAAGCAGATACCTACATGGAATGTGGTTATCCTTTATTCCAGGTTCTGTCTCAGTATCATGAAGTAATCACCAGTCATTGTGAGGAAGTCTGTTGGTGACAACAGCTCTACATAAACTAAGAGCTATACCCAGCATTTCTCATCCAGGAGCTGCAAGTCGTGTGGTCCTGACTTGTTGAATGAAGATCAGCAGCATATACAAAGATAGGTGAACCATACTGTTCACTGAACAGCTACTCCAGATACTCACCACAGTTAAAACTTTACAACTACTAATACCCTTAAATGATGAAGTCAAGGACTATATATAATATAGTGAATCCAAAAGTTCAGGGACGGTGAATATAACATCAAGATAAACAGAACGTGAAATAAGTTCAGTCCTTTGACAGTATTCCTTATGGAAGAGATTTTCCAGTTTATTTATTTTGATTTGTAAATAATATTACAGTTCTTTTGAGTATTCCTGACCTGAAAAGATGTTGAGGTTCAGGAAAATAAATTGTAAATAAATTTCATTCAGACTTGCTTGATAATTTTATTAAAGCTTAAGTTCTGTATTGGAATTTACTACTTAGTATAATTTAAATTACCCCTAGATAATTAGCCAAATAAAACAAAACAGTTAATCATTAATCTTGGTGGGATCATGAGAGGTAGCAGTTAGGGACTCAGAGTACTACATCATCATCATCTTCTCTGGGAACTTATATAGCTTGACCCCACTTTGATATCTATACACCCTTGCTCTTTTCAGAGAAGGGGGTATTGCTTATAAGACCAGTCTCTTATCTGGCACTATCCTGGTATCATCTGATACACCTATTTGTCCAGGATACCTTTATTTCATAACATCCAAACCTCTCGCTACAAAAACATGGACAGAAATAATATGTAAAAGCAAAGATATGAAAATATTTATAAATTAAACAAGGCAGAAAATGATGTACGAATACAGAAAGTCGTTTATAAATACTACATGAAGACAAAGAGAAGGATAGATGACTAACGTATTAACTGTGACCTACTTACATAAATAAGGTCGTCTAAAATAAAGGACGCGCTACTGGAATGAGACAACTAAACATTTACGTTATATTTAATGAATAATCAGAGACGGGTACTTTCTACAGTGGAAACACTGGATTCTCTGACAATACATTAAATAGCCTAAATACTTAAAAGATCGTTACCATTACTGACTCTCTCGTAGAAGCTTCACAAATGATAAGCCCGAACCAACCGCCCACGTATTAAAATATTAAACAAATGTACATACAATGAAAAGCTATTTGAGCAGTAAAGAAATGGTGACGAACACGTTGGCTAAGTAAATGATCAGACAACAATCGACATTAAATACAATACTCATCTGATAAGCCATGAAGAAATTCCAGTAGATGTGGTATCGTCATGTTTTCGTAGAAATAACGAATCTTCAACTGTTTCCATGCAAGTAAGTATATCATAAATGAATGGCAGAAATATTCTTGAAACTGAATGAATATCTCATCGTCGTTTTGATAGTAGACTTGAACTGGAATCTTGTAGTTGATGAGTTCTGGACGTGAAGGTTGTTCAAAATGTCGTTTCGTCTTGTTGCTGATGACCTCTGTGTTTGCCGGTTAAGCGTTTTACGGCTAATTTTAAAAGTTCCAAAATAGATGCGTTCTTGCCCCCTTCTTTCCTGAAAAATGTTCGTAGGTAGATCAATCTTCTACGATATTGTGATATGTTTATATTGAACCTTGATCATCTCCATCATCGAGGTCGAATGTTTTTGTTAATGTCGTGTAATGTGGTTCTCGATGAAGTTTTTCTTCCTAAGAAATCGTAATTTTTCACATATACACATACACATATACACATATACGCTTAGGTTATACTAACCTTGAAATGTCTCTCAATACACAATTCTGGCTATCTTGCCTACTCCATACCCTGGATTCCACATATCCGGATGAAATGAGTTTGTCCAATATTGAATTATAATTTCACACTAGATTTTGAGTCAAAATCTAGACTCATGAACACTTTTATTTACGTAGATTTTTCTACACATCGTGGGTGGACCAAGCCACACAAGCCGACATTTCTCAATGCTAAAAAGGGTACCCACAGACCTACTTCGTCATGCTTAGATACGGTGTTTTAGTCATATCTAACGTCTTTACTTTTAGCGTTTTGGTGAGGATCAACATGGTGCGAAGCAAGCGATCTAAATATACTTTTATCAAGATTTCATCGCCCATGATGTGCTCTCAACAATATGAATAAGGGAGAGATACTGAGAACAATTTATAATCACCTGTTAGAGAATGACACTGCAATAGATGAGTCATCAAGAGAGATACTGAGAACAATTTATGATGACACTGCAATAGATGAGTCATCAAGAGAGATACTGAGAACAATTTATGATCACCTGTTAGAGAATGACACTGCAATAGATGAGTCATCAAGAGAGATACTGAGAACAATTTATGATCACCTGTTAGAGAATGACACTGCAATAGATGAGTCATCAAGGTTAAGACTGTTGGAATTTGGCATCAAAAGTAAGGCATCCATCGTGTATACAACCAGCGAGCTACTGGGACAGTTAGCATTAACACTCTTCGACATATACTGAGCACCTATGGGTTTGCCCGGAGTGTAATGATGTAGATTCTGTTAAACAATAACAACAACAATAACAATAAAAAAAACTTCGGTTAAATAGAATTCTGATAACTAGAGTTTTTGGATAAATCGAATTAACTTTTTTTTGTCCCAACTACAATTTGGACTCCATTAAGTAGAAGAGATATAACACGAAATCAAATCGACTATATCATGATAAAACATAGATTTAAGAACAGTGTCACAAGTGCAAAGACATATCCTGGCGCCGACATAAATTCAGATCACAACCCAGTCGTCATCAAAGTAAATATAAAGCTGAAAAGAGTAGGAAACAGAAGACAGGAGGAACCCCAGATAGAAATATCAGCGCTGAAACAACCAGATATAAAACAGAAATATTTAATCGACGTCAAAAATAAATATCAACAGTTATTGACAGAAAGCATGGAGCAGTATAGAAGAGAAAACCCAGAAGAAAAAGCAACCGCAAAATGGGAATGCTTAAAAACAAGCATACAATCAGCAAATGCAAATTTACCTAAAAAGGAGTCTAAGAAAAATCAAATTTGGATGACAGATGACATCTTGAATAAAATGACCGAAAGAAAGAAAGCAAAAAACACTCCAGAATATAAAACAATAGACAATGACATACGTACTATGTGTAGAGAAGCAAAAGAACGGTGGATAGAAACAAAATGCAAGGAAATAGAAGACTTGGAAGCAAAGCACAGGACAAGAGATATGCATGAAGAAATAAAGAAATTATCAAATCGGTCACGGTTTGCACAAGGAGGAAGCTGTATCAAGAACAAAAATGGTGTAATATTACTTGATGAGAAAGACATATCAAACAGATGGGCAGAATACGTAAAAGAATTATTCGAGGACAACAGAGGTAAAAAACCATCACCAGGTTCTAATGAAGGCCCAAACATTCTCAGATCAGAAGTAGAGAATGCCATTCATATGATACAAAAAGGAAAATCAGCAGGCATGGATAACATAAAAATTGAAATGATAGAAGCTCTGGAGAGCTTTGGTATAGATACAATCACAGAAATATGCAACGATGTATACAATACAGGATATATACCACACGACATGAAGACATCAGTTTTTATAACATTGCCCAAAAAACCAAATGCAACAGAATGTTCAGACTTCAGAACAATCAGCCTGATGAGTCATGCAATTAAGATACTGCTCAAAATCATACAGGAAAGAATAAAAAGTAAAGTAGACAGCGAAATCCAGGAAGAACAGTTTGGTTTTAGACGGAACAGTGGAACAAGAGAGGCAATATTTTGCCTAAGAATATTAGCAGAAAAATATACAGAGGTCCAAAAAAGTATGTATATGTGCTTCATTGACTATAAGAAGGCTTTTGACAGAGTCCATCATGAGAAAATAATTGAATGCCTCGAAGACATAGGTATTGATGGAAAAGATATAAGAATACTCAGTAACCTTTATTGGGAGCAAACTGCCACAGTAAGATCTGGAAGGAATTATTCACCATACATAGACATAAAAAGAGGTGTCAGACAAGGTTGTGTGCTGTCCCCCTGCCTATTTAATTTATACACCGAAAAAATTTTCAAACAGATACAGGAAATACCAGGACTGAACATCAGTGGAAGGTCAATAAACAACCTTAGATATGCAGATGATACCGTGTTGTTAGCTGAAAGCGAACAGGAGTTACAAGAACTAGTGAAGCAAGTGAACAGTATAAGTCATGAATATGGACTCGACATTAATATTGAGAAAACAAAAACTATGATAATTAGCAAAACAGACGATAAACCCACATTAAAGATAAGCGTAAATGGGGAAATCCTGGAACAAGTCAAGAGCTACGTATATCTCGGTCATATAATAACAGAAGATGGCAGATGTGAAACAGAAATCAAGAAGAGAATAGGAATGGCCAAAGCTACATTCAACAACATGAAACATATACTGACATCCAAACAGTTATCTCACAAATTAAAACTGAGAATCATAAAGTGTTATATATATTCTGCATTTCTGTATGGTGCAGAAACATGGACGATGAATAAGCAGTTGGAAGAAAGAATTGAGGCTCTTGAAATGTGGATATATAGAAGAATAGGGCGTATCTCATGGAAAGAGATGAAAACAAATAAGGAGGTCCTAGAAAATCTAGGGATGAAAAGAGAACTAATGAGGGAGGTCAAAGTTCGACAGCTAAAATACTTTGGCCACATAAAAAGGCATAACACCTTGCAGAAGACCATAACAGAAGGGAGAGTTGAAGGCAAACGTGCAAGGGGAAGACAGCGCTATAAGTGGGAAGACAACATCAAGAGATGGACAGGAAAGAGTCTATCAGAGTGCACCATCAAGACAAGAGACAGAAGACGTTGGAGATCCATTACAGCCAACCTTCGTTGTGGAGATGGCAACTGATGATGATGATGAAGTAGAAGTTCTGCCTTCATCGCCTACATGACAGTAATCCGTGGCCGTGCATAATTTTTTTTTTTGTTTTTTTTTTGGTGAACAGGTTAAATAAACGTCCGAGCTTCCGTCAGCAGATTACAGCGCGAACATTCATTAAACCAACAAGCACGTAAGCGAACACTGCTTCGCCTCGGTTTTCGAGAAAAGGGCTTGCGTTAAATTCTCATAGCAGCGGGACTACGCGATTGAGATCTGATGATAAACAAAGAGTGAAACCCGAAGCGTGAGAGTAGTAAATAATAAACATAAACCCGTATTTGGCAGGCACTCGTAAAAAATAAGGATGGACAGCAACAGACAAGTCCTTAGGTCAAGGATAGTAGCTTTTACATAGCTTGTCTTGCTGTATTTATCTCACAGGGAATCCGTGAAGGAACCGCTAACAAAGGACAAAGAAATACTAAGGCAAAAAGCGATTTTAACGTTTTTTAAACGTGTTACTAATAATTAATTGAACACTGCGTTCTAGGCTTCAGTAAATTGCTTTTGAAAATACTGAAAAATTTCAGCTTCCTTATTGCGATGGTATTTAGGAGCCAATTTTCCTTTACGTTTAGTGAGTGCAGTACTTCTCTGTTGGTCTTTTTTTCTGTCCAGGGTATTCCCAACATCTTTCTGTAGCATTTTATTTCGAATGATGTAACCTTTTTTGCAACTGTTTTATTAAGTGTTTTATATATATATATATATATATAACAGGCAGTCCTTCTTCTGGAATCCCCAGGGAAAGAGATGCTAGAAACACACGGAGAAGAGAGCTGGAGGCACAAGTGAAAATTATGAGGAAGACGTGGAAAGAACGTGAGTTGAATGTACGTGACATGAGGGCTTGGCATGTGTTTGATGAAGGTCTATGCTCCTCGGGGAGCTAAAGAGCATATATATACATGACAAGACTGAATGTGATCTGGAAAAGTAACATCAGTTTTCCTGTGAAGATCAAATTATACAAATCACTTGTATTGTCTATTCTCTTGTATGGGTGTGAGGGCTGGACACTCACTGCAGATACGGAGCGAAGGATTCAGGCTTTCGAGCATAAATGTTAAAGAAGAATTTTGTGCATTTGCTATAAAGAGAACAAAACAAATGTCTATGTTAGAGAGAAGATAAACACCTATGCAGGCCACCAAGAACCACTTTTGTCAGTAGTGAAACGTCGAAAGCTTGCCTGGTTTGGGCATGTAACTCGTCATGACTCCCTTTCGAAAACGATCCTCCAGGGAACAGTCGAATGTAAACGGAGAAGAGGAAGGCAAAGAAAATCCTGGGCTGATAACATCAAAGAATGGGCAGGACACGGTTTTTCCACACTTGTACGCATTGCTGAGGACAGAGAGCAGTGGAGGACCCTGTCTGCTGATGCTTCCACCATGGCACCCCCTACGACCCATGACGGGTTACGGGTTGAGATGAGATGATATATATATATATATATATATATATATATATATATATATATATATATATATATATATATATATATAGATATATATATATATATATATATATATATATATATATATATATATATATATATATATATATACGAGGTGTGTTCAAATGAAACCTGTCCCAATGGCTTTATAACAAATATATGTAAGGTACATCAGCAGGAGTAGTAGAATTAAATACAGCAATTGTTATGAAGCAAGTACTCACTGGGGTTCTTTAAAAATAGTCACCATAGGCATTCAGACACGCATCCCACTGCTTGGGTAGACGGCGGATGCCGTCCGAGAAAAATGACTTTGGTTGCTTATTGAACCATTTGGTCACCGTGCCCTGACGTCTGCATCAGAGTCGAATCGTTGTCCCTTTAGAGATTTTTTTAAGGGTCCGAACAAATGAAAGTAACATGGTGACAGATCGGGGCTGTAGGCTGGGTGTGGCAGAAATTCCCACCTTTTCCTTGCTAACGTTTCCTGCACAATGTTCACAACATGTGAACGAGCATTGTCGTGCAACAGAAACACACCACGCGAAAGCATGCCGGGTCGTTTATTCTTGGTGGCTGTATGCAGGTTGTCTAGTGTGTCTTTGTAGCGTATAGCATTGATGTTCACGCCAGGCTCTTTAAAGTCTACCATTAGAAGACCTTCATGGTCAAAAAATGCGGTCAGCATAACCTTACCGGCGGAAATCTGTGACTTGAATTTTTTGGGTTTTGGTGATGTTTCCATTGCATGCTCGCTGATTTGCTGCACAGCTCAAAGTGGTGGCACCACGACTCATTGCCTGCCACTATGCGCAACAGAAATGCATCACCCTCCTCTTCGTAACGCAGCAGGTGGTTCAAACTCCACCCCATGCGTTCTTCCTTATGGTGATCGACCTTGGACGGATTCCTTATCACACCGGCCATTATTTTAACGGTCTGCAGCACAACCAATGAATACTAGGAGAATGAACACTTACACACTTGTACATTCGTATGTGCTTATTACGTCAGGTGTGACGTCATCATGCTCCTCCTACGAATGTCCACTAGGCGCACCACGGTCGGATTTCATTTGAACACACCTCGTATATATATATATATATATATATATATATATATATATATATATATATATATATATATATATATATATATATATATATATATATATATATATATATATATATATATATATATATATATATATATATATACTGTAAAAAAAAAGAAACGCAACTTTTTTGGTGTTACTTTTATAAAAGATATTCGCTGATTGGACATCAGTCAACCTATCGACTGTGTCTACCTGGTCATTAACTTCTCGTGGTTACCTGAATTGTACTCACCTCGTGATTCGTGAGGTCATGAAAGAGGTCAAGGTCAAAACAACATTTTTGACAATAACTCGTGACAGGTTCATGAGAATCCCGTGAAACGTACTGAACGCAAAACTCTCTGACCATATTATTGAATGCCTATAAAAGATTGACGCTCCTCGAATAAATTCAGTTGAAAATTCAATGCGCAAGTATGGCTCATCTCACTACAGAACAACGACTCATCGTCATTGGACGTTTACAGACTGGACAGTCACAAAGTGTAGTGACCAGACAATTTAATGTGGTTATAAGCACCATTAGTCGCCTTTGGAGGCGATTTCAAGAAACTGGCTCAGTGGCAGACCCGCAGCGCAGTGGAAGACCCAGAGTCACAACTCCTGGCGAAGACCGCTTCATACGGCTGCGTCACCTCAGGAATCGACTTGCATCTGCGTCCTCCACAGTCCAGTCAATGTCAGTAGCTCGTCTAATTTCAGATCAAACGGTCAGGAACACCGGCTGCACGACTCTGGTCTTTGGGCTAGAAGACCCTACAGAGGTCCTGTTCATACGGACCGGCATCGCCAGAACCGACTGCAGTGGGCGAACCAGCATCGTCAATGGACCGTTGGGAATGACTGGAGACGGGTTTGGTTTAGTGATGAATCATTTTTTGTGCTCCAGCGACACGATAGACGGAGAAGAGTTTACCGCAGAGTCCATGAGCGCTACGCACAGAACAGCGTTGATGAGGCTCCTCCACTTGGTGGTGGAGGTGTACTGATGTGGGGGGGGGGCGATCAACTTCATGGGAAGAAGTGACCTGGTGCAAATTGAAGGACGCCTGAATGCCCAACGATACGTCGCTGAAATTCTTCGTCCTCACGTCCTTCCTTTTCTGGCTGCACGAGGGTCGATTTTTCAGCAGGATAACGCTCGACCTCATGTGGCACAACTCACCACCCAGTTCCTCGCTGACAACAACGTCCAGACCATTCCGTGGCCAGCCATGTCATCAGATATGAACCCAATAGAACACTTATGGGATGAACTCGACAGACGACTCCGCCAGCTAGACGTTGCTCCATCCAATCTCCGACAGTTGTCTCTTGCACTGCGGGAAGAGTGGGCAGCCATCCCACAACAACAGATGAAACGTCTAATCGGATCCATGTCAAGGAGATGTCGTTCTCTGATAGAGGCCAGAGGAGGCCATACACCTTACTGAAACGGAGGCCTCAGTGGCAAAGAATAAAAGTCCAAACCAAATTTAATGAACATCATTTTATTGTTAAAGTCTGAAAGTTTCTTCATGCCAAGATTGAAACATTAATTCCGTAAAATAAAATTTTGGTACAAGTTTGAAATTTGGTGTCCATTACCACTGCAGTAATGTTGCGTTTCTTTTTTTGAACAGTATATATATATATACGAGGGCTGTCCGGAAAAGAACCGGCCATGTAATATAAATCAATAAATATTTTACATAGCACAATGATGGCTCAGTCCCCTTCAAAGTAGGCTCCTTGGGACATCACACAGTGCTCCCAGCGTTTCTTCCACTGTTTAAAACACTCTGCGAAGGTTTTTTTTTGGAAGCGCCATCAGTTGCGTCGTCGTATTTTCTTTAATGTCATCGACGGTCTGAAATTTTCTACCTTTCAAACATGATTTCAATTTTGGAAAAAGCCAAAAGTCGCAGGGTGCCAAGTCTGGGCTATAGGGAGTATGAGTTACCTGGTTGATGTTATGTTTCAACAAAAAACTTTGCACTAGATGTGATGCATGGGCGGGCGCGTTGTCGTGATGAAGACGCCAATCGCCAGTTGCCCACAACTGCGGTCTTTTTCGTCGTACTGCATTTCTCAACCGACGGAGAACTTTGAGGTAGTACTCCTTATTAATTGTTTGGCCTGAAGGAGCGTACTCGCGACAGATAACACCTTCCCAATCAAAAAACACAGTCAACATGGTCTTGATTTTGCTACGGGTTTGCCGCGCCTTCTTCGGGCGTGGAGAACCAGGCGACTTCCACTGAGACGACTGAGTCTTCGTTTCTGGATCATAGCAGTAGATCCACGATTCATCTCCGGTTATGACTTTCTTCATGAAATCTGGGTTATTGGTTGCGGTGTGAAGCAAATCATTAGCAACTGTGGCACGAAGTTCCTTCTGCTCTGGTAGCAGAATCCGCGGAACGAATTTTGCCACGACACGTCTCATACCCAGATCCTGGGTCAGAATCTCGGATACAATAGTTTTTGGAATTCCCAGATCTTTTTCTAGTTCTCGCACTGTCAGTCGCCGATCTTTGTTGATTGCAGCCCGTACACGTTCAACATTTTCCGGTTTTCTGCTTGTTGCAGGCCTTCCAGAAATGGGATCACATTCAACAGATTCTCGACCATCTTTGAAGCGTTTGTGCCACACCTTTATTTGTGTAGCACTCATTGCATCGTCTCCAAAAGCCTTCTGAATCACCATAATAGTTTCCGTGGAGGAATGTTGAAGCTTGACGCAAAATTTGATGCAGATTCTTTGCTCTACTCGTTCAACCATTTTGAATGCGACGACGACACAGTGCACGTGCTCACTAAACGGCTTTTAACGGTCGCACTGACTGGTGCTGCAACGTCAACATTGCACACGTATGTGCATAACAGGCCACTCTATTAGGCTGCCAAGTTACATCGATGTCGCGCAAACGGTTTTTCTAATATTAATTATGGCCGATTCTTTTCCGGACAGCCGTCGAATATATATAAATTATCCTTATATATATCGATACTAAATGGGAACAACTGAGAACAGCAATGACAGAAGCAGCTGTAGCGACCACCGGATACCTAGTACATAAAAAGAAAAAATGGATGAGAGAAGATACTTGGGGTAAAATACAAGAAAGGAAAACAGCAAAACGTAAACTACTAGCGGCAAGTACACATAATGCAGTTGAATCTTGCAAACAAACTTATAACTTGTTAAATAAAGAAGTGAAGACAAAAACTCAAAGAGATAAAAGACATTTCATCAATGAACTGGCCGTAGAAGCTGAAAATGCTGCAAGAACTGGTAATAGCAGGTGCCTTTATCAAATTACAAAACAACTATGTCACCAGCCTACTGCTATGGAAACATCTGTTAAAGGTAAATTAGGGAATTCAATACCAACAGAAAAAGAACAAATGAAGAGATGGGCTGAGCACTTCATGGAGGTACTAAACAGACCACCACCAACAGTAACACCTGATTTTAATAATGAAACACCCACAACCACCTTGCCAATAACTTGCGATGAATTCACGCTGGACGAGATCAAACAAGCCGTTAAAAGATTAAAAAATTTTAAAGCTGCTGGAGTTGACGAAATTTCAGGGGAAATGATTAAAGCAGTTAATGACAACAACCTCTTGAGAATTTTAGATATTATAAATGAAGTATGGAGAGAAGAACAACCACCACAACAATGGAAAGACAGTATTATTGTAAAGTTACCGAAGAAAGGTGATCTGTCAGACTGTAATAACTGGCGTGGTATATCTCTACTATCAGTACCTGGAAAATTATTATGTTGCATGATGTTAGAAAGACTTAAATTGCATGCTGACGAAAAGATCAGAGAAGAACAAGCGGGTTTCAGGCCGAAACGATCATGTATTGATCAAATATTCACACTATGAACAATTATAGAAGAATCAGTGGAAAGGCAATCGCCACTTATTATCACCTTCGTCGATTTTCAAAAAGCCTTTGATAGTCTACACCGCCCATCATTGTGGAAGATACTTACAATCTATGGTTTTCCAACAAAATATGTGAATATAATCAAAGCGCTATATGACAATGCAAGATGTTGTGTTAGAACAACTAAAGGGAATACAGAATGGTTTACAGTAGAAACAGGGGTGAAACAAGGCTGTATTATGTCACCACTACTTTTTGGAATAGCTATTGATTGGGTTATGAGAAACTATACCCACAATAAACAATTAGGTATAAAATGGACAAATGGAAAATTCCTGGGGGACCTGGATTTCGCAGATGATTTAGCATTCTTAAGTTCAACACCCAGACAATCCTAAGAAGCAGTAAATAATTTGTGTCATCTCTCGGTTAAAATAGGTCTCCAAATAAATGCCTCTAAAACTAAAGCTATGAACTTTTCTAACGAGACCTTTGATATCATCTTGAACGGGGAAAAACTACAGAAAGTTGAAAGTTTCAATTATTTAGGCAGTAAAATGACTCAGGATGGTGACACAACAAGAGAAATCCATACTAGAATTGCTTTGGCAGCTAGCGCCTTCAATAGATTATCTAACATTTGGAAATTACGATCATTGAATATACATACCAAGCTTCGTCTGTTTAATTCAAATGTTATCTCAGTGTTAACATACGGCTGTGAGAGTTGGAAAATAACAAAATCATTGGAGAACAAGCTAAATACATTCGAGAACAAATGTCTTAGAAAACTCATGAACATCAGTTGGAAAGAATTCAAGACTAATCGACAAATAAGAGAAGACTCTATGCAGAAATATGTCACCGACTATATAAGGAAAAGACGATGGTCATATATCAGTCATGTCCTACGAATGCAAAACAACAGAATACCACTACAGGCGCTCACTTGGGTTCCTGAGGGTAAGAGGAAAAAAGGAAGACCAAAAGAAACACTCAGAAAAACAACAATAAGAGAAGGAAGAACGTTGGGCCTAAATAATGTGCATGAGCTAAGAGGAGTGGCGTCACAACGAACAACCTGGAGAGCACTGGTTTATGTCTTATGCGCCGTGTTTGGTGCTTAAAGAATTTATTATTATTATTATATATATATATATATATATATATATATATACATATATACATATATATATATATATATATGTATATATATATATATATAGATATTTTGATATATATATATATATATATATATATACATATATACATATATAAATATACACATATATATACATATATATATATATATATATATATATATATATATATATATATATATATATATATATATATATATATATATATATATATATATATATATATATATATATATATATATATATATATATATATATATATATATATATACATATATATATATATATATATATATATATATATATATATATATATATATATATATTATATATATATATATATATATATATATATATATATATATATATATATATATATATATATATATATATATATATATATATATATATATATATATATATATATATATATATATATATACACACATATCGCAGGGGTTTCGCTGACCGTGAAAAATCATTTGAGGGGTCCTAGCTTTGCATTAGGAAATAATGTTATGGAGAGTCAACAAAAGCATTGCCAAACACCGCTAGAGACATGGTTGCATACGCCAGTAAACACCGCTCTTAAAAAAATGTGGATGAAGAAGAAAAGAAAGAAGAAAATAACAAAAAATTTCTGTTTAAGACAATTTAGAGCAGACAGCCATTGTAGATGGGAAATGGGTTAACCACGCGTCTGTGTATTATTTCCGAATGTCACTCTCTTCTTCCCCAAGGGATGATGATATATTTAATTCTTGACGTTGACCGGGAGCACCGGACATTTATATGCGTATACTTCTGACTGAATCTACTATCTCTCGATCAAACGTTCTCTTTGGGTGATTGAAATAGTAATCTATAAAGATTAAGAATCATTAATGAAAATATAATAAGCGAATTACAAATGTAAAGACCAGTCAACGTTGTTGTCTATATAGAAACAAAATAGTAAGTTGTATGTACCACATTATTCTCTTACGTCAGCAAACTTTGTTGAGTAGCTGGCTTCAGCGCTGGATTATTCATTAGGCGCACTATACACAGCCTAGGGCCCCAGGCTTATAGAGCCCGCCGCGAAAAAGGCAACGGAGTCATAACGCACAGAGCTCTAGAGCAACTGCTTGTGCACGATAGTACGCTCGTTGAGTGCAGGATAATTTATCTGTACAACAGTTAGTTTATTAGTTACTTCCATCCACGTTTTTCCCTTTTTCTTATAATTGCTTTGCAGGTGCCCCACTACTTTTAACGAAACCAAGGGGCTGTAACTAACACTTGTTTTTTTTTTTTTACATGTAATAATAAAAAAAAAAAACATTTATCTGAAATCCATTAGTTTGTTTTTAGTTTTACCTGTTAGAAGATTTGACAGCGGCTCCAAAATATCTTAATAGCCTAGGGCCTCCGGGTTTGATTGCAGTCTTCCAGTCCGTTCCAAAATCTTGTTTGGTTACTCAACAGCATTTTTTAAAACAAAAATAACCAAAAAAAAAAAAAAAACCTGTTAGAGCTATATTCTTCTTCTTCTTCGTTCGTCCTGAAAAGGACGGTGGTTGCGTTGTGTCTGTTTACGCCTAAGCTGTGATATCTGCACCTTTCGGTCGACACATCCGACTTCTGCACGGCATTTTTTAGGACCGGGTTTGCCTTCCCATTTCGATCCACACTCGCTCAGCCAGACTGCACAGCTGCAGACTGTTTCCAGGACCACCACGTGGAGGTGGAGTGCGGTCTTGACCAGCTCTGGTTTGCTGGTCCTGACGCAGGCAGTCAAGCTATGAGTCGCTGACTGCGGTCTCTATTGCTGCGTCTTGAGGTCCCGTTAGAGCTATATGAATTACATGTTAATATTTCGTATTATTGCACTGAACGGGTTGGTGAAAGAAGCAAAAAAAAAAAAAGTCCGTATACCTTTCCTTTCTGAAATTGAACTGTGCCGGTGAAGAAGGCAGGAAGCACTGAACCGGCAACATGCACTGTACATTGCATGCTTCCGTCAGGTAGGGAACACTGGACAAGTTATTCCTGACTAGGTAACAGGCACTTAACTCGGGCACGAAGCACTGTACAGTAACTCTTGCCTGAAAAAAATAAATAGGTATATCGTACTGCGTTGTAGCTATTATAATCCATTCGGCAGATATTTCCACCGTTCCTTCCTTTATAGGGCAAAAAACTGGAGAGATAAAGAGTAAAGATGCTTTTATGTTTGCTTTATATAGTATTCATTTATAGTGTGTAAACTAATTTTATGAAATTTTTATAATTTCGTCTAAAAATATATGGTGGGAAATTATTATTTTAGTGTTCATTTCAAACAGGTGTCGGTATGGTGCGTGTAGTGCGGTATGGTGCGTGTAGTGCGGTATGGTGCGTGTAGTGGGATCATATCTTGGGCAGTGAATAATAAATATAAGGTAAAGGTGGTCCCATAGCGGATACTGCCGTAGTGGAGTGAATTGTTAAAATCTTCACTATAATAGGTCCAGCATCGATAGATGAGGTGACCAGTTCCCTTCGTCGCTGCCTTTTCCTTCCCTAACACACGAACAAAGTCAGGTACCCAATTACAGCTGGGTAGACGAGCGTGTCGATACCATGAATCGAACCCGGCACCTTTGCTGCGAGAGACCAGCACTCTAACCACTCTTTCATCGGACGCTCAATAAATATATAAATAAATAATATTGCATATATTTGTACTTCTGAATTTTTCTTAATTATAATTGTTAAACTAAAAAACAATATGTACGAAAGATCTTCGTTGTTATATCACAATGTGTATACAAACAGACTGTCTCTGTTAAGGAAAAGACATGAAATAAGTGTCACGCTTTGTTTGGAATTTTCTGACCTTTAGTCTGATTGGCCTGTCTGTTTTCTTTATATCACTCGACACGGCCAACCTTTTCTGTCAATTTTGCTATTAACAGCTCGAATTCTGTCTTCGGTACCTGTCAATCTCGAAAGATTCAAGCTATGCCCACCCTTTTGCACGTGCGAAGCGGCGTTTCTACTATATAGCCTTTAATGTAGACATTCATTGTGAACTCTCTGTCCCTTAAATTTTTGCCGCTCTAGGTTTCTTTCTCGAACGTAGAACAAGGAAGGCGGCATTTTGCCTACAAAGTCTTTTATTTCGCGAACAGCTAGCTTGTGTGCTCTCTTTGTCCCCGTTGGCACTGGAAACTGCTATGTCCTTTTATGTCGGGCCGTCATCGTGTTTCATCTCCAGCGGAATGCTAAACGCTGGTCAAACTCCTGGCAACTTTTCTTACTATAAAATAATAATAATAATAATAAATTCTTTAAGCGCCAAACACGGCGCATAAGGCAGAAACCAGTGCTCTATAAAAGGGCAGGTCTTTATCACCCGTCATCAGTTGTCTCTCAAGAGGATCTTTTGCTACTTACTTACGTGTTATTCTGTTGAGAGCTTATAGCCGTGAAGTGTGGATATTTTTTCCTCGCTTGGTAAGCACGTCTCCATTTTTTTTTCTAAGTTACTTTATTTGGTTTCTAGGTTAAACAATATAGAGTCAAGACCCGTGTTACTTTTATATATTCTGTATTATATGTATATATATATATATATATATATATATATATATATATATATATATATATATATATATATATATATATATATATATATATATATTAGCAGACAGTAGAGAGAGAGAGGTATATGTATATCATTTGTTTTCGCGATGTATTTCCATTTGCGAAAAGGTGTTGTGGTGAAGTGGGATGTTATAAATATTTATAGGGGACTTAGTGTACTGACTGAGATCAGCTGTGAAGGTATCTATATCTAATAAGAGTAGTGTATTATAGATAACCTTACTTGCTGCCACATATGTATACCTCAGTCAGAATTATTCTGGAATAGTGTGATGACTACGTTATATGTCTAGGGTATATGTATGATGAAGTGTAAGTCATAACAACAACAGACAGATAAACAATTTAATTTATTCCACCACACTTGACAACACTGTGACACTCACATATATAAAACACTCTACGAGGATATCTTAAAGGAGTCACTGATAACTTTTCAAATAACAATATGTATTCAGTGCTGTCATGAATGTATATGTGTCCTGATTCAAATACAAAGGGAACCAGGAATCACAATCAATTTTAATTACAAGTTATATGTACAGAATTTATCAATATGAATCTTGTAGTGACATAGATTTTTAATAGTATCCTATGTGTGTCAGTTGTGTAGTAGTAATATGAGGTAATACTGGTTTTGTTTTGTTCAAGCTCTGTTGGTATTTGTCATCATGACTTCAATAGTTTGTCTTTATTGGAACTAGTATTGGAGATGTTCTCAGTTCCTGATATTAAAACAATTAAATTCCCCTCTTTATTTTATTTTACACTGTCATTTTAAGATGGGGGTACATAATGTTGAGCTCCATGGCCACACTCTCTTATCTTCCGTGATGACTGCAGTAAAAGACTCCTCTGCTCGATTACTTTAATGAGTTCTGGAGTCACCCCACTGGTTGCTATATGGACCAAGGAGTATGCTGTCCACCGCTGGCTTCAGCAAAGCTCTGACCAGGTGCTGCTCAATAACTTTAAGACCACGGTCCCTGAAACAAGAAGGATGTACCTTCTACGTCATAACTAATTTATACTCTCTTTCTACACTGAGCACAATACATCACAAACATTGAGTTCAGAGCGTTAGGCCAACTGTCAGCTTCATCTGAAATACTTTATACCAGTATTTCCCTCCCTAATGGTTACTACGCCTCTGCAATTCCAGCATTATTTCTTTCTAGTTAATAATCTAGGTGTCAGTGTACTGTTTGGCCATTCCATGCAGTTTTACTTTCCTCCGACACCTTCTGTTCAGGCTGGAGCATTATAGGCTTTACATCATGTTTGCTTACTGAACTACACATATATACAGACATAAATTATCAATTTACATTCAATTTTCATTAAAAGATATTGAATATTTCAAGCTTACCACAATTCATAGAATAATAAACAGTTTCGTTGACTGGCAATAAATATAGCACAACTCCGATCTGCCGATGTCCCAGGCTTTATTTTATAAAAAATATACACTGGTGCTCAACGCACTGCTTCTTAGTAGGTTTATTACAAGATGTGGCAATGAACAGACGCTCTGAATTGAGTATATTCGCAGCTCTACCCAATGAAACCATGTCTACACATCTTTTCAAAAAAGTACTCCTTTTCACGTTCCCCCTGACAACACAAGATAGTATTTATAGCCCGACCAATCGTGTTTAGTCTTACATTTGTTGCGCTCCAATCAATTTGGAGTTAACATGGTAGGCTATTTCCGTAACGTAAGGTTTTTTCAAACACGTTATAAAAAAAATTTTATGAGCAGAAATGATTTCATGCTGTCAGGCACCCCCACTATTTTATTTTGGTTATAATTTGGTAATTCCTAGACTATTTGCGTAACGTTTTACATATTATTTGTCAGCAAGTCCTAAGGAACCCAAATATACAAATTTAATGGAGCTAAGTGGCTGCGTTCAAAATATGCAATTTCTTCTACCTCCTGTTTCGAAGATGTGCTGTCTGGGTACTGTAATGTTTTCAAACGTAAACCAGTATAATGTCATATTTCCAATAAGCGTTTTTCAGGATTTTAAAACCTAACTCTCGGATGGGTAGTGTATTTATCACTGACGATTTGGAAAAAAGCCAGTGCTTGTGGCCTTACACGCGTGATGGCAGTAATTGTGTATCGCGCGACGCGTGTTTAGTATTGCATGCTTCCTGCCTTCATTCGCCCCTCTCTCTCTCCTGCTTTATCTCTCTTTTAGTTACGCCGTGTATAAAATGGAATGAATGAAATATTAAATTTAGGTCATTGATCAGTTTGCGTATCTCAAGGTTGTTCCAAGAAATACAGTACACGTTTCATTGAAGAAAGCGGGTAATAATACAGTAGGCTTTTACTATCAACGTGAAAGCGTTACAATTTGCAGACGAAGCAGAAAACAAGGGGGATTTCGAGTACAGTCATTGTGACAGCACTGTTCTTTTACCATTTTTCTTTTCTTTATTAAATGTATTTGTTAGGCTTTATATTTACCTGATAATTTATATATGTGGATTAGAATATTCCACGACATCTCCCCTCTTAAAACAGACATTATATGTCAGTCCTTTATTCTATATACACATAGAGAAATTTATTATTATTTCTGGGGTTTAGGGTGATTCTCATCACACGGATGGCGGCTTAAAAAATCCGCTCCCAAATTTGTTTTTCCAGATATATACTCAATGCTAAAATTATATGGAGCCAAAAGTAAGGACCATCGGAGTAACCTAGAGTTCTCATGCCTAGCCTGTGCTAGAAACGATAAAGGTTTGTGATCCGTTTGCAACTTAAATGCCTTCCCATATAGATAAATATTGAATTTCTTTATTGCCCATATTACTGCAAGACATTCTTTTTCGCTAGTTGAGTAGTTGATTTCAGCTTTATTCAACTTTCTGCTAGCATATGCCACTGGGCCTAATTCCCCATCCAATGCATCTGATTTCT
The DNA here is from genome assembly GCA_024509875.1 of Oreohelix idahoensis. Classification (NCBI taxonomy): domain Eukaryota; kingdom Metazoa; phylum Mollusca; class Gastropoda; order Stylommatophora; family Oreohelicidae; genus Oreohelix; species Oreohelix idahoensis. Next base: position 238,533 of record JAMPIV010015508.1, read on the forward strand.
GTAGTAGAGTTGCACCTAACCCAATATTACTGGCATCCGTCCTTACTATGAATTCTTGACTTAAGTCAGGTAATTTCAAAATAGGTTTACTTGTGAGCTTTTCCTTCAATTCTTGGTAAGCCATTTCACATTGTGGTGTCCATGTAATGCGATCTGGATGTCCTTTACGTGTCAAATCAGTTAACGGTGCACATATGGAATTAAAGTTTTTTGATATACTTCTGGTAGAAACCACATAATGAGACAAAGGATCTCACGTCCTTCTTGGTTTGTGGTCTCGGGGCTTTCTGTAGTTTCTCTAAATTCTTTGGGTCAGGGGTCATGTTTCCCTGATAAACTGTGTGTCCCAAAAATTCCAATTCTTTACATCCAACGCAACATTTGGTTGGTCGGGCTGTTAAATTTGCTTCCCTAAGTCGATTAAACAGCATATTCAGAGAGTCAATGTGTTCCTCAAATGTTTCTGTTGCTATAAGGATATCATCCATAAAATTTGTTATACATGGATTATTCAGAGGGTCCAATAATTTTCTCATCATTCTAGAGAAGACACTAGGCGCATTCTTCAATCCAAATGGCAATCTATTAAACTCATAGTGTCCTTCTGAGGTACTAAAAGCTAGGTATGGTCTAACCTCAGGCTTTACTGGAATCTGATAGTATCCTTTACTCAGATCCACTTTTGAGAAATATTTAGCTTTATTTAGTCTGGCAAACAGCTGATTTGTATCCGGCAATGGATCCACCTGTCCTTCTGTAATAGCATTCAGTCTCCTGTAATCTATACAGAGTCTATGTTCTCCAGAGGGCTTCCTTAAGAGTACAACACCGGAACTATACGAAGATTCACTGTGCGAAATAATTCCTTCCTTCAACAGATAGTCTATCTCTTCCTTCAAAGCTTTCTCCTTAGCAAACGGAATCGAATATGGTTTCATACAGACAGGTGTGGGGTCTATCAGTTTCATATCATATTCCAATGAGTTTGTATGCCCTGGTCGGTCTGTTAACACCTCTGCATGATTATTTAGAACCTGTTGCACTCTCTCTTTCTGAGTTTTCGTTAAATGTGTACTGATTTTCACCTGTGCTGCTGTCTCACAGGGGTGTAATGGATATTCAAATGATGAAAGTGGTTCCTTTTTCATCTCCATGGCGATGGACAAGGTCAGCAAGTGTGTCTCTTCCTGATGTTCTCTTTCCAAATATTTCTTCAGGAGATTCACATGATAGATTTTTTCTTTCCCTTTCTTATCTATCTTATAATTTGTTCTAGACACCTTCTCTAAAACTGTATATGGACCTTGCCATCCAATCTGTAACTTATTCTGACTCCCGGGGAGAAGAAGCAGTACCTTCTCTCCCACAGCCAAATCTCTGTCTTTCGCCTTCCTGTTATAATAAGCAGCATGTTTCTTCCTGGCTTGTTTCAAATTTTCATTGGCAACTTTCCAGCCAGTTTTTAAACGAGTGGTCAGCTCATTCACATATTGGTATGAAGATGTAATGTTTTCCTCTGCCTTTTCATCAGTCCACGTTCTTAACAAAGCTACATGTGGACCTTTAATTGTGTGGACCTATTTGTCCATGCACCGGTATAGTCTCTTCCACTCGAAGCTCTATAGTGATGATTTTTCTTCCCAGAATTATCATTCACAAAACGACCGCTACCAATTCTTTTCCTGGGGCTTTCTCCCCACTTAAAATTCTTGATGAGAGATTTCCTCTCTACATCCTCTTCCTCCAGTTTGTTTAAGTCCGATTGAGGGATTTTCGGCTTATCCTGGGGTAAGACATCTTTTTGCACTCTCCGCATAGTGGCCATTGTAAAACAGTTAAGTGAAGCTTGTCCGTGAAAAGGGGCTTCCCATTCCCTTTGGTCCACTTTATCAAATTTATTTTTCTTTTTATTGTCAGGCCTAATTTTGCCCCTTGGCGTGTCCAGGTCCTGATCAATGTTCCCACTTGTGGGTGTTCCCTCGTGTGCTATGCTACACCTTTCTACAAAATTCTCAATGTCCCATCTTGCTTTGGGCCAATAATAATTGTGAGCCACCTTTTGAATGATGGTACCTATCTTCTCATGGTCCCCATCTGGTTTCACATGTAGGCTCCTTATTAAGTCTGCCCTATATCTTTTAGGAAGTACCAGCTGTCCCTGACCTTTGGATCTAGCTCCAGTCTTCCTATACATCAACTTGTTTTTCATGTAAAAATCTCCCTTGCCTGGAGTTGTATGACAAGTTGACAATTTTCTGAAACAAGGCTTGAGTGTTTTATCCCCAGCCTGTGCCTTCCTCATCTCTTCTGGAGTGGTATCCAACATAATATCCTCCTCCTGTCTTGAGGTCGACCTGACCTGAAGGGTGGCCATATACACAGGTTTCCTTCTGCAATAGTCAGTGTCATGATTGTTCATCTTACAATTCTTACACCACCTTTTTCCTTGGTTGAAAGATTTTCTTTCATCATATTTCCTTTCATCGAATTGTGGGGTTTTATTTTTATTTTCATACCGTGGCCTATCAAACTGGTGCTTACCTTTGTTTTGATCCCTAGGATCAAATTTATTAAAGTTCTGGGGTGCCCTAAAGTTATCCACTTGTTTCTTTTTATTACCTGTTACCTCTGCTTGAGCTGCTTGATACCTTTCAGCAACATTTAGCAACTCACCCAGCCTCTCTGCACCTTGTTCCATGAGAAACTTTCTCAGGTCTGGAGCCATGGACTCTCTTAATTGCTCTATAAGGACCATTTCCTTAAGATCTTGGGTTTTCCCCAGAGAAGTCCATTTCTCCAAGTATGTCTCTATTCGTGCAGAGAACTGGTGATAGGTTTCACCTGACAGTAGTTTAGCATTCCTAAATTTTTTCCTATGAAATTCTGCATTCTTTTCATATCTTAACAAAAGAGCCTGCTTTAGCATGTCATAATTTTCCTGATCACCTCTGCTCATTTTTGCAAAAACTTCATAAGCTGCCCCACGAAGTCCTTGAGATAACTTTAAGCTCCACCTTTCTCTCTCTAACCCATACGTGGTAGCTAATAGTTCATACCTATTTAGATAGCTCTCTATATCATCGTCTTTCTCAACAAAATGATCTAAATGAAAATTCATAGCTGAGGTTGAGGCTCCTTGGCTAGCAGTGGCATCAGAGGCAAAGGGACTGGCACCATTTTCAGGAGCATGGCCTTGAAACTCAAACTCCCTTAGTCGTAACTCATGTTCCCTTTGTAATCTCTTCTCCTCCTTTTCTGCTTCCCTTTCTGCAGCTAATCTCTTGTCTTCCCTTTCTGCAGTCAATCTTCTTTCTTCTGCTTCCAATTTCTTAGCCTCAGCCTCAATCTGCAACCTCTTAGTCTCAGCCTCAGCCTCAAATTGTAACTTCTTAATTTCCCTTTCAGCCTCTAACTTTCTTTCGGCTTCAAACCTTCTTTCTTCGCGTTCAATAAATTTGTCACATTCAGTAGTGACATAGGCAACCATAACTTGCCCATCTAATCCTAACTCTTTTGCAGTCTGAATAGCAGCAGATCGAAATTTGGCTAGGTCCGCCATTGTCTATCAGGTAAGTTTATACAATGTCTAACTAACAATTCAATCTCTAAATATATATCTAATGGACAACACAGGCACCGAGAGCTCAACCTTATTTAATTCCACCCAAGGATAAATTTTAATTCTTATTATTCCCTGAAGTGAATTTCCCCCAATATTTGTAATAGGTAAAGATTCAAAATCCCGGACGAGCCCCCAATATATGTGGTGAAGTGGGATGTTATAAATATTTATAGGGGACTTAGTGTACTGACTGAGATCAGCTGTGAAGGTATCTATATCTAATAAGAGTAGTGTATTATAGATAACCTTACTTGCTGCCACATATGTATACCTCAGTCAGAATTATTCTGGAATAGTGTGATGACTACGTTATATGTCTAGGGTATATGTATGATGAAGTGTAAGTCATAACAACAACAGACATATAAACAATTTAATTTATTCCACCACACTTGACAACACTGTGACACTCACATACATAAAACACTCTACGAGGATATCTTAAAGGAGTCACTGATAACTTTTCAAATAACAATATGTATTCAGTGCTGTCATGAATGTATATGTGTCCTGATTCAAATACAAAGGGAACCAGGAATCACAATCAATTTTAATTACAAGTTATATGTACAGAATTTATCAATATGAATCTTGTAGTGACATAGATTTTTAATAGTATCCTATGTGTGTCAGTTGTGTAGTAGTAATATGAGGTAATACTGGTTTTGTTTTGTTCAAGCTCTGTTGGTATTTGTCATCATGACTTCAATAGTTTGTCTTTATTGGAACTAGTATTGGAGATGTTCTCAGTTCCTGATATTAAAACAATTAAATTCCCCTCTTAATTTTATTTTACACTGTCATTTTAAGATGGGGGTACATAATGTTGAGCTCCATGGCCACACTCTCTTATCTTCCGTGATGACTGCAGTAAAAGACTCCTCTGCTCGATTACTTTAATGAGTTCTGGAGTCACCCCACTGGTTGCTATATGGACCAAGGAGTATGCTGTCCACCGCTGGCTTCAGCAAAGCTCTGACCAGGTGCTGCTCAATAACTTTAAGACCACGGTCCCTGAAACAAGAAGGATGTACCTTCTACGTCATAACTAATTTATACTCTCTTTCTACACTGAGCACAATACATCACAAACATTGAGTTCAGAGCGTTAGGCCAACTGTCAGCTTCATCTGAAATACTTTATACCAGTATTTCCCTCCCTAATGGTTACTACGCCTCTGCAATTCCAGCATTATTTCTTTCTAGTTAATAATCTAGGTGTCAGTGTACTGTTTGGCCATTCCATGCAGTTTTACTTTCCTCCGACACCTTCTGTTCAGGCTGGAACATTATAGGCTTTACATCATGTTTGCTTACTGAACTACACATATATACAGACATAAATTATCAATTTACATTCAATTTTCATTAAAAGATATTGAATATTTCAAGCTTACCACAATTCATAGAATAATAAACAGTTTCGTTGACTGGCAATGAATATAGCACAACTCCGATCTGCCGATGTCCCAGGCTTTATTTTATAAAAAATATACACTGGTGCTCAACGCACTGCTTCTTAGTAGGTTTATTACAAGATGTGGCAATGAACAGACGCTCTGAATTGAGTATATTCGCAGCTCTACCCAATGAAACCATGTCTACACATCTTTTCAAAAAAGTACTCCTTTTCACGTTCCCCCTGACAACACAAGATAGTATTTATAGCCCGACCAATCGTGTTTAGTCTTACATTTGTTGCGCTCCAATCAATTTGGAGTTAACATGGTAGGCTATTTCCGTAACGTAAGGTTTTTTCAAACACGTTATAAAAAAAATTTTATGAGCAGAAATGATTTCATGCTGTCAGGCACCCCCACTATTTTATTTTGGTTATAATTTGGTAATTCCTAGACTATTTGCGTAACGTTTTACATATTATTTGTCAGCAAGTCATAAGGAACCCAATTATACAAATTTAATGGAGCTAAGTGGCTGCGTTCAAAATATGCAATTTCTTCTACCTCCTGTTTCGAAGATGTGCTGTCTGGACACTGTAATGTTTTCAAACGTAAACCAGTATAATGTCATATTTCCAATAAGCGTTTTTCAGGATTTTAAAACCTAACTCTCGGATGGGTAGTGTATTTATCACTGACGATTTGAAAAAAAGCCAGTGCTTGTGGCCTTACACGCGTGATGGCAGCAATTGTGTATCGCGCGACGCGTGTTTAGTATTGCATGCTTCCTGCCTTCATTCGCCCCTCTCTCTCTCTCCTGCTTTATCTGTCTTTTAGTTACGCCGTGCATAAAATGGAATGAATGAAATATTAAATTTAGGTCATTGATCAGTTTGCGTATCTCAAGGTTGTTCCAAGAAATACAGTACACGTTTCATTGAAGAAAGCGGGTAATAATACAGTAGGCTTTTACTATCAACGTGAAAGCGTTACAATTTGCAGACGAAGCAGAAAACAAGGGGGATTTCGAGTACAGTCATTGTGACAGCACTGTTCTTTTACCATTTTTCTTTTCTTTATTAAATGTATTTGTTAGGCTTTATATTTACCTGATAATTTATATATGTGGATTAGAATATTCCACGACAGGTGTATAAATTAATTCTGTATAGCATTTTTGTTATTTATTTATAATACTGGTGCGCATCAGCGCACTTTAATTTTATAACGCCCCCCAGTGTAGTCCCTATTAGATAAAGTTATCTCAGGGCCATTTTTATTTATCAATTCGTGTTTAAATGGGTAACCGTAGGTGGCCTAAAATATTGGTGTGTGTGTGTATGTAGAAGCGAGGTCAGTAGACCCGTCCGAGTAGACAGCGCGGAAGCAGCGTATGGACTCGTTTGCCTGTGCGAATGTTTAGGCTAATACGCGCAGGTGTGGTGTGGTTTTGTAACGAGCAAGCGAAGGGGTGGGGCGAGGCGATTGAGTGGAAGGATGTAATTTGTTGGTAAATAGAAAATGTTTGGTTGTTAACGAGATTTTTGACATGTTTGTCACTCTTCAGAGAGGGGTCAACAGCCTGGACCTGTGCACAGTACCCCCCTTCTGAGCACCTTGCATTGTCAACATCGCTACTGCAATTTCGTGCCACTACATATTGGAATAAAAATATCGTCCGTGCTTTTCCATGACAACTGGATGGAGAAAAATGAGACACTTGCTCAATTTTCTGCCAGGATGGAAGGCAACCTCACCAAGTGGCGAGAACTTTCTGATCTGCCTAACACTTATGAAGTCCTTCAAGAACTTTTTCTGGTTGAACAGATAAAGACCACTATGACGCCTGACATGCGTAGGTTCCTTGCGGGGCAGGGCGCAGAACGGCACGAAGACATGTTGACTCGGGCTGAGCGAAATTTAAATGCGCTAACAGAGACAGCAAGCCAGAAATGAAAGTCGAAAGAGATGCCATCTCGTAATGACACAGAGTTTTCCTCTAAACAGCCCTCAAAACAGACCCCTAAAGAATATCCTACTCGCAAAATTTTAACAAATCTAGAACCCAACCAAATAATAACCCCCACACAGTGACCTAAAATGACCCCGCAGGTAATCAACGACCAGGGAATACATTTTGCTAATTTAGTAGAGTTAACACCCACACCTCGGCAGAATGCCGTACAAGCAGTCGGCACACCTCGTCGCGTGCTTCAGGCCTCGTAGAGTGGGGAATGAAATGCCAGGGACGTCGCTCCAAAGTTGCTGGGTGGTGGAAATTAACGAACGTTCTGGGGCGTGTTTATATAATATGGGCTTTAATTACCCGGCCTTAATCTCAGAATGCCTAGATCAGCCTGACCAGTGGACCATTGAAACTGTGGATCTATGTTTGATTTTGCCTGGTGATGTCCCTACACGGTGTGGTGGGTTTGATGTTAATACAGTTTGTTGTAAAGAAATCTTAGTGTACTGAATGAGGTCAGCTGTGAAGGTCCCTGAATATAATAAAAATTAGAGTAAATTTCCAGGGTACCTTTCTACTACCACCACTATGATCTTATTCAGACTTATTCTAGATAGAATGTAAGATGACTACATTTGGTGTCTAGGGTTATGAAATGTTAGTGTAAGGTTGATTTAACCAACTGAACATATAACAATTACACAAATTATTTTATTATATAATACAACACAACAGTACCACGACAATCACATACGAACTACACTTTAAAAGACTATCTTTAGTAAGTCAGTGGTTGAAAGTTTGATAAAATTAATGTTTTTCAATTTATTGTCCTGAATCTGATTTATTTGGAATCAGGACTGCCAATCAAAGTAAAATCATAGAAATTAATTACATCAATCAATTTACACAATGGGTCTTCTGACCATAATACACATATTATTATATAATGGTGTAGTTGTTTTGTCTAACTGAGGTGACTTCTAGTATACACTGGTTGATTGTTTATTATCATCATCTCTGCATGTTGTTTGTAAGTTTTTTATGGACACTGATGGAATGCTTATATCACTATTCCCAGTCTCTTATTTGAATATAATGTTAGTTGAGCGATCAGGTGCCGAAACATGCACCTATCTTTGTAATATGATGTAGGAATCTTCCTGCACTTCGCTGAACGACAACCTTCAGCTCCCACTTCTTCAAGAATGATGGTGGTTTACAGTTGTCTCCGAAAAAGGCAAGACTGTGGCATGAATATATCGGCCCACTGTAGTCTGGCACCAGTTATTGACAGCAACCAAAACCCTCTGAAATCAGAAGGATATGCCTCCTTCGTAATCAACAGCCTACAATAATACTCAACAACCAGTACAGGCACATTACAAACAAACATGCAAGATCAGCTCTTTAAGACAATCCCTTTCACCAGTTTCTTTTGATGTGACCAGGTATACCAGTATTCCTCTCCCCTAATAGTTACAACGCCTCTGCAATTCCAGCAATAATCTGTTGTCCCTACAATAGGATAGGTATTATGCTCCTGATGATAATCCTATATAATTTAGTTGGTCTACACCTCTCTGATAGTCTTTCATATGCTGGATCAATCTCTAGACTCTGTTTTGGGTCTGCCATAGACTCACTTACTTACAGTCGTATGTTAGTATCTCACATTCAAATTTTATTTTAAATAAAATGTTAAGAAAATCAATCTTACCACAGATGCAAGGAAATAACACAAGTAAACGATGACTAGGCAATATGGCACATTTTCGATCTGCCCTATGTCCAGGCTTTTCCTATGTTAGAAAATTTCTCCGCCTGCTCTCATCGATCTTGCTTTACACAAAATTTACTTGAAATGGCAGTGAACAGTCCCCGTTTCGTACCAGTATCTACTGCTTTGTCCAATGGGACCATGTTTACATTTATTTTTGAATCTATCGTTTCAAATAACAACTCCCAATATGTTTCCAAGGCAAATATATTTTTAGTTTTAGGTCAACCAATCATACTTCGTCTTTCTTTAAAATCCACCCAATCAAATATCCCGTACCTTTTAACCTCATTTACCCAAAGTCGTTTTTTCAAAACATGCCATAAAAAATTACAAGCAGGCATGATCTTTACTTGATAGTCTGGTCGGGTCCACTATAGTATTATGGCTATAATTAGTTAATTAATGGACTATTTGCGTAACTATTACCATATTCTTTGTCAACAAGTCCTAAGGTACACGAATATACAATTTATATGGGACTAGTTGGCTTGGTTCAGAAGTACATAGTTCTTTTTCTAAGTTAGTGTTTTTTTTAATTTTTAGTCTACTACACGTTCAATTCTTTTCCATGTGCTGTCTTCTCTATTTACGTGATAATTACGTCCTTTGAAATAAGAGCTAAGGTTGTTTTTGTGACACGAGTTGTCTGCATGTTCTAACTTTTTTCCTCGTATTTTGGGGAAACCCCTAAGGCAAGGCTTGCCCCTGTGCTAGTATTGGCTTTTAGTTTAAAATCAATGCGAAACGAATTAGCATTTCATCTATCCTTTCCCCTCCTCGTTCCACAATGCATTTTTAGGCACAATTTTCTTAGAACTAGGAAAAGTGATTATGTCAAGGACGAATTTGAAAAATGTGGGTACCGTTTTGTTCGGCTATTCGTTAGCAAATAATCTGAAGGCGTAGGCGATACCAACAGTTCTAGCAGAAAATTCTTTTATACTTTCTTATTTTGCCGTTATGCCCTATATTGTTATATATTAATTTAGATATTGTATTTAGAAATTCACTACACATGTCCCCCCTTTAGAACAGACGATCATATGTCAGTTCCTATGTCTAAATACACATAGATGAATTTACTATCTATGCCTGATGACTACTCTGATGGTCGTCGTACGGATGTCTGCTTAAAAAATCAGCTACCACATTAGTTTTTCCGGGAATGTACTCTATGGTAAACTGGAATGGCTGTAAGAGCAAAGACCAGCGCAATAACCTAGCATTTTCATGCCTTGCTTGTGACAGACATACGAGTGGTTTATGATCTGTCTGGATCCTAAATGATTGTCCATAGAGATAAATCTGGAACTTTTTTATACCCCAGATGACAGCGAGACATTCTTTTTCACTTGTTGAATATTTTTGTTCTGCTGTATTCAACTTACGGCTAGCAAAAGCAACTGGGGTTAATTCCCCATCAAGTGAATTTGACCGTTGTAATAGAGATGCACCCAAACCGATATTACTCGCATCCGTTCTCAGAATGAATTCTTGACTTAAGTCAGGTAATTTCAAAATAGGCCTGCTTGTGAGCTTTTCTTTCAATTCCTGGTATGCTAATTCACATTGCGTTGTCCAAATAATTCTATCAGGATTTGCTTTGCGCGTTAAATCAGTCAATGGAGCACATATGGAGTTAAAGTTTTTTATATACTTTTGGTAAAAACCACATAATGAGACAAAAGATCGCACATCTTTTTTTGTTTGTGGTCTTGGTGCTTTTTTTTAACTTCTCCAGGTTCTTGGGGTCAGGCGTCATGTTTCCCTGATGTACTGTGTGGCCCAAGAATTCCAGCTCTTTACATCCAACACAGAATTTCGTCGGTCTAGCTGTCAAATTGGTCTCTCTCAATCGATCAAACAACATATTCAGAGAGTTAATGTGTTCCTCAAATGTTTCTGTTGCTATGAGAATATCATCCATGAAGTTGGTGATGCATGGATTCTTCAGGGGATCCAGTAACTTTCTCATCATCCTCGAAAACACACTCGGTGCATTTTTCAGCCCGAATGGCAACATATTAAATTCATAATGTCCTTCCGAGGTGCTAAAGGCTAAATAAGGTTTTACCTCCGGCTTTACTGGAATCTGATAGTAGCCTTTGCTCAGATCCACTTTAGAGAAATACGAGGCGTGTTCAAATGAAACCCGCCCCTGCTGCGCGAGGTGGACATTTGTAGGAGCAGCATGATGACGTTACATCTGACGTAATAAGCACATACGAATGTACAAGTGTGTAAGTGTTCATTCTCCTAGTATTCATTGTTTGTGCTGCAGACCGTTAAAATAATGGCCGTTGTGATACGGAATCCGTCCAAGGTCGATCGGTGAGCAGTGATACAGTTCCTAACAGCCGAAGGATAGCGACCAGCCGACATTTATCGCCGAATGAAAGCAGTGTATGGTGACAAAAGTGTGTCTAAGACTACAGTGAAAGACTGGGCACGAATGTTTCGAGAAGGACGTCAGTTAACGAAAGATCTTCCGCGGCAAGGTCAGGTGCATATTGTTGCGACAGAAGAAGCCATCGCCATAAGGAAGAATGCGTGGGGTGGAGTTTGAACCACCTGCTGCGTTACGAAGAGGAGGGTGATGCATTTCTGTTGCGCATAGTGGCAGGCGATGAGTCGTGGTGCCACCACTTTGAGCCGTGCAGCAAAACAGCGAGCATGCAATGGAAACATCCCGGATCACCAAAACCCAAAAAATTCAAGTCACAGATTTCAGCCAGTAAGGTTATGCTGACCGCATTTTTTGACCATGAAGGGCTTCTATTGGTTGACTTTAAAAAGCCTTGCTTGAACATCAATGCCATCCGCTACAAAGACACACTAGACAACCTGCATACAGCCATCAAGAATAAACGACCCGGCATGCTTTCGCGTGGTGTGATTCTGTTGCACGACAATGCTCGTCCACATGTTGCGAACATTGTGCAGGAAGCGTTAGCAAGGAAAAGGTGGGAAGTTTTGCCACACCCAGCCAGCAGCCCCGATCTGTCACCATGTTACTTTCATTTGTTCGGACCCTTAAAACAATGTCTAAAGTGACAACGATTCGACTCCGATGCAGACGTCAGGGCCTTGGTGACCAAATGGTTCAATAAGCAACCAAAGTCATTTTTCTCGGACGTCAACCGCCGTCTACCCATGCAGTGGGATGCGTGTCTGAATGCCTATGGTGACTATTTCTAAAGAACCCCAGTGAGTACTTGCTTAATAACAATTGTTGTATTTAATACTTCTACTCCTGCTGATGTACGTTACATATATTTGTTATAAAGCCACTGGGACGGATTTCATTTGAACACGCCTCGTATTTAGCTCTATTCAGTCTGGCAAACAGCTGATTTGTATCAGGTAATGGATCCACCTAACCTTCTGTGACAGCATTCAGTTTTCTGTAATCTATACACAGCCTGTGTTCTCCAGAGGGTTTTCTTAACAGAACCACACTGGAACTGTAGGAAGATTCACTGTGCGAGATAATCCCTTCTCTCAACAGATAATCTATCTCCTCCCTTAAAGCTTTTTCCTTAGCGAACGGAATCGAATAGGCTTTCATACAGATTGGTGTTGGGTCTATGAGTTTCATATCATACTCCAATAAATTTGTATGCCCCGGACGGTCTGTTAACACATCTGTATGATTATTCAGAACCTGTTGAACCCTCTCCCTCTGAATTTCCGTTAAGTGTGTGCTGATTTTGACCTGTGCAGCGGTCTCACAGGGATGTAAAGGATATTCATGAGAAGTGAGTGGTTCCTTTTTCATCTGCATTGCAACAGACAAGGTCAGTAGGTGTGTCTCTTTCTGGTTTTCTCTGTCTAGATATTTCTTCAGGAGATTCACATGATAGATTTTCTCTTTCCCTTTCTTATCTATCTTATAATTTGTTCTAGACACCTTCTCTATAACTGTATATGGACCTTGCCATCCAATTTGCAATTTATTCTGGCTGCCGGGCAGTAGAAGGAGCACCTTCTCTCCCCCAGATAATTCTCGATCCTTCGCTTTCTTATTGTAATAGGCAGCATGCTTTTTCCTGGCTTGTCTCAAATTTTCATTGGCAAGTTTCCAGCCAGTTTTAAGACGAGTGGTCAGCTCGTTCATATATTGATATGATGAGGTAATATTTTCTTCTGCCTTTTCATCGGTCCAGGTCCTTAACAAGTTACATATGGACTTTTAATTTTTCTGACCTAGTTTTCATAATATTGGAAGCCTTGTTTTGAGGACATTTCTTCCTCTTGTCATCATATAAGAATCTTCCACTACCAATTTTTCTCTTGGGGTTTTCTTCCCACTTTAAATTCCTTGTGAGAGATCTTGTCTCTCTTTTCTCTTCCTCCAGTTCACATAAGTCCGACTGAGGGATTTTCGGCTTATTCTGGGGTAAGACATCTCTTTGTACTCGCTGCATAGTGGCCATTGTAAAACATCCAAGTGAAGACTGTCTGTGAAAAGGGGGCTCCCATTCCACTTTGTCCACTTTATTAATTTTATTTTTCTTTCCCTTGTCAGGCCTAAGTTTGCCCCGTGGCGTGTCTAGGTCCTGATCAATTTTCCCACTTGTGGGTGTTCCCTCATGTAATAAGCCACATCTTTCTACAATTTTCAGTGTTATGGTTGTCCATCCGACAATGTTTACAATACTTCTTTCCTTGGTTAAAGGGTTTTCTGTCATTATATTTCCTTTCATTGAATTGTGAGGTTTTATTATTATAGTCATTGCGTGGCCTATCAAACTGGTGCTTACCTTTGTTCTGATCTCTATGGTCAAACGTATTAAAGTTTTGAGGTGCCTTAAAATTGTCTACCTGTTTCTTTTTATTTCCAACTACCTCTGCTTGGGCTGCCTGATACCTCTCAGCAACATTGAGTAACTCACCCAGCCTCTCTGCACCTTGTTCCATGAGAAACTTTCTCAGGTCTGGAGCCATGGACTCTCTTAGCTGCTCAATAAGGATCATTTCCTTAAGATCTTGGGTTTTACCCAGAGCAGTCCATTTCTCCAAGTAAGTTTCTAACCGTGCAGAGAACTGGTGATAAGTCTCACCCGACAGTAGTTTGGCATTCCTAAATTTTTTTCCATAAAATTCCCCATTCTTTTCATATCTTAACAAAAGAGCCTGCTTTAGCATGTCATAATCGTCCTGATCATCCCTGCTCATCTTGGCAAAAACTTCATAAGCTGTACCACGAAACCCTTGTGATAACTTTAGGCTCCACCTTTCTCTCTCTAAACCATACGTGGTAGCTAAAAGTTCCTATCTATTTAGGTAACTTTCTATGTCATCGTCTTTCTCAACAAAATGGTCTAAATGAAAACTCATAGCTGAGGTTGAGGCTCCCTGACTAGCAGTAGCATCTGAGGTAAAGGGACTGGCAAAATTTTCAGGAGCATGGCTTTGAAACTCAAACTCCCTTAGTCGTAACTCGTGTTCCCTCTGCAATCCTCTATCTTCTGCTTCCCTCTCGGCCTTTTTTTTTTCTCTTTCTCTTTCAGCAGTCAATCTTTTTTCTTCTCTTTCTGCCTCCAATGCCCTAGCCTCCTTGTCAGCCTCAATCTGCAGCCTCTTAAGTTCTTTATCTGCATCTAACTTTTTTGCTTCAGCCTTGTGGTGAAATTACGGTGATGCAACGTTAAAATTCCTCCATTTATAAAGATAACAGGTAAAATAACATGTAGGGATAAAAATATTGGTAAGATGCACTGATACATTCTCGCCCACGCCAGCGTTTTCTAGCGCCATTGAAACTAACTAGTTAGAACATGCAGACTAAACGACCTATCCTTTTAGACAGGGTGGAAACGGAGATAATAGAAAAAAATGCGACGGTCTGAACACGTGTTTAAATCTAAAGTCTAGAAGACGCAATTTGTAGTTTTTTAAAGAAAAAATTACGCCACTAGTTGACACAATGTAAGGAAATGGACAAAAAACGACCTTAGCTCTTGTTAGAAACAGACTTATCTTGGACGATTCTACGGTAATTAGTCGTTTTAGTTTGAATATAGCGGCAAACGCCGTGAACTAGGGCACAAAAACAAATTTCAAAACGAACCTTGAAAAAAGTAGGTTTTTTTATTAATAATAAGTTTAGGAGAATAAAAACTAGCTAGTTTGATAGCCCATCTTTCCCTGATAAATAATATACTTTTAATTACACAGACGGACAGATAACACGGAAGATATTGACGAAAGACTGTATTGTTCAATACAGACTAGCCAACAGTTAATCGTGCATACGTCTCACAAAATTCACTTTTGACGCGACCTTGGGCCTAACGCAGAAAAACAAACTGCATATGGACAAGGGGCAATCAAGGCAGGGTAGAAGCTAAAAATAACTTTGTCTCGAAATCGTATAAGTAAGTGGGGGAAAATTTGTGTAGTTTTTTGTAGTTTCGTCTAGAAACAAGTGTAATTTTGGGAAAAACCAAGTTGGGACGGACAGACCGACATACAAATATTACACACTAGACAGAAACTGGACCTAAAGTTGACATTTTAGTTTAAATATTTGAATCGTAGTGGGGAAGTCCGCTGATTGAACAGAAGCTTTCATATTGTAGAAAAAACAGTAGAGGCAATTGCCATTTTGTAGAAGACTGTCCAGATGCACAGTTCGTTAATGCTAGAAGAGTGATTTCTAGGAGATATTATATATTATCAGTGGGACGCCATAATCTAGCCAGCAGCTCAGCTGAGTTTTACTAGTACAACGTAACTGTGTTTTCAATTTTGAATTGTGGTAAGGAGAAAAATTCATTAACCCTTTTATTTAACATTTAATATTTTGAGTGATTGATACTGCCATGTCATGAAAAATGATTACGACAAGTGAGTGCTTATTCTAGGTCCCCAGCGACAGACCAGGGCCTAGAGGCAAACAAATAATATAGGAAAACATATCCAAGACTATAGAAGACAGATCTATATTTGAGATCAGTGGGAACATATCACCCAACTTATTGGATGGAAAAGGAGACTTATGAACATATTTCGGATGCAGTGTAGTCATGGGAAACTGGTGCTATTTGATACCGCCTTGGTGAGATGTGTTGAGTCGGTCAGAGAGATCTGACCCGAGCTTTGTAATTGTCTTTTTGCTTTGTTGTGTGTAAAATTGGTGCAGTAGGCAGTGTGTTGACACATGGCACAAATTTTGGTTTCAGAGTTTCTGGTCTGGCAATGTGCTAGTGCCAGATGCTTGAAGAAGTCCAAGAGTGGATGCCTAAGAAGCCTATCATTTTACTCCAGCACTTGTGAGGAGTGGGCCACTTGAATTCTGTACTGTATCGTCACAGGTCAGATAAGTTGAAAACCTGGCCTGTTGTGGATTCATCAAACTTTGCCACATTAAAATAACTAAATAAAATCCAGGTGTATAAAAACTATACCTCAGTTCAATATTTCAAAGACAATGACTCGTGTAAACAGAGATCGGGTATGATGACACCACCCCGACTAAACATCCAGTGCTAGTTTTCCAAAGACACTGTAGTTAGTGTTAATATTAACCAATGTAACCATATATCTATGAACAAAAATTTCATTTTGATTATGCAATATATATATATGCACTTTTATTGATAAATACATATTGTTTCATACGTCCTGACCAGAAGAAAATTTGGTTCAGGACTAAATAAATTCAAAAAATTATAAAATTTAACTTCTAAAAGCCAGTGTTAGTTGATTTGATCATAGAGCTTATTATTATTATTAGACTTAGTGTTTACATGTGTGTGTCTGTGTATTTAATTATCTACACATCACATTTTATTACCCTAGACATTAAACGTAGCTAACATACATAATAGTAGAATAAGTCTGTTTGAGGTCGTAAGTAGTAGCAGAAAGGCATTCTGTAACTCACATAAACTTTTATCTTCAGGAGCCTTCACAGCTGACCTCATCCAGTACACTAGGTAACATAGCAACCACACAATAACATCAAAAACCACTACAAATAGTGGGTATCTCTTGTCCGGGATTTAGGTTTATCAAAGATATTACGGTCTCCTGGTCCGGGAATTAAACTATTGGGGGCTTAAGTTGTATAAATTTAACAGTGTCCCTAAAATTAAAAGTGGAAAATAAAAGTTGATGAATCTTCACAGCCAGTGGTAATTAATTAATTAATATATTACCTTAGTAATTATATTGTGTAATTTACCTTAGTCATTGTTAAATTGTGTGATATAGTATGGCAGATCTAGCCAATTTCAGATCGGCTGCTGTGCTGACGGCTAAGGAGATGAACATGGATGGTCAGGTTTTAATCCAGTATGTAACTTCAGAATGTGACAAGTATATTGAAAGGGAAGATAGGAGGTTAGCTGAAGAGAAGAGGTTACAAATTGAGGCTGACAAAGAACTTAAGAGGCTGCAGATTGAGGCTGACAAGGAGGCTAGGGCATTGGAGGCAGAAGAAAAACGACAGCAGAGGGAAGCAGAAGAAAAGAGACAGGCTGCTGAAAGAGAGGAAAGGAGACAGACTGCTGAGGTGCAAAGGGAGCACGAATTACGACTAAGGGAGTTGGAAATTCAAGGCTATGCTCCTGAAAATGGTGCCAGCCCTTTTCCTCCGATGCCACGCCTAGTCAGGGAGCCTCAACCTCAGCTATGGGGTTTCATTTAGACCATTTTGTTGAGAAAGACGATAACATAGAGGGGTACCTAAGTAGATTTGAACTATTGGCTACTACGTATGGGTTAGAGAGAGAGAGAGGTGGAGTCTTAAGTTATTTTAGGGGCTTAGAGGTACTTCTTATGAAGTTTTTGCTAAAATGAATAGAGACGACCAAGACAATTATGACATGCTAAAGCAGGCTTTGTTATTGAGATATGAAAAGAATGGTGAATTTTATCGTAAGAAGTTTAGAAATGCCGAACTTTTGTCTGGGGAGACATACCACCAATTCTCTGCCAGACTGGAAACCTATTTGGAGAAATGGACGGCTCTGGGGAATACCCAAGATCTCAAAGAAATTATCATGATAGAGCAATTAAGAGAGTCCATGGCTCCAGACCTGAGAAAATTTCTCATGGAACAAGATGCAGAGAGGTTGGGGGAGGTTTTGAATGTCGCTGAGAGGTATCAAGCAGCCCAGGCAGAGGTAGTTGGCTCTAAAAAGAAACATATAGAAAATTTTAAATCCCCACAGCACGTAAATAAATTTGATACCAGAGAACAAGGTAATAAAGGTAGGACAAACTTTGATAGGCCACGAAACTATTATCGCGATAGAAACTCACAGTCTAATGACCAAAAATAGAATGAAAGAAAACCTTTTAACCAAGGAAAGAGGTGGTGTAAATGGTGTAAGAAGGACAACCATAACACCGAATTTTGTAAAAGGAAACCTTCAAACATTGCTGCAATGAAATCGGGGAACCAGAGATTAAAGGTTAATCCTAATGGACAGCAGGAACCTTATCACCCCCCAGTGTGTGAGGATGTTATTTGTAATGGGGTCACCATAAGGTGCCTATATGATACAGGTTTGGATTATGATTCAGTTGTGAAGGCTAGCCTTGTGGACCCAAGTCAGTATACCACGGAAACAGTGGAAATACAAGGGGCGACTAAGGACATACCACTCATGACACTTCCCATCGCAAGGATAACAGTGAAAACTCGCTATGTTGAAGGAGAAATCAGAGCAGCAGTGATAGATGAACCAATCTACCCTCTGATATTGGGGTGTAGATACGTCTTCTTGGGGAATCCCGAGAGACCTGTGATCATGGCGACAGTGCAGACCAGGTCACAGTGAAAGGAGGAAGAAGGTGAACCTATAAATGCTCATCCAGAAGAGATGAGGAAGGCGCAGGCTGAGGATAGAACACTCAAGCCATGTTTTAAAAAATTGCCTAAATGCCACACACCTCCAAGCAAGGGAGAGTATTATCTGAAGAATAAATTGCTATACAGGAAGACCGGAACTAGATCCACTGGTCACGGACAGTTGGTTCTTCCCAAGGCATATAGGGCAAATTTAATAAGGAGCTTACATGTTGGAAAAGATGGTGACCATGAGAAAATAGGTACCATCTGCCAAAAGGTTGCTCGAAAATACTATTGGCCCGACGTAAATGTCGACATTGAGAACTTTGCAGAAGCATGTGGCGTATTTCATGAAGGAACACCCACAAAGGGAAAAAATGTGCAGGACCTAGAAAAGCCACGGGGCAAACTTAGGCCTGGAAGGAAAAATACTTATAATAAAGTAGACAAAGTGGAATGGGAGCCCCCTTTTCACACCCAGTCTTCATTTGATTGTATTAACATGGCCACTATGCGACGAGTACAAAGAATAATTTTACCCCAGAATAAGCTGACAATCCCTCGGTCAGAATTTTATAAACTGGAGGAAACTAAAAAAGAGCGAAGATCTCTCATAAGTAATCTAAAGTGGGGGGACAAACCCAAGAAAAAAATTGGTAGTGGTCGATTTGTGAGTGATGATTCTAGGAAGAAAAGTCCTCAATACAAGGCTTCTAATGGAAAGCACCCGACGGGTGCCATGAAAAATAAGTATGAAAATTTAAAAGTCCATATGTAAAACTTATTAAGGACCTGGACAGATGAGAAAGCAGATGAGACTGTTACCTCATCATATCAATATGTGAACGAGCTGACCACTCGTCTGAAAGCTGGATGGAAACTGGCAAATGATAATTTGAGACAAGCCAGGAAGAAACATGCAGCTTTTTTTAATAGGAAAGCAAAGGACAGAGAATTAGCTGTGGGAGAGAAAGTGCTTCTTCTACTACCCGGCAGCCAGAATAAGTTGCAAATTGGATGGCAAGGTCCATATACGGTTCTAGAGAAGGTGTCTAGAACAAACTATAAAATTGACAAAAAGGGGAAGGAGAAAATATATCATGTGAACCTTTTAAAGAAGTATCTGGACAAACCAATCCAGGAAGGCACCCCCTTACTGACCTTGGCTATCGCAACTGAAATGAAAAAGGAACCACTCACCTCACATGAATACCCATTACACCCCTGTGAGACAGCCGCACAGGTAAAAGTCAGTAAGCACCTGACTAAAAATCAGAGGGAGAGAGTTCAACAGGTTCTGGAGGAACATACGGATGTATTAACAGATAAACCAGGACATACAAATTTGCTACAGTATGACATGAAGCTGGTAGACTCAAACCCAATCTGTATGAGAGCCTATTCTGTTTCGTTCGCTAAGGAGAAGGCATTGAAAGAGGAGATAGATTATTTGTTGAAAGAAGGGATTATTTCACACAGTGAATCTTCTTTTAGCTCCAGTGTAGTTTTGTTGAGGAAACCGTCTGGGGAACATAGACTGTGCATAGATTACAGGAAACTGAATGCTGTCACAGAAGGTCAGGTGGATCCATTACCGGACACAAAACAGTTATTTGCCAGATTGAACAAGGCAAAATACTTTTCGGAAGTGAATCTTAGCAAACGCTATTACCAGATTCCAGTGAAGCCTGAAGTTAGACCTTATTTAGCTTTTAGCACCTCGGAAGGACATTATGAATTCAACATGCTACCATTCGGATTGAAAAATGCTCCGAGTGTATTTTCTAGGATGATGCGCAAATTGTTGGATCTCTTGAATAATCCATGTATCACAAATTTCATGGATGATATTCTCATCGCCACAGAAACATTTGAAGAACACATTAACTCCCTGAATATGTTATTTGATAGGCTCAGGGAAGCGAACTTAACTGCTAGACCAACAAAATGTTGTATTGGATGCAAAGAGTTGGAATTCTTGGGACATACTGTATATCAGGGTAACATGACCCCTGACCCCAAGAACATGGAAAAACTGCAGAGAGCACCTAGACCACAAACAAACAAAGACGTGCGATCATTCGTGTCGTTATGTGGGTTTTACCAAAAATATATCAAAAATTTTAACTCTATATGTGCTCCTCTGACTGATCTGACTCGCAAGGGAAATCCAGATAAAATTTTTTGGTCAGCGCATTGTGAATTGGCATTTCAAGAGTTAAAGGAAAAACTCTCTAGCAAGCCTATTCTCAAATTGCCTGATTTGACACAGGACTTTGTGGTGAGAACAGACGCAAGCAATGTAGGCCTGGGGGCTACTCTGTTGCAAATTTCCTCTTCACCCAATGGGGAACTGAACCCAGTCGCTTATGCAAGCCGCAAGTTGAACAAAGCGGAACAATGGTATTCCACAAGCGAAAAAGAATGTTTAGCGTTAATCTGGGCAATAAAATAGTTCCAAATCTATCTGTATGGTAGGACTATTGTGGTAGAGACAGATCATCAGCCTCTCGTGTTCTTATCTCAGGCCAAGCATGAAAATGCAAGATTGTTAAGATGGTCATTATTGTTGCAACCATATCAGTTTAATATTCAATATATCCCGGGGTCACAGAATGTCGATGCAGATTTCCTCAGTAGGCACCACTGTGATCAAAATTAGAGTATTTGGCAGGCGTGAGGAGTTAATTTTGTCAATGTGTATCACTGGTTTTGGAACTTGCATTAGTGCATATTCTTAAGTGGGGAGATGTGTGGTGAAATTACAGTGATGCAACGTTAAAATTCCTCCATTTATAAAGATAACAGGTAAAATAACATGTAGGGATAAAAATATTGGTAAGATACACTGATACATTCTCGCCCACGCCAGCGTTTTCTAGCGCCATTGAAACTAACTAGTTAGAACATGCAGACTAAACGACCTATCCTTTTAGACAGGGTGGAAACGGAGATAATAGAAAAAAATGCGACGGTCTGAACACGTGTTTAAATCTAAAGTCTAGAAGACGCAATTTGTAGTTTTTTAAAGAAAAAATTACGCACCTAGTTGACACAATGTAAGGAAATGGACAAAAAACGACATTAGCTCTTGGTAGAAACAGACGTATCTTGGACGATTCTACGGTAATTAGTCGTTTTAGTTTGAATATAGCGGCAAACGCCGTGAACTAGGGCACAAAAACAAATTTCAAAACGAACCTTGAAAAAAGTAGGTTTTTTCTTAATAATAAGTTTAGGAGAATAAAAACGAGCTAGTTTGATAGCCCATCTTTCCCTGATAAATAATATACTTTTAATTACACAGACGGACAGATAACACGAAAGATATTGACGAAAGACTGTATTGTTCAATACAGACTAGCCAACAGTTATTTGTGCATACTTCTCACAAAATTCGCTTTTGACGCGACCTTGGGCCTAACGCAGAAAAACAAACTGCATATGGACAAGGGACAATCAAGGCAGGGTAGAAGCTAAAAATAACTTTGTCTCGAAATCGTATAAGTAAGTGGGGGAAAATTTGAGTAGTTTTTTGTAGTTTCGTCTAGAAACAAGTGTAATTTTGGGAAAAACCAAGTTGGGACGGACAGACCGACATACAAATATTACACACTAGACAGAAACTGGACCTAAAGTTGACATTGTAGTTTAAATATTTGAATCGTAGTGGGGAAATCCGCTGATTGGACAGAAGCTTTCATATTGCAGAAAAAACAGTAGAGGCAATTGCCATTTTGTAGAAGACTGTCCAGATGCACAGTTCGTTAATGCTAGAAGAGTGATTTCTAGGAGATAGTATATATTATCAGTGGGACGCCATAATCTAGCCAGCAGCTCAGCTGAGTTTTACTAGTACAACGTAACTGTGTTTTCAATTTTGAATTGTGGTAAGGAGAAAAATTCATTAACTCTTTTATTTAACATTTAATATTTTGAGTGATTGATACTGCCATGTCATGAAAAATGATTACGACAAGTGAGTGCTTATTCTAGGTCCCCAGCGACAGACCAGGGCCTAGAGGCAAACAAATAATATAGGAAAACATATCCAAGACTATAGAAGACAGATCTATATTTGAGATCAGTGGGAACATATGACCCACCTTATTGGATGGAAAAGGAGACTTATGAACATATTTCGGATGCAATGCAGTCATGGGAAACTGGTGCCATTTGATACCGCCTGGGTGAGATGTGTTGAGTCGGTCAGAGAGATCTGACCCGATCTTTGTAATTGTCTTTTTGCTTTGTTGTGTGTAAAATTGGTGCAGTAGGCAGTGTGTTGACACATGGCACAAATTTTGGTTTCAGAGTTTCTGGTCTGGCACTGTGCTAGTGCCAGATGCTTGAAGAAGTCCAAGAGTGGATGGCTAAGAAGCCTATCATTTTACTCCAGCACTTGTGAGGAGTGGGCCACTTGAATTCTGTACTGCATCGTCACAGGCCAGATAAGTTGAAAACCTTGCCTGTTGTTTATTCATCAAACTTTGCCACATTAAAATAACTAAATAAAATCCAGGTGTATAAAAACTATACCTCAGTTCAATATTTCAAAGACAATGACTCGTGTAAACAGAGATCGGGTATGATGACACCACCCCGACTAAACATCCAGTGCTAGTTTTCCAAAGACACAGTAGTTAGTGTTAATATTAACCAATGTAACCATATATCTATGTACAAAAATTTCATTTTGATTATGCAATATATATATATATATATATATATGCACTTTTATTGATAAATACATATTGTTTCATACGTCCTGACCAGAAGAAAATTTTGTTCCGGACTAAATAAATTCAAAAAATTATAAAATTTAACTTCTAAAAGCCAGTGTTAGTTGATTTGATCATAGAGCTTATTATTATTATTAGACTTAGTGTTTACATGTGTGTGTCTGTGTATTTAATTACCTACACATCACATTTTATTACCCTAGACATTAAACGTAGCTAACATACATAATAGTGGAATAAGTCTGTTTGAGGTCGTAAGTGGTAGCAGAAAGGCATTCTGTAACTCACACAAACTTTTATCTTCAGGAGCCTTCACAGCTGACCTCATCCAGTACACTAGGTAACATAGCAACCACACAATAACATCAAAAACCACTACAAGCCTCAATCTGCAGCCTCTTAAGTTCTTTATCTGCCTCTAACTTTTTTGCTTCAGCCTCAATCTGCAGCCTCTTAATTTCTTTTTCAGCCTCTAACTTTCTTTCTGCTTCAAATTTTCTTTCTTCACGCTCAATAAATTTGTCACATTCAGTTGTGACATAAGCAATCATAATTTGCCCCTCCATTCCCAGTTCTTTAGCAGCCTGCACAGCTGCAGATCGAAACTTTGCCAGGTCAGCCATTTTGTACTAGGCAAACCTTTAAAATTTCTATCTAGACAAATTTCTAATTATAACTAAAAATTTCTAATTATAACTAAGAACAACCACAGGGACTGATAGCTCAACCACTATTTAATTTCTCCAAAAAGGAATGCTTTTAGTTTTATACTATCTGAGATTCCTAATATAATTGATAATATTTTTAAGAATTTAAAATCCCAGAAGAAAACTACCCAATATAGCTGGTGTTATGAAAATGCAATCCCCAGGAGCGAGACCCCAATATATGTGGTGGGTTTGATGTTAATACAGTTTGTTGTAAAGAAATCTTAGTGTACTGAATGATGTCAGCTGTGAAGGTCCCTGAATATAATAAATATTAGAGTAAATTTCCAGGGTACCTTTCTACTACCACCACTATGATCTCATTCAGACTTATTCTAGATAGAATGTAAGATGACTACATTTGGTGTCTAGGGTTATGAAATGTTAGTGTAAGGTTGCATTAACCAACTGAACATATAACAATTACACAAATTATTTTATTATACAATACAACACAACAGTACCACGACAATCACATACGAACTACACTTTAAAAGACTATCTTTAGTAAGTAAGTGGTTGAAAGTTTGATAAAATTAATGTTTTTCAATTTATTGTACTGAATCTGATTTATTTGGAATCAGGACTGACAATCAAAGTGAAATCATAGAAATTAATTACATCAATCAATTTACACAATGGGTCTTCTGACCATAATACACATATTATTATATAATGGTGTAGTTGTATTGTCTAACTGAGGTGACTTCTAGTATACACTGGTTGATTGTTTATTATCATCATCTATGCATGTTGTTTGTAAGTTTTTTATGGACACTGATGGAATGTTTATATCACTATTCCCAGTCTCTTATTTTAATATAATGCTATTTGAGCGATCAGGTGCCGAAACATGCACCTATCTTTGTAATATGATGTAGGAATCTTCCTGCACTTCGCTGAACAACAACCTTCAGCTCCCACTTCTTCAAGAATGATGGTGGTTTACAGTTGTCTCCGAAAAAGGCAAGACTGTGGCATGAATATATCGGCCCACTGTAGTCTGGCACCAGTTATTGACAGCAACCAAAACCCTCTTAAATCAGAAGGATATGCCTCATTCGTAATTGTAGTGGTTTTTGATGTTATTGTATGGTTGTTATGTTACCTAGTGTACTGGATGAGGTCAGCTGTGAAGGCTCCTGAGATAAAAGCTTATGTGAGTTACAGAAGGCCCTTCTGCTACCACTTACGACCTCAAACAGACCTATTCTCCTATAATGAGTGTTAGCTACGTTAAAATTCTAGGGTACTGAAATGTAATGTGTAGGTAATAAAATACACATACACACACATGTAATTAATAAGTCTAATAATAATAATAATAATAAACTCTATAATACACTGAACTAACACTGGCTGTTATAGTTTAAGTTTGAAAATTTTTTAATTTATTAGTCCTGAACCAATTGTTTCTTTTGGTCAGAACATATGAAATGATAGGTATTTATCAATGAAATGCATATATATATTGCATAATCAAATATAACTTTTGTACATAGGTATATTATTACAATGGTTAATCTTAATGGTATCTACACTGTCCTGGGAAAACTAGCACTTGATGTTTAGTTGGGGTGGCGTCATCATGCCCAATCTATGCTTACAAAGTTGTTTCCTTGACAGATAGACTGATGTTAATGTTTTTATACAAGCTGTTTTCTTTATTGAGGGTGGAATTAGTTTATGAATCTCCAGCAGGCCAGGTTTGCACTTTACTGGCCTGTAATGATGTAGTTGGAAAGAATTCAAGACTAATCGACAAATAAGAGAAGACTCTAGGCAGAAATATGTCTCCAACTATATAAGGAAAAGACGATGGTCATATATCGGTCATGTCCTACGAATGCAAAACAACAGAATACCACTACAGGCGCTCACTTGGGTTCCTGAGGGTAAGAGGAAAAAAGGAAGACCAAAAGAAACACTCAGAAGAACAATAATAAGAGAAGGAAGAACGTTGGGCCTAAATAATGTGCAAGAGTTAAGAGGAGTGGCGTCACAACGAACAACCTGGAGAGCACTGGTTTCTGCCTTATGCGCCGTGTTTGGTGCTTAAAGAATTTATTATTATTATTAATGATGTAGTACAGAATTCTTGTGGCCCCCTTCCTCTCAGTAGCTGGAGTACAATGTTAGGCTGCACAGACACCCGCTCTTGCACTTCTACAAGAGCATCTGGCACAATCGTAGTGCCAGATCAGAAACTCTGAAACAAAATTTGTGCCATGTGTCAGTACTCTATTTACTGCGCCACTCTTACACACAACCCCACAAAACAACAGTACATAGACTGGGTCAGATCTCTCTGACCAACTTAGCACATCTTACCCAGTTGTTATCAAATAGTACCAGTTTCCCAAGACTGCATTGCATCCGAAATATGTTCAATAGTTTCCCCTTCTATTCAATAAGGTGGGTAATATGGTCCCACTGATGTCAATTATAGATCCGCCTTCCATAGTCTTAGATAGGTTTTCATATTTTATGTGTTTGTCTCTAGGCCCTGGACTGCTGCTGGGGACCTAGAGCAGGCACTTACTTGTCGTAATCATTTTTCATGATATGGCAGTATCAATCACTCAAAATATTAAAATAAACAAGATAAATGCTTTTTTTCCTTACCACAATTCAGAATTGAGAACACAGTTACCTAGGACTAGCAAAACTCAGCTGAGCTGCTGGCTAGATTATGGCGTCCCACTGATTTTTATTTATTTATTTATTCCGGGAAATCCCCTCTAGCAGTCAAGAACTGTGTTAATGGACAGTCTTATATCAAATTGCACAAGTGTGCGTCTCTCATTCACTAATATAAATACTTCTGTCCAATCAACGAACTTTCCCTCTAACTTTTTTTCAAATATTTAAACCAAAAGTCAAATTTCAGTCAAATCTCAGTCAAGTGTGTATTATTTTCTGTTGGTCCGTCTGTCTCTACTTGGCTTTTCACAAAAATACACTTGTTTTTTTTTTTTTACTAACTACATGCAAATACTGCACAAACCTGCCTCCCTAAGTTATTTTTAGCTTCTATCCTCCGACTTTGCCCCTCTAGTTCATTGCAGTTTGGGTTTATGTGTTTTGCTCAAGGACGCGTCAAAAAGTAACTTTAGTGAAATATGCACAAAAAACTGTTCGCTAGTCTGATTTGAACAATACGGTCTTTCGTCAATATCTTCCGTGTTATCTGTCCGTCTGTGTAATTAAAAGTATATTATTTCTCTGCTCAAGATGGGCTATCAAACTAGCTAGGTTTTATTTTCATAACTTTATTATTAAAGAAAAACCTACTTTTCTCAAGGTTAGTTTTTGAAATTTGTTTTTGAACCTTCGTCCACGCGTTTGCCGCTATATTCAAATAAAACTCCCAAGTACCGTAAAACGTACAAGATACGACTGTTTCTAATAAGAGCTAAGGTTGTTTTTCCACCAATTCCTTACATTGTGTCAACTAGTGGCGTGAATTTTTTTCCTTTAAACTACAAATTGCGTCTTTTTGCCTTTTTTAGATTCAAACACGTGTTCAGTCATATTTTTTTCTTTTATCTCCGTTTCCCTCCCGTCTAAAAGGGTAAACCGTTTCGTCTGCATGTCTAACTAGTTAGTTTCAATGGCGGTAGAAAGCGCTGGCGTAGGCGAGAATGTATCCTCGTATCTTATGTATAATTTTCTCCCTACATGTTATCTTACCCGTTATCTTTATAATTGGAGATATTTTAACGTTGTATCACGGTAATATCACCACACATTTCCCCACCTGAGAACATGTACAAATGCAAGTTCCAAAACCAGTGATACACATAGATAAAATTACTCTTCACGCCTGCCAACTACTCTAATTTTGATCACAGGGGTGCCTACTGAGGAAATCTGCACCGACATTCTGTGACCCCGGGATATATTCAATATTAAACTGATAAGGTTGCAACAATAAAGACCATCTTAACAATCTTGCATTTTCATGCTTGGCCTGAGATAAGAACACTAGGGGCTGGTGATCCGTCTGGACCACAAAAGTCCTACCATACAGTTAGATTTGGAACTTTTTTATTGCCCAGATTAACGCTAAACATTCTTTTTCGCTTGTGGAATATCCCTGCTCCGCTTTGTTCAACTTGCGGCTTGCATAAGCGACTGGGTTCAGTTCCCCATTGGGTGAAGAGGACCTTTGCAACAGAGCCGCCCCCAGGCCTACATTACTTGCATCTGTTCTCACCACAAAGTCCTGAGTCAAATCAGGCAATTTGAGAATAGGCTTGCTAGTGAGTTTTTCCTTTAACTCTTGAAATGTCAATTCACATTGCGCAGACCAAACAATTTTATCTGGATTTCCTTTGCGAGTCAGATCAGTGAGAGGAGCACATATAGTGTTAAAATTTTTGATATATTTTTGGTAAAACCCACTGTTATGATTTCCACTGTTATGTCAAAATATTGGCAAAATGGCTGTTACAAATTAGAATGAAGGCAAGCCGTGTAGAATAGTTTTGCACTCCATAATCATCGCCACCACTGGTATGGTTTCCAATGTTATGGATTATGTGTTTATTTATGTTAGTAATAATAATATTCCTCCAGGTTACACTCTGCTGTTGAAATATCAGATTCTTAATTACACCCGCCACACAGGCTAATTCGATATATAGGTGTGCGGCTGTCTTGTCCCTGTGTCTGCAATAATGACATGGGCGTATGTAGATTCAGTCACATACGTACATACCAGTACATGTAGGAGTCAAAAAGAGTTGCAAACGACTGGAACAGTTCGATACTGTTTATTACGTTGCAACACAGACACGATGACATAAATGACACACATTCGACAGCAAAACACGAATCATCTCTGCACTCAAAAGGGGACTGCACACCGGGCAGTTATGATCATAATACATGGCCTTCAAAATCTCTCACTTCTCAGAATATGGCCTCCATAAATCTTGGCCTACATAAATCTTGGCCTACATAAATCTTGGCCTACATAAATCTTGGCCTACATAAATCTTGGCCTACACAAATCTTGGCCTACATAAATCTTGGCCTACATAAATCTTGGCCTACACAATATAAGTCGACATATCAAGCACTGTACAGGCTTCCCTCGAAAACACTGGGCTGATTTCTCCAGACACGCCCAGGACACAAACACTTCAAAAAATGTACATAATCTTTAGACACTGGCCTGTATACTCCGAGGCCTAAGAAACATTTCCTTAACTAATACATCTCATCTGGGATAATCACACATAATATATGTCAGCATAAATGCCTGTACACTGGTACACATTGAAAAACACTTTACATCTCCTCAGTGCACTTGCTCGGCACACACTCACCAAAAAAACATTCTCACATTAGCACACCCCAGCCAATCACAAAAGCCTGGGGCTAACTTCCCGAGAACTTTCGCTCACAGCTCAAAAATAGCTTAGAACATTTATCTCACGTGGAACTCCGCCACCGTGACAAGCGTTCTGAATCTCGAAGATTCGAATGCTATACACTCATATATTTTTTTAAATAAATTAACAGCTAGACAACAGCTGTACAAGTGGGATAACCATTATAATCTATTACTCATCCCGGACTTATAACGATTAATGAACTTGCTTAGATTTGGACCTAACAGTTTACACCACCCCCGGGGAAAAAATGATAACATCATTTTTTTGTAAAGATTACTCAGCCAAAAAATAGGTGGGTGATTAAGTTCTAATTAGGAAAATTAATCAACCTGTTAAGTCCAAATGCTATATATCGTCCAAAAAATATCATCATTATGAGTAAAGCAGAAAACAAAGCATACAAAATAATCAGCTAAGTCTACAAAGATAATCTGCTTTCAACAAAGTTACATCTATCCAGCATAGAATTAACCCAACAATATACATGATGTAAGTATCAGTATAGTAGGATGTATAAGAATACAAATAGTATCAAGTGACATATAAATGCAACATGAAAGTATAACCAACATACGAACCGCTACCGAATAGTCAGTAGAAGAAATGGAATAAAATGAAGAATAAGCAGGAAAGACAAAAAATAAAAATAAAAAACATAGATATATCTGCAGAGAACGATAATAACCATTTGATCAAAAACGCATTATATAAATACATATAATGATGACAAGAAAGTATAGGACACAAAGACAATGTATGTGTATATCTAACAACCACAAAAGAAAGCTATAGATAAACGAAGCATAATCTAACCTTATCCCCGTTATACAACTTATTCATAAGTAAGCATCAACCATCAGACATCATATCCAAAAAATAATACCGTTATAAATAAACTCGAAATAACGCATCATCAAGCGTTAAGTAATTAAAAAAACACATCAATACCCCCTCTAGCGCACAGTTAAGCGCAGGGTACCGAAAAAATGTTACAATCTTAGAAAACATTTTCCAAAAAGTAAAACAAAAATATTTCAGGACGCTAAGTTAAATAAAAAATGGTATTTTAAATTATTTTTTAGCTTCACCTTATATTAATATACCAACAATGTAATTAGCTTACAAAATGTATGACATACAAAAATTGTTATACTTAAGCAGACACAAAATCAAAACAATCTGCTGGAAAAATGATGCATGTCTAAATTGCAAGAAAAAAATAGAATCCAATTATTTTAAATTCACAGGTGTTATTCTCTCGAAAAACTCAGAAACCCATGTTTCAGAATATATACTCAACTTCCAATATAAAATTAACTCTGATATAATCAAACTAAGTCTCCAAAATTATGTTTGATAATATAATCGTTACTACATAATGTCTTAGAATGCTAATACATAAACTAAACATGACATTATGTAGTAACGATTATATTAGTTTCATTGCTTTTTGATTCTGGGTGCACCACAATTGGTGTTAGGCAGTCACTCATAGATCCTTCTTGTGCTACAGGCAAAGTAGTCAAATGTGTAACATTTGGCGGCACCATAGAGAAATACTCTACTGCTATCAATGTGGTAGGCCAGTTTCCTGGGTCCAGCCTTCGCAGTCTTGAAAGTGGAAGTCACCTAGTGTTTCAAGAACATTTTATTTGGCCAAATGTGACACACATCTACACCAGGAGGACAACTATCCAGTCGATGTCAGCTTGACCTGTTATGACAAGTGTAACTGTATCTAGGTCAATGCTGTTGACATTTTGCTCGGTACAGGCATTATTTCAGATAACAGACCGCGTAGCACGGCGAGTTGTTTACAAGTGAACATCACAGCATTACACAGAACATTGGCAAGCAAATTAACTGTGTTAGCAGAAGTAATGAACTTAGAAGCCTATTTTCATCGATGGACCTTCTTATGTTCTGCTATTGTGTTGAACTTTAATATTTAAGAACAGTGTAATAAAATAAATCAAAGATTGAAATTGATTAAAAGTGGCAGTTAGTGATTAAAAAGCTGTACCATTTATACTGAGCATACTTTACAACACATTCCAACCACAACACATTTAATTAATTAATGTATGCATTTATGCTATTGATGTTTACATGTTATTTGTATATATGTATTTATGTTTAATGTTTGCATATTATTCGTGTGTCTAATATAAGATTTCCCAAGTAACATAGGGCTTGTATTAGCGTTCTATAGGGAGCAATTTCCTTTATTGGATATTTGCTGGCAACATCTGGTGCTATTTTTGTTAGTTGTGATGAGGTGTTCTTTTTTTCGTTGTTTTTGTTAATAATTTTGTGTTCTTTAGTTTTGTTTTAGTTTGTTTGTATAATTTGTTGGTCTACTCTTTGCTATTTTTCAGTTTTATACACAATTTATGTTTATACACTGACTGTGGCGTTATTTGTCTTGTTTATTCTATTGCAGATATCATCACAGATTCGGTGATCATTTTTCTTTGATTTTTCCTATTTGATTTATTTGATTTCTGCAAATGTTTCCTGTTCTCTTGGATAATTGTTTTGTTGTGTTCTTGATCGACATACACTATTTAAAATATATTTGATCATATGAATTTATAAGAAAAAGTCAACTGATGATTTTTAGTAATTGGTTGGTACACAGTTGATTATACAAGACCTTACTAAAGGCTTGTTTCCCCACAGAGTTTGGGATAAGGAGCTGATTAATCAAATTATTGAGAGCTTGTGGTTACATTACTTTGAAATATACATTACATTTTTGTGTCAACTGATTGCTATCATTATTAGACATCATGTCTACATTGGAACACTTTATTGAGTTAGGGAAATCTCTAGGTAAGACTGGAGATAAGTTGGAGGAGTATGCTACCAGTCAATATGATAAAGCACTTAAAGCTGAGGAAATGAAACAAAAAAGGGAGGAAATGAAACAAGGAAGTGAGGATAGAAAAATGGAAATAGAATTTGAACAAAAGAAACTGCAGATGCAGGTTGAGGAAAAGAGATTCCAATTGAATTGGAAAAACAAAACAGAGAAGCTGAACAAAAGAGATTAGACAAAGAAGCTGATGCTGAGCAGAGAAGATTAGACAGAGAAGCTGAACAAAAGAGATTAGACAAAGAAGCTGAAATAAAGAGATTAGACAAAGAAGCTGAACAAAAGAGATTAGACAAAGAAGCTGAAGCTGAGGAGAAAAGAGCAATAAGAGAACATGAACATCAAAAAGAACTTTTAGCATTTGAGTTAGAAAAGTTGAAATTGACAAACATGAGTAATGTCAATCAGTCATCTAGTGATAAACCCTTTACTTACAAGGTCAAGGTACCAGCGTTCAATTCTGCCAGTGATGATATAACATTCTGGCTTGATAGATTTAAACGTGCTTGTCGAGCTCATAATGTCGATAAATCACAATATGCTAATCAGTTGTCTGAGAATTTAAAAGGTGATTCTCTGACGAGTTTAAGTTTGGTTGAAGAAACTGACAAGGATAATTATGAGGTTATTAGGGCAGCCTTGATAAAGAAATACCAGTTATCTGAAGAAGGTTACCGTATTTTGTTTAAAAGTATGGTACCTGAATCAGGGGTAGAATTCTCAGAATTCATTGCAAGGACACGTCTTACATTTAATCGTTGGGTTGAACTGTCCAAAACAGAAAAGACTTATGAAGCACTTATGGATTTATTGCTCAGGAACAAGATTATGTCAAGCATTAGTAAACCATTCCTTGAATTCCTACATGATCGGAAACCTAAAACACTAAAAGAAATGGAAGAATATTGTACCCAATACGTCATTGCACATCCAGATGTAGCTATTAGCAATACTAAGGTTAAGGAAAGTATGCCAGTTGCATCAGCAACACCATACAACCCTAATTACTCACACAAATTCCAAGGACCTCAAAACAGGTTTAATAAAAAGGGTAACCATAACAGTTATCAGAACCAAGGTAACCAATCATTCCAGGGTTCTTCCTCGAATATCTGGAGACGAGCCGACAGCCCTCGATTCAGGGGTGGTCATAATTATAGAAACTTCCGCAAAGGAAGTCATTATAGAAACTATCCTAGTTTTCTATCATAGAGACAACAAGATCATAATTACAGAGATACTCATAATAATGAATATGATAATAGTTAAAGTTAGTTGCTTATCCTTTACAGGACGTGGCAATCAACCCCAGCTTTTATTGGCTGTTTGTGATTTTTCTAGGCAATTTTATTCATTCAGTAGTTTGCCATTGCTTTCTGAACGGTACGGCGCTTATACCATTGTTAAAAATCCACACAAAGCGATCTGCTACCAAACCGCCTGCAGCAGGTTTCGAACCTGGTATATCTGGATTATGAAACTGCGTTCATATCCATTAGGCCACAGACGCCGACATGATAATAGTAACCAGGGGAATTATGACTCAAACCAAAATAGGGGTTACAATAGAGGAAACAATGATAATTACAGGGGTAATAATAACAGAGGTAGACCCCAATATAAAAAACAAAAATCTCATTATCAGGCAAACTCTGCACAGCAAGAGTCCCATGATGCCTATAAACAAAATAAAGATAATGATGACTCTAACAATATGGCATGTGCCGCTCTCGATTTTGGGAGAGCATCTCAGTGCCCCCAATGCAAAACATTATTCGAACCAACTACGGTGTCCACTTTAATTTGTGGCCATCCTCTTCCCGCGTCAATCGCGCATGATGGAAGAGGTTCTCTTGTCTTACACAAAGGTTTAGTAAATGTTTTAATTGTCTGATGAAGATATATTCATCTTGGTATGCATGTTTTGGTCTTGAGGGACGAAACTCAGATTGGGCAATAAGTAGTCATTATGTGAGTTATCGCTCTTTGTAGCGTTCTTAAAAATAGAACTCGGCGGAGGAATTTAGACTTACTTGAATCTATTCTGTGTTTGGTTAGGAATAGATTGTTCTTGCTTCAGAATGTCTATGGCCCGAATCTATTAAAGAAACGTACTTTTGCTGACTTCGTTCATTTCTAGGCTTAAGATGGGCAGACGTTTACGTGAACTTACCTATGAATATGTCGGGACAACATATTCTCTAGCAGCACTAAATATGTTTATATGCAGCAACTATGAGGACAGAATATAATGATCCTTGTAGAATCATTTATGGTTGATGAACAAAGCTTCGATTGAAGATTTGGCTATACACCCATATAGTGAGGGATGCTCATCCGGGAACCAGCAGCCATTGTGGAGTTCGACTGATTTTTTGGAATTCTACTTATTGTAAATCATTAGCAGAGAACGGGAAAACTTCCTTATTATCAGGTGATGATTGAGAGATCACTATTATAAAGAAATTAACATTATCTTCACAGAGATTTGCTGTAATGTACCTAAAGGAATCTTCGCTATAAGAGATCCTGTTTAGGAGTCAAGTTTGAACAGTATTACTTAATTGACATGCTGGGTCAGTAAGGTCTACTGACTGTATTTATAAACAATGGAAATCTTGGTGTTTACAGATGTTCCATTA
Organism: Oreohelix idahoensis; assembly: GCA_024509875.1. NCBI lineage: Eukaryota > Metazoa > Mollusca > Gastropoda > Stylommatophora > Oreohelicidae > Oreohelix > Oreohelix idahoensis. The sequence goes on from JAMPIV010015508.1 coordinate 273,483, forward strand.
CCAGATTATTCTACCTGAATGCTAATTTAGGACGGTAGTCTATTGATCAACATTATGCTGTCTATGTCGACTCATGTTTCTGTAACTGTGCCCATTTTGTCAAGTGTGTGCGTCCAATTAAGTTATTGAAACGACTACAGTGGTCTGCATTGGTGACTTATCATAATGAGTGAATGAGTGCCCTATACGGGTCAACACACGAACAGTCCACCATTCGCCTTACTCATACTTCACACTCACACTCCATATTTGCATAATCCTGCGTCGGTTGAGTTGACCTTTGCTCCCCCTGGAGCCTCCATCATATTCACCACTGATTTGCGTGAGGAGAATGGAAGCAGTACTTTATAGCATGCCTGGTAACACTGCAGAAATACATTACACCAACACTTTACAGTGGTAACAAAAGGACTTGGTTTTACAGTGGTATACACAGGTGCGATCAAGAAGAAAAAAGAGAGTTATCAATGATCAACTGATAATGTAACGATTGTTCCATCCATATAACGATACAGGCTGCTATTCATCCAGACTGTAGCCTACTGTTTGTTCATGTGTATTCACCACTGCAGAGGTAACAGTTTCTTCATTGCATACGCTATATAGGCTAATTATCCATGTGTGTACTGCTGTGCTGTTACCGTGTATGATATGTGAAGGGTGTGTAGAAACAGTCACTCACCCCACGATAGCTCACGTACGAGTCATGGAGGGTTGAACGCCTTGTGACAGTTAACGAACAGTTTAATTACACCACAACACGGTCACGATAACGTAGACGAAATACAGCATGTTACACAGGTTATAATAGCATACCAAAAAGGATCCACATCATATAATAATAATAATCCATCAAGAATGACTACTGGCAAACGCAGTACCAAGAGTTATAGGCCTCAAATAACATTATGCCTCAGCACTATATAATCCATCCAGAAGACTGCTGACCATCGCAGTACTACTAGTTATAGGCCTCAAATATATGACGTCTCAACACTATTTAGCTCATCCATAAGACTGCTGACACTCGCAGTATTAATAATTATAGGCCTCCAATATATGACGTCTCAACACTATTTAATTCATCCATAAGACTGCTGACACTCGCAGTATTAATGGTTATAGGCCTCCAATATATGACGTCCCAACACTATTTAGTTCATCCATAAGACTGCTGACACTCGCAGTATTAATGGTTATAAGCCTCCAATATATGACGTCTCGACACTATTTAATTCATCCATAAGACTGCTGACACTCGCAGTATTAATAATTATAGGCCTCCAATATATGACGTCTCAGCGCTCTTTAATTCATATACATAAGACTGCTGACACTCACAGTACTAGTAAATAATAGGCCTCCAATATATCTTGGCCTACATAAATCTTGGCCTACATAAATCTTGGCCTACATAAATCGTGGCCTACATAAATCTTGGTCTACACAAATCTTGGCCTACATAAATCTTGGCCTACATAAATCTTGGCCTACACAATATAAGTCGACATATCAAGCACTGTACAGGCTTCCCTCGAAAACACTGGGCTGATTTCTCCAGACACGCCCAGGACACAAACACTTCAAAAAATGTACATAATCTTTAGACACTGGCCTGTATACTCCGAGGCCTAAGAAACATTTCCTTAACTAATACATCTCATCTGCGTCTGGACCTGATGGCATTCCAGCAGAGGCCATCAAAGCAGATATCGACACGGCTACAGAGATGTTATATAAATTACTTGGTAAAGTCTGGGAAAAAGAAGAGATACCAGCAGAATGGAAGGAAGGATATCTGGTTAAGTTGCCTAAGAAGGGAAATCTACAAGAGTGCACAAATTATAGAGGAATAATGTTACTATCAGTGCCAGGAAAGGTATTGAACAGGATTATCCTTGAGAGATTAAAGGAGTCCATAGACAAGAAATTGAGAGATGAACAAGCAGGTTTTCGACAAAACAGATCATGTACAGACCAGATAGCCACTTTGAGAATAATATTTGAACAAAGTCTGGAATGGAATTCACCACTATACATCGGATTTGTGGACTACGAAAAAGCATTTGACAGTGTGGACAGAGAATCACTTTGGAAATTGATGAAGCATTATGGAGTTCCCCTGAAGATCATTAATTTAATAAAGAAAACCTATGAAGACATGACGTGCAGAGTTCTTCATGAAGGACAGCTTACAGAACCATTTGGGATAAGAACAGGAGTGCGACAGGGATGCCTCTTGTCTCCATTTCTTTTCTTGCTGGCAATAGATTGGGTTATGAGATCATCGACAACACACAACAGAAATGGAATCCAGTGGACTCTGACTAAGCAGTTGGATGACCTGGATTTTGCTGATGATTTGGCTCTCCTGTCCCATAACCGTAATCAGATGCAGGACAAATTGAAAACACTCGATGAGAGGTCACAGCAATTGGGTCTGAAAATACATAGGGAAAAGACAAAAATAATGCGAATAAATGCAGGTAATGAAAACAGGGTTGAACTTGAAGAAACGCCAATACAAGATGTAGAATCATACACATATCTTGGTAGTAATATAGATAAAGTTGGAGGGACAGACAGCGATATCAAAATAAGAATACAAAAAGCAAGAGGAGCTTTCATTGCATTGGGAAATATATGGAGATCAAGAGAAATAGGATCCAACACGAAAATAAGAATCTTCAACTCAAATGTGAAGTCAGTCCTATTGTATGGCTCGGAGACATGGAGAACAACAAAGACAACAACCAAAAAGCTACAGACTTTCATAAATGGGTGCTTGCGTAGAATAGAGGGATTAAAATGGTATGACAAGGTTACCAATGTGGAACTGATGACAAGAACTGGACAAGTGCCAGTGGAACAAGAGATGAGAAGAAGACGATGGCGATGGATAGGACACACACTGAGGAAACCTGTTGATAGCATTACAAGGCAGTCCTTGTTCTGGAACCCCCAGGGCAGGAGAGGCAGAGGAAGACCAAGAAGTACATGGAGAAGAGAGTTGGAAACAGAGGTGAAAATGATGAGGAGAACATGGAAAGAACTTGAGATGATGGCACGTGACAGGAGGACTTGGCATGTGTTTGTTGAAGGCCTATGCTCCTTTGGGAGTGGAGGGTTATGAAGAATACATCTCATCTGGGATAATCGCACATAATATATGTCAGCATAAATGCCTGTACACTGGTACACATTGAAAAACACTTTACATCTCCTCAGTGCACTTGCTCGGCACACACTCACCAAAAAAACATTCTCACATTAGCACACCCCAGCCAATCACAAAAGCCTGGGGCTAACTTCCCGAGAACTTTCGCTCACAGCTCAAAAATAGCTTAGAACATTTATCTCACGTGGAACTCCGCCACCGTGACAAGCGTTCTGAATCTCGAAGATTCGAATGGTATACACTCATATATTTTTTTAAATAAATTAACAGCTAGACAACAGCTGTACAAGTGGGATAACCATTATAATCTATTACTCATCCCGGACTTATAACGATTAATGAACTTGCTTAGATTTGGACCTAACACCCACATAACGACACGAATGATCGCACGTCGATTTTTTTTGTTTGTGGTCTAGGTGCTCTCTGCAGTTTTTCCAAGTTCTTGGGGTCAGGGGTCATGTTACCCTGATGTACAGTATGTCCCAAGAATTCCAACTCTTTGCATCCAATACAACATTTTGTTGGTCTAGCAGTTAAGTTCGCTTCCCTAAGCCTATCAAATAACATTTTCAGAGAGTTAATGTGTTCTTCAAATGTCCCTGTGGCGACGAGAATATCATCCATGAAATTCGTGATACATGGATTATTCAAGGGATCAAACAATTTGCGCATCATCCTAGAAAATACACTCGGAGCATTTTTCAGTCCGAATGGCAGCATGTTGAATTCATAATGTCCTTCCGAGGTGCTAAAAGCTAGATAAGGTCTAACTTCGGGCTTCACTGGAATCTGGTAATAGCCTTTGCTAAGATCCACCTTCGAAAAGTATTTTGCCTTGATCAATCTTGCAAATAACTGTTTTGTGTCTGGTAATGGATCCACTTGTCCTTCTGAGACAGCATTCAGTTTTCTGTAATCTATGCACAGTCTATGTTCCCCAGACGGTTTCCTCAACAAAACTACACTGGAGCTAAAAGAAGATTCACTGTGTGAAATAATCCCTTCTTTCAACAAATAATCCATTTCCTCTTTCAATGCCTTCTCCTTCGCGAACGGAACAGAGTAGGCTCTCATACAGATTGGGTTTGAGTCTACCAGCTTCATGTCATACTGTAGCAAATTTGTATGTCCTGGTTTTTCTGTTAATATATCTGTATGTTCCTCCAGAACCTGTTGAACTCTCTCCCTCTGATTTTTAGTCAGGTGCTTACTGACTTTTACTTGTGCAGCTGTCTCACAGGGATGTAATGGGTATTCATGTGAGGTGAGTGGTTCCTTTTTCATTTTAGTTGCTGTGGTAAAGTGGGATGATATAAAATAGTGGTAGGGGGTTTCTGCTTCCTTTTTCATTTTAGTTGCTGGAATATTTGTGATGACTAGTACATACATATAACACTCTATAAGACTATCTTAAATGAGTCAAGTGTAAAGTTTCAAATAGATATGTATTAATTCCTGTCAAATATTAGATATCCTGGTTCAACAACAAAGTGAACCAGGAATCACAATCAAATGTAATCACAGGTTATATGCACACAATTATAAATAGAATCTTTGGATTGACATATTTTATTAGTATTATCCTATGTGTGTAAGTTGTGAAGTAGTACTATGAGGTAATACTGGTTTTGTTTTTCAAGCTATGTTGTTGTTTGTCATCATGACTTCAATTGTTTGATTATCGTGGAAATAGTATTGGGAAAAGTTCACAGTTCCTGTCATTTGAAACAATTTATTGTCCCTCTGTGTTTAATATAATGTCAATTTTAGAGGGGGGCACATAATGTTGAGCTGCTCTGGCCACAGAAGCTTATCTTTCGTGATGGTGGCAGGAAAAGGTCTCCTCTGCTCGATTGCTTCACTGCGTTCTTGAGACACCTCACTGGGCGCTATCTGGACCAAGGAGTATGCTGTCAGCCTCTGGATTCAGCAAAACTCAGACCAGGTGCTGCTTCAATAACATAGGACCACGGTCCCTGAAACAAGAAGGTTGTACCTCCTACTTCAGAACTAATTTATAATCTATTTCCACACTGAGCACAATACATAACAAACACTGAGTTCAGAGCGGTAGGCCAACTGCTAGCTTCATCTGAAAAAATTTACACCAGTATTCTCCTCCCTAATGGTTACTACGCCTCTGCAATTTCAGCTGTAAGTCCTTCTATACAATGAGATAGGTGTCAGTGTACTATTTGGCGATCCCATGCAGTTCTACTTCTCTCCGACAAGTTTTGTTCAGGGTGGAGCAATATCCAGGCCTTGCCTCATGTTTGCTACTGAACCACACACATATACAGACATAAATTATCAATTCACATTCAATTTTCATCACAAAGATATCAAATATGTCAAGCTTACCACAATTCATGGAAATAATAAACAATTACGTTGACTGGCGATGAATATGGCACAATTTCGATCTGCCTATGTCCCAGGCTTTTATTTAGAAAAATATGAGCTGGATCTCAACGCACTGTTTCTTTAGTAAGTTTATTTGAAAATGTGGCACTGAACTGACGCTCCTAATTGACTATATTGGCGGGTCTAACCAATCGGGCCATGTTTACACAGCTTTTCAAAAAAAGTACCCCTACTACCGTTTCCCCTAACAACAAAAAATTAGTATTTGTAGTCCGACTAATCGTGTTTCGCCTTACATTTACTTCTATCCAATCAAATAGGATTTAACATGGTGGCCTATTTCCCGTAAAATGGTGGTTTCAAAACATGCCACTGTGCAATTCTGATTTGGTGTTGTCTGACACCCTCACTATTTTCTTTTGGCTATAATTTGTTAAATATTAGACTAATTGCTTAGCACCTAACATATTCTTTGTCAGCAAGTCCTAAGGCACCCAAATATATAAGTTTTAAGGGAGCTAAGTGGCTGCGTTCAAAATATGTATTTTCTTCTAGGATAGTCGTGCTGTTGCCACCTCCTCACTTCCAAACTTTAGGGTGTCTGCTGTACTGTCAGACTAATGTCAGGAGTTTAGACATAAAACAGTAGAATGTCATGTTTACTAATAAGCATTTTACAGGTTTTTAAACCTAACCCTCGTAGTTGTAGTGTTTTTTATCACTGTCTATCTGAAAAAAAGTTAGTGCCTCATGCCTTCCGCGTGTTGTGGGTGGCATTAATTTTATATCGCGAGACGCGTGTTAGTGTTGCATGCGTTCCTTCGTACATCGCTCTCTCTCTCTTTCTATCCTAAGTCCATCTGTCTTTTCATTACGCAGTGTAAAAAATGAAATTAATGCTAGTATTAATTTAGGTCATTAATCAGCTTGCGTATCTCAAGGTTTTCTAAGAAATACAGTACACGTTGTATTGTTTTTTTGAAACGCGTGTATGCTGCTGTAGGCTTTACTATCAAACGTGAAAGCGTTACAATTTTGCAGACGGAGCATAAAAAGGGGGGTCTCGAGTACAGTCATTGTGACAGCACTGGTCTTTTACCATTCTTCTTTCCTTTGATTGAATTTATTCGTTATGCTTTACATTTACTATTTAATTTATATATGTGGATTTAGAATGTTTCACGACAGTTGCGATAGCCAAGGTCAGTAAGGGGGTGCTTTCCTGGAGTGGTCTGTCCAGATACTTCTTTAAAAGGTTTACATGATATACCTTCTCCATCCCCTTTTTGTCGATTTTATAGTTTGTTCTAGACCCCTTCTCTAGAACCGTATAGGGACCTTGCCATCCAATTTGCAACTTATTCTGGCTGCCGGGTAGTAGAAGAAGCACCTTCTCTCCCACAGCTAATTCTCTGTCCTTTGCTTTCCTATTAAAATACGCTGCATGTTTCTTCCTGGCTTGTCTCAAATTATCATTTGCCAGTTTCCATCCAGCTTTCAGACAAGTGGTCAGCTCGTTCACATATTGATATGATGAGGTAACAGTCTCTTCTGCTTTCTCATCTGTCCAGGTCCTTAATAAGGCTTTCAATGGACCTTTTATTGGCCTCCCAAATAGCAGAGTTGCGGGAGCCATCCCGGTTGAACTATGTGGTACCTCCCGATACGCAAACAACGCGGCGGGCAGAAATTGATCTCACGTATCAGGTTTTTCATATGCCAGCTTTCTCAGGATAGAAATGAGAGTCCCGTTGAACATCTCTACCTGGCCGTTCCCTTGTGGATGGTACGGACTACAATGAAAGTGTCTGGCTTGAAATAGCTTAAAAACTTCTTTCGTTAGTTTCCCCTTGAACTGTGAGACATTATCAGTCAAGATTTGATGCGGGAATCCTAATCTTGTGAATATTGTAAGTAGTGCCTCTGCTACATGTTTCGAATCAATTGATGGCAGGGCTACCGCCTCTCCCCACATAGAACAAGTGTCCACCAGAGTAAGGATGTAACTGTTCCTCCTCTTGGTCCGAGTGAGAGGTCCCACAATATCCACTGCAATCCTCTCAAAAGGTGTTCCCACTATGGAGTTGCAGGAGCAGTCCAATGCTTTGGAGCTACCCTTTGACATTCTGAACAGGATTTGACAAATCTTTTTATATCCTCCGTTATCCCTGGCCAGAAGTAATGTCAAGCTATACGCTGTCCTGTGGCGCTGATCCCCATGTGACCACTGAAGGGAATCGCATGCCCTAGTTCCATCACTTTATCCCTATTTGAAGTGGGAAGAACCAGCTGGTTGTGACCATTTGTTCCAGTTCCGGCCTTCCTGTATATCAATTTGTTCTTCATAAAGTACTCTCCCTTGCTTGGAGGTGTGTGGCATTTGGGCAATTTCTTAAAACATGGCTTGAGTGTCCTATCCTCAGCCTGCGCCTTCCTCATCTCTTCTGGATGAGCATTTATAGGTTCACCTTCTTCCTCCTTCTTCTGTGACCTGGTCTGCACTGTCGCCATGATCACAGGTCTCTCGGGATTCCCCAAGAAGACGTATCTACACCCCAATATCAGAGGGTAGATTGGTTCATCTATCACTGTTGCTCTGATTTCTCCTTCCACATAGCGAGTTTTCACCGTTATCCTTGCGATGGGAAGTGTCATGAGTGGTATGTCCTTAGTCGCCCCTTGTATTTCCACTGTTTCTGTGGTATACTGACTTGGGTCCACTAGGCTAGACCTCACAACTGAATCATAATCCAAACCTGTATCATATAGGCACCTTATGGCGACCCCATTACAAATAACATCCTCACAAACTGGGGGTGATAAGGTTCCTGCTGTCCATTAGGATTAACCTTTAATCTCTGGTTCCCCGATTTCATTGCAGCAATGTTTGAAGGTTTCCTCTTACAAAATTCGGTGTTATGGTTGTCTTTCTTACATCATTTGCACCATTGTTTTCCTTGGTTAAACGGTTTTCTTTCGTTATATTTTTGGTCATTGAACTGTGAGTTTCTATCACGATAATCATTTCTTGGCCTATCAAAGTTTGTCCTACCTTTATTACCTTGTTCTCTGGTATCAAATTTACTAAATTGCTGTGGAGCTTTAAAATTTTCTATGTGCTTCTTTTTAGTGCCACTTACCTCTGCCTGGGCTGCCTGATACCTCTCAGCGACATTTAAAACCTCCCTTGGGAGCCGCGCTAGCGTAGTGGTTACAACACCGCTCTGGCGACCGGGTGATACAGGATCAAACCCGGGCGACGGCATTTGAGGATTTTTCGTCGACCGGGATTTGGACTGGATTAACTCGAGACCTGGCGAGGACATTTGAAGTAGTGTCGTCGACCAGGGACTGGCGGCTCCTGAGCCGACCCAGCTGCAATGGGTACCTCCGAAATCGGCGAGTATTTGCCTGAATGGCGAGGGACACCTGTCTCTGTACAAGAAAAAAGGGATACTCACGTAAAAATCAATGTCAGGTTAGACATAAATAATAACCTGAGATTTCGCCTCGAGTATTAGCGGGCGAACGAAAAAAAAAAAAAAAAAAAAAAACTCCCCCAACCTCTCTGCACCTTGTTCCATGAGAAATTTTCTAAAGTCTGGAGCCATGGACTCTCTTAATTGCTCTATCATGATCATCTCTTTAAGATCTTGGGTCTTCCCCAGAACAGTCAATTTCTCCAAATAGGTTTCCAGTCTGGCAGAGAATTGGTGGTATGTCTCCCCAGACAACAGTTTGGCATTTCTAAACTTCTTACGATAAAATTCACCATTCTTTTCATATCTCAATAACAAAGCCTGCTTTAGCATGTCATAATTGTCTTGGTCGTCTCTATGCATCTTAGCAAAAACTTCATAAGAAGTACCTCTCAGTCCCTGGGATAACATAAGACTCCACCTCTCTCTAACCCATACGTAGTAGCTAATAGTTCGAATCTACTGAGGTACCCCTCGATGTCATCGTCTTTCTCAATAAAATGGTCTAAATGAAACCCCATAGCTGAGGTTGAGGCTCCCTGACTAGGCGTAGCATCTGAGGCAAAAGGGCTGGCACCATTTTCATGAGCATGGCCTTGTAATTCCAGCTCCCTTAGTCGTAATTCGTGCTCCCTTTGCAATCTTCTATCTTCTGCTTCCCTTTCGGCAGTCAATCTCTTATCTTCTAATTAGAGCCTTTTAATCTCCCTATCTGCCTCCAATGCCTTAGCCTCTTTGTCAGCCTCAATCTGCAGCCTCTTAAGTTTTTTATCAGCCTCAATTTGTAACCTCTTCTCTTCAGCTAACCTCCTATCTTCCCTTTCAATATACTTGTCACATTCTGAAGTTACATACTGAATTAAAACTTGACCCTCCATGTTCATCTCCTTCGCCGTCAGCACAGCAGCCGATCTAAATTTTGCTAGATCTGCCATTCTCTAACACAAAATTTAACAATAACTAAGGTAAATCCAAGTATATAATTACTAAGGTAATATATTAATTAATTAATTAATTACCACTGGCTGTGAAGATTCATCAACTTTTATTTTCCACTTTTTATTTAAGGGACACTTTTAAATTTATTCAACTCTGTCCCCACTAGTTTAATTCCCAAACCTGGAGACCCTAATATCTTTGGTAAACTTAATCCCCGGACAAGACCCCAATATTTGTAGTGGTTTTTTATGTTATTGCATGGTTGTTATGTTACCTAGTGTACTGGATGAGGTCAGCTGTGAAGGCTCCTGAGATAAAAGCTTATGTGAGTTACAGAAGGCCCTTCTGCTACCACGTACGACCTCAAACAGACCTATTCTCCTATAATGAGTGTTAGCTACGTTAAAAGTCTAGGGTACTGAAATGTAATGTGTAGGTAATATAATACACATACACACACATGTAATTAATAAGTCTAATAATAATAATAAACTCTATAATACACTGAACTAACACTGGCTGTTATAGTTTAAGTTTGAAAATTTTTTTAATTTATTAGTCCTGAACCAATTGTTTCTTTTGGTCAGAACATATGAATTGATAGGTATTTATCAATTAAATGCATATATATATTGCATAATCAAATATAACTTTTGTACATAGGTATATTATTACAATGGTTAATCTTAATGGTATCTACACTGTCCTGGGAAAACTAGCACTTGATGTTTAGTTGAGGTGGCGTCATCATGCCCAATCTATGCTTACAAAGTTGTTTCCTTGACAGATAGACTGATGTTAATGTTTTTATACAAGTTGTTTTCTTTATTGAGGGTGGAATTAGTTTATGAATCTCCAGCAGGCCAGGTTTGCACTTTACAGGCCTGTAATGATGTAGTACAGAATTCTTGTGGCCCCCTTCCTCTCAGTAGCTGGAGTACAATGTTAGGCTGCACAGACACCCGCTCTTGCACTTCTACAAGAGCATCTGGCACAATCGTAGTGCCAGATCAGAAACTCTGAAACAAAACTTGTGCCATGTGTCAGTACTCTATTTACTGCGCCACTCTTACACACAACACCACAAAACAACAGTACATAGACTGGGTCAGATCTCTCTGACCAACTTAGCACATCTTACCCAGTTGTTATCAAATAGTACCAGTTTCCCACGACTGCATTGCATCCGAAATATGTTCAATAGTTTCCTCTTCTATTCAATAAGGTGGGTAATATGGTCCCACTGATGTCAATAATAGATCCGCCTTCCATAGTCTTAGATAGGTTTTCATATTTTATGTATTTGTCTCTAGGCCCTGGACTGCTGCTGGGGACCTAGAGCAGGCACTTACTTGTCGTAATCATTTTTCATGATATGGCAGTATCAATCACTCAAAATATTAAAATAAACAAGATAAATGCTTTTTTCCCTTACCACAATTCAGAATTGAGAACACAGTTACTTAGGACTAGCAAAACTCAGCTGAGCTGCTGGCTAGATTATGGCGTCCCACGGATTTTTATTTATTTATTTATTCCGGGAAATCACCTCTAGCAGTCAAGAACTGTGTTAATGGACAGTCTTATATAAAATGGCACAAGTGTGCGTCTCTCATTCACTAATATAAATACTTCTGTCCAATCAACGAACTTTCCCTCTAACTTGTTTTCAAATATTCAAACCAAAAGTCAAATTTCAGTCAAATCTCAGTCAAGTGTGTATTATTTTCTGTTGGTCCGTCTGTCTCTACTTGGTTTTCAAAAAAATACACTTTTTTTTTTTTATTAACTACATGCAAAAACTGCACAAACCTGCCTCCCTAAGTTATTTTTAGCTTCTATCCTCCGACTTTGCCCCTCTAGTTCATTGCAGTTTGGGTTTATGTGTTTTGCTCAAGGACGCGTCAAAAAGTATCTTTAGTGAAATATGCACAAAAAACTGTTCGCTAGTCTGATTTGAACAATACGGTCTTTCGTCAATATCTTCCGTGTTATCTGTCCGTCTGTGTAATTAAAAGTATATTATTTCTCTGCTCAAGATGGGCTATCAAACTAGCTAGGTTTTATTTTCATAACTTTATTATTAAAGAAAAACCTACTTTTCTCAAGGTTAGTTTTTGAAATTTGTTTTTGAACCTTCGTCCACGCGTTTGCCGCTTTATTCAAATAAAACACCCAAGTACCGTAAAACGTCCAAGATACGACTGTTTCTAATAAGAGCTAAGGTTGTTTTTCCACCAATTCCTTACATTGTGTCAACTAGTGGCGTGAATTTTTTTCCTTTAAACTACAAATTGCGTCTTTTTGCCTTTTTAGATTCAAACACGTGTTCAGTCATATTTTTTTTCTTTTATCTCCGTTTCCCTCCCGTCTAAAAGGGTAAACCGTTTCGTCTGCATGTCTAACTAGTTAGTTTCAATGGCGGTAGAAAGCGCTGGCGTAGGCGAGAATGTATCCTCGTATCTTACGTATAATTTTCTCCCTACATGTTATCTTACCCGTTATCTTTATAATTGGAGATATTTTAACGTTGTATCACGGTAATATCACCACAGTAATCAACAGCCTACAATAATACTCAACAACCAGTACAGGAACATTACAAACAAACATGCAAGATCAGCTCTTTACGACAATCCCTTTCACCAGTTTCTTTTGATGTGACCAGGTATACCAGCGTTCCTCTCCCCTAATAGTTACAACGCCTCTGCAATTCCAGCAATAATCTGTTGTCCCTACAATAGGATAGGTATTATGCTCCTGATGATAATCCTATATAATTTCGTTGGTCTACACCTCTCTGATAGTCTTTCATATGCTGGATCAATCTCTAGACTCTGTTTTGGGTCTGCCATAGACTCACTTACTTACAGTCGTATGTTAGTATCTCACATTCAAATTTTATTTTAAATAAAATGTTATGAAAATCAATCTTACCACAGATGCAAGGAAATAACACAAGTAAATGATGACTAGGCAATATGGCACATTTTCGATCTGCCCTATGTCCAGGCTTTTCCTATGTTAGAAACTTTTTCCGCCTGCTCTCATCGATCTTGCTTTACACAAAATTTACTTGAAATGGCAGTGAACAGTCCCCGTTTCGTACCAGTGTAGTGGTTTTTAATGTTATTGTGTGGTTGCTATGTTACCTAGTGTACTGGATGAGGTCAGCTGTGAAGGCTCCTGAAGATAAAAGTTTATGTGAGTTACAGAATGCCTTTCTGCTACCACTTATGACCTCAAACAGACTTATTCTGCTATTATGTATGTTAGCTACGTTTAATGTCTAGGGTAATGAAATGTGATGTGTAGGTAATTTAAATACACTGACACACACATGTAAATACTAATTCTAATAATAATAATAAGCTCTATGATCAAATCAACTAACACTGGCTTTAGAAGTTAAATTGTATAATTTTTTTGAATTTATTTATTCCTGAACCAAATTTTCTTCTGGTCAGGACGTATAAAACAATATGTATTTATCAATAAAAATGCATATATATATATATATTGCATAATCAAATGAAAATGTTGTACATAGATGTATGTTTACATTGGTCAATATTAACACTAACTACAGTGTCTTTGGAAAACTAGCACTGGATGTTTAGTCGGGGTGGTGTCATCATACCAGATCTCTGTTTACAATGTTCATTGTCTTTGAAATATTGAACTGAGGTATTGTTTTTCTACACTAGGAATTGGTTTATTTATTTATTTGTGGAACAGTTTGATGAATCTACAGCAGGCCAGGTTCTCAACTTATCTGGCTTATGACGATGCAGTAAAGAATTCAAGTGGCCCACTCCTCACAAGTGCTGGAGTAAAATGATAGGCTTCTTAGGCATCCACTCTTGGACTTCTTCGAGCATCTGGCACTAGCGTTGTGCCAGACCAGAAACTCTGAAACCAAAATTTGTGCCATGTGTCAACACACTGCCTACTGCACCATTTTTTACACACAACAAAGCAAAGCAAAATTTACAAAGATCGGGTCAGATCTCTCTCACCAACTCAACACATCTCACCCAGGTGGTATCAAATAGTACCAGTTTCCCATGACTGCATTGCATCCGAAATATGTTCATTAGTCTCCTCTTCCATCCAATAAGGTGGGTGATATGTTCCCACTGATCTCAAATATAGATATGTCTTCCATAGTCTTGGATATGTTTTCTTATATTATTTGTTTGCCTCTAGGCCCTGAACTGTCGCTGGGGACCTAGAATAAGCACTCACTTGTCGTAATCATTTTTCATGACATGGCAGTATCAATCACTCAAAATATTAAATAAAAGGGTTAATGAATTTTTCCCCTTACCACAATTCAAAATTGAAAACACATTTACGTTGTACTAGCAAATCAGTTGAGCTGCTGGCTAGATTATGGCGTCCCACTGATTTAGGCTCAAGGACGCGTCAAAAGTTATTTTTGTGAGAAGTATGCACAAATAACTGTCGGCTAGTCTGTATTGAACAATACAGTCTTTCGTCAATATCTTCCGTGTTATCTGTCCGTCTTCGTAATTAAAAGTGTATTATTTCTCTGCTAAAGATGGGCTATCAAACTAGCTATTTTTTATTCTCCTAAACTTATTATTAAGAAAAAACCTACTTTTTCAAGGTTAGTTTTGAAATTTGTTTTTGTACCTTCGTTCACGGCGTTTTGCCGCTATACTCAAACTAAAACGACTAATTACCGTAAAACGTCCAAGATACGTCTGTTTCTGACAAGAGCTAAGGTCGTTTTTTGTCCATTTCCTTACATTGTGTCAACTAGTGGAGTAACTTTTTCTTTAAAAAAACTACAAATTGCGTCTTCTAGACTTTAGATTCAAACACGTGTTCAGACCGTCACATTTTTTTCTTTTATCTCCGTTTCCACCCCGTCTAAAAGGCTAGTTCGTTTAGTCTGCATCTTATAACTAGTTAGTTTCAATGGCGCTAGAAAACGCGGGCATGGGCGAGAATGTATCAGCGTATCTTACCTATATTTTTACCCCTACATGTTATTTTACCTATTATCTTTACAAATGGAGGAATTTTAACGTTGCATCACTGTAATTTCACCACAACCAGTATCTACTGCTTTGTCCAATGGGACCATGTTTACATTTATTTTTGAATCTATCGTTTCAAATAACAACTCCCAATATATTTCCAAGGCAAATATATTTTTAGTTTTAGGTCAACCAATCATACTTCGCCTTCCTTTAAAATCCACCCAATCAAATATCCCGTACCTTTTAACCTCATTTACCCAAAGTCTTTTTTTCAAAACATGCCATAAAAAATTACAAGCAGGCATGATCTTTACTTGACAGTCTGGTCGGGTCCACTATAGTATAATGGCTATAATTAGTTAATTAATGGACTATTTGCGTAACTATTACCATATTCTTTGTCAACAAGTCCTAAAGTACACGAATATACAATTTATATGGGACTAGTTGGCTTGGTTCAGAAGTACACAGTTTTTTTTTTCTAAGTTTTTATTTTTTATTTTTAGTCTACTATACGTTCAATTCTTTTCCATGTGCTGTCTTCTCTATTTACGTGATAATTACGTCCTTTGAAATAAGAGCTAAGGTTGTTTTTGTGACACGAGTTGTCTGCATGTTCTAACTTTTTCCTCGTATTTTGGGGAAACCCCTAAGGCAAGGCTTGCCCCTGTGCTAGTATTGGCTTTTAGTTTAAAATCAATGCGAAACGAATTAGCATTTCATCTATCCTTTCCCCTCCTCGTTCCACAATGCATTTTTAGGCACAATTTTCTTAGATCTAGGAAAAGTGATTATGTCAAGGACGAATTTGAAAAATGTGGGTACCGTTTTGTTCGGCTATTCGTTAGCAAATAATCTGAAGGCGTAGGCGATACCTACAGTTCTAGCAGAAAATTCGTTTATACTTTCTTATTTTGCCGTTATGCCCTATATTGTTATATATTAATTTAGATATTGTATTTAGAAATTCACTACACACGGCACCGGGTTGCATTGGTTAAAGTCCAATCTCCTTATATCAGTGGGACCATACTTGCTGCAGTGATGAGAGATCTGTATTATGATCTCGTCCTGGGGAGTCATTATGTGGCCCCGGGTAAGCGAGAATCTCCGATTATTGCCAACGCCAAGCAAAATTTAACAGAGACGAAAAGCGATGGGTTAAAGTCCCTACTTCACGATTCTGCGGCTGCAAAGGCATCCAACATGTTAAGCAATGGGTTTAATTCCCTAGTTAACGCTCCTTCTGCCTTTCCGGTAGACAACATGCTGTGTCATTGGTTCGATTCCCAGTAAACCAGTGAAAACTTATGTGCAGAGGCATACCCACCCCAATCAACGATCGGAGGGGGGAGGCACCCCTCTCGGAGCCAGCCCCCGGGGGTAGATATTCCAATTGCTTACGGGGAACTTTGGAAAACTGCACCGAGAATCTTCTCTCGGGGGCCCCGGTTCGCCCCAGGGAAGCGGCAACTCTTCGTTCTGCTTTGCAGACGGAACCGCCTGTGACAAAGGAACGAGCTCTGATGTTGCAGGGAAGTTGCCAACGGACGCCATCAACTCCCTCAAGGGAGGGCGCTAGTATCTTGTGTCAGAATTATCCTTGAGACGAGGCCATCATATTGTCACGAGTGGTGTTGGAGAGTCTGTCAGTGACCAGACAAAAGCATGAGGGAAGAGTAGAAAATAGAGGAAGTCTGAAATAGCGAATGTGAATGTTGAGTGGGAGTGTGACAATCAGGCGTGCAAAGATGATAAACACTCTTTTACCCTGCCACTCGGACTTATGTAGATGCCAACTCCACTCACCATCTCTTTCTCACCTATCGACAAATTAATAGATATATGAAGTAAGGGACTGATACACCAAGTGGTTTTCACATTCAACAATCACAGATGTACAGGTAGAAGACAATTCAGATCAGCAGCAAATTAGTTTTTTATGGTTATTAAGAGATATATATATATATATATATCTGCACAATGGCTGGAATTAGAATAATCAATCCAAACCAAAAGTGTAAATTCACTAACAATAACCACAAGAATAACACCCTACAACCCCAAACCGAGTTTGGTTTATAACCCAAAATTGCAACCAAGTTGTACACACAAAAAACTCCAAGAATTAAACCAATAGAAAAAGACCCCCAATGGGTACTAGAAATAATAACCACCAAATTCTAATCTATGTCCCCCGTCTTACAATCCCCAGCCTCAAACAGAGGCAACTGCGACTAGGCTACACAAACACAACAAAGTAAACACCCCACAGCAAAAGAACACACAACCCAAAAATTCCCAACAATAATGTAGAGAAGAAAACACCCTCTCAGTACTTAAACAATTAATTAATGTCTGCTACACGTCTTTAAGATAACATCCTCTGTCTGTCGGTGCGGTACTATCCTACGCGCTTGACCCAATTACTTGCAAATTCTTTGCCTTTCCGACGAGGTGAGAATTTAATTAAATCCACTATTGACAAGGTCAGAGGGACATATCCTTTCAGTGTGAATCAATAAATAATGAACGCTAATATCCTGTGGGTTAAAATGAGTCCAAACTCGGATTTGTGCAAGCGATACGCCTTAATATACCCGAGAGACGCGGTCAGTTCAATTGTGACTGGGCGTATAAAGAAACGGCCCACCGGTCTATAACTTAAGACGGAATGAGCGCGCTATTCTGAAAATTGGTAAGCTTGAATATTAATGGTGTCAGAGGTTAAGCAGCTTTAGGAGCATGGGGTATCAGCAGCTGGGTACCGATCTCTACCTTGCGGGAACTGGGTTTTAGGATTTAACCACTAGTCCCCTGTAAAGTCTTGTTCTTTCCACTCTGTAAAGTTGCTTTCACACACACACTGTAAAGTATCAGTCTGTCTGCTCTGTAAGGAAGAGTGGTGTGTTGTTGAGATCAGGCATGCTCCAGTCTACCCAGCTGTAAATGGGTAACTCACCCTAGTCCTGAGTTAGGTAAGGCAAAGGCTCCAGGGGAAGCAGGCCCTAAACTTGGTCACTTCAGCCGACGCAGGATGGTGTATGTATGAAGTAGAAGTGTAGAGTGTGATTACCGCGAATGGTGTACTGTTCGTGTGCTGACCAATATAACCACTCACACTTGTGTCTACAAGGCACCAATGCAGACTGCTGGAATCTTAGTTTACTCAATTTATTCAGACGTACACACTGGGACATACGAGTACATCATGGTTCGTTGACATATCAATTTGTAGGTATACATAGCAGATCTGAAGTCATGACACCTTCAGAAATAATGGACAGTACATCAAAAGTTCAATGTCATGATACATTATGGCCGCATCTCCCTATCTGACTAAACGCGTCAGTGAAAGCAGATCGATAAATAACTAAAGTTACTTGACGTCCATAGTTTGTAGTATATATTATGAAACCACGAAAGGGGGTTTCTAGCAAGATTGAGATCTCCCTGTCACTGTCCGATAATAAGATAAATAATCTGTTCTCTTGGCAGTGATCAAAACATATGATGACTGAAATCCAACATGGCTGCCTCCCTGAGTTGTCGTTCACTCATTCATAGGAAGGAGAATATAAGCCAGAGTTAATTTATAATGGTTATATAAATGATTTCGTAAATGTTTCCATACAGCTCTACGGTGATCAGGTTAATTTCACGTAGCCATAACCGCTGCAGGAAAATCTGTCATCTTCGTCGATACCAAACACGACACTAGCATAACGAAGCACCAAAAGTCAAGCTAGGCCTAACCGACGAGAGATCATCAAAAATAGGAGCTGGGTTTACCTGGAGTCCGAATCATCTATATACTGACATAAGGAGAGTCTCTAACACAAACTATCGTAGAGACACCATCTCCTTCAGAAGAAAAACCACGTCGTAAGACATTTTTTTCTGACGAAAGGACCAGCTCTTGAAAAACGTACCCCGCCATTTGTAAGCGGTACATCGGAACTCATCACGACTTGTCAAGACAACTCATACTTCCGCTAGCAAGAATCTAGTCCCTCCTACCCATCCAAAATATACAATATAGGACTGATTCTACTTGTACTAATAATATGTAATACATATGAATTCAGGCCATAAACACAATAAGCAAATTAATATATTTTCTGGCCCTAAAAAATAAGTACAAACGCAAGCGCAATATCCTTGCGCTGGATCAATATCCAGAACGATTACTCCTATAATCAAAAGTGTGAATCAAACATGGATTATCTCGCTTTTACCATAAACAGCATTTTCATACACAAATGAATGCATGTCTATATTTTTCCCATATTAAATAGCCATATCGATTTTTGTAAAATGTGCGTCAAAATATGCACGCAACATCCCCACTCGAGAACTCGATCCAGGCGATGATATCAGACCTGTGACTAAAAGCTGGGTCCAGGTTTGTCCTCGGTAGCGTGTGGAATTTTGCCTTCTCTGCGAAAAGTAAGAAAATCCACTAACACCAACAGTAGCTGGGCGAATCTGCCCAATAAAGATGACACGTCCACTCTACTAGAATTTCTGGAGCATTAAGTGCCAGACAACTAAAGAATAGAGATTATATAGTGACTCTCACGCCCCAGATGTCCAGGACACCTGCGTTTTTGAGTGACTCTTTCGTCGGGGTTGGGACATAATGTGACGCAACCAATGCGGAACTCTGAGACGTGTTCCGCGGACAAAAACCGAGTTAAAAGATAGAGACAACCATTTCCAGCGTAATTGGTTTTACCCGTGGGCACACGAAAGGCGAGGGCTATCCCGGGTGTCAAAGGCCAGAGAAAGTTTGCCGCTTGTCTCCCAGAAACCGAGTGCCAGGTTTTAGCCCGTGGTCAAAGAACTCTGAGAAAGATGCCGCCTACCGCGACAGAAAGTCCTGGACGCGTCAATTATTTCTCCTGCCAACATTAAAGAACAAGGGGAGTGAACCTGTCCGATTAAAAATGACAGGCCAGTTACCAATCTTTACAACTATGCAGTGTCAAAGTTTTAAATCTGTTCTGTTCTCTTGTGTTTTCTGTGTGTATATTAGCGCAAATATTTTGTGGTCATACTGTCTGCCTTCGTGTATTTATTTGTTTCTACAAATCCAAACTAGGTGTCTGAATTCAGCTAAAAGAGTTAGTAGTTTGAGTTCTGTTTGTCTCGGCGTCTTTGGTAAAGTATTAAGCATAATGGCTCGGTACATATTGGGTGTTTGCTGTGTATTGGAAGCTATTATTCTTTTTAGTTTGTTTAGGGTAGGGACCACTGTGCTACATGTGTAAAACAGGTGGTCTTCTTTTTTCTGTTATGTTGCCACTGCATAACTTGCATTTTGGCGCTGTTCTCCGTGCCTTTATTGATAATTTATCAGCAATGGGTGTCATATTGTAAAGTAGTCTAAATATAATTTCTTTGGTTTGTGGTTTAACGTTTATTGCGTGAATGTTCGTGATAAGGGTGGAATTAGGATGCCGTCAAATTACCACCTCTATCGACACCAGGTATTACAATGCAAGATGTGGGTGTCTTATCTGGTTTAGATTGTTGCTGTGTGTGTTGCAGTAGAACAGTTCACAGGTACACCAGACCCATAGATATATAACTAGTTCAGGTATAAAGATACCGGTGACTTAATCCTACAAACGACAACCTAGATGATAGCCTAAAGTTCGATACAAAGTCGAGACATGCGCTAATCAGTCCATTTTTCAACTGCCCGACCTGGGCGGAACAACAAACGACAACCAAGTCGAGACATGCGCAGAGTGACAATCTCTGAGTCGCTGTTCACAATAAGACAATTCTAAGAACATTCGAGATAAAAGTCTTACACAGTCGCGCCTTTTATGGACATGAACAGAAGCGTTAAGAAAGGTTTCAAACATCTACAACAGTTGACTGATACTACCAAATAAGGAGATATGGTCACGCTTCGTTCAAGACATTATAGACCGAACGTGTCTCTATACAAGAGAAGGTAAACTCATAAAAAATAGCAGTATCGATATATCGGATTCTGTCCCTTTGACCATAAAATATATATAACATGCATTTCAGTCAAATAATGATCATACATACGAAAAACGATCATACAAAGACTTTGGAAAAAAGTAATTATTTGTGCGTAACAGTTCGTAAAGCTCTGTGTGTAGTCGGTTATGAAAAAGTTGTAACCTCTTTTTATTCTTGTACTCAAGGGTGGTTCCTGTGCTCTTACTAGAAGTTTTTGGATTTGAGATGTCAAAAGTGGCGGTGGTTTTTCTCTCGTCTGACTGCAGACGTGCTGAGAGGGTTTGTGCTGTGGGGTAAAGTTTTTCAGCTTACGGTTTTTCTGTGTACTGTGGGTTTTCGTACCACGATAAATTGATTAAATGATGGCAGCACTGTGACGTATGAAAATTGAGCCTCTCTTTAATCCCTCAGTCACCCCTTTCTCTCTTACAACTAAACAACTCGAGTGGAATTCCCACGCTTGCTGGTTGGTATGCAATAAGTTATCGTGCTTGCAGCCACGACATTCGCCCTTTGTTGTCTTCTCTCTCGGGCTATTAAAATAAAACTATTTCGGTATCTCTTACTGACATTCCTTCAAGAGGCGGGCCACCGGCGGTCACGTTACGACGTCAGAGCCGAGATCTGAAACCTCTGATTAACACCTGATAGTAGAATGGACGTTGAATTCGCTCGAGGTGCGATTTTGCCAGACATGGGCGAGATCGGGCCGATTCAGTATATATGTGCAGTCTCCTAAAACTCATTATCAGTCTGCCGCAGGAATTGTTGATATCTGCTAGCGAACTATTGGAGTTTTATATATAGAGAATTTCTTAGATTCGTATAGAGTGTCAGTTTCCTGCATGGCGGTAATCATAACATATATTAGAAATTTGAGTGTCTTAACGTGTTAAAGTTTTTCCCTGGAATTTCTGTGTTTATGAAATAAGCATATTAAAAAACTTATAGCAAATTGTTCCAGCTGTAATAAGTAAATTTAATTTCTTGTCATTCCTCTTTTAATTAATATATCCCTAGGCAATAGATAATTATCCAGAAAAAAAAGAATACTTCGGTCCATAACCGGCGCTCAACCCCAGAGAGAAACAAAGAAAAAAACACAGATAGGAGATCCTTTGCTTATCCTTATGGTTTTTCTAACAGTGTACCCACCAGACATTTCCTTAAATATTGGACTACTGTGTGCTGCCCATGGTGACAATTTCGATCGCGATATATATATTTCTACATGCACTACATGACGTGAACTTTGACACATAAAATTAGCACTATCTAAGCGGGCGTTCCCCATTAGGAAAATTAATCATTCTTTGAGGAACGGGGGCTCCCTTGGATCAGCACCACCAACGAAATATGTCAAAGATACACAGCTGTTACATACAAGAGTAGTCGGTAAGTGTGATTGAATGTGGCCACAGACTGACAGATTGTAAGAAAGAGAAATGAATATTTCATATTTTGTATAATCATTTTACTCCCATCTGTCTTTTTGGGTTCACTGCTACTGTTATATTATTTTTTTCCCAGGATAGATTAACAAAAGACTTTGTTCTTTCTTTTATCGTATATCCCTTTACTTTTGTATTAACTTTAATCTTTTCGGTTAAGTACCTCTGTTGGGATCTACTTTGGGGTTCTTTTACCAGAGAGGAGGGCCTATTGGGTTAATAATTTGTCTTGCATTTTTGTGTCTGTAAACTATACTTTCTGATGATTGATGTTGTGATTTTTTTCTAGAGACAATAAACAAAATACACCTTAAGTTATCTTTTTTGTCAACCCCTGCCCATTATATGTTATCCATAGCTTGGTTCACGTCTGTATGTATTATGTCACAGAATTGTGTATATGTAAGTGGAGTGTAACTCGTTTATATGTACCAGGAGAGAAAGTGCGTCTAGTTAAATATTGTCGTAAGATAGGCTGGATTAGAGCAATTAACAAATCCAGAGACTGTCCTTTATCTTACACTCTCACCATTGTGAAAAGTAAAGCTATTTCTTACCCCTTATTATCACATAGTTTACCATTATCACCTCTGCTCAGACGGGACCTTAAACATCTTCAACCTATCTTAATAAAATATACGACATAAATGGTCGGCTCGTCGCGGGATTAAGATCTAAGTTTGAGTCTAGATAAATGTCTAAAGTCTGATACTGAATCAGAAGTTTCATCTAGATAGAGTGTGTTGTGACTTTGTCTTGTGATTTAAGGAATAAATAATTACCCCCTAGACAACGCTCTTAGTTACTGGGTGTTTGACCATACACACATATAGGATTTTTTTCTTTCCACAGCAATAGAGGTACGGGAAACTTGTTTTTTAATAATCTTTGTTAGATAGATGATATTTGGTAATTTTGTAACAGACTGCTAGTTTGCGTGATTGTTTATCAATCACTAGGGGTTTTTTTAAGCAGCAGAGTTGAGCTAAGCACAGGACGGCTTGTTCTGACTTTTTAGTCAAGTTAATAACGTCCCTTCTCTTAACT
The DNA here is from genome assembly GCA_024509875.1 of Oreohelix idahoensis. Lineage (NCBI taxonomy): Eukaryota > Metazoa > Mollusca > Gastropoda > Stylommatophora > Oreohelicidae > Oreohelix > Oreohelix idahoensis. The sequence continues at coordinate 296,959 of JAMPIV010015508.1, forward strand.
GACTTCGGTGGGCGAGTTTTCGGGTGGAGTTTAATTTTTTTGAGGAAATTTGTTTCCTTAACTTGTTTTAAAAAAAAATAATAATAAAAATATTTTTTCTCCACCGTTAGTAATAGTAGTTTTTCCAGGTTATCTGATCTACCACTTTTTGGATTAAATCATCTGTATTAAGAGCCTAGTTGCCAGAGATAACAGCGATAGATTAGTAAACTGATAACAGGAGGAGGTATCTCAGGGTAAATAATAACATCTTTGTTGGTTTTTTTCGTAAGCGGCTAAGGATATCGTTTTTCTCCTTCTTTTCTTCTTCTTTCCTCGGGTTTGTGGCATTCAGTTCTTTAACATGGCTGAGCGTGTAAAACTTAGGACTATGCTGAGAGATGAAGCAAGGGAGACAGGATTGCAAGAAGAGGAAGTGACCGCATTCGTCAACACAGAACTTGACTGATATGACGCGGAGCAGAAAGTAGCAGAAGCTAGAGAGAAGGAAGATAAAGCGGAGAGGAAAGAAGCGGAAGAGCGTCAATCTCTATTAGAGCAGAAGAAAATTGAAGCAGAGATGGAAGCTCGCAGGGCAAACGAAAGAGAGAAGGAGAGACAATACGAGGAACGAGAGAAGGAGAGACAGCACGAGTTGGCGCTTAAGGCTCTAGAAGTCCAAAGTCGCGGGGCTCCCTCTACTTCCACCAATATAGAGCCGTCATCTCCCCATTCATCTTTAACTGATCAACCCAGCACTCATTCTCCCCAACTCACATCTATGTCTTTCGCCCTGGAACCCTTCCCAAGCCGTAATGAGAAAATTGACTCGTTTCTAGAAAAATTTGAGAGAATTGCAAATCTGTACGGGTTAGAGAGCTCCCGGTGGTGCCTAAAGCTTTCACAGGCTTTGAAAGGTAGTGAAGTCTACGTGAAACTGGGAAGCAGTCAAGACAACTACGACATGCTAAAGAAGACTTTACTGGAGCGTTTCGAAATGAACGCTCGCAAGTTTATGCAAATGTTCAGAAACAGCAGAAAGGAGAGCACTGAAAAAAATTCAGCAGTTTTCTTCACGGCTGAAGGGATATTTGACAAAGTGCATGGAGCTTCCGAGCTCCCTCTCACCTACCAAGGTCTTGAGGAGTTCGTTCTTATCGAACAAATAAAAACCACTTTGTCAAGTGAAACCCGTAGATTCCTGGCTGAACAAGGCGCAGTCAAGTTAGATGACATTCTCAGTAAGTCTGAACAGTACATAAACGCTATGGCCGAGCTTCCCAGCACCAAACGCAAACAGACAGATGAGCCTGCTCGAAAAAATAATCTAGAACATTCTTACCATCACCATAACCAAAGAGAAGCCGTACCACAACATTCTCCCCAGGAAAAATCGAAATTCTTCACAACCAGATATCCCACCCATAACAATCCGGATCAACCCAACCGTCCTACGTGGCAGCGCGGCCAGAAAAGACTGGGTTACAAAGGGAAAACCCATGCGCACAGGACATCTGATCAGGGCAAGCACACCGGGCCCAATCGCATCGGATGCTTGCAAACAGCCTCGCAAGGAAGAATCAATGTCAGTGATTCTCAACCTGAGGGGAAGAGGCCCTGAACGCGAGGAAGTGTTATTTTGAACGTGACTTCAACATCTTGTCTTTTTGATACGGGTTTATCCTTTGACTGTATAGTCGCAAGGCACCTGGTCAAACCCGGTCAAGAGACAGAAGACACCGTCAAACTATGTGGAGTTTTCAAGAGTGATGCACCCAGGACGCTTCCCATCGCACTGGTGGAAATACACTCTGATTTTGTCAGAGGTGTTATCAAAGCGGCCATTATGGACGATCCTTTCTACCCATTTATACTTGTTTATTGTGAGACGGAAAGAGCCAATTTTGGCAGCAGTAACCACCAGAGGGCAAGCCCAGAAGGAACGGGAGCCGGCGCCAACCTTGTTACCTATGGAACTAAAAGAGGCGCAACAAAAGGACCCTACCTTGGAGCCCTGCTTTAGGAAACTGCCCATGGCTAAGGACCCCAGTTTCAACGGAGACATCATCTCTAAGGATGGTGTACTGTATCGCAGAACGGGCAAACCTGATCAAGGGGATAACCAGCTCCTAGTACCGAAACAGTACAGAGACCAAATCTTAGAAATGGGGCACTCTCTTCCCTTTAGCGGACATATGGGACAAAATGCCACTATTCAGCGAATACAGAATCACTACTGGTGGCCAGGAATTAACTCTGATATTATCAGGTACGTGAAATCCTGCGCCCAGTGCCAACGTGTGGCACCCAAGCATTGGACACCCCCGGTTCCCATGGGTGAAATGCCAGTAGTGGGGACTCCATTTGAACGGGTTGCTGTCGACATTGTTGGACCCTTAGAAAGGACTAAACCAAGGAACAGGTTTATCCTGACCTTAGTCGACACATGCACTATGTGGGCAGAAGCTATACCGCTAACATGCACGGATTCCAAGCAATTCGCAGAAGCCCTCGTGCAAATTTTTATACGGTTGGGATTCCCTCAACAAGTTTTGACGGATAACGGATCCCAATTCCGTAGCCTGTTAATGGAGGAGATCTTTAAGATCTTGAGGGCCAAACACATCCACACAAGCCCCTACCATCCGGCCTGAAATGGGATCGTGGAGCGCTTCAACGGCAACCTCACCATGATGTTACGTAAGCTGGGACAAGAGAAACCTGAAGATTGGGACCTTTTCATTCCCGCTGCCTTATTCGCCTACAGGGAGGTCCCCCAGGCATCTACAGGATTTCCACCAGCTACACTTTTATTCGGTAAAACTATAAAGGGGCCGCTAGAGGCCTTACTTCGCTCCCTGACAGACCAGATTGCTGACGAGACAGTCGTCTCTGCAAGCAAATATGTATCGGAGCTCAAGAAACGGTTACAACTAAGATGGGACCTAGCAACAACCAACCTTAAGAAAGCACGTGGAAAGCACGCTCAACGATACAATAAAGCAGCGAAAGAGAGAGAACTCCAACCAGGGGAGAAGGATTTGTTGCTACTTCCAACCGGAAACAAAAAACTTCGCATCGGATGGCAAGGGCCGTTTACCGTCCTTAAAAAGATCTCCAGCACTAACTACAAGATCTCTATTAAAGGAAAGGAGAAGGTCTACCACGTAAATCTGCTAAAGAAATACTTGGAAAGACCGGTGCCGTCCTCCGAACATCTCCTGGCGGTCGCCATAGCGACGGAAGATGCGGAAGAGGACGATAGTTGCATGGAGTATCCATTGCAACAAACGGAATCTTTCAAAGATGTCAAATTCGGCGAAAATCTCTCGGAAGCAGAACAGACAGAAACCAGGGCGCTACTGAAACAGTACACTGCAGTCTTAACGGATGTACCTGGTCGAACAAATCTCATAGAATTCGATATGAAAATGACCAACGAGTCCCCTGTCGAGCCAGAGTTTACCCCATTCCGAACGCTAAAGCTGATACACTACGCGGAGAGATAGCTACATCAAGCAGAAATTATCAGTGAGTCTACCTCTCCTTACAGTTCGAGTGTAGTACTGTTACAGAAGCTCAATAAGGAAGTTCGGCTGTGCATAGATTACCGTTTACTTAACACAGTAACGGAATTCCAGCCCGAACCTCTACAGAGCGCTTCTGAGCTGTTCACTAAGCTTAGCAAGGCAAGAATTTTCTCAAAGTTTGACTTGAGTAAAGGTTACTACCAAATACCAGTCAAGGAGGAAGTTAAGCCTTTGTTAGCTTTTAGCTCCAGTGAATGACACTACACTTTCAACGTAATGCCGTTCGGATTGCACAACACACGATGAGTCTTCACCAAAATGATGAGGATGCTTTTAGAACCCTTGCAAAGTCCCCATATCCATAATTTTATGGATGACATATTAATTGCATCGGAAAACTATGATGAACATTTTGCTACGGTTACTATGCTCTTCAGGAGACTACATGAAACTGGTCTCACAGCCAGACCTAGCAAATGTCTCATCGGATTTCAAAAGCTAGACTTCCTGGGACATACCATTTTTCAAGGCTGCATGTGGCCAGTTACCAAGGACATTGAGAAAATAGTTGCAGTAAAAAGACCCCGAGCGAAGAAAGACACCCGTTCTTGTCTATCACTGTGTGCTTACTATCAGAAATTTATCAAGAATTTCAACGGGCTAACGGCACCCCTTACTGACCTTACAAAAAAGGCGCCCGGACAAGGTTATTTGGGATTCGAAGTGCTAACAAGCTTACGTCACTTTAAAAGGTCAATTGTCTGAATACCCCATTTTGAGACTACCTGACCTCAAGAAACCTTTTATATTGCCTTTTTGACGGCTCGGGTCATGGCATCGGGTCAACCCTGCTCCAAGCAGATGACACCGATCCGAATCTGTTATTTCCAGTTGCGTATGGCAGCCGTAAACTGAATGCTGCAGAACGTAACTATTCCACCGTCAAAAGAGAGTGTCTAGCACTTGTTCATGGCATAGGGAAATACCATGAATATCTTTACGGAGTAACATTCACGGTGCAAACAGACCACGCTCCTTTAGCTTTTCTGGAGCGAATAAGGAATTCAACGCGAGGATCATGCGCTGGGCCTTGCTATTAAGCGTGTACTCTTTCAAAGTGGAATACATTCTGGGAAAACAGAACGTGGGAGCAGATTTTATGAGTAGAAATTGGAGCACGGAAGAGGAGGTGGAAAGCGAAAAAAAAACAATCACCTGCAAGTTACTGATCAAGAGAGCTCCATTGTCATAAATGAAACATGAAAAAAAATGGTTTCATGTCTTCAAGAGGAGACGAACTGTGACGTATGAAAATCGAGCCTCTCTTTAATCCCTCAGTCACCCCTTTCTCTCTTACAACTAAACAACTCGAGTGGAATTCCCACGTGTAGCGAAATGTTTTTTGTTTTAGAGGGAGAAAGTGTAAGTATGACAGACTTGATGGAAGAATAAAAGATAATCTCTAGAGGAAACTCTTCCAGACTGCAGGTTGAATGCACAGTCTCTCCTCGGGAATTAGTCCACTCAAAAAAACTTTCTAAGAGAATTCTGGTGAAACTAAACAGGATATTCTCTAGGCGATAAATTCTATATCTGATATCCTACAAAGGAATATGTATAGTATGTATAGATGGATAAGAGATTTGGTGCCCAGCCACATTAAAAATATCCCGACCCAATAGTGATTATTAATTATGGCTCTGCCCCCAGGTTGTAGATTTATGTTACTAAAACTATACAACCCAATTAAATATTACAAAGAAAATAACAACAGACTCGGTTATGTAAAGTTTACAAAAATGAAAATAGAATCTCACAATATATTCAAATATACAACTATATGTTCCCTAATCTATGAATGGTTCTGAACCATGTCAGAATTAACTTGTCATCATTGGACAAAAGGGAATATTTTTTAGTGGTTCTGCTGGCATGTTCAGATACTCATCTCAAATGCTGATGTAGTCTTGTTGCCAGGGGTTCAATATGTCCCAGCACTCCAGGTCCCGCAAGTTCTTTTTAGGGTTTCAGAGGATGGCAAGTTGCTTTCTCCGTCTTGACTCAGGGCGCATCACCAGCTGGGATGGATTAAGTCTGCCCTTGAGAACACTGCTTATGGTTTAGTCTTCTGGTATGACAACCTGATAGGACTGGATTGACAAACAATTTGAGCTCCATTAGTAATCTTGCCAGAGAAGTCATTTCCCATATCTGCTGGGCGCTAATCGTCCATCAGAAATCTAACAAATATTCATAGCTAACATCAATAACAAAGTGCTATTTATTATCTAGGAAATACTATAGCATAACTGATGTTATAAGCAAACAGGTGGATCTCAACCTATATCTGGCTTCCAGCTTGTTTACCGCAGTGATTTCCAGCATATGAGCTGTTAGCTTCACCAACTGTGAAGTTTGGGGCAGTGGTCATCAAAAGTTTTAGAACCACTGGTCTACATTGTGCCCATAGAGCAGTAAATTCAAGGTGAGGTCACTGTCAACCATGGTTTGAGAACCACTGGGTAATAGTTATCTATTCTGCTGTAACATGTTGGGGTGTCATTGTTGCCAAGGTTTGAGAACCACTGAATTACAAGTCAGTCAACATATTCATTTATGAAATTTGGCTATAGTGCTGTTGCCCATTATTACATAGTTCTAAGTTTATGTGATAGGCATTCATATACCTTGATAATACCATCATAACATAGGATAAATGCACATTAACACATAAAAATATAATAAGGATATTTGCAGAAATCAGTTCAGGATTAAAATATGACAAGGATAATCATGGCTGAAATCATACAGTAGAATCAGTAGAAATCCTTCAGTATAAAACAGGACAAGGGTAGTTCACACATGAAACTTTCAGCATACATAATGTTGTTGTCTCCTGTACAAAATCAAGGATATTAATTTCTGTCACAGTGAAAAACAAAAGATACTGACATGATATGTTGTAGATAAACATATGATTAATTCATGTTATACATATAACAATATAGATCACTTACTCGCTCAGGCAAGCACCATTTCTGTGTTAAAATTGGACCGTTCCCCTCTGCAATTAATTGCCTAGACCAGACTATCTTGTCCAGGCCGGGCGGTCTGCCGGCTAGTGAAAGAATGCTCTTCGAGAATATGCCCGCGCTTTGAGAATAGCGCCAAAATTCCGGTTCTGTTTGGTGGCCTTAATTTGCATACGTGAGGGGTGGGCGCCTGACCTAATTTTGACATTACGTTTCATCCCCCAACACACACAAACTGGCCGGCATGTGGCGGTAATAGGTTCGCAGCGAAGCGTCAGTGACTTTTTGCCAGTGAAACATAGAACAAAGGAATTTATTTTCCGTAGCAAATGGGAGATCTCCTGCGGTGTTTTGACGAGAGGTAAATATTCTAGAGAATTTACAGGAAAGGAATGTTTTGATATGAGAAAAGATTGACAGAGAAAAAAGAAGGCGAATACACTTCGTGACACCACGCTTGCTGGTTGGTATGCAAGAAGTTATCGTGCTAGCAGCCACGACATTCGCCCTTTGTTGTCTTCTCTCTCGGGCTATTAAAATAAAACTATTTCGGTATCTCTTACTGACATTCCTTCAAGAGGCGGGCCACCGGCGGTCACGTTACGACGTCAGAGCCGAGATCTGAAACTTCTGATTAACACCTGATAGTAGAATGGACGTTGAATTCGCTCGAGGTGCGATTTTGCCAGACAGAGATCGGGCCAATTCAGTATATATGTGCAGTCTCCTAAAACTCAGTATCAGTCTGCCGCAGGAATTGTTGATATTTGCTAGCGCGAACTATTGGAGTTTTATATAGAGAGAATTTCTTAGATTCGTGGAGAGTGTCAGTTTCCTGCATGGCGGTAATCATAATATATATTAGAGATTTGAGTGTCTTAACGTGTTAAAGTTTTTCCCTGGAATTTCTGTGTATATTAAATAAGCATATTAAATAACTTATAGCAAATGGTTCCAGCTGTAATAATTAAATTTAATTTCTTGTCATTCCACTTTTAATTAATATATCCCTAGGCAATTGATAATTAGAGATAAATCTACTTTTATTCATCATGCGTAATTTTGTGAATTACTAGAGTTTATATCTCGTGTTAAAGCGCGATAATATTAGCTTGACTCTTGTGGGTTAAAATATAATTTAATACCGGAGTGATCTAGAAGTCTTACCTAACGCGTTTGAGATTATAATATTGATATCATTGTTAAAATGTTTGTTTCTTTCACCTCTAGCGATCACAACACTTGCGATCTAGCGGTTTGAATAGCTCCAGAAACATTCTTAAAATATTATCGGGTCTTAGATTTTGACCTATGCGGTCCTCTTGCTTTCTTCCAGAGAGAGAGTTCCCACATATAAACTTTAAGAATAAGATCTTAAACTGGACAAGAAATTACCCAGATTGTTTACAGCAAATCTGATCCGCTTGTGGCGGCGAAATATCTATATAACATTTGTTTCAGAATACTGACTATCGTGGTTTTTCTTTTCTCGAGTTGATTTATCCAGAAAAAAGAATACTTCGGTCCATAACCGGCGCTCAACCCCAGAGAGAAACAAGGAAAAAAACACAGATAGGAGTTCCTTTGCTTATCCTTATTGGTTTTTCTAACAGTGTACCCACCAGACATTTTCTTAAATATCGGACTACTGTGTGCTGCCCATGGTGAACATTTCGATCGCGATATATATATTTCTACATGCACTTCCTGACGTGAACTTTGACACATAAAATTAGCACTATCTAAGCGGGCGTTCACCATTAGGAAAATTAATCATTCTTTGAGGAACTGGGGCTCCCTTGGATCACCACCACCCATGAAATATGTCAAAGATACACAGCTGTTACATGCAAGAGTAGACGGTAAGTGTATTGAATGTGGCCACAGACTGACAGATTGTAAGAAAGAGAAATGAATATGTCATATTTTGTATAATCATTTTACTCCTTTCTGTCTTTTCGGGTTCACTAATACTGTTATATTATTTTTTTCCCAGGATAGATTAACTATAGACTTTGTTCTTTCTTTTATCGTATATCCCTTTACTTTTGTATTAACTTTAATCTTTTGGATTAAGTACCTCTGTTGGGATCTACTTTGAGGTTCCTTTACCAGAGAGGAGGGCCTATTGGGTTAATAATTTGTCTTGCAATTTGTGTCTGTAAACTATACTTTCTGATGATTGATGTTGTGATTTTTTTTTCTAGAGACAATAAACATAATACACCTTAAGTTATCGTGTTGGTCAACCCCAGCCCATTATATGTTATCCATAGCTTGGTTCACGTCTGTACGTATTATGTCACAGAATTGTGTATATGTAAGTGGAGTGTAACTCGTATATATGTACCAGGAGAGAAAGTGCGTCTAGTTAAATATTGTCGTAAGATATGCTGGATTAGAGCAATTACTCAATCCGGAGACTGTCCTTTATCTTACACTCTCACCATTGTGAAAAGTAAAGCTATTTCTTACCCCTTATTATCACATAGTTTACCATTATCACCTCTGCTCAGACGGGACCTTAAACATCTTCAACCTATCTTAATAAAATCTACGACAAGCACCAATAATTCCAGAATTTGTGATTAATATGGCAGAAGATCTGAAAAGCCTGTAACCCACTTCTGTTCGAAATATTAAAATCAACAAATAACAATTTGGGAAATTAATGGATAGGAATATAGAGATATATGGGCTGTATAAAACAAGATAAGATAGAACAGTATGGATAATATATAAGCCGAGGATGAGAAAGGGAAAGTTTCAGTCAACGCACAGATCGGGTGTAAACGCTGCCTCAGGAAAAAAAAATTCAGCCGGATTATAGGCTGTGACGTCAGTGCTCTCCGATACGTCTGCCAGAGTCTTATAAAGAGTGGATCGTAAACTGAAAGAACGCACACTGAAATTAGGTTTGAGACATACTGACGGCAGAGATCGCCACTACGCTAATACCATCTGAATTGTGAGCGAATCGCCAGAAGTTTCAGTCAAGTGTCTGGAGTCTGAGGGTAAGCGAAATTATGAAACTATCATGTATAATAATTTTTTTTTTTGTTATTTCAGGTTCGTATAGACTTCACAAAATATATGCACGTAGAATATTCATTGATATATGTAATGTTAATTTTAGTATGATCTAAACATGTGCATTGTGGATGATTGTTGCTGATACAAAAATTAATCACAACTAGCCCCACAGTCAAATGTAGATAACGTCTATCATATTAATTGCTGTATCTCTTACGAAGAGAAAGGCAGTCCCATGGCAGAGATTGTCATAGGCAAATGAAGTGTTAAAAGCTTCATCATGGAAGATATCGCTTTTACGAGGTTAGGTGACCAGTCTCCTTCCTCGCTGCCTTTTCCTTCCCTAGTTCGAGCGCACAACTGAGTGTTACAGCTGGTAAACTGGAGTGTTCCATAGCCAGGCTTCAATCCAACCACTATGTAGTTGTGCTACCGAAGAAAGCAACCTGATCGCTTGATCAGTCGGTCACTCACGTTATCTATTTGTGTATTAATTTTGTGTAGATGCTAGGAATGGCATCAGTATTTAAATTTTTACCTGATATGGTTTTAAAAGATCAAGTTATAAATAAGTAAAGGATGTACAGGAGCGGAATAGACCAGATGATGTTTATTACTGATAATGTTAATATTAATTCTGTATCATTGAAATGATGTCCCTTACTATGACTGTATAACTTTGACATCTGAGGACTGACTAGTCTGACTTATGTGCTAGTCAGTTACAATTAATTGAAATGTTAATACTTCTGTATCACTGAAACGATGTCCTTACTTACTATGATTGTAAAACGGTGACATCTGATGACTGACTGGTCTGACATCTGTGCTAGTCAGCTACAAGTCTAGCCAGATACTAGCCAAGGCTGATATGATGTTTCAGGGTTCCATGAAATAACTCAAACCAGACTGTCCAGTATCAGAAGCCTGTGTTGTTCATCAGAAGCAATCCCACAAGAGTGCAGGACCCCAACGAGTGAACTTCAACTGGTCATTGGCATCCCCAGGCTGGGTCTACCAATACTGATATATATACAACAGACAGTCCGTGTCAGCAGGATCACGAGTCACAGATAAGTGTCTAGTTATGACACTGACTACCAATATATATGAAACAACAGCGATAGTGGATTCAAATCATTATAAACTTCAGTCACATGATGACAGTAATGTGTAAACTCAGAGGACTAAGAACAGTGATACAGTAAAAGTGATTCCAGTTTTCAGTAACTTTATTATTCAAGATCTTGAAGCCTAAACAGACAATAATAGTAATTGTGTGAATATTTTCTATGTATTTTAATGCTCTTTTCCAACTAGCAGAAATAGAATATTAGTGTACATATTAAAATATTTTAACTGTACCTGAGGAATTATTCACTTCTTACATTTGTGGTTAAAGTGAATGTTTATTTTATTTATCCCCTAGACATTTAGTAATCATAAGATAGTCACAGGGAGGAGACACCTTAAATCCTGGTACAACTTCTTACCAACTGGCCAGGGTTTTCACAGTCTGACTATTCCTATGATATCAATATACCAGTGCTTATTTCTAAGACTGGGGTATTACTTGTAAGACCAGAACTCTTTACTGGCATACTATTCTGGTAGCATATGAGATACCTGGTTATCCATCTACCAACCCTATTCTTACCTAAATAAATAATTTTAATAACCTCCCGCTACAGCAGCGTAGAAATGTACACATGAGTAAATTCAAATACTTTCTTTTTTGTTGCAAGCACACGCATTACACACACAAAGTCCCAGTAGTCACACCATAACATGCACACAAACCACCAGAAAACAACAAACACTCTTTCCCACTATGACGGAACTGCCCGACAGCGCGTTTTTGCCCGCGCTCTGTCTGAATCCTCAGTGCGAAACGGCAAAGTAGTTTTGGCCAACCTCCCGCTACCAGCATGTCGTGCAGCCTAATCTTAATTTCACTTAATATTAAGGGATAAATTAGAACATGTTATAAAACTAATACACAAACACAAACCTGATTTTTTATTTTTACAACAAACAAATATTACTTCAGACACTCATGCCAAACAGTTAGTAACAAAATTAGGATTAAGGCACGGTTGGTTTAGCTTCGGCACTAGATATACGGGAGTGGCCATTCTGCAGATCACTGAGGAGTGGGAAGCAGTACACAATAGGATAGACAGTAGTGGCAGAACTGTCATATAACAAGTACGAAACAAACATAACAGACAAGACATACACACACTCATCAACGTATACGCACCCGCGACAAAATCTGACCAACCTGTGTTTTATGACGGACTGTACGACACTTTAACTAGGTATTATAAAGGAGCTAAAAGTGTTAGGCGGGGATTTTTATTGGGTTTTATCTTCTTCTTTCTCTTCCTCTGGTTCGCTGACCCTGACGCAAGCAGTCAAGCTATAGGTCGCTAACTGCATTCTCTATTGCTGCATCTTTGGGTCCTTTGGTGTTTTATCTAATTTAGAATTATCCAAGAACTCCGTAGAATCATGAAAACGGGGAGTGACCAATGAAAAATCTTTGCAACTACGACTTTTACAATCTATGTTAGACGAACATGACATTTTGGACGTTTACAGAAGAATAGAACCGCAAACACAAGCATTCACATACCAAGACAGGATAAACCCATATCTTAGACGGGCCTCGAGACTAGATAGATTTTATGCATAAAGTAGCTACACTGTACACAAAGCTTATCACATCCAAAACACCTTTAAATTTACGGACTACCAAGCAGTCTACGCAGTTTTAAATACGGGTTACCCACACATGAAATTAAAGAGATCCCCGCATTGGAAATTTAACAATAACCTACTAAAAAATACTTTCTACACAGAACAAATATCGCAACTCATTCAAGGATACACGCAGGACATACCCACAAACAACGTTGCAGAATATTGGGACCTTTTAAAAAACACGATAAGAGATAGGACACAAATTCTAGCTACAATTATACACAAGAAATTCAAAAAAGAAGAGAACATATTAGAAGAAGCACTTAGTTTAACTAAACAGTTAGATAACACAAACTCGCACACCCATATTTTACAAGAACAGTTAGAACAATACAAACAGTACACTTACCAAGTGGCATTACTTAGGACAAAATTAAACACTATGACACAAGAGATACCCAGCAGACAATATCTAGGAATATAGCAAAATGTACAGCGCAGTAGACAAATACACGAAATTGTAGATATGAATGGACAACAACAAACAGACAAAGCTAGCATAAGTCACGCATTTTTGGAGTACTACAAGCAATTATACACTAAAGAAAAAACTAACATAAATATACGAGTACAAGATAAATTTCTGCAATATGCAAAGTGTTTAATAAGAAATTACAGACTCATTTCCTTATTAAATACTGACTATAAAATTATGGCCAAAGCTCTCACTCTCAAGCTTAAACGACTCATGCATAGCGTGATTCACGAAGATCAACAATGTAGCGTACAAGGTAGAAATATTTGTAAACACACGCATTTCTTAACAGATCTGATCACATACACACACGATAGGCAGTAACAGAGTGCAATATTATCACTAGATCAGGAAAAAGCATTCTTTTTTACATAAGAGTCTACTTGCAAACAACATAGGAACATACTTTCGAACATGGATTAAGATCTTATTTAAAAAAACCTGAAAGTAGAATATTAGTCAACCACATGTTAACGGAATCCTTTAAGTTGTCTAGATCAGTTAGACAAGGGTGCCCTTGGTCACCCTTGTTATACATAGTAACAATAGAACCTGTTTTGGAAAGAATAAGAAAGATACAAACATTACGGGAACCTTCGTTCAAGATAAAAGTGAGAAGAAGTTATTAGCTTATGCTGATGACACTATATTTTTTCCAACAACAAACAGCTTTATCAAAAATATATTAGACATTTTCACAGAATTTGGACATGCTAGCGAATCTAAACTAAATGTTCAGAAATCTTACATAATGGGAATAGGCAGATGGGCCAACAAGTCGGATTTTCCGTTTCATCTAATACAGGTAAACAAAATAAAAATCTATGGAATAAATTATGCACCTAACCTGCGGGACCCCAACACAGAAACATGGGCAAAATTATTAGAAAAAACACAAAACATTGTGGAAAGGTATAAGTATAAAACAACCACCATCTTTGGAAGAAGTGTTATAGTAAATTGTTTCATCATGCCTAAGATAATATATACAGCAAACGTTCAGAATATACCTAAAACGCTAGTTACTTACTTACTTAGTCGTTCCCGTTCTACCGTGAGGTGTAGACGTTTGGAAGAGAGAGGCCAGGCTATCCTATCGGCTGTCTTCCTCCTAGCCTGGTTCCATTCTAGTCCTCGGTCCTTCAAAGATTGTCTAATCTTGTCCTCCCAGCGAACTCTGGGTCGTCCTGGGGGACTGGATCCTTGGCTCTTTGTTTCCCATGCTTGTCGTGGTAGCCGATCTGCTCCCATTCTGCAGACATGGCCAAACCATCTTAATTGGGACTGTTCTACTTGCGTCTGCAGGGGGTAGGGTGTAGGGGGCCTTGACGTATCGTCTGGTTGCGTACCATGTCTCTTCTTGTTACTTCAACCACTTTCCTCAGATACCTCATTTCTGAGGTTTGGATCTGGCTTTTTAAAACGCCAGTTACAGAAAAAACAAGCTGGTTAGGACCTACATATTCAGGAACACTAGATTTAGTATAATGCACAAAACACTAATACAACCAAAGGACAGGGGGGAGAGGGAAGGGGGGATAGCCTTACAAGATATTAACACTAAAATAATGGCCTTAAGGATTAAATACATAGGACAGCGGTGTTATGACTAAATTCATAACAGTTTCGGTCGCTCTCAACTTGGTTTGTGTACTGACTTCCTTGTTGACAAGCGTTACTAGGACTACCCCGGAAGTACGTCACTTAGTCTGCTAATTTTTAGCAGACGATCCTTGCCGGTTTAGTATCGAACATGTGCGTTTGGAGCCTAAGCTTGATTATATTTGTACGGATTTGTCAGCGCTGAAAGGAGAGGAATGAGTGAATATTAAATATTAAATACTTCAGCAAGATGACTCTGACATTGTTCCTGTAGTCTACATGACGATAGACTTACTTTATAGACTGGCTGGAGATTGCCATAGTCATTTTAATGGATGCCTTATTGAGGAGCTAAGTTACGTGCATTAAAGTATACATATTGTTAAACGTCAATCAGGCTTATGAAGTTTTCCTACTGCTGAAGACTAGCCTTACGTTTGTGTGAACGTTGCATGTCGGACTGTATTATAAAATCAACCCTAGACCAGGGTCCAGCTACTACAGATACTCTTAATGAACACGGAGAGGGAACAAGAATCTGCACCATCCATCAGATTAAAGAATATATTCCCTAACATTTCTGGGCGCCAAGCCGGGGATTTCTCAACATTACTGGGGGCGACAAGCCGATGATCGCCTATGAAATTTTGCCTCAACCCAGATTTTCAAAATGGCGCGTCTGTCGTCTGCTAGAGTATGAGAAAGGCCGGAAAACAGTTTTCCACATTACAGTTCTTCATGTATGCAAGTTCCCAAAGAGCAAGTATATCATATCTGCATCCTGGATGTATGAAAGCATCTATTTTTCTGCCGAAGATGGTGAATTTTCCTGGCGTCGATGAATCAAGTGTATTCTGTATCGAGTCAGCTGTGTTATACGTGTAGACCTAGTGAGAGGTCTTGGTATCCTGTTCGCATCAGTGCTGGAAGGAACAGCCTTTGGAACTAGGAGGATTTTGAGGCCGGGCATTCAGATAAGTCACGTTTATAGTTTCATACATCGTGTCACTAGATTATGTTTATTTGCCGGCGTTTTTTTTTTCAGCATTTATGTTTCATGTTTTAATGGTGTGTTGTTTAATCTGTGGGAGGTAGGCGGGACTTATGTTTCTATCCATACCGTTTCGACTGGTCGATAGATTCATAAGCGTTTCCTTAGGTTTTGGAATGTGATTGTTTCAAATAGCGGGGTCGGCTGTACAACGCTGTGTGAATCTGCTGCTATTGAAATAATCATGACCTGTGACTGTTAGCGGTGAAGTCTTGTTAAGTATCATTTTGTGGTTGTAGTCCAGTTCTATATAATTTTTTCTTCAGTTTGCTACATTATTGTTTGTGATACTGTCATTCTTACCTTACTATCTTTGAGTTAATAGATGTCATTAATGTTGAAAAAAAAACCGTGATGTATTGTCATTTGTGTGTATAGAGTTATTGTTTTTCATTGTTCTATTGCACATAATTCTGCCTTGGTTTTCCATTTGAATTTTCTTCTTTTGGGCTCTGATCACTATATTATGTCTGCTGTTTGTACCTTTCTTTATGATCCATTGTTACCATCTGCATCTTTTGCTATTAATGCATCAAGTTGAGTGAATTTGAAGGGGTGTTATTATTATTGAAAATATTATTCATAAAGTAATAATATTATTAAGTTACCTTATTTGTTGCTATTGAAAAAACACAATAAGAGTAAATCATGGCAACCTTGAACGATTTAGTAAAGGTTGGAAAAGATTGTGGTCTGGAGGGACAAGCGTTGCAAGATTATATAGACAAGGAAATCAAAAGACAAGAAGAAAAAGAAAGAAGACAAGAAGAAAAAGAAAGAAGACAAGAAGAATTAGAAAAAGAAAGAAGAGCAGCAGAATTAGCTCTTGAGAAAGAAAAACTAGCCTATGCTCAGGCTGAGTTAAAACAGGCTCAAGAAATCAAATTAGCTGAAATTGAACTTGAGAAATTAAGATTGCAACAACCTCAGGTGAATATCAGAAATATGGATGATGATAGAAGAGATCATAACAAATTTGTTAAGGTAAATTTACCTAAATTTAACGCTTCCATAGATGATATCCGATGCTTCCTGAGTAGATTTGAGACCTATTGTCATGAGTTTGGCATTGATAAAGCTTCATGGCCTAGTAGGCTCGTGAATTTATTGGTTGGTGATGCATGTACGGCTGTGTGTACGATGGATGACAAGTCGAGAAATAATTATGATTCAGTCAAGATACTGTTACTTAAGAAATACCAATTGGATGAGGATGATTATAGGCAAAAATTTAAATCACTAGTACCTGATTCTGCTAAAGACTTTACAGAATTTATTGCCTCAATAAAAATGTGCTTTTCAAGATGGATTGATCTCGCTAAAATTGAAAAGACATTTGAAGGTTTATCTGACTTAATCCTCGGAGATAAGGTTTTATCCTCCATTAGCGGAGATTTCTTATCCTTTTTACAGGAGAGAAAACCAGATAAATTGGCTGTGACTGAGGTCCTTGGTAGACAATACCAGGTCGCACACCCAAATAAAAATCTAAGTAGAGATAACTTTACGGATTCTCTTCCAGCTGCTTCAGCCAGGGTGACGAATTTTAACAATGCTAAGCAGAGATCAAATAGTATTGACAGGAGTTGTAAATTCAATCAAAACATTCATTATGTCTGTGATAAACGAGCGCAAAGGCCTTATTGCTCTATCTTTTCCTACATCTCTCGTATTGTATTTTCTCCGACATTTGCTCTTTCATCCCACATTTGCTATCCCACATTTGATATTTCATCGTTGTGATTACTCGCGACCGGTATCTAAAGAACCGCATTTGTTCTTTCATCGGGGGAAATAAAGTCTTTTGATTGAGTCCCCATACCTGACATTATCGTTTGAAGCCCACATTGCATCGTGATAAATCTGGTGAAAACACATCTGGTCATCCCAATCAGACATCTGGGCATTATACAATTTCTGTGAACTGTTGTTACCTTTGTTGCTCGGCCAGGTCACCACATTGGACGCCCAGCTTGGCCAGGTGAAAACGTCTCATGCTGTTTAAAGCAACCGGCATGTAACACAATAGGCGGCGCCACAAAGAGGACATGTTAGCATGCTGGCGACAATAGGCGGAGGTAACTAGGAGTGCCGCCAACACACGGAACGATAAACAACCAGAGAATAATGTGACAGCACTTTTGAATTGGCCAGCCAATTATATCACTACCGGTTTGTCAAACAAGCCAAACAACGAAAGTTGGTCGCGAATTACCACACCCACGTTTGGACTGACAGGGGACAAGAGCGATCCTGTGAATGAGTGACCAGAGAGGCTCTCAGGGATTGGTTGTATGGGCGGAGCTGTACATTACCTGTCTAAGAAACCGACATTGGACTTCCAGAAATATAATACCGCGTAGCTTGCTAGAGGAAGCAGTCCAGTTTTTATATTGTGAGGCAGAAATACAATCCCTAAAACGCCTTGCCTAAATATACGTGTTTATTATTAATACATTTTCTTATTCTTTGTTTATTTTAACCTCACAGCTAAAGGTGCGAAAGATAGAGTTTCAATTAATTCTTTTCATAACTGATTAATATGATCAGAAGATTTTCCTAGAAGATGATAGGATTATAGGAGGTAATTAATAGTTCATACTTCACCTTCATCATCATCACAGTCTCTCATGCACAAGATAATTAACATCATTAGAATCGAACTCAGAGAGAGATCAATAATGAACAGTAGTATGAATGAAAGTCAACCAGTGATGTTAAATGTGAAAAACTTACAAAGACTTTTGTGTGTCTTCAGTTCATCAGAAGTTTGAGTCTACACGCAACGTGTCTGACGTCTAACCAGAAATAAGTTATCAAAAACGGACATTTGGCTAGCAGAATTCGCCATAGGACATCTTTCATTCCTTAATTAAAAAGGAATATTGTCTCACCCACAAGTCAGAAGGTGGACGCAGCATTTTTCGTCACCCATATACTGCTGGCTCACAAGTTCAATACATAGTTATCACAAGTTTAAATCACTCGAAAGATCATTATTACCTGAAGTCAAGCTAAAGAGCTCAAAAGTGGAATCTCATATTTGTACCAAGTGCAACACACTCTTAAGCGCATTCTATGAAGCAGACTCTAAAGTATATTTTATGAATCACGACTACATACGCAAGATTATGAGTCTACATATCACTAACATTTCGTGAAGATATCCAGCCTAACCAGTACCCTCTGGAGATTAGACAACAGACCTTTTGTTCATATGACAGCTATTAACTGTTGATCAACACTACAGAGATATACTCAAACAGTGAAGGAATATATATATATATATATATATATATATATATATATATATATATATATATATATATATATATATATATATATATATATATATATATATATATATATATATATATATATATATATATCTATTATATATATATATATATATATATATATATATATATATATATATATATATATATATATATATATAAAATAAATTCTTTAAGCACCAAACACGGCGCATAAGGCAGAAACCAGTGCTCTCCAGGTTGTTCGTTGTGACGCCACTCCTCTTAGCTCTTGCACATTATTTAGGCCTAACGTTCTTCCTTCTCTTATTATTGTTCTTCTGAGTGTTTCTTTTGGTCTTCCTTTTTTCCTCTTACCCTCAAGAACCCAAGTGAGCGCCTGTAGTGGTATTCTGTTGTTTTGCATTCGTAGGACATGACCGATATATGACCATCGTCTTTTCCTTATATAGTCGGAGACATATTTCTGCCTAGAGTCTTCTCTTATTTGTCGATTAGTCTTGAATTCTTTCCAACTGATGTTCATGAGTTTTCTAAGACATTTGTTCTCGAATGTATTCAGCTTGTTCTCTAATGATTTTGTTATTTTCCAACTCTCACAGCCGTATGTTAACACTGAGATAACATTTGAATTAAACAGACGAAGCTTGGTATGTATATTGAATTATCGTAATTTCCAAATGTTAGATAATCTATTGAAGGCGCTAGCTGCCAAAGCAATTCTAGTATGTATTTCTCTTGTTGTGTCACCATCCTGAGTCATTATGTTTACTGTCGAATCTGGTTCTGTTTCGGTAACAATCGCTTGTTTTACGATAGTGACTTGTTAACTCTCTGATCAACCCTCCTATCCAACCGACCGATTCGAGGGTTTCGAGGTCAGTTATAGGAAAATATCTACACCACTAGATACTCTGATGTATCTTTTATTCTACAATTTAACATAACATGGTACTATCCATCGAAATATACACATTACTGATGTTTTTCTTTCGGCGTCTAAGGTGAGAAAAGAATTTCACTTCCATCTTGGAAGGGTAGATAAGGGTAGATATATATCTATATATATATATATATATATATATATATATATATATATATATATATATATATATATATATATATATATATATATATATATATATATATATATATATATATATATATATATATATATATATATATATATCGTCACCATTCTCAGTCTGACAAAAGTTGTCGTCAGAACGTCCTCGACTTAGAGATACCCAATTCGACATAACGTATAACAACTTGGGACATTTTATGCATACGTGTGAATTATCATATCAATGAGAAGCATTTAGAGACACATGGACTGTGTAGATTACTCACCATTTTGGTAACACGTATCATATCACATCATCATCATTTCGCTTTGCACCAGTGCATTCTTAATTAACTACTACTTAATTAATTGGAATTTTATTATCTCATCTGTGTGTTTTGTGTGAATCGTCTTTCACCATCATCACGTTCTAACCATTACTAACCCTATATGTGTGGATATTTCATTAATAAACCCAACGATCGTTTGATCATTACCTAGTTTGTTAATGTATCACTCGTGCTGTCGGTGTTACATATTCACCTATAGGAACATTTCTCTACTCAGATGAGGTTGGTGGCTTTTTCTGTTACGGGATCTAAGGGCAGAAGCTAAAGTTGTGGGGAAACAGAACTCTTTTTATAACTAATTAGAAAACACTGTCCAGTGGAAAGCATTCGCATTCCCGTCTTCTTGTCCCTATCTCAAATAGGTCTTTATTCTTTCTTAACGAGCCCATTTCTAGACACCTTCTACCTAATACATCATAGGCTATTCCTGGCAAAAACTATTGTCGTAGTTGCCCCAATACGCACCACACGACAATGGCAACAATAGAGGCAAATATAATTTTAATAAGAAATCTCAACAGCCTCACAGATATGATAACTATATCAATAATAATTATTATTTTGGTCCTCAATCATCTTACAGACAAAATGATTACCAAAATAGAGGAGGTTATAGTCCCAAATCAAACAGGGGTAATAGGTCATTTCACAGGAATAATGATAATTACTCAAATAATAGAGGTTCTTTTCAGAACAATAATTATCATCATCAGTTGCCATCTCCACAACGAAGGTTGGCTGTAATGGTTCTCCAACGTCTTCTGTCTCTTGTCTTGGTGGTGCACTCTGATAGACTCTTTCCGGTCCATCTCTTGATGTTATCTTCCCACTTATAGCGCTGTCTTCCGCTTGCACGTTTGCCTTCAACTCTCCCTCCTGTTATGGTCTTCTGCAAGGTGTTATGCCTTTTTATGTGGCCAAAGTATTTTAGCTGCCGAACTTTGACCTCCCTCATTAGTTCTCTTTTCATACCTAGATTTTCTAGGACCTCCTTATTTGTTTTCATCTCTTTCCATGAGATACGCCCCATTCTTCTATATATCCACATTTCAAGAGCCTCAATTCTTTCTTCCAAATGCTTATTCATCGTCCATGTTTCTGCACCATACAGAAATACAGAATATATATAACACTTTATGATTCTCAGTTTTAATTTGTGAGATAACTGTTTGGATGTCAGTATATGTTTCACGTTGTTGAATGTAGCTTTGGCCATTCCTATTCTCTTCTTGATTTCTGTTTCACATCTGCCATCTTCTGTTATTATATGACCAAGATATACGTAGCTCTTGACTTGTTCCAGGATTTTCCCATTTAATAATAATAATAATAAATTCTTTAAGCGCCAAACACGGCGCATAAGGCAGAAACCAGTGCTCTCCAGGTTGTTCGTTGTGACGCCACTCCTCTTAGCTCTTGCACATTATTTAGGCCCAACGTTCTTCCTTCTCTTATTATTGTTCTTCTGAGTGTTTCTTTTGGTCTTCCTTTTTTTCCGCTTACCCTCAGGAACCCAAGTGAGCGCCTGTAGTGGTATTCTGTTGTTTTGCATTCGTAGGACATGACCGATATATGACCATCGTCTTTTCCTTATATAGTCGGAGACATATTTCTGCCTAGAGTCTTCTCTTATTTGTCGATTAGTCTTGAATTCTTTCCAACTGATGTTCATGAGTTTTCTAAGACATTTGTTCTCGAATGTATTCAGCTTGTTCTCCAATGATTTTGTTATTTTCCAACTCTCACAGCCGTTTGTTAACACTGAGATAACATTTGAATTAAACATTTACGCTTATCTTTAATGTGGGTTTATCGTCTGTGTTGCTAATTATCATAGTTTTTGTTTTCTCAATATTAATGTCGAGTCCATATTCAGGACTTATACTGTTCACTTGCTTCACTAGTTCTTGTAACTCCTGTTCGCTTTCAGCTAACAACACGGTATCATCTGCATATCTAAGGTTGTTTATTGACCTTCCACTGATGTTCAGTCCTGGTATTTCCTGTATCTGTTTGAAAATTTTTTCGGTGTATAAATTAAATAGGCAGGGGGACAGCACACAACCTCGTCTGACACCTCTTTTTATGTCTATGTATGGTGAATAATTCCTTCCCGATCTCACTGTGGCAGTTTGCTCCCAATAAAGGTTACTGAGTATTCTTATATCTTTTCCATCAATACCTATGTCTTTGAGGCATTCAATTATTTTCTCATGATGGACTCTGTCAAAAGCCTTCTTATAGTCAATGAAGCACATATACATACTTTTTTGGACCTCTGTATATTTTTCTGCTAATATTCTTAGGCAAAATATTGCCTCTCTTGTTTCACTGTTCCGTCCAAATAATTATAGACAGTCAAGAAACCCAGAACGTGTTAATGCTGTCGTGACTGATGATAATAATAGTTCAAATCAAAACAATGTGCCTATTGCGCACGCAAATGCTTGCAGTGTTGATTTGGCTAATAGTACTAACTGTACTCAATGCAGTTCTTTGTTTCAGCCACAGAGTGTACCGAGACTTTTGTGCGGACACCCTCTTCCTGTCATGTCATCTGTTGCTACCACTGGCTCCTTAGTACTGGATACTAGTTTTGTCAACAATAAATTAGTATCTTTGTTGCGTGACACAGGTGCAGCTACTATTGGCATACGTAGATCGATGGTGACCCCATCAGACTACACTGGAAAGGAAGTAAAGTGCATTATTTTCGGTGGAACGGTGGAATACTATCCCACTGCAGAGGTATTCCTGGATGCACCATATTTCACTGGCAGAGTGCTCGCACGTTTGTTGAACAGTCCTATTGTTGGTATTATCCTTGGAAACATCCCAGGGATCCATGAATGTTCCAAACAGGACATCGAGAAATGGGAGAAAGAGCACTTAATAACAGCTAATGCTGTTACTACAAGAGCACAATCTTGTCAGGAAAAGTTAAGTCTTATTGGTGATGACATTATTCTAGAAGAAGTTACCAATGATAAT
Source organism: Oreohelix idahoensis (assembly GCA_024509875.1). Taxonomy (NCBI): domain Eukaryota; kingdom Metazoa; phylum Mollusca; class Gastropoda; order Stylommatophora; family Oreohelicidae; genus Oreohelix; species Oreohelix idahoensis. The sequence goes on from JAMPIV010015508.1 coordinate 320,109, forward strand.
GAGCACATAAATGATGTCATGAGTGATGATGATGATGTCGGTAATATTGATGAGGGTAATGTTGATGATCATATTATTCCTATTGATAAAGATGATGATTTAAATATTGAATTGATAGAGAAAGATTCTTTCATTCAGAAACAAAGAGAAGATGTTTCTTTACAAACATTTTTTAAGTTGGTTACGACAAGTAATGTAATTACCAATGATAAAGTAAAACATTGGTATACTTTGAATAATAATATTTTGGTCAGGAATTTTCAGGATGTAAATTCTGTTAAGAAACAGATAATGGTATCCATCTGTTTCAGACCATTCGTGCTACGATATGCACATGATATAAACGCTGCTAGTCACTTGGGAATCGCAAGAACTAAACAGAGAGTAGTCTCTCTTTTTTTTTGGCCTGGTGTGACCAAAGATGTCAAAGTCTTTTGTCGCACATGTTGTAGTTTGCCAGAGTGTGGCGACTAAAAGGCCTCATCATATTGCACCCATTCAAGCAGCGGACATATCTTTGCGTCCATTCGCAAAGATGTCTATTGACTTTATTGATCCTATCAAAACTTCAGCTAGGGGTCATACGTATGTCTTAACGTGTATTGATATGTGTGCTCGTTGGCCCTAGGCTATCCCACTGAAAAATATTACCAGTGATGACATAGCGGATGCGCTATTTTTAGTCTTCACCAGATTGGGTTTTCCCGAAAACATAGTCTGATAATGGCTCGCAATTTGTTTCCGATGCCATGGTAAAGGTAATGAACATGTTTGGTATTGAAAGATCACTCAGTTCATTGTATCACCCTCAATCATCAGGTAAAATTGAAAGATTTAATAGGACACTTAAGGAAATGCTTGATAGAGTTGCAGCTAAATATCCACAAGAATGGGACCATATATTGCCAGCTGTTCTATTTGCTTACCGAGAAATTCCTAATTCTCGCACCGGCTTTTGTCCGTTTGAGTTGGTCTATGGTGCTAGGCCACGGGGTCCCATGGCTATTTTAAAACATCTACTTATTGGTACTGACATGAACGAGGAAGTACAATCCTCTTATCAATACGTCGTAAATTTAAGACGAAAGATTGTCGACGCATGCAAATTAGCAGTGCAGTCTTCGGAAACGGCAAAATGAAAGGCTCGACTATTTTTTAATAAAAACGGGAAACTGCGCCAGTTGTGGCCAGTAGACCAAGCTTTTGTATTGCTTCCGAACAAGGAAAATAGATTGTTAATTTCTTGGAAAGGTCCTTATACAATCATAAAAAAACTATCAGATGTCGACTATGTTGTAGATGTGAAAGGTAAAGAAAAAATATTTCACATAAATATGTTACAACAGTTTTACACTAGACCACCACATCTTCGTCCTATCTTTGATTCTATTGACGAATCTATTGATCGTCGTTCTTCCTTGGCAGTAATCCAAGAAGAAATTTCTGACTTTGATGATGATGGTGAACCTATTCTGTCATTACCAGATATTCATTCGTTAGCGACTGAATCATGGAAAGATGTTTCCATTGATCCTTCTTTGAATTCCAATCAGAAAAATCAGATTTCTGACTTACTTCAGTCTTTTTCTGATGTGCTCACGGATATTCCTGGGCATACTGATGTCATTGAACTGAAACCGTATCCTATTCCTATCCATTTGCAATCTCAAATGCATGATGAGATAAAACAAATGATTAAATTGAACATTATAGAACCTTCTAATTCGCCATATAGCTTCCCTATGGTGTTAATTAGGAAAAAAGGCAAATCTATTAGAATTTGTATAGATTATAGAAGATTAAACGCAGTGTCCATTGAGAAGCGGAACCTCTTCCCGTGCTTGAATCACTTCTTGAAAGACTATCTACTGCCACTTTCTTCACTAAATTCGATCTCTCAAAGGTCTACTGGCAGGTCCCTTTGTCTAACAAATCTAAACCATACACAGCTTTTGCTACTACTTTAGGTTTGATTCATTTTAACTATATGTCTTTTGGACTTGTTAATGCTCCTGCGACTTTTGTGTGCATGATGAGGAGACTATTTTCTGATCGTGAGGACTTGATTACGTACATTGACGATATATGTCTGTTCCATCAGTGTTGGAATGATCATGTCGACGGTATTCACACTTTATTAGATACCTTAAGTTAAGTTAGTTGCTTATCCTTTACAAGACGTGGCAATCAAACCCAGCTTTTATTGGCTGTTTGTGATTTTTCTATGCAATTTTTACGGTCAGTAGTTTGCCATTGCTTTCTGAACGGTACGGCGCTTATACCATTGTTAAAAATCCACACAAAGCGATTTGCTACCAAACCGCATGCAGAAGGTTTCGAACCTGGTATATCTGGAATATGAAACTGCGTTCATATCCATTAGGCCACAGACGCCGACATGATACCTTACGTGATCATAATATCACAGCTCGACCATCAAAAACGAGAATAGGTTTTTCTGAAATTACCTTTCTCGGTCATAAGGTTGGAGGTGGGGTCTTAAAACTTGAAGATTCTACTGTCTCCAAAATTCTTAATCTAGATATCCCTCGGACGAAAAAACAAGTTCGAAGTCTTTTAGGTCTAATAAATTTCTACAGGAGATTTTTACCTAATTTTTCTGATATAACTTCAGTTTTGTCCGCGTTGTTGAATAAAGACGCGGCAAAGAAAATAATATGGTCTCATGCATGTGATGATTCTTTAAACATGATAAAGAATTCCTTCTCGAAATCGCCTATATGACGTTTGCCTGATATTCGTATACCTTTCACCCTCAGGGTAGACACCAGCGAGTCGGAATAGGAGGAACACTAATGCAAGAGTTTCAAGGCCAGATGCATCCTATCATGTACGTCAGTAGGAAGCTTACCACCACAGAACAAAAGTATCCTATCGTTGAACGGGAACTCCTTGCCATCATGTTTTCCTTCAAGAAACTACAACGCTACCTTTTAGGAGCTCATTTTACGCTGGAAACTGATCAACGAGCTTTGGGTTATTTACAGACTGCTCGTTTTACTAACCCGAAGGCAGCTAGAGCCAGTCTGGCTTTACAACCCTATGATTACTCCATCAAAGCTATAAAAGGAAATCTTAACGTCGTGGCCGACGTGTTGTCTAGATGTATCAAAGACACTCCGTCTTCCATCTAGTCCACAATTTCAAGTTATCAACTTAGTGCTGAGTGATCATGGCTATATTCATAACGCCTACGCTCAGAACAGTTCGAAGCAATAACCGTGTATTGAAATCGTATCACAGAATGTACTTTGTTCAAGGTGATGCTACAACAATGCTACCCGCACAGGCACATGATGATGCTGATGGACCAAATCACTTCAAGGCATGCGATATATCCTTTTTCTCAGGACAATGCATAGATACAGCATACATCTACCTGTAGAATAACAGTTCAACAACAGGTTGGCAGGAAAGGAATTTCGATAAATAGTTCCATTAATTCAATTCGAGACAGTTTTCGAAATGACACTCAGTGACTTTCAAATAACATTGTATGTTTCATAAAGGGAGATAACAAATGAAATGAAACTTATACCAAGATCTTAAGGGAGCTAATCATGTCATGTTACACTGAACATTTCTATTATGATTTCGCTTCAAGGGTCGCGAAATTACAATTGTCGTGTCTACTCATAATTAATAGACAACAATCATGGACACAGTGGACATAGTATTTCTACATGAAACTTCAAGCACTATAGGATTGTACACACGAGATGGACTCAAGTCTATTTATGATAATACTCTTTTTCCTTACCGGATTGACATTGACTTATTAACTTACCATACAAATTGCCTTTCAACACAAAAGATCAGTACAGTGACACTTATGTGTTAAGATATTTGAGCGTGTTGTACGCCATTATAAGATTAATTCACTATTCGTTGTTCATATTATGTATATGATACAATTTGACATAACAGTCACTACCACACAATATATATATATATATATATATATATATATATATATATATATATATATATATATATATATATATATATATATATTATATATATATATATATATATATATATATATATATATATATATATATATATAATATATATATATATTATATATATATATATAAATTCTTTAAGCATCAAACACGGCGCATAAGGCAGAAACCAGTGCTCTCCATGTTGTTCGTTGTGACGCCACTCCTCTTAGCTCTTGCACATTATTTAGGCCCAACGTTCTTCCTTCTCTTATTATTGTTCTTCTGAGTGTTTCTTTTGGTCTTCTTTTTTTCCTCTTACCCTCAGGAACCCAAGTGAGCGCCTGTAGTGGTATTCTGTTGTTTTGCATTCGTAGGACATGACCGATATATGACCATCGTCTTTTCCTTATATAGTCGGAGACATATTTCTGCCTAGAGTCTTCTCTTATTTGTCGATTAGTCTTGAATTCTTTCCAACTGATGTTCATGAGTTTTCTAAGACATTTGTTCTCGAATGTATTCCGCTTGTTCTCCAATGATTTTGTTATTTTCCAACTCTCACAGCCGTATGTTAACACTGAGATAACGTTTGAATTAAACAGACGAAGCTTGGTATGTATATTCAATGATCGTAATTTCCAAATGTTAGATAATCTATTGAAGGCGCTAGCTGCCAAAGCAATTCTAGTATGGATTTCTCTTGTTGTGTCACCATCCTGAGTCATTTTACTGCCTAAATAATTGAAACTTTCAACTTTCTGTAGTTTTTCCCCGTTCAAGATGATATCAAAGGTCTCGTTAGAAAAGTTCATAGCTTTAGTTTTAGAGGCATTTATTTGGAGACCTATTTTAACCGAGAGATGACACAAATTATTTACTGCTTCTTGGGATTGTCTGGGTGTTGAACTTAAGAATGCTAAATCATCTGCGAAATCCAGGTCCCCCAGGAATTTTCCATTTGTCCATTTTATACCTAATTGTTCATTGTGGGTATAGTTTCTCATAACCCAATCAATAGCTATTCCAAAAAGTAGTGGTGACATAATACAGCCTTGTTTCACCCCTGTTTCTACTGAAAACCATTCTGTATTCCCTTTATTTGTTCTAACACAACATCTTGCATTGTCATATAGCGCTTTGATTATATTCACATATTTTGTTGGAAAACCATAGATTGTAAGTATCTTCCACAATGATGGGCGGTGTAGACTATCAAAGGCTTTTTGAAAATCGACAAAAGTGATAATAAGTGGTGATTGCCTTTCCATTGATTCTTCTATAATTGTTCTTAGTGTGAATATTTGATCAATACATGATCGTTTCGAACTGAAACCCGCTTGTTCTTCTCTGATCTTTTCGTCAGCATGCAATTTAAGTCTTTCTAACATCATGCAACATAATAATTTTCCAGGTACTAATAACAGAGATATACCACGCCAGTTATTACAGTCTGATAGATCACCTTTCTTCGGTAACTTTACAATAATACTGTCTTTCCATTGTTGTGGTGGTTGTACATATATATATATATATATATATATATATATATATATATATATATATATATATATATATATATATATATATATATATATATATATATATATATATATATATATATATATATGTAGCAGTCAAACACTTTGTGTGTTAATTGTCTGCCTTATATCTATTCTCTGATTTAATAATATACTGTTGAAAAAAATAAACGCATAGCTACTGAAGGCACACACATAGCCATAATTTTGACATTCAATAACTTTTTAGTTTAATGAGTTAATTGTTCAAATTGCACACAAGAATACCTTAGGGTTCAACCAATCAATTGACAGTTGTTTTGCACTGGGTCAAGAGAGTTTTTTGGCGTACGGGCTTTCCCGTTAGTATGGTGTGTTGCCTCCTCTTGCATCGATCAGCGACTGGCATCTCCTGGGCATGGATGCGATCAGACGTCTGATGTGGGCCTGTGGAATGGCTGCCCACTGTCACGAAGTGGATTTAAGTTTATAAAGTATGCCTGAATGAAAGCAAGACCCTAGTATGAGAAAGTCTGAGGAAATAGAATTTAGATGAAAAATGACATGCCTGTGGACAGATGAGACTATTGGCTCAAGGGATAGAACCAGGATTTGATTTCCCCCTTGCCGCTTCGTGACTTCAAACTGGCTATAATCTCACCCTCCTCTGACTTCCTTTAAATACAAGGAGATAAGGTGTATAAAACGACCACAGACACCACTATACAGACGACATAAAGTAAGTATAGTAAAGAGTAGAAGCTGATCCAGTAAATATATTATATATATTTATTTACATACAAGAAAAACATAAAATGGCATCATACGTCATCAAGTCAGTCGATAGCGTGCACTGTTGCACGGCCTGAAAACAACGTACCAATTAGATTAGATAGACACTAGAAAAAAAACCCAAATCCCATTCACTCTTTCTGTCACCTGCTGAGGAACAATAAAATGATTAGTGATTAAATAACTCTACTATTGTGGGGCTGTCCACTTTAGCCTCCACTCTCTAATACAAATAAGATTCTACTGTCTCAGTCTGGTTGACTCTTCCTCAACGAACGTCTACACCCTTTCCACTTGTTAGGCGATATGCGCCGCTATCTAACACCACTGGAAATGCTACAATAATAGACTTGGAGTAACACAATGGCTCAGTGTCTATCCTTCAATGGATACTGAACAGACCCTACCGATCCTGTCTATTTTCTCCCTCCTTTCCTCTCTCTTTATCTCTCTCTCTCTCTCTCTCTTGGTCTCAGTGTCTCTCTAACTCTCGACGACTGATGATGCGGCGTCTCCGTTACGCTCTTCTCTCGTTACTTTCAAGATCCAGGTATTTTAACCCTCTCACCTGTTCCTGAATTCTGCGATGATGATGATGAAGTTCTGGCGTCAAGCATGAGGTACTTGATGAACTGTCGACAAAACTTCTCTGCTGCTGAATAGCTTCCTTCTTTTAACCCGCTCCGGAGTTAGAGGGAACAAAAACACAAGCCTCGATTTCCGGCTGTACGCAATTGAAACCAGTCTCACGGCCACCTGCCGTTGCTAGAGACTATAATAGCGATGCTCTCGGCTGTATGATAAATAAACCTCGTTCCCGCTAAAGCATGGGCACTTTACTGCAAGAGACCGTAGGTTATTTTCAAATAATATTGCCCACGTGGCTCACTCGTCATGTACAACAATACAAAAATTAATATTACCCACGTGGCACTTAAATCACCCTCCTCCTCCTCCTCTCTCTCTCCCAACTAAAATCTGCCAGCCAAATAAACAAAACCTGTCTGACGGGCCACTTGGCCGTCCCACATGGCTACACCTGTGTCAACATTTTCAACTCGGGAACTCCTTTTGTCCGAAATTCCGGGGTCTCCCTTTTTAACATTACCCATTGAGGTTTCCTATTTAAGCCCCAATTTAAATGAAATCTCGCTATAGGAATAGTTTACTCCTCTAAGCAGTATAATTCACTTACAACGTAAATCTGAACCCTCCGACAATATTTCTCACATTTAAGGCTCAGTAAAATTAACGAACACACCAGGGATTTCCCCATAAAATTACATTAGTAAATACACAGAAATAAATGGTGGTTTTACATAACATTCTACAAATATGGGCACACGTGTTTCTCACAACTTCCCACACTCCTATCTACTGCCAAAATCATAGAAAGAATAAGCACACTGTTACATTTACGTCGTTCTTCAAAAATGATAATGGATGGCACTATCGTTTATTTTAAAACTGAAAAGTTAATGTCCCCGGAAGAAATTAACTACGGACGAAATTCTCAAAGAATGCGCTAATGAGTAAAACGATTAATAAAATTCTACATACCAATTATCGCTGGTTTTTCCCACAGTGGAGAACGATAATGCGAAGTCTGACGGCTGACAATATTTCTTACGATAGAGAACTAGGCCGCCGTTTCACTGGTTATTTATACACACCGGGAACCACTCCCGCGTATCGCCTACGCATCATCGCGAAACCCGCGTGGCTTAAAATAGCGTCACGTTACCTGACGGCCGCGTGCTTCCGGACTCGTCATAACGCGTGCCGGAAATGGCGATTATTTGGTAAACAACGAAATCCCCGTGATCGTGAAAAAATCTATAAGAGAAAAAACTGGCCGAATGTAAAATAAACCTACCATCATAAAACGACCCCATTTAATTTATCTCCTCAAAAATACCAAACACGATATATATTCAAATGAGAAGAAAAAAAAAGATGAAAATTCAAAATAAAAGAACAGGATCGGCCCGGAAATACAAATTAGACGACAGAAATACAAAATAGACGACAGAATCGGGCCGGTTGAAAGACAGAATTACAGTGCGGCATCACATAAGTCCCCCCTTTCAAGTGCGGGAACCGTGCTAAATCACTGAACTCTCTGGAATTCATACTGGTCCGTATCTAGATCTACATCCCGATCTAATCACTGTCATAATTAGCATTATCATACAGGCCCATCTCCATATCCTTGAGAATCTTTGCAAGCCCTGGATCGTGAGGGTCACGCCAGGGGATTTTCTCCTGGCGACTGCAACATGACTGGTCGCCCTTCCTCCTCCCTCTCATGTGTTTCCTTCGCCCACGAATTTTCCTGGCGGCGCGTGGTAAATAATGATTACCAACTGGTGCGGCCTCCCAGTGTTTTGAAACAGTCTGACTGGCTTGGCCAGACATCGCCGTAACAGGGCGTAACTGTTTGCGGTTGACTGAAGAACCGTGCACATGTTCCTTCTTGTCAGTATTTCCCTCCCTTGAGGGATTTAATACCATCGGGGGCCTAATTCCCGACGAAAAAGAAGGTACTTCTGAAGTAAGAGGCGTCACCACTGTTTGACATTTAGGCTGAACAGTGCTGACAGGCGAATACGCCTCTGTAGTTAACATTCCACTGTCTTTAGAGGCTTTCATCCTCTTCATCGCAAGACAAGGATGTTTGAGCTCCCGTGGGGCTCCGTGAATTTGGGGCTTTCCACTTCCACTTCTCTGGCCTGCAGTAGGACCCGTTGCAGTAGCAAGGATCGGTGTGGTTGGGTTTCCCAAAACTAAGTAAGGGCTTCCCAGGATAAAATCATGTGCCGGCTGTGCCATTACAGCTGCCTTGATGGTGCCAGACACAAACTTGCATTTCACCTCAATATTGGCTACAGGCAGACGCTGTGAGATACCTCTTCTCAAAATGCCACTAATCTCAACTATTTCTCCGGTCCACTGACCTGGTTTCACCAAATGACGAGCGATGATACTGGGGTAAGTAAGCCCGCTGTCAAACAAACACGTAGTGGCCGTCCCATTCACTACGGCTGGTCCGCTGTTAGAGAACAACTTCTCTGCCTGGACTGGTTCCCATTTATTCCCTTTAGTCCATCTCACCAGCCTTAAACAAGCTGCATGATGAGCTGGTGGTTTGTTCATGCACCGGGATGTCCAGTGGGAAGTGGTTCTACAATTCTGACAATACCTCTCATTATCTCCTCTGTTCCTAGCGGGTTCCTGAGAGGTTGTTGTCGGTGCTCTGTTATGCGGCTGGGGGCGCAAGTGATAACCTGAATGAGGCTCCTTGCGAGAAGGCAATGGTTGCTGATGAGCTGGTGAAGCAGCCGACTGCGATGATGAAGCTCCTTTGTCTGCGGCTGGCAGGTCTGGGTTTTCCGTTTCTGTCCCAGTACTTCGGCCTGTGCTGTCTGGTACCTTTCGGCGAACACGATAATCTGATCAAGTTGCTGGGCACCCTGCTCCGCCAGATACCGCCTCAAGTCGGGGGACATGTTTGCTTTAATTTGCTCACACAAAACTAACTCCTCCAATCCTTCGAAAGTTTTTGCCAGTCCTGACAGTTCCCTCCACCGGGTTAGGTAATTTCTCACCCGCTCTGCAAACTGAGCAAAACTCTCTCCCTTCTCCGGCCTTCTCTCCCTGAACATGGTTTGGCATTTACGGGGTGTCCACTGAAACCTTTGCAACAAAGCGTTTCGCAATGCCTCAAAGTTGTTCTGATCATCTATGAGCAGCTTGTTGTAAACTTCATACGCATGACCTTTGAGTGATTGCGATAATTTCAGACACCAAAGACTCTCATCCAACCCGTATGCCGTTGCCATTCTTTGAAATTTCTCCAAGAACACGTCAATCTTTTCGTTCCCGTTAGGGAACGAGTCAAATGGGAAGCTCATGGCTGCCATTCGGGGCCCTCCGTTTCCTGAGGTGTCTCTCGCTCCTGCTCCGGGAGAATCTCCATTAGCTGAACTGCCTTCCGAAGATCGGTACTGCAGTTCCAGAGAACGCAGGGCAAGTTCATGCTGTCTCTCTGCTGCTTTCTCCCTCTCCTGTGCTTCCAATTTCCGAAGTTCCATCTCTGCGGCGGCTGCCCTCTCTTCATTCGCTGCTTCTGCGGTGGCTGCCCTCTCCTCTTTCGCTGCTTCTGCGGCGGCTATCCTTTGCCTTTCCTCTTTCTCGCTCTGATTATGCCTATCATTTTCTCTGATCATGTAGGCTTTCGTCTCCTCTTTATCCATTCCCATGTCTTGGGCTGCCTCACGCCAGGCAGCTCGCAACTTGGCCATATCCGCCATCTTACCTGTAAACTGGTGTAAGTTCACGACTGACAGAAAATGACAGAAAAGAAAAAGAGAAGGAACAACCTGTTACGTAATAGGAAATATTCCCTATATAACCGCTGTTCCGAAAACCCAACCTCAGACTAGCACCAAGTCTGAATATTAACCTGAGAAAAATTTAGTTAAGAAGCTACCAAAAACTAGATTACCTTCCTGTTAAAGAAAAATATGTCGGTATGCCATCAATTACCTTTATGTCATATACATCAAAAATACCACAAATCTACTAGACTGCAACCTGTGGAAAAACCTATAACTGGATCAGTTCTAATAGCTCAAGTCTAGGGGATATTTAAAGAAACTCTATTCTCAGAAAACTTCCTAGAGACACCTATGAATCTAGATCACAGAATTGATCTCCACAGAATGATCCACCGGACGATTGCCGCCCACTTGTCACGAAGTAGATTTAAGTTTATAAAGTTTGCCTGAATGAAAGCAAGACCCTAGTATGAGAAAGTCTGAGGAAATAGAATTTAGATGAAAAATGACATGCCTGTGGACAGATGAGACTATTGGCTCAAGGGATAGAACCAGGATTTGATTTTCCCCTTGCCGCTTCGTGACTTCAAACTGACTATAATCTCACCCTCCTCTGACTTCCTTTAAATACAAGGAGATAAGGTGTATAAAACGACCACAGACACCACTATACAGACGACATAAAGTAAGTATACTAAAGAGTAGAAGCTGATCCAGTAAATATATTATATATATATTTATTTACATACAAGAAAAACATAAAATGGCATCATACGTCATCAAGTCAGTCGATAGCGTGCACTGTTGCACGGCCTGAAAACAACGTACCAATTAGATTAGATAGACACTAGAAAAAAAAAACCCAAATCCCATTCACTCTTTCTGTCACCCTGCTGAGGAACAATAAAATGATTAGTGATTAAATAACTCTACTATTTTGGGGCTGTCCACTTTAGCCTCCACTCTCTAATACAAATAAGATTCTACTGTCTCAGTCTGGTTGACTCTTCCTCAACGAACGTGTACACCGATTTCCACTTGTTAGGCGATATGCGCCGCTATCTAACACCACTGGAAATGCTACAATAATAGACTTGGAGTAACACAATGGCTCAGTGTCTATCCTTCAATGGATACTGAACAGACCCTACCGGTCCTGTCTATTTTCTCCCTCCTTTCCTCTCTCTTTATCTCTCTCTCTCTCTCTCTTGGTCTCAGTGTCTCTCTAACTCTCGACGACTGATGATGCGGCGTCTCCGTTACGCTCTTCTCTCGTTACTTTCAAGATCCAGGTATTTTAACCCTCTCACCTGTTCCTGAATTCTGCGATGATGATGATGATGAAGTTCTGGCGTCAAGCATGAGGTACTTGATGAACTGTCGACAAAACTTCTCTGCTGCTGAATAGCTTCCCTCTTTTAACCCGCTCCGGAGTTAGAGGAAAAAAAACACAAGCCTCGATTTCCGGCTGTACGCAATTGAAACCAGTCTCACGGCCACCTGCCGTTGCTAGAGACTATAATAGCGATGCTCTCGGCTGTATGATAAATAAACCTCGTTCCCGCTAAAGCATGGGCACTTTACTGCAAGAGACCGTAGGTTATTTTCGTTGTGCTTCTGACGATAACTCGAGTCCTCTGACCCCTTAAGATATGTCTTGTTGCCGTGGGTAATGTTGCACATGGGCAAATTTACCCTCCCCCACTATTCTTGCCGCGACTCGCTGAAATTAAAAGAAGATGCGTCTATTGTATAACAATTCCAACCTAACGCATCTCTAACCTAACTCCCCTTCACTCGTCATTTACAACAATACATAAAATAATATTGCCCACGTGGCTCACTCGTCATGTACAACAATACAAAAATTAATATTACCCACGTGGCACTTGAATCTCTCTCCTCCTCCTCTCTCTCTCTCCCAACTAAAATCCGCCAGCCAAATAAACAAAACCTGTCTGACGGGCCACTTGGCCGTCCCACATGGCTACCCACGTGTTAACATTTTCAACTCGGGAACTTCTTTTGTCCGAAATTCCGGGGTCTCCCTTTTTAACATTACCCATTGAGGTTTCCTACTTAAGCCCCAATTTAAATGAAATCTCGCTATAGGAATAGTTTACTCCTCTAAGCCGTATAATTCACTTACAACGTAAATCTGAACCCTCCGACAATATTTCTCACATTTAAGGCTCAGTAAAATTAACGAACACACCAGGGATTTCCCCATAAAATTACATTAGTAAATACACAGAAATAAATGGTGGTTTTACATAACATTCTACAAATATGGGCACACGTGTTTCTCACAACTTCCCACACTCCTATCTACTGCCAAGATCATAGAAAGAATAAGCACACTGTTACATTTACGTCGTTCTTCAAAAATGATAATGGATGGCACTATCGTTTATTTTAAAACTGAAAAGTTAATGTCCCCGGAAGAAATTAACTACGGACGAAATTCTCAAAGAACCCTCTAATGAGTAAAACGATTAATAAAATTCTACATACCAATTATCGCTGGTTTTTCCCACAGTGGAGAACGATAATGCGAAGTCTGACGGCTGACAATATTTCTTACGATAGAGAACTAGGCCGCCGTTTCACTGGCTATTTATACACACCGGGAACCACTCCCGCGTATCGCGTACGCATCATCGCGAAACCCGCGTGGCTTAAAATTGCGTTACGTTACCTGACGGCCGTGTGCTTCCGGACTCGTCATAACGCGTGCCGGAAATGGCGATTATTTCGTAAACAACGAAATACCCGTGATCTTGGAAAAATCTATAAGAGAAAAAACTGGCCGAATGTAAAATAAACCTACCATCATAAAACGACCCCATTTAATTTATCTCCTCAAAAATACCAAACACGATATATATTCAAATGAGAAGAAAAAAAATGATGAAAATTCAAAATAAAAGAACAGGATCGGCCCGGGAATACAAATTAGACGACAGAAATACAAAATAGACGACAGAATCGGGCCGGTTGAAAGACAGAATTACAGTGCGGCATCACACCCACTCTTCCTGGTGTGCCTGGAACAGATCACGACGATTGGCTAGAGCAACGTCTCGGCGACAAACACGTCTATGCAGCTCATCCCACAGGTGCTCAATCGGACTCATGTCTGGAGACAGGGATGGCCAGGGAAGGGTGAGAATGTTGTTGGCAGTCAGGAACTGCGTGGTCAACCGTGCACAATGGGGTCTGGCGTTGTCCTGTTGAAACACAGATCTTTGGGCAGCCAAAAGTGGAAGGAAATGGGGTCGAAGAATTTCATTGACGTATCGTTGCGCATTCAAGCCTCCTTCAATTTGCCCCACTTGACTCCTTCCGTTGTAACTGATCATTCCCCACACCATTGCACCTCCACCACCGTGCGGCGGAGCTTCATCAACGCAATTTTGGGCAAAACGTTCATTTTGCCTACGGTAGACCCTACGCCGTCTATCATGACGCTGCAACATAAAGAAAGATTCGTCACTAAACCAGACACGTCTCCATTGATTGTCAGCTGCCCAGGGACGATGCTGGTTGGCTCAAAGAAGTCGATTTTGGCGATGGCGGCGCGTAAGGACAGGTCCTCGGTGAAGTCGTTGTGCTTAAAGTCCAGCGTCATGCAGTCTATTCCGGACAGTTTGATCAGACACATGACGTCTTGCAGACAATGACTGGGCAGTTGAGGAAGCTGTTGTAAACCTGTCTCTGAGGTGACGAAGCCGAATAAAGCGATCCTCCGCTGCTGTTGTCACTCTGGGTCGTCCACTGCGATGCCGGTCTTCAACTGAGCCAGTGGCTTGGAACCGGTGCCAAAGTCGACTGATGGTACTCTGATGCACGTTTAGATTCCTGGCAACCTGACTTTGACTTTCGCCTGCATGCAGTCGGCCAATAGCAATGTTCCTTAAATTTATCGATAGAGACGCCATAAATGTCTGCTTGAAAATGAACTGAATTTTGTGTGTGTAGCGTTATCCTTTTATAGGGTTTCAGTTGCGTAGTCAGTGAATAATGTTCACCCCAAATTGTGTTGCTTTCACGTGCGCGCAACATGAGCTGTGGTCAAAAATTGCGTCATAAACACTATTGACCACTGCGTTGTAACGATTACAAAAACGAATGCAATTCAGGTCACCACGTGCATTTGACACTGTAAAGAACATTTGAGGCTGGTTTTTATATACCCTAGCACCAAATTTTACTTACAAACTCATAAAAACGCGCTCTCGGATAGCTATGCGTTTCTTTTTGTGAACAGTATATTATAACATGCACTTAGCATTAATGGTTATTGACATTAATTGACTAAGGTGACATGACTATGAACAGTGGGTGTTCTTTGACTTACGAGACAGTGAGAATGTATGGTATATTTCCATTATTCATGTTATATGTTGACTGACTTTTGCTATAGGATCTCATTATTATGTCAAATTGCTTTGAGCTGTTTGTAAGACTTTTGGTTTTGCAGATTATGCTGCATTTCCACACCTAGTGTGTTAAATTGCCTTCATTACGGCACAAACATAGGTCTATGCATGATCATAGCAAAAGTGACATATGATGTTACCTTTTGCTCACCTTAGTGATGTTTTCCCATATCGCAATAATGTCAACTTCGTTTGCCATTATTGACCGGGGGAGGGGGAGAGAGTAGTTGTTATGACTAAATTAATAACAGTTTCGGTCGCTCTCAACTTGGTTTGTGTACTGACTTCCTTGTTGACAAGCGTTACTAGGACTACCCCGGAAGTACGTCACATAGTCTGCTAATTTTAAGCAGACGATCCTTGCCGGTTTCAGATCGAACATGTCAGCGGTAGTTCGGTCTCTTTGGCTGTGTCTCTCCATGTGAGAAAGTCGTGTTTGCACGAGCTCCAAAAGTATACTCTGGATATAGAGTTTTATGTGTTTCAGATCTGCTAGGTCGTCCTACGTTTGAAGCCTGAGCTCGATTATATTTGTACGGACTTGTCAGCGCTGAAAGGAGAGGAATGAGTGAATATTAAATATTAAATACTTCAGCAAGATGACTCTGACATTGTTCCTGTAGTCTACATGACGATAGACTTACTTTATGGACTGGCTAGAGATTGCCATAGTCATTTTAATGGATGCCTTATTGAGGAGCTGTCGTAAATTTATTTTGAGAGAAAGAGTCTTAGAAATAGTGGTCCGGTTTAGAGTGGAGAATGGTGGTGAAAAGCTCAGTGATAGAAAATGTAGAGAGTAAATAGTTGCTTCACAGAGTGCTGGGGAGAGTAAAGACAGACTTATTTACGACAAATCGTTTCTCTCAATCTTCTCTTCAGACTCTCCTGGTCAAACAATTATTTGCCAGTTTCCAGGCACACATCTGCGCTCACACCGATTTGGTGCTTCAAACACACAGACGCACGTGTATACAAACTATATTAAACAAATAGGGGAAATGTTGGGCTTTGGGTATTCCAACACAGTACTAAATAAGTTTATGATGTTTATTAACCTTAAAAAATCAAATCACAAACAAATATCATGTGTTACTTAAAATTATCATAAGTACAGAAAATAAAACTAACAAGGTAAGGGAGGGTGAAGAAGATTCGTATCGACTAAGCCCTTCCCGCTTGTATTAGACAAAGATAAACCCAGTCCAAAGATAGATAATTATCAGGAACATAGGTAATGTAACCTAACAGTGAAGTTAATTACTCTGAAAGAGGGGTTACAATATTAGGTATGGGTGGTAGAAAAAAATCATGTTATTCCCAATTGTTCTTCCCTTTACTAAGCGAATGAAAAGGAGGGTGGTAAACAGAGTTAGCAAAATTTCCCAATTAAAGAAAAAATGCAGGGTATACTGTAAATATATTACCCGGTAGGCAAATTAACAAATGGTTTTTTCAAACAAATTAAAATCTCCTGTCATTCATGCACGGGCGTGAGGATCCCCACTCATATATTCACTCACACTTACCGATTGCAGCATCAGACAATCCATAGAATTATATAAACAGCAATTACACTCTTGACATGTGAAACTGTCTAGTACTTCGATGTCCCGCCCCAGATGTTGCGAGGTTTGCTGATAGGAAATATTCCCACTTATCGCCGGACTTGAAGCCTAAGAGTTTGTGAACGGTGATTGAGTTTTTGGAAAAGTAAAAGAGTGTAGAGAATTGGTTGGGAAAATATGAATGGATTTGTATGGAGGCTGTTTGTCTTGGTTGAGGGGAGATGATATGAGTGGAGTGGTGCTTTGAGCGAAGGGAGGAGTCCGGAATCGGTTTTGATAGATGAAAGTGTTTGACTTAGAGTTGGGCAGGAGAAGTGCGCACGAGAAGGTTTTGATGGATGAACACATTTTTTTGTGTGTGGAACGCACTGAGTTTGATTTTGAACGCGGAGAGAAATGGAAGAACGCGCTAAGTGTAGGTCAACGGGAGGCTGAAGAATAAATAAAAAAGGTTGTGAAGTCGCGATTTTGGTGAACAAGCCACTGGAGATGGTTGATACTGTAGTTACAGGCTAATAGCAAGTTATTATGCCGTGCAGAAAGAAAGACGATGTCGCCATTTTTGTGAGAATTGAGTAAACAAGATTGTCAAGGTTTGTTTTGCAAAAACAGTACAGGTATGTAGGAAGATGTACTAGCAAGATAGACAGTAGCTAGGTCGGAACAGTGAACAGGGACTAATTGAGATAAACGAAACAGCCTTGGTAGTCAGACCAGTAATTATTTTATAATAAATACCTCAAAACTAGTTCATCAGACCAAAAGGGGTTTTTCATCATGAGTTGAAGTAACAAAACCCGGCTACATAAGTTTTTCTAAGATGAGATACAACAGACATAGCAGACTGTGCATATAGAAGGATTGAAAGAAGGGAGAAGAGAAGTTATTATAAGTTGTGATTATGACATTGTGTATTTTGTGAGAATCACCCGCCTAGGTTGAAAAATTAGGCGTGAAGCAGTTTTATTTCAATGAACTGTTGTTATTGGATGATTTACTGAAATTAAACATCATCTTTGTTATTCACCACTTGGTTTCGTGCAGTACTTTAGATGGAGATTCTTCACCCACCAACAGTGTTTTCGTATGATGTCCTATCATATAGAGTAAAATAACTGAACATCATCAGCACTGTACTGTCTACTGTTCTGGGGTAGTGCGACGAACACACTATACGAATACTAAAAAAAAAAATGCAACAGCAACCACACCCATCACGGCCACATGGTGGTAAATGGTGCCGTTGACCAGCCCTAAACTGGACAATGACAAAGAAGACAGATAACAGGTGGTGGTAAAAAGATACCCAGTGACCAGTCCGCACCCCACAAATTTAAATTGCAACGAAAAGTGGTTCTAGAGACTAATTACAGAAATTTTGCTGATGAACAATTATATGAAAATAGAAGGAAGAAAACCAGCATCTTGATTCTCCGCCAGATAACAGGTAGTAAATGATGCCAATGACCAGTCCACACCAGACAGTGAAATAGAGACACAGAAAGATTTACGTAAACAAGAAGAATATCCTTTTTCAAGACTCAAGTACACAGAAAGAACGTCGTATATCAAGGAACAAATCAACGACCTGCATCCTGTTATAGCAAGTATTACACGAAGAGAAGACCTGCGTTCTGAAGATACGAGATTACTTAAATTCTTTTCACCCTGAACCAACGATAGATGATCCTACAATGTGCACCAACAATCAAATAAATAAGGCATGCCGATCGCGCGCAAGTAGTTAAAACTATAGACAAGACCGTGTGCGAGACAAAAATATTATATCAACAAGACACAGCTATTCCAAACAAACAAGAAATAGCATAGCACCGAACATTTTAGTTTACTTAACTTAAATCATTTAGATATTAATTAATTATAAGTTATGTATTGTTTATTATTATTTCACATCTGTTTATATTTGAATCACATATAAATCTTATCATTATATTTTAGACTTGATTAGAGTGGTTAGATTTGTTTTCAGGTAATTAATATATAATTTTTCCAGGTATTTGACTATACTAACAATTACAGGTCCTGTATCATGCAGCAACAGCAGCCAAATCTGGGCGTTGACCCGAACGTCGCTGTTATACAGCAAGTTGTTAGAACCCTAGCAACCATGGAGGGTAATGCTAGGTTCCAAAATATTAGAAGCATAGTAATGCCTTACTCTGGTGACCCTAAGTCATGCAGACAATGGCTTTTAGATATTCAAAAATATTGTACTTCTGCCAATATGGAGCAGGCAGATTACACTGACTAACAAAAAAAAACTTTTTTTTTCTTTCTCTAACATTTCTATGTTTTTCTGGTCAATTTTAATGCGCTGTTTTTAAATCTGCAAACCGTTTTTCTCTATCAGGTCGGGATCTCTAGAAATACGCAATTGAAGTTTTTTAACAAGGCATAAAGTATTATAACATCATTCATACAAGAAGTGTAACAGTTATGTAGGCTTGAATTTCTTTGCAGTCGACTTTCGTCGGTGAATGGCATGTGGTACATCGCGATGAAGCATCCAACAATAATCGGCAAGCATGGTCACACTCCACCGTCCTTGATAGCGTGATTCCATTACGGCGATATCTTGATGGAATCGTTCTCCATGTTCATCGCTGACTTCGCCAAGTTTGTCAGGGAAAAAGTCAAGATGCGAATCAAGCAAATGGATTTTGAGGGACATGTTACAGCCCATAATTCTGTATGCATCTATGCACTGCTTAACAATATGCACATAGTCGACAGATTTGTGATTTCACAGAAAGTTATCGACGATCGATTTGAATGCCATCCATGAGCGAAGTTCACTACCATGTAATAAGTTCTCGAATTGTTTGTCTGCAATAACTTTCCTAATCTGAGGTCCTACAAAGATACCTTCCTTTATCTTTGCATCGCTAACTTGCGGAAACTTTTCTCGAAGATAAGTGAAAGCTTTGCTCGTTTTATCTAACGCTTTTACGAAATTCTTCATGAGCCCCAACTTTATATGTAACGGTGGTAAAATGATGCCGTCTTTGTTAACTAATGGCTCATGTATTACATTTTTATGCCAGAGCTGCATACGATCCCTGATAGGCCACACCTTTCTTGCATAATGTTCCTGTCTGTTGCGGCTGTCCCATTCACATAGGAAGCAACAAAATTTAGTATACCCAGTCTGCATGCCCGTGAGAATTGCAATGACCTTTAGGTCTCCACAAATCCGCCATTGGTAGTCATTGTACTTTATTTTTGCCAAAAGTATAGCCATATTGTCATAAGTTTCTTTCATATGAACAGAGTAGGCGACTGGAATTGATGAAAATAAATTTCCGTTATGCAATAACACGGCTTTTAGACTAGTCTTGGAAGAATCGATGAAAAGTCGCCATTCGTTGACTATGTGCTCACGACCGAGGTGCACCATTAGACCGTTTACATCTTTGCAATAGCAAATGCCATCATCCATCTCAAAGTATTGAACAAGTTCTCTGTGTCTATGACGAAATTTAGATATCGGAGTATTGGGCGCTAAAAGATTCCATTCTTTGAGTCGCGAACCGAGTAATTCCGCTTGTCCTTTGGTAAGAGCGAGATCACGTATTAGATCTGAAAGTTCTGAATGGTTAATTAAGTGAACACCATCATTCACCGGTATATAATCCGAGTCAGAATTAGTTTCTAAAGCAGGTAAACTATCACTTTCTGATGGTTCATTCACGTCCAACGGATATTGTTATGGTGGAACTGGGATCGGACACGTGATTGGATCATGAGGCACTGGTTTCGATACCGATTCTACAACTTCTAGAAGCCATATTTCGCTCAGAATTATTTCAAAATACAGTAACTATTTGAAAAATAGCGTAACATATGTCATGCATCTTTTAGCAGTATAAAAAGTAGAATTATTTTGCATTTTATTAATTTTAATAAGTTATATAGTAAAAATGAAACGGAGCAAATAACGGTTTCCCAAAAATATATTTATTCACAAATATCTTAAGAACCCGACGTGATAGAGATAAACGGATTTCAGATTTGAAATCAGCGCAAGAAACTGACCTAAGAACACTTATTCTTATATAAGAAAGAAAAATGTTGTTTGTCAGTGTTATAAACAAATTGCATATCTTTCCTCGCAAGGATTAGTGACCGATTTTATAAGAAGTCGCTTAGAAACGTTCCCTAATGAAACATGGGAGGAGCTAAGGAAAGAACTTGTTCAGGCTTACTATCAGATTACAGACAGCACATATGCGTGGACACTTCTCCGCCAAATACAGCAACAACCTCAGGAATCAGTGCAAATGTTTAGTGACAGGTTGTTGAACCTCGCAGAGGAGGCATTCATGGGTCAAGACATAAATCAACAAGAAGCTGAAAAACAACTAGTCGGCATATTTGTAGATGGGTTGGATGGAACGCCGATAAAGTTACACTTGATTCGTAAAGATCCCCAGAGTTTGAAACAGGCAGTCGCACTAGCTGTAGGAGAGGAAAATATCAGAAAGCGTTTGGACCTAAGACTGGGAAGAGCTAGAACATATGAACAAAGGGAAGAAGAGCACATGAAGATAGGGTTCTGTCAAAGAAGAGGACTGTCAGAAAGAGGGAGAGGGAGAAATGCACCTGATATAACAAGAAGGGGAGAACACAGACTACCTGTGTGTTATATTTGCAATAGAGTCGGACATAAGTCTTACTCATGCAGATATAGGCCACAAGAACCTCAACAGCCGGTACGTCGGGTTGAGACCTTTAATTAAGGTGACCATATTTCCAAAACCCTAATCCGGGACAAAATAGTAGATTTGACCTATTTCAATGCAAAAAATCGGGACAAAAGGGTAAAGAAAAGGTCAAAAGTCGGGACATGTCCCGGAAAAATCAAGTTGATGTCAATTTAAAATAATATACATTTTATATATACATTTGAATATCATACATTTTGCTGTATAAGTTTAACTACTTAAACTAATAAGAGAGAAAAACATCAATAATCCTTACTTAAGGTGAAGCTGAGTTA
This sequence comes from Oreohelix idahoensis, assembly GCA_024509875.1. NCBI lineage: Eukaryota > Metazoa > Mollusca > Gastropoda > Stylommatophora > Oreohelicidae > Oreohelix > Oreohelix idahoensis. The sequence continues at coordinate 341,756 of JAMPIV010015508.1, forward strand.
CTGTACTTTTCAGATGAGTGGATTTTTATCAATAGGTTCTTTGCAGGCAGCATCTTAAAAAACTCGACCGACACATGTTTCCTCACAGTTCACTTTGGTTGTCAACATAGCTTTCAAAGTTTCAACACCTAGCTGTGTTTTATCATTTGCCCATAAGTTGTTCATCAAAGAAAACACTCTTTCTGTGGCAGCATTTGTTCCAGGTAGACAGAACAAAAACTCTGCCAACTTCAAAATATTTGAAAATGTCACATTATTGTTTTTGAAGTGGGAAACCATTTCAATCCAACGTTGTGGTGGCAATGTTTTTTGGCACTCCATTCACTAATTTTCTGAGAAGTAACAAACTGCTTCATATGGACATATTCGTCATAAATTTCAGTTTATGTAAAGTGGGCTGAAGGTAATATTTGAATTACTAGTGATGATGATATCTCAATATCTGCCCAAATTGGTATTATGTTCAGCGTTACCCAGCTGTAGGATTCTAGGTCTTGAAAATTTTTTGCAGCCCATTTATTCAAATAATTGAAAGCTGTTTCATAGAACAAAGAAACGCTAGCATGAAACTTTTTCACATCCTCCTTTGGAAGTCCTTCCATTTCCAGCTTTTCAAGTATTAGCTTAACTCTTGATGGCAAGAAACAGTCTTCCAGTTTGGACTTCAAAATAGTTTTCAACCTGATGATGCTGTCAATGACTTCAAACACAGTGACCGTCTGTCCCTCTATTTTTTGCACTGCTTCGTGGAATGGAGAGGTCTGACTGTGAACAAAAACAAGTCATGCCTCAGATAGAGGATTTTCAAAGAATGTCTGTATAACAATTGGGCATCTGTCTTGAGATTGAAAATATGATTTTAGAGGCAGGAACATCTGAAGAACCCTTTCAACAGCAGGCAGCAGAGCAAGCCACCTAGTCTGAGCATAACCTAAGATCATCTGGAAGTCTGTTTCCACAAACTGGCAAAACTCCTTGAGTCTTTCAACTCGTACTGTGTATGATTTAAAGAGTAGATAAATTTTAGCAATAATCAGCTCGACATCAACAGGCAGTACATCTGCAGCTGTTCGAACAGTGTTGTGGAAAATATGACCTGCACACCCAACTCCAATAAGACCATGTCCAAGGTCTTCTTGCAGTTTTTTGAAAACATTGTTCTGTCCTTTCCTTTCAGCACCTCCAAAATTGGAATTTGTGTTGTCTGCGCATAATCCAACTACTTTCCTGTCTAAACCATTTTCAGTTATGCAGTTATTAAGAAAACTACTTAAAATATCAGATGTTTCACCTGGCAATGACTTTAATATTTTAATTTTTACTTCATTACTGTGATCAAAGTATCTGACAAGCAAAGGAAAAATCTTGAATTCTTTGTGGTTGGATGCATCTGTCAGTACAGAAATAAATGTAGACTTTTCTAGGTCACACCTTAACTCATTTAGAATATGGGGTGCCAAGACATTTCGAATAATGGCTTCTGTTTTCGTACGTGCACATGCAAATTTTGGCTCTAAAGTAACCTGAAGTAATTTTGATGTGCAATCCATAGACCTTATGATTATGAAGCACTGTATGGTATGCAAAGGCGCCTTCTATAGCAGCTAATTGCTCTTCTTGGTCACCAATTTTATCAGCTCTGAAGAAAGTGATTAACGACGAGCTTGATGCAGCTGTAACCACGGCTCTCTTATGTTTCTCACTGCTTATGTGGTTCTTAATATCAGCACGTCCACTATGGCTTATCGAAAACCCGGAGGGACATATATTGCATCGTACATTGAAGTTTGATGTACTCTTTTTAATAAACAGAGATTCCTTTTGTAAATCTTCATTGAAACTGCATTTACGCTTTGTTACCATTTTCTTACAACAATAACAAAATATGCACAAATAGTTCACCGTTTAAATTAAATAAACGTATACCATACGCAAAATCTTGGTACTTTACCACTACCTAAAATTTCAAATAACTGCGAATATCACATTGGAACAACAAAACTAATTCGCGGTCATGACAACCTCTTGTGCTGTTTCGGCGCCAGTTCACTAATAATTAAAAATTCCCTCAAGTCAGCCACGGAATAATAATTTTTTTTTTTTAATCTGTGAGATTTATGCCAAATTCGTCCAAAACCGGGACAAATTTGCGTCCCGGATTGCATCGAAAAAAAGTCGGGACAAATTACCAAAAATGGTCGAAAACCGGGACTGTCCCGGAAAAACCGGGACGTCTGGTCACCTTACTTTAATAGAACACACACTAGACACACAGAAGCCTTATCCGGTGACTGTGCTCAATTTACTGGTCACAATAACACAAAATATTTACAGACATAACCCGGACGTCACAAACATTCGTGGCAGAATCCGACACGCAAATACGTACACTCAGGGAAACACCAGACCCACTCACTGAAAGAGACCGACGTGAGAAAGGGCAGTAGAAGGTCTCAACAACCAGATGAGAGTACAAAATGGTATACGGCTAAACAGTACAGCAGTAGCAACGGGGCTACGACGCCGAAACAGTGGTATAGTTTGAACAAAAGGAGGTATAGACTAAACAAGAGTATTAACACTACAGGACGAATGCTACATGAAACATTTCGTCAACAAATACACATAGGATATGTTGGTACAAGTGGAAGACAACCACAAGTGAACATGATAGGAAGGGCACATGTTAGGTATAACCAACAACCATACCACAGACAATGGGCCATAGTACACCATCGTGCAAGTTGGTTTGACAAGAAAAGACGGCAACAACAAACATGTCAAGAATACAGAAATAGGAAGATGAATTGGGATGGTTCAGTTGTAGACAGGAACAGACAACACGCACATGAGAGGAGAAACATCTGTACAGAATGCAAACGGAAGAAATGGAAATGTAACAAATATAAGCATAAACAGAGATACCATAGGACATGTAACAACAGTGACAAGACACTCCCGAATTTCAACAGCAAAAATGAGTTAGGACACTGGGATAGCCTGAATAGGAGAAGATCAAGAATAGCGGTCAGGAATTTTGTGTCAGAAATTAAGAAAGGAAGGATACTGGAAATAAACAACATAAAGGTTGGTAAGCAACAGAAGTGCCAAATAAGAACACAGAACGGTTGGAAAATGGAGGTAGAACCACTAGGAGTGTGGAGAAAGATAATAGGATCTGTGGTGGATTTTGATGTTATAAAGTGTGGTTGCTATGTTACTAGTGTACTGAATGAGGTCAGTTGTGAAGGTCCCTGAGGATAACAGTTTATGTGAGTTTACAGGGTACCTTGCTACTACCACCTATGACCTCAAGCAGACTTAATTGTGACTAATATGAATGATAGCTACGTATAATGTCTAGGGTAATGAAGGGTGGTGTGCTGGTAATTGAGTACACAAACACACACACAAACACTAATCTTAAGGTCTATGATCAAGTCAATTAACACTGTGTTAAAATTTAGAAATTATAATTTTTTTCAAATTTTTTTGGTCCTGAACCAAAGTTTCTTATGGTTAGGACTTTTTAAAATAAAATCAAATATGAATCAGTTTCAATAAATTTACATAGAATAAGGTAAACACATGAAAGACTTGTACATATATATATATAAGTTGAATCTACTAGTATTGTTATTAACTAAGAGTCTTTAGAATCTAGTGCTGGATGTCGGGTCGGGTATTTTCATCATTCACAGTCTGTGGGTAATAGTGTTCATTTTGCTCTTACACAAGATTTATGGTGGAAAAAAGTTAGTTATACACCAGGGATTTTCTAATATGCTAAGTGGTTGATGAATTTCCGCAGGCCAGATCTACAATACTTAGCTGGCCTGTGACGACTGAAGAAAGCTGTTCCTTAGGCCCACTCCTCAAATGCTCTGAGGTAGTATGGTAGGCATCTTATGTCATGCACTGGTGTACTTGTCAGAACATCTGGCACTAGCACAGTGCCAGACCAAGAAACTCACAATTCAAAATGAAAACACACAGTTACGTTGATATAGCACAAACTCAGCTGAGCTGCTGGCTAGACTATGGCGTCCCACTACTATTAGTTTATGTATTCACTTCTTAGCCTCAACGAACTGCTTGTATGGACAGTCTTCGTAAAAATGGCAACGAGCCGGCAAAATTTTCAATAATCTTAGCTATTTCATCCAATGAGAGTACTGCCCCTTTAGAATTTAAAATTTCAAACTAACTGTCCAATTTTTTTGGTCAAATGTGTAGTGTATTTCTGTCGGTCGGTCTGTCCAAACTCGTCATTTCCCAAGTTTGCACTTGGTTTTTTGGAGCCCAACTACAAAAACTATTCAAATTTTTCCCTCACCCACCGCTTAAATTTCTACTTCGAAGTTATTTTTAGACTCTCTCCTCCTTGTCCTTCCCTTGTTTACATGTACTTTTTTCCCTCTGCCTTCGTCTCAAGGACGCGTCAAATGTAACTTTTAGTGAATGCAAAACAGACATGTGTTTGCAAGTCTGCATCGAACAAATCAGTCTTTTGTCAATAACTTCCGAATTATCTGTCCGTCTTTTTATTTGAAAGCATATTATTTGTCAGGAAAAGATAGGCTATCAAACTAGCTAATTTTTGTGATTCTAAACATATTAATAAGAAAGTCCATATTTTTTTCCATGTTAGTCTTGACAGCCTTACTACCACGCGTTCAATTCGTTTCCATGTGCTGTCCCGCTATTTTCGAGAGTTTTACTTCATTCTAAACAAGAGCTAAGACTGTTTTCTTGATTCAAATGGCTACATGTTCTTACTTTACCTCGTATTTCAAACACTAACTACGAGTTCGCTCGTATGTTAGGCTTAGATTCAAACGCTAGCAGACAGCATCATTTTTTTTCTTTTCTCCTTTCCTACCCCGTCTAAACGAATAGGCCTTTCGCGTCCCCATGTTGTAATTAGTTTTTTTCTTTTTCCAATGACACTAGAAAACAAGGGTACGGTCTACCAAATCAACGAACCTGTGGCGTGGGCGAAAACGCCGCAGCATAACCTATCGATATTTTATCCTTACATTTTTATGTTAACTTTGATATTTATAATGGAGGATTTTAGCGCTGTATCAATGTATTCCATCACACATCTCCCCACCTGAGAACATGCACTAATGCAAGTTCCAAAATCAGTGATACACATAGATAAAATCACTCCTTACGCCTGCTGAATACTCTAATTTTGATCCCAGGGGTGCCTACTGAGGAAATCTGCACCGACGTTCTGTGACCCCGGAATATATTCAATGGTAAATTGATATGGCTGTAATAATAAAGACCATCGTAATAATCTGGCATTTTCATGCTCGGCCTGTGATAAGAATACGAGGGGCTGATGATCCGTCTGGACCACGAATGTTCTACCATATAGATAGATTTGGAACTTTTTTATCGCCCAGATTAACGCTAAACACTCTTTTTCGCTTATGGAGTAGACTTGTTCCGCTTTGAACAACTTGCGGCAAGCATAAGCGACTGGTTTCAGTTCCCCATTGGGTGAAGAGGACCTTCGCAACAAAGTAGCGCCCAGGCCCACATTGCTTGCGTCTGTTCTCACCACAAAATCCTGAGTCAAATCAGGCAATTTGAGAATAGGCTTGCTAGTGAGTTTTTCCTTTAACTCTTGGAATGCCAATTCACACTGCGCTGACCAAACAATTTGATCTGGATTTCCTTTGCGAGTCAAGTCAGTCAGAGGAGCACATATAGAGTTAAAATTGTTGATGTATTTTTGGTAAAACCCACATAACGACACGAATGATCGCACGTCTTTCTTTGTTTGAGGTCTAGGTGCTCTCTGCAGTTTCTCCAAATTCTTGGGGTCAGGGGTCATGTTCCCCTGATATACAGTATGTCCCAAGAATTCCAACTCTTTGCATCCAATACAACATTTTGTTGGTCTAGCAGTCAAGTTGGCTTCTCTGAGCCTATCAAATAGCATATTCAGAGAGTTAACGTGTTCTTCAAATGTTTCTGTAGCGATGAGGATATCATCCATGAAATTCGTGATACATGGATTATTCAGGGGATCAACCAATTTGCGCATCATTCTAGAAAACACACTCGGAGCATTTTTCAATTCGAATGGCAACATGTTGAATTCATAATGCCCTTCCGAGGTGCTAAAAGCTAAATAAGGTCGAACCTCAGGCTTCACTGGAATCTGGTAATAGCCTTTGCTAAGATCCACCTTCGAAAAGTATTTTGCCTTGTTCAATCTGGCAAATAACTGTTTTTGTCCGGTAATGGATCCACCTGACCTTCCGTGACAGCATTCAGTTTCCTGTAATCTATGCACAGTCTATGTTCCCCAGACGGTTTTCGCAACAAAACTACACTGGAACTGTAGGGAGATTCACTGTGAGAAATAATCCCTTCTTTCAACAAATAATCTATCTCCTCTTTCAATGCTTTCTCCTTAGCGAACGGAACAGAATAGGCTTTCATACAGATTGGTGTTGGGTCCACCAGCTTCATATCATACTCTAGCAAATTAGTATGCCCCGGTTTGTCTGTTAACACATCTGTATGTTCCTCCAGAACCTGTTGAACTCTCTCCCTCTGAGTTTTAGTCAGGTGCTTACTGACTTTTACCTGTGCGGCTGTCTCACATGGGTGCAATGGGTATTCATGTGAGGTGAGTGGTTCCTTTTTCATTTCGGTTGCGATAGCCAAGGTCAGTAGAGGGGTGCCTTCCTGGATTTGTCTGTCCAGATACTTCTTTAAAAGGTTTACATGGTATATTTTCTCCTTCCCCTTTTTGTCAATCTTATAATTTGTTCTAGACACCTTCTCTAGAACTGTATATGGACCTTGCCATCCAATTTGCAACTTATTATTGCTGCCGAGTAGTAGAAGAAGGACTTTCTCTCCCACAGCTAATTCTCTGTCCTTTGCTTTCTTGTTGAAATAAGCTGCATGTTTCTTCCTGGCTTGTCTCAAATTATTATTTGCCAGTTTCCATCCAGCTTTAAGACGAGTGGTCAGCTCGTTCACATAGTTATATGATGAGGTAACAGTTTCCTCTGCCTTCTCATCTGTCCACGTCCTTAATAAGTTACATATGGACTTTTAATTTTTCTGACATATTGTTCATAATATTGGAAGCCTTATTTTGAGGACGTTTCTTCCTCTTGTCATCACATAAGAATCTTCCACTACCAATTCTTTTCTTGGGGTTATCTTCCCACTTTAAATTCCTTGTGAGAGATCTTCTCTCTCTTTTATTTTCCTCCAGTTCCCATAATTTCGACCAAGGGACTGTCGGCTTATTCTGGGGTAAAACAACTCTTTGTACTCGTCGCATAGTGGCCATGTTAATACATTCAAGTGAAGACTGGGTGTGAAAAGGGGGCTCCCACTCCACTTTGTCTACTTTATTATAATTATTTTTCCTTCCAGGCCTAAGTTTGCCCCGTGGCGTTTCTAGGTCCTGCACATTTTTTCCCTTTGTGGGTGTTCCCTCATGAAATACGCCACATGCTTCTACAAAGTTCTCAATATCGACATTTACGTCGTGCCAGTAGTATTTTCGAGCAACTTTTTGGCAGATGGTACCTATTTTCTCATGGTCACCATCTTTTCCAACATGTAAGCTCCTTATTAAATTTGCCCTATATGCCTTGGGAAGTACCAACTGTCCGTGACCAGTGGATCCAGTTCGGGTCTTCCTGTATAATAATTTGTTCCTCATATAATAATCTCCCTTGCTTGGAGGTGTGTGACATTTGGGCAATTTTTTAAAACATGGCTTGAGTGTCCTATCCTCAGCCTGCGCCTTCCTCATCTCTTCTGGATGAGCATTTATAGGTTCACCTTCTTCCTCCTTTGACTGTGACCTGGTCTGCACTGTCGCCATGATCACATGTCTCTTCGGATTCCCCAAGAAGACGTATCTACACCCCAATATCAGAGGGTAGATTGGTTCATCTATCACTGCTGCTCTGATTTCTCCTTCCACATAGCGAGTTTTCACCGTTATTCTTGCGATGGGAAGTGTCATGAGTGGTATGTCCTTAGTCGCCCCTTGTATTTCCACTGTTTCGGTGGTATACTGATCTGGTTTCACTAGGCTAGACCTCACAACTGAATCAAAATCCAAATCTGTATCATATAGGCACCTTGTGGTGACCCCGTTACAAACAACATCCTCACAAACTGGGGGGTGATAAGGTTCCTGCTGTCCAGTAGGTTTAACCTTTAATCTCTGGTTCCCCGATTTCATTGCAGCAATGTTAGAAGGTTTCCTTTTACAAAATTCGGTGTTATGGTTGTCCTTCTTACACCATTTACACCACCTCTTTCCTTGGTTAAACGGTTTTCTTTCATTATATTTTGGTCATTGAACTGTGAGTTTCTATCACGATAATCATTGCGTGGCCTATCAAAGTTTGTCCTACCTTTGTTACCTTGTTCCCTGGTATCAAATTTATTAAAGTGCTGTGTGGCCTTAAAATTCTCTACATGTTTCTTTTTAGTGCCAGCTACCTCTGCCTGGGCTGCTTGATACATCTCAGCGACATTCAATACTTCACCCAACCTCTCTGCACCTTGTTCCATGAGAAACTTTCTCAGGTCTGGAGCCATGGACTCTCTTAATTGCTCTATCATGATCATTTCTTTAAGATCTTGGGTCTTCTCCAGAGCAGTCCATTTCTCCAAATAGGTTTCCAGTCTGGCAGAGAATTGGGGGTATGTCTCCCCAGACAAAAGCCTGGCATTTCTAAACTTCTTACGTTAAAATTCACCATTCTTTTAATATCTTAATAACAGAGCCTGCTTTAGCATGTCATAACTGTCTTGGTCGTCTCTATTCATTTTTGCAGACACTTCATAAGATGTTCCCCTAAGCCCTTGGGATAACTTTAGGCTCCACCTTTCTCTCTCTAACCCATATGTGGTAGCCAAAAGTTCAAACCTACTGAGAAAACTTTTTATGTCATCGTCTTTCTCAACAAAATGGTCTAAATGAAAACCCATAGCTGAGGTTGAGGCTCCCTGACTAGCAGTGGCATCGGAGGGAAAGGGGCTGGCACCATTTTCAGGAGCATGGCCTTGAACTTCCAACTCCCTTAGTCGTAACTCGTGCTCCCTTTGCAATCTCCTATCTTCTGGTTCCCTTTCAGCAGCCTGTCTCTTTTCCTCTCTTTCAGCAGCCTGTCTCTTTTCCTCTGCTTCCCTTTCAGCAGCCTGTCTCTTTTCCTCTCTTTCAGCAGCCTGTCTCTTTTCCTCTGCTTCCCTTTCAGCAGCCTGTCTCTTTTCCTCTGCTTCTAATTTCTTCTCTTCCAATTGGAGCCGCTTTATTTCAGCCACCCTATCTGCCTCCAATGCCTTAGCCTCTTTGTCAGCCTCAATCTGCAGCCTCTTAAGTTCTTTGTCAGCCTCAATTTGTAACTGTAACTTTCTTTCTTCTGCTAACTTCCTATCTTCCCTTTCAATATACTTGTCACATTCTGAAGTTACATATTGGATCAAAGCCTGACCCTCCATGTTCATTTCCTTAGCAGTCAGCACAGCAGCCGATCTGAATTTGGCTGGATCTGCCATCCTATATCACACAATCTAATAATGTTCTAATATAGTTTATAAAACTCTAATTACAAAGTTACACACTAATTAATTATTACTGGCTGTGAAGATTCATCAACTCTTACTTTCCACCTTAATTATTTCTTATGAATATCTTTTAATTTTAGGGACACTGTTAAATTTATACAAACTTATACCCCAATAGTTTAAATCCCGGACCAGGAGATCCCAATATATGTGGTGGATTTTGATGTTATAAAGTGTGGTTGCTATGTTACTAGTGTACTGAATGAGGTCAGTTGTGAAGGTCCCTGAGGATAACAGTTTATGTGAGTTTACAGGGTACCTTGCTACTACCACCTATGACCTCAAGCAGACTTAATTGTGACTAATATGAATGATAGCTACGTATAATGTCTAGGGTAATGAAGGGTGGTGTGCTGGTAATTGAGTACACAAACACACACACAAACACTAATCTTAAGCTCTATGATCAATTCAATTAACACTGTGTTAAAATTTATAAATTATAATTTTTTTCAAATTTATTTGGTCCTGAACCAAAGTTTCTTCTGGTCAGGACGTTTTTAAATAAAATATAATATGAATCAGTTTCAATAAATTTACATAGAATCAGGTAAACACATGAAAGACTTGTACATATATATTGTAGTGATTTCTAAATACAATATCTAAATTAATATATAACAATAAAGGCAAAGATAAGAAAGTACAAAAGAATTTTCAGCTAGAACGGTTTTTATCGCCTACGCCTTCAGATATTTTTGCTAACGAATAGCCGAACAAAACGGTATCCCAATTTTTCAAATTCGTCCTTGACATAAACACTCACTTTTTCGAGTTCTAAGAAAATATTTGCCTAAAATGCATTGTGGAACGAGGAGGGGCAAGGAAAGATGAAATGCTAATTCGTTTCGCATTGATTTTAAACTAAAAGCCAACACTAGCACATTGGCAAGCCTTGCCTTAGGGGTTCCCCAAATACAATGAGAAAAGTTAGAATTGTGGACACTACGTCATGGAAACACGTTTAGCTCTTATTATGAATGACCTAAGCTCTCGTAATTATCTCGTAAGTACATGAGTAAAGAAGTGAACAGGAGGTAGTTTAAAAATCAACAACTAACATGGAAAAAATTATAGAATTTTGAACTAAGCCACATAGCCCCTTAAAATCGTATATGTATTCACTGGACGATCACTTCTTAGCCTCAACGAACTGCTTGTATGGACAGTCTTCGTAAAAATGGCAACGAGCCGGCAAAATTTTCAATAATCTTAGCTATTTCCTCCAATGAGAGTACTGCCCCTTTAGAATTTAAAATTTCAAACTAACTGTCCAAGTTTTTTGGTCAAATGTGTAGTGTATTTCTGTCGGTCGGTCTGTCCGAACTTGTCATTTCCCAAGTTTGCACTTGGTTTTTTGGAGCCAACTACAAAAACTATTCAAATTTTTCCCTCACCCACCGCTTAAATTTCTACTTCGAAGTTATTTTTAGACTCTCTCCTCCTTGTCCTTCCCTTGTTTACATATACTTTTTTCCCTCTGCCTTCGTCTCAATGACGCGTCAAATGTAACTTTTAGTGAATGCAAAACTGACATGTGTTTGCAAGTCTGCATCGAACAAATCAGTCTTTTGTCAATAACTTCCGAATTATCTGTCCGTCTTTTTATTTGAAAGCATATTATTTGTCAGGAATAGATAGGCTATCAAACTAGCTAATTTTTGTGATTCTAAACCCATTAATAAGAAAGTCCATATTTTTTTCCATGTTAGTCTTGACAGCCTTACTACCACGCGTTCAATTCGTTTCCATGTGCTGTCCCGCTATTTTCGAGAGTTTTACTTCATTCTAAACAAGAGCTAAGACTGTTTTCGTGATTCAAGTGGCTACATGTTCTTACTTTACCTCGTATTTCAAACACTAACTACGAGTTCGCGCGTATGTTAGGCTTAGATTTAAACGCTAGCAGACAGCATCATTTTTTTTCTTTTCTCCTTTCATACCCCGTCTAAACGAATAGGCCTTTCGCGTCCCCATGTTGTAATTAGTTTTTTTCTTTTTCCAATGACACTAGAAAACAAGGGTACGGTCTACCAAATCAACGAACCTGTGGCGTGGGCGAAAACGCCGCAGCATAACCTATCGATATTTTATCCTTACATTTTTATGTTAACTTTGATATTTATAATGGAGGATTTTAGCGCTGTATCAATGTATTCCATCACATGATCTTACCATCAAAATGTCACAACAAAAGAAGAAGGTAATAGGAATAGACCATGGACAAGTCAAGTTAGAACAAAAGTACAGAAACAGGAAAACATACAGAGAGACAAGGTCAGTGTTGGTACACAAGCACAAACAACTACGAGTATGGGCACACAAACAGTGGTGGTACCACAACATAGAGTTAACAACAAGATATACAGATGGCAGAAGAAAGTTGATACAAGGAAGCAGGACAAGATAGGAATCAAGAAGGATGTAGGCACACCATTCAGACTCAATGCAGTGTTAGAAGAGAAGAAGCACACAAAAGATAATGGAATACAGAGAGTTAACAGTGTAACAGAATGGATGGAAAGGATCAAAATACCTGAACCAAGTATAGAGCAGTTGAGGAAAGAAGTAAAAGCCATCCTTGGAAGAACTAAACCAGACATTGTGATACTAAAGGAGGTACAGAAAATTCTGGAAGGAACGTTTGATATAGACTTATCAGAAAGAAAAGAAGAAATCTACAAGCTTGTGGTAGACGAAATAGAGGACGATAGACCGATGGATGTAAGAGGCTATATAAGGAGTCATAGTATGTATAGTATGAGAGACAGTGTTGAAGAAACATGTACGCGGATTCACAATAACACGCCACACTACACGGAAGAACAAAAGCAACACAATAATACAAATGAACGTATAGGGACACTCAGGAATGAAACAACATTAAAGGATAATGACTGGAATCAGTCTAACTGGATAGGAGACAACTGGAGAGTAGGATGGGAAGATGACTGTAGAGAAGACGAGGAAATAGACATTATTTCCAGCGAAATCATAGATAGCGACGGCGGTGGACCCACACCAGCGCGGGAACAGATTGTTACGAAAGCACAAGTACATACGGAACCTAGGACAACATCTACTCAGTTCACCCCAAAACCCCAAAAGATATTCGAACAAGGAGAACAAGAAATCGCAGACACACCAGTAGAAGGTAGAAGACTATTACGACGGGATACACAAGAATACACGCAGCGTGATAATATTTTACAAGATACGACTGGAATAAGGAAGCAATGGAATAATGTTCAAACAGAAATAGATGCTCCGTACAAACATACGAGAGCGGCAGAACAAAGAAGCAGAGCACAGGAGCAGCAGAAATTACAACAAAAAGAACAACAAGAGACTAAACAACAAAGTGGTGGGAGTCAAACTCAAAACATGGAGGATACATCAGCTAAAAATTCAGATACGCAGGAAGAGATGGAAGAAGAGAATATAAGAGAGACAAAAAACAGCGATCGTCGTCATCAGACGATTCATCGGTTTATAGTAGGCATCTAGCAAATTTGAGACATGTAGAAGAAGTCAGATTTAGAAGGAAGAATAAAGTAAGAAATAGTGGTGCAGCGGAGATGAAGGACACAAAGACAATTGTTCAATATATGGACAGAAAATTTGAAGAATTGAAAAAGGAGAAAACTAATCATAGAGAAGCACAAAAGGAACAAGATAGAAGGACCAAGGGAACGGATCAATGGGAAATAGGCAGTGTAGACCATGGAAGGTCGAAGAAGAACAAAGAGGAAGAAAGAAATGACAGAACAAAAGTAGAAGAGTTAACCGCACTTTGTGCAGATTTAGAGAGGAAGTTGGAAGAGTTAGAGAAGAAACAGGAAATGAATAGAGAGGAATCAGAGAGGAAAGGAGATGTAACAGCACCTGGTGCATGTGATAATGGTAAAAAGGAAGACGGGGAGAAGAGGAAGAACAAACAGGGAGAAGTTGAGAGACGAGATAGTAGGAGAAGTACAGATCGAAGGGAATACCGATCATAGAGTCCAGAGGGACTAGATACACAGAGAATTAGAAGAGATACAGATCGACGGGAGTACCGATCCAAGAGCCGAGAGGCTAGAAAGGAGGAGAGAAAAAGATGTAGTAGTAGGAGAGATACTAGGAATATAAGTAGGTGTCGAGATAGCGACAAATTAAAGAGTACAGAACCTGAGAGGAACCCAGGGAGTACGAGAAGGGAAGAAATGGAGGATAGAGAAAAACCGATGTACACGGTTGATGGAGAAGTAAGAAGTGGGGAGGCTGAGAGAAATTTAGGAGATACAAGAGATAGAGAGGTAGAGAGGAAGCTAAGTGTTGATGAAGTCAGAAGGATACAGGAGACTCAAGATATTGATAAACAGATAGCGTTGGAGACGCTCAGGACCAAGGAAGCCACAATGATGAAGATATTAGAGTTTATGAGTAAGTAGGGAGTGAGGAAGAGGAGGCCATGAGAGCAGTGACATAGTATATTAAGAGGTGTAACCAAGATGACGGAGGTAGCTGAGTCTTGAGAAGACTAAGTATAATTGGTCTATACCGAACACATGAGATACACTGGGTACACCTGACCGATAGGGTACTGCAGTAGAGGAGACGAGTAAAAGTGTGGTAAGATGTAGATTAGAGGCAATGGTAGTATGGAGCAAATTATGTGAAACGCCGTGGGGACGACGGCAGAAATAGTAGAGACTGAGATTTTGGTGAAGCCGCAGAGGAATACGGAAATTATGGAGCAATATAAAGTATGGAGAATGACGCAGTAATATGGAGAAGATTTTGAGAAGCCGTGGAGTATGACGGCAGAAATATGGACAAATTGGAAATATGGAGACTGATATTTTGGTGAAGTCGTAGAGGAGGACGGCAGAGATGTGGAGAGTATGGAGATAAATGAAAATTGGATATTGAGAAACGGTTGAAGAAGTTCCAGAGGGAGCTTTGAGGAGGATACAGATTTTTGGCAGTTGCCAGAGTCTTGTGAAGACTTTGTGTAAAGCGAGGCTTCCCACATAAAAATGAAGTAAAACAGTAAAGGTAGATTTGGATATTAGGAAGGGAAGGTAGATATAAATGCTAAGAAAAAGTAAATGCCCTAAGAGGAAAGATTTGCAACTAAGAACGAGTAATGATATAGGCAAAATTTTCGACATAATTCGAGTAGGTACCGCACTTCAGAGTAATGGAAGAGGGCACGTGTTCATTAAATTGTCACAAAAGCGATCGTGATATATAGCCAGTAACAGTGAAGTACGCTAGAGATATTAGAAACAGGACTTATTAAACGTGAGAGTAGATGTAATAGAGATGGTAATGTACAAACGGAATTTATAAGAGAATTGGTAAGAAGAGGAAGAGAAAATACCAACGTGTATATACCTAGTAGCCACATATTAGTAAAATGTGAGTTCTAGAAGAGTAGTTATATTGATTGAACTGGTAGATTTGACCAGACAAATGAATTGAAAATTAAAATTATGTAAATGTATAAAATGAATTAGAAATTTGCATTGTGGGAGGTGTATAGTTCGGGCATGGACAGATTTGGTGACGGACATGGCAAGGGAGTGGTTGGTCGTGGTGAATTGTCTGGGAAATTTTCTCTGTAGGAGAAATTTTCTTTGTAAGGGGGGAGATGTGTGAACGGTGATTGAGTTTTTGGGAAAGTAAAAGAGTGTAGAGAAATGGTTGGGAAAATATGAATGGATTTGTATGGAGGCTGTTTGTCTTGGTTGAGGGGAGATGATATGAGTGGAGTGGTGCTTTGAGCGAAGGGAGGAGTCCGGAATCGGTTTTGATAGATGAAAGTGTTTGACTTAGAGTTGGGCAAGAGAAGTGCGCACAAGAAGGTTTTGATGGATGAACACATGTTTTTGTGGAACGCACTGAGTTTGATTTTGAACGCGGAGAGAAATGGAAGAACGCGCTAAGTGTAGGTCAACGGGAGGCTGAAGAATAAATACAAAAGATTGTGAAGTCGCGATTTTGGCGAACAAGCCACTGGAGATGGTTGATACTGTAGTTACAGGCTAATAGCAAGTTATTATGCCGTGCAGAAAGAAAGACGATGTCGCCATTTTTGTGAGAATTGAGTTAACAAGATTGTCAAGGTTTGTTTTGCAAAAACAGTACAGGTATGTAGGAAGATGTACTAGCAAGATAGACAGTAGCTAGGTCGGAACAGTGAACAGGGACTAATTGAGATAAACGAAACAGCCCTGGTAGTCAGACCAGTAATTATTTTATAATAAATACCTCAAAACTAGTTCATCAGACCAAAAGGGGTTTTTCATCATGAGTTGAAGTAACAAAACCCGGCTACATAAGTTTTTCTAAGATGAGATACAACAGACATAGCAGACTGTGCATATAGAAGGATTGAAAGAAGGGAGAAGAGAAGTTATTATAAGTTGTGATTACGACATTGTGTATTTTGTGAGAATCACCCGCCTAGGTTGAAAAATTAGGCGTGAAGCAGTTTTATTTCAATGAACTGTTGTTATTGGATGATTTACTGAAATTAAACATCATCTTTGTTATTCACCACTTGGTTTCGTGCAGTACTTTAGATGGAGATTCTTCACCCACCAACAGTGTTTTCGTATGATGTCCTATCATATAGAGTAAAATAACTGAACATCATCAGCACCGTACTGTCTACTGTTCTGGGGTAGTGAGACGAACACACTATATGAAAACTATTTTTTGCAACAAGCAACCACACCGATCACGGCCACAGTTCTTGTTATTCGTCTATATGCATGTTCGACACAGGTGAAAATGAAGTGGTGGTAAATTCCTTCAATGCGTGATGATAGGCAAACTATCATCCAGTGAGGAAAAACTAGAGTAAAATAACTGAACATCATCAGCACCGTACTGTCTACTGTTCTGGGGTAGTGAGACGAACACACTATATGAAAACTATTTTTAAAAATGCAACAGCAACCACACCGATCACGGCCACAAGTTCTTGTGTTTTATTATATAAAAAGGAGTCTATGGGATGGCACTGACACAGTTCGACACAGGGTGAAAATGAAGTGGTGGTAAATTCCTTCAATGCGTGATGATAGCAACTGACCGGTAAAGTTTTTAATCCAGTGAGGAAAAACTAGGCTCAGTCACAGTCAGGTAAATCGGTATTCTCTCACAGTAGAGCAGTAAATAAAATATCGCTACTGGCACTGTTCATCTTCCAGTTTAACTTACAGATTAAAATTAAATTTGATGATTTTCTTAAATGTTCTTGGGTAGGCTTTCTTTCATGTAATTATGATAGCTAGGTCGCATCGGACCGACACAAGATTAAATTTTAAAAAATGTTTCATCAATATGTCTGGAAGTTTAAGAACCGAGTCTGAAAGTCTCTGTATGATTTCTTTATGCTGGGATTGCAAAGGTGATCATTCTATAGAAAAAGATAGAAACCCATGACAAAATAATCATACCTCAAAAATCAAATAATATTCTAAGGCGCGATAAATTTACCGTTAAGGCTATTATATACACTCGCGTATTTAATTATATATTTAAGAAAACAAGTCACGAGTCTAATGGTTAAAATACACCTCTATATATATAGGACTTAACTAAATTTATTAATTATAAATTCCTTCGCAACTTTCAAAGTTACTTTAACATTAAAGCATCTATTATTTTTCGAAATATTATAATAGATATATCATTAAATTTACCACTGGAACTTTTAGGATGAGTTTAATTTAATAGATTTAAATAAGCACAAAATCCAGTGAAATAAAATGAAAGCACTAGATCACTGATCACTTTAACAAATATATTATACCGTGCACAGAAACAGAAATCACTCCAATGTAGCCACCAATTCAGATGGAAATCTAGCAGAATTTCTACAATAGCTAGTGAATCTTAAATCTCTGGTGACCGAATGATAACATGGCTTTCTACGTGGTCTGTATATATCTAGCTGAAATGCAAGATTGGTGGGCCATGAGAAAATTGACATCTTTTAGATCTCAGGAGACTTTTGGGGATCTGACCGCCAGACTAAAGAGAGAAGCCGCCCCTGGTCTGACGTATCTCCGCTCGCTGCTTGCGCGTCGGTTTTCCCGTTCGCTCCCACTGCGATCGGTTTCGTGTTTAACACCGAGATGCGAAATACCGGCAGGAAACTTGCGTCGCTCGTTTCAGGGACCACTACTGCCTTTGATTGCGCCGATAGTCTTTCCTGAGATCCCTCAGTCGGTTTGATCTGTGCCACTACTTTCTGTTTGATTCTGGCACCGCCCCCACTGGGCCAAGTTAATGAAAATACTGCCTATGATTGCTCAAGAGATGTCCGTGGGCGTGATTTAATCTCTCCTTAAATCAATGCGATGACCAGAATGAACGGTAGATAAACTGTCCACATATTAATCAGCAAACGTGTTGACCATCTGTGTGGAACGGTTGCATAGCTAATGAGTCCAGGTGAAAAAAATCCCGTTTGACGAAAAGTTACCACAATAGTCGGGGGCACTGATGCTATACGAAGGGGTCGTTACGAAGGGTCGTACCATATCATCCAACATTTCAGGGGTACCGATGTTATGAGAGGGTTCTTACCATCATTCTAACAAATTCAGGGACGGCTAAGTTATCTGTCATAGGAGCTACGTTACGTGCATTAAAGTATACATATTGTTAAACGCCAATCAGGCTTATGAAGTTTTCCTACTGCTGATCATGGACGGACGTGTTTTTGATCTGCTCTCACATTTCGCAGCATTAACGCAGGAAGTTTAAGTCACATTCCGTGGATTTTTATATCAGTATATTGGTTATTAGACGGTGAAATTTTTAAACATGATATTGTGTTAATGTAATGTGTAACATTTTATAGAATACCGTTGAAATGTGTATCAGTTTTTTCTCTATGTTATTGGAGGATATTTTTAACAATGACTACATGACTCATCCGAATGTGACCTTCGCCAAAGCAAGAGGTCAGTTGTTGGTCAAGCGTTGCTGTCAAGCATCATAAAATTTTCCCGGTATACAATGTTCCTCACCGATAACAAAACGCCCGGTGGAATGTAACAATGTCATGCTTGGAAGAAGGTGTTAGTTCGCAGCTAACAGTGGGCCCCAGGGACGCTCGTTTAAGACCAACGACCATAAAGAACTATGCTTTGAACAAAGAGAGGGCTATTCACCTAAAACTTAAAGGTTGTAGAACAGGGTCCGGTATAACCTTGAAGCTATCAAGTCATGGAAAATGTGTAACTATAACATTCCAGAACACCTTTCAGTACGAGGCATTTCGTTTCATTGTCATTAAATTCTACGAAACAGGACTTGTAGAGTCAAGAACAGACATAAATGGTGCACTAGTAGAAGACGTTATAACAACACCACTTCTCAAAATTCACCTTTATCACACTAAGAACAAAATTATGATCCAGGGGACTGCCGCAGCTATCGAATCATGGCTAGAAACAGAATTTGAAGAATTAAAAGAATCTGCAAAAATTGTAACTGATGTTGAGTTAGAAAACACTAAAATGGACTCCGCTGTTTCTATGCCCCACTTGGCAGTAGACTCAATGATTCCAGGCATAAGTGACTTTACTACCGACAACGACATTCTCAACATCAGCTGCAACCCAATGTCTCACAGTGAATCAGAAATTCTACCTTCTGCAGTATTGGATACAATAACAGACACCCCTACAATTTCTAAACCTATGTTGGCCATCGAATACCCCATGGACCATGAAAATATACGAAAAGCTGAAACTGTATCTCTTGAGCAACAAAAAGAAGACACCACGAAGTTACCTGTGTCGTGCTGCCAGGAGCTAATGCAAAATATGGAGGACACGCTACGAAGTTTAATTGGTGATCTCATGTCTAGTATACAGACATCGCTCAAGGCCGAAAACGAACTTCTTAAAAGGGAGATAGTATCTCTGAGGGAAGACAATTCTAGCATGAAGGACATCATCGAAAAACTGCAGAGAGACTTCTCACTCTATAAGATAAGACAACCAGATCATCCTCAAACAATAGTAGAAGATTGCGAAGAATCCATACATAAAAATACGCCAAATCAGCAAAAAGGTCACCACCAAACTGTACAAAAAAAACACGAAGAGACACTCACAAACACAACATATCCCATTGGAGTCAAAATTACCAACAGATTTCAAGTTCTTGAGGATTGTTCAACAGAAAATGAGCAGGTATCAGCATCCCTACCAGACAACGTTCCAGTGCCCGAAAACCAAATTCACAAATCTCAGAGCCATCACAACAGTCCACAAAAAGAACACCACAAAAGGCAGCAGCATCAATCTAATAGAAAACAAAGTGAAGAAATACGTAGTGACGTTACACATATTGTAATTGGTGACTCCCTCTTGAAGGGTATTTATTGTGAAAGAATGTCCACTACAAGAGAAGACATCGTTTCAGTTATGACAGTGCCGGGGGCTGGTATTAAAAGACTACTGGACATAATTAATAAGTTCGATATTAATCACAAGATAACAAAAACAACACTACACGTAGGAATTAATGATATCATGAATGAGCAGAGCCTAAACCCCTCAGGATTGGTGGCTACAATAAAACAAAAATTTCCCAAAGCCTCCATCTTTATTTCATCAATCATACCACCATGCTATGGGTTTCAGCGTCGCACAGCGGACACTTACAACACAAAACTACAGAACTATTGTAAACAAAACGGCCTTGGCTTCATCAACAATACTCCATTCTTTACATCTAACTCAGGAGCACCTAAGAAACGACTCTACAGAGATCAAATTCACACATCCACACTGGGAAGCAGTATCCTGGCCAAAAACATAAAATATCCAGAAAGGACACAACAAGACAGCTCAACCCATATAGAGAATGCAACGAAATCTACTGAGACATCAACATATAATTACAACACATCACAAACCCCACCTACCCCTCAAAGAAGCACACCTATTGCAAGCAGGCAGCCTTCCAGCTATCACAACGCCACTTTCAATCAGGAAGCCGAATCTTATGATACCATGTTTCCCCCATTAGTCACAAAGCAGCCCCACTCAGGTACCTCTACCAACAGTATTCCAATGTCCCAGGCGCAGAATACTCCTACCAACACTACAACAAGGACGGAAGAAATCAGAGATCACCATGCTTCCTCCCCTAGTTCTTATTATCGTCCTCAGTGGAACCCTGAACTTGTCTATCTGATGCAATTCAGCCCTGCGTCACTTAGACAAGCATTAATGATGTCTGCCCAAAGTCATCCCTATTATATGCCCGGCAGAGACGTCAGTTATTGACGAACAAACACTTTGCTTCACTAAATCTCTGTTACTACAGCCTTCACTCCATTTGAACATTTGTTGATTTTTTAATACAACGGTAATAATCAGAACTTTTAATAGTTTATCGGTTAATATCCTCTAAAAAAAATTTTCTTTGATTACTTATTTCGTTACAATTTAAATTTCTTATTATCACGCGTAGCTTCAATTTGTTAGAATTTTCGGTGTTAAGGTGTGAAGTGTTGTATACTTGTCTGACTTGTGACTATTATTAATTTCTTCCATCTCTCGTTTAACTTCACTTTGTTGTGTTGAGCAGTTCTGGTGTGATATGTTGTATGCCTGATTGTTTTGTGACAATTTTCATATACTCAGTTGAAATTGTTTTTTATTAGTTGTATTAATTATTTTAATATTGTATTTTCTGCAATTTCTCATTTCTTGAATTCCACTTCCTTGGTGAAGTATTAATTCGTAAAAATATTTTGCGCTTTTTGTGTGCATAGCCTAACTGTTTTTTAACTTGTATTTTTTTATTTATTTTTTTTATTTTTTTTTTAAATATATCTTTCTTTTTATTTTACAAGCATGGCTGGTAATTATGTACCGTGGCTTCACAAGGATGGTCTACGACTTGGTCATCTGAATATTTACCATCTTCTAGGTAAACTCCCCGAACTTACATACATTCTAAGTAATAATTTTCACATTTTTGGACTTTCAGAAAGTCGCCTAAATGACAGAATAACAGACGATGACATTGCGTTAAATGGTTTTAAAACTATTCGGCGAGACGCAAGCAAAAAACAAGAGACAGGTATAACAGTTTATATTTCCACTTCCCTTAATTTTCGCCGCAGAAACGACTTAGAGACAGCAGAGATAGAATGTGTATGGTTGGAAATAAAGCTACCGAATCAGGGCCCATTTCTGGTGGGATATCTTTATCGAAATCCTAGTGCAGGACCTATATGGTACGAAGATTTCACCATAATGATGGACAATGTATTTGCCACAGTCAAGGAGGTTGTTCTTCTTGGTGATTTCAACATCGATATACACAATTCAAATCTAACATGGAAAAAAAATATAATATTATCGTACAACTTAAAACAAATAGTTAACCAGCCTACAAGAGTAACACAAGCATCAACCACACTAATCGACCACATCTACGTAACTTGCCCAGAAAACATCATAGAATGCTCTGTCCCTAATATTGCAATGAGTGACCACTATCCAGTATGCTGTACATGGTCAAAGAATAAATGTAAAGTTCCAAAAAATAAACATGTAAGTATCAAATTTAGAAGTTTCAAACATTTCAGTAAGGAATTATTTTTAAATGACTTGCTAACTGCACCTCTCGCCCGTGTTTACCAACTTCCTGATCCGGATGACGCTATTGAATACTGGACAAAAATTTTTTATAATGTTTTTGACACGCACGTACCAGCTAAGGAAATTCGCGTCAAACGACAATTAAAATCTCCGTGGATCACGCAGGAAGTGTTGGAGGCTATGAGGCAGAGAGATCAAGCGCACAAAAATAAGGACCTCAACACATACAGGGTATACAGGAACAAAGTTCAATATTTAATTCGGAAAGAAAAGA
Organism: Oreohelix idahoensis; assembly: GCA_024509875.1. Classification (NCBI taxonomy): domain Eukaryota; kingdom Metazoa; phylum Mollusca; class Gastropoda; order Stylommatophora; family Oreohelicidae; genus Oreohelix; species Oreohelix idahoensis. The sequence continues at coordinate 364,298 of JAMPIV010015508.1, forward strand.
AAAATCGTTTTAGAAATATAGTTCAGAACAAATCAAATAGTAAGGAAATATGGAAGGCAATTAACACCTTAGCGAAAAAACGTAATGCACCAGACTCATTCTCTTCCAACACTTCATTTACTTGCACCGACTTCAGCAATCACTTTCAAGCAGAAATAAACGGTCTGAAATCCACAATACCACCTTCCTGTAGTGACTTAGACAAACTTTCAGCATTCTGTAAAAACAAATGTACAAACTCAGTTCCACCCGACATTCCTTTTATGACAGTTAATGAAGTGTATAACTATCTTATTGGCCTTAAGGATAATAGCTCATCAGGGCTTGACGGAATTAGTAATCGAATACTGCGTTACGCCGCACCAGCTATTAGTGATTCACTAACTTTTATATATAATCAATGTATTGCTAAAAGTTATTTTCCTTCAGCCTTTAAGATTGCCAAAGTATATCCTCTCTTCAAACCTGGCTCGTCAGATAACAGTAATCTTGGTAACTATAGACCTATTTCTCTTTTATCATCGCTTTCTAAACCACTAGAAAAACACATACATAAAGCAACACTACATTACCTAGTTAGCAATGACTTGCTAATTGACAGTCAGTCAGGGTTTCGACAAAAGCATTCATGCCACACAGCTCTAACTAAGATGATAGACAACTTGCACCTAAACATAAATAACGATAACATATGTGGAGCAATCTTTGTAGACTTTAGGAAAGCATTTGATATGTTAGATCACGCTGTTTTAATAAGAAAATTAGAAACAATGAAAGTTAACTTTAAACTAGTGACATTACTTAAATCATTCCTGTCCGACAGACAGCAAGTAGTGTGGTACAATAACTCCTTGTCAAGCCCAACTATTATTGACACTGGTGTTCCTCAGGGTTCTATTCTCGGCCCTCTACTTTTTTCCATTTACATAAATGACCTTCCACTACACATCGAGCACTCATCCTGCGACCTATTTGCCGATGACTGTACCATTTATACTAGTGATAAAAGTTGCAACACGCTAGAAATATTATTACAAAGCGACACAGACAATCTTATTAAGTGGAGCAATGAAAACTGCATGCAAATAAATATCACTAAAACAAAATGTATGATAATATCAACTAGACAAAAATTACAAAACTCGCCGAAAACAACACTTCAGCTCTACATTGGAACCTCTTTAATTGAAAATGTAAATGAATATAAAACACTAGGACTCATAATTGACCAACATTTAAGTTGGAATTCGCATGTACAAGCACTGACCAAACAAACGGCACAAAAAGTTTACCAGTTAGCTAAAATCAAACATTTCCTAGATGAGGAGACACGAAAAATGTTCTATACATCCCAGATACAAACACATCTAGACTATTGTTCCACAATTTGGGATGGCTGCACCATGTCCAACACTAAAAGACTCTTTTCATTACAAAAACGTGCAGTGCGCCTAATTTCAGACAAAAACCTCACACAGTGTGTAGACGCATATACATATCTTAACATATTACCACTAAGAAAGCGCCTTCTCTTCAACAAAGCCAAATTTATTCACAAAATCTTGTCACAGAATGCTCCAACGTATCTGTGGCCTATTTTCAAATACAGCGGAAGACGCAGTCAACGCTTAAATAAATTACACATGCCCAAGCCTAGGCTCGACTTATTCAAGAAAAGTTTAGCTTTTTTCTGCTGCTCATCTGTGGAATACTCTTCCACACGACTTAAAAAATACTCTTAGTCCATATTCATTCAATCACAGACTTTTCAAATACATCATGAGTGCAGATTATATGCCACCCTAATTTCGTTATGTTCTTAAATAATTACGCTGTCACCTCAGGGGCGCATTCCCATAGTCAGTTATGACTGAAGGGGCTATTATTATTATTATTATTATTATTATTACATAACATCATATGTAGGTTTTAAAGTTAATTTTGTCCTGTTTAGTATAAATTATGATACGCATCTGTAAATTTGTGTAACTGTTATTGTACTGTTACAATGTTGGGATTTTATTTTATTGTATTTTCTTGTTATTTTATTATTTAAGTAACATTTAGGATACGTGTGAGAATAAATAGATTAACTATGGAAGAAGAGAGAAAGGAAGGGCAGAATGTTAGACGGGCCTGCGTGACCAATTCTAAACCCTTTGAAAATAAAGTTCGTTCGTTCGTTCTATCTATCTATCTATCTATCTATCTATCTATCTATCTATCTATCTATCTATCTATCTATCTATCTATCTATCTATCTATCTATCTATCTATCTATCTATCTATCTATCTATCTATCTATCTATCTATCTATCTATCTATCTATCTATCTATCTATCTATCTATCTATCTATCTATCTATCTATCTATCTATCTATCTATCTATCTATCTATCTATCTATCTATCTATCTATCTATCTCTGATAATGTTTGTACTTTTCAACATATGTTATGTCATGCTTATAAGTAATTAATGTTAATATGAGTGTGCTATATTATTATTTTACTTTACAACGTTGAATTCCTTGAATTTGATATGTAAAATGCATATGAGAATAAATGAATTCAGTATGAAAGGTGAGAGAAAGGAAGGGCAGAATGTCAGACGGGCCTGCGTGCCCAATTCTCAACCCTTTGAAAATAAAGTTCGTTCGTTCGTTCGTTCGTTCTAGCGATGTTTCGACATTTAGCCTAACTTTTTTTTGAGCAGGAGAGCTTTGTAAAGGCTTTTAAACAATGTAATTTTTAATATTATTTTTTTAAATGCAACTGGACAATCTGTGAAAAAATTGCACGTACAAGATAAAATATACACAAAGTGCACTTTGAAAACCCTCACTATAAAAAGGAAAATAGCACAGATAAAGTAGTTTCTTTCTAACATTTTTAAAAAAAATTTTCTGAAAATCATTCACTGGTTTACTGCACTCATGATTCAATCTCCATAATTAAAACCGTGTAAAGTAAGACTGAAAAAAAAATATCATGAATAAAGTACCAGTCACCTCAGTGTGAAACTTGAGCTTGCTTGTTGTTACACAGCTTGTCAAATCTTGGCACCAATTGAGATACAGCTACCCTCATTTCCTTCTCCACATCAAGTCTTGATCTGAACTTTGTTTTTATGACAGCCGCTGCTGAAAACCCAGCCTCGCAGAGATAGGAGGTTGCAAAAGGAATTAATATCTTCAGTGCTCTCTTGCTCAAGCTTGGGAACTCCTGTTTTACTGAATACCAAAACTTTGGCAATGCCATGGATGGAAACTTCGCTTTTAGGAAGAGTCTGATGAAAGTTCTATCTGTTCTTCCTCTTCTGCTGTACCGAAGTCGGAAGGACGATCACTACTGAGGGGATTTTGAATCCACTGAAACATGTCACAGTTTTCAGAAAAGTATTTTTCAAAATGAACACTGAGTTGAGATAAGTGTCCTTGAATTATAGAAACAATATCTGCACTTAAATCTATTTCATTGTCTGTAATGAACTGCTGCAAACCTGGGAAGTAGTCCATTTCTCCTCCTTCATTGATTTTTCTCTTTCAAAGAAGAAGCTTCTTTTTGAAGGCCGAAACTTTGTCAATAAGTTGAATCAATTGAGTTTCACTTCCTTGCAGAGACTTATTCAACTTCAACTTTTCAAAAAGATCACAGAGGTATGCAACTTTTAATAGGAAGTCAGTGTCCAGAAAGCACTTAGCACTGATACGGTTTTCTTCTTCAAGATAACAATAGAGCTCCCGCCTAAGTTCAAAAATGCGCGATAAAACATTTCCTATGGAAAGTCATTGAGTGCTGCTATAAAATAAGAGAGACGTATGCTCAGCCCCCATATCGTGACACATTTTATTGAAAAATCTAGCTCTATGAGGTCGAGTTTTAATAAAGTTCACCACATTTATGACAGTTTGCAGTTCAACACTCAAATGCTGTGAAGCAAGTGCTTCCCTAATGGGTCCAAACAGCATTAGGAGCTTTGCCGCGGATGAGGGCTTGTAGGCCACTGTAACAGCCCGACATTGAACGAGCACCATCGGTACACACACCAACACAATGAGCCCAGTCGATTTTATTTTCAGCCAAGAAGTTGTCCACAATTTCAAATAAATCTTTGCCTGTCGTACCTGCATTTATGTCCTTACAAAAAAAAGATCTTCCATCATTTCGTTTTTTTCATCAACAAACCGCACAAACCGAACAGATTAAATGAGCATCTCTATTGCTATCAGTGGCTATTGATATGGTGTCCATTATGGCTGGAGAGTCCGTGCCCACGTCATTCTTATGAGCACTTCCTAAATGGCAGTTCAATTTGCTAGGCAGCATACATTCGACAGAGAGTACTTTAAAACACTAAGCACAATGTGGGCGCTCTTCATTGTTCACAAGACTGCCCGTGAAACCAAAATCTAAGTAACCTTCGTCGTATTTTCTATACTTACGTTTCCTTTCTTCATTACCACTTTCCTTGTCATCCTCAACAATTCTCGCTTTTTACTAACACTTGCCAAATTATAAAACAATCTTTCCATAGTTTATATCAAACTCACAACACAATCAGAAACGTTTGAAAACAGAAAATCACCGTGTTACCTACTATGGTCGCGCGAGGAGAATGCGCGGAAAGTTGATAGGCGGGTCGGGGGAGCAGGACTTCAAAGGCTGGCCAACATCATAAGTGAAATTTTTCAGGAATCACGAAGGTTGACAAACACCAAAAATGAAGATTCGCACAGCTCTGTGTTTTCTTTACAGCTAAATACGAAAAAAATCCACGCCCACCCACGGCGTCCCTGACCGTCAGTCATGGCTCCCCAGGGCGCCGCGGCGCACAGGTTGAAAACCGCTGACATATCATTAAAAACCCAGGTCAGTACACACTGGCGCACTACTATATTGGGATTAGTTATCTAGTCTATGTAAGCTAGACAACAACAAACCTCACTTTTTTGGTACCCTGCCACCCTTTTACAGACAATGTATACAAAACTTGGAAGGGAACGAACATTTAACAAAACAAGACACGAAACTCATATACAAACTTCTAGTAAGAGCACAAGAACCACCCTTGAGTACAAGAATAAAAAGAGGTTACAACTTTTTTATAACCGACTACACACAGAGCTTTACGAACATTCACGCAATAAACGTTAAACCACAAACCAAAGAAATTATATACTAGCCGCCATTAAAAACGCATCGAAATCGTGACATGTTTTCACTGTTGAAATGTTTACGCAAGTGAGCAAACCCCGAAAGTGTGCAAGTGATGAAGTTCATGTATTCCCACTTTACTGTCGATGTGATGTTTACTTCAAATTTTGCTTTATTAAAAGTCGAATCACATTGAAATTTGGCACACGCATTAGCCAAGTTTCAGCGAGTAAAAAGCCATTATCGGTTTTCATCGAAAGAAAGTCTGTTAATGTTTTTGTCATGCCTCGACTGTCGTCACAAGAGCGATGGCAAGCTGTTGGTATGCTCAGTAGTGGAATGGCGACCAGAGAAGTTGCCAGACATTTCTATTGTGACCAGTCCACTATAGTGAGGCTGAACCAGCGATTTCAGGCGACAGGTACCACCAAGGACCGTCCCAGGCTTGGTCAACGGTATTACACGGTATTAATGATGGCTGTGGCTGAATGACAGTGAGTGCGACTTTTGTGTTTACACCTAGGGTTGACAACTGCTTAGGAGCCGGTTCTGAATTGTCTCATGTTTAATAATACAGCAAATTTGGGTTAGTAAATGGATCCGAAATGTGAAATCAGTGGTTTCATGTATTTAAATTTAGCACAACGAGTTGTGGTTCATAAACTAATGCGATGCGTTTTTAATGGCGGCTAGTATATTTAGACTACTTTACAATATGACACCCATTGCTGATAAATTATCAATAAAGGCAGGGAGAACAGCGCCAAATATGCAAGTTATGCAGTGGCAACATAACAGAAACAGAAGACCACCTGTTTTACACATGTAGCACAGTGGTCCCTACCCTAAACAAACTAAAAAGAATAAATAGCTTCCAATACACAGCAAACACCCAATATGTACCGAGCCATTATGCTTAATACTCGTACTTTACCAAAGACACCGAGACAGACAGAACTCAAACTACTAACCCTTTTAGCTGAATTCAGACACCTAGTTTGGACCTGTAGAAACAAAGCAGTACACGAAGGCAGATGACCACAAAATATTTGCGCAAATATACACACAGAAAACACAAGAGTTAATAGGACAGATATAAAACTTTGACACTGGAATAGAATGTTAACAATAACACTTTTTTTGCCAATAAAATGTTGTAAATAATTTCAACATAAGACGCAAAAGCCAAAGCAATGCGCACTGTATGCATCTTCATAAATCTTCTCATTTTAGGTATCATTGCCATTTGTAGATAAAAGCACTACGAACCATCAATCATACTGACCCTTCCTGCTCTCATTGACACCTTGTTTATCATCCTTGTCTCTTTATCTTTTACCTCCATGCAAATGTAAACATTTTTTGTTAATAATATCGATGTTGTATAAAATCAGAACCTAATAAAGTTTGTTTTAAAAAAAAAAAAAATTGGGAATGTTTTCTCCCATGTATTAAAATGTTTGAATGGTGAGCACAACAGGGAAGATCGTAGACAACAATCCATAGTTTGGTTGACTCTTGTGTTCACAAGAGATGTACGGTTGTCTAGTTCCTTGGAGACTTAAATGCCATCTTTATAGAGAGAATTGCTGTTTGAGCAATTTAGATATAGTTTTGATGATGTGTGTTTTCCACACCCACGCAGTGGGCTCAAGACAAGTGTGTTTTTCCCAAGTGCAGAGACAGGAACGGTTTTGTTTAGTAGTGTGTAATAAGAACAGTTGGTAGAAATAGTCATTGCTTGGCGGTTTAGGCCAGTCTTTCGTCATACGAGATAAACCAACCAGCGCACATAGAAGTAGGCCAGAACATTTTATCGTCAGAACAGAATAAAGGAAACCAGTAACTTTAAGTGGTTAACGTTCTAGTCTCAGAAAGGAAAAGAAACAGTCGGTTAAGAAATAGTAAATAAGAAGCAAAAATAGAAACAAGGACAATAATAAGAAACCATGGTACTTTGTAATCACTCCAAATTGAAATGCCTGGCTGCGTCAGTTTGATTACATGCAGCAGCAGAGTGGCCAGTGAAGAATAAATCTCTTTCCACATCAATGTTACCTCCATGCACAGCTGGTTTTGATGCCTTGTGATCAGTCCTGCATTGAGTGGTTGTGTACTCGTTTGAATGCAGTAATGATTATCGTCAAATCAGAGGTAACAGATGAATGCAGTCAAGATCATCGTCAAACCAGAGGTAACAGGTGAATGCAGTCAAGATTATAGTCAAACCAGAGGTAACAGATGAAAGCAGTCAAGATTAACGTCAAACCAGAGGTAACAGGTGAATGCAGTCAAGATTATAGTCAAACCAGAGGTAACAGATGAAAGCGGTCCGCATTTTCGTCAAACCAGAGGTAACAGATGAATGCGGTCAAGATTATTGTCAAATCAGAGGTAACAGATGAATGCAGTCAAGATTATTGTCAAACTAGAGGTAAACGAGTCAACTGTAGTACTGCGTCAGCATATCAAGGACTCATGTGTCAACGTTTTATTTTGTTATTACCCGGTAACCACTAGAGATAGCCACCAAGACATCAACACAGTCTCGTGATGGCATGCCCATCGTAGAAAGTGCACTAGCCAAGAAAAAAAACATTAAGCGGTCGCGATAATCGTAGAAGTGTTAAAATGGTCGCGATCATGCACGGAGTGTCAGTCTAACCAGTCAAGCAAGACAGATTTAGTTAATAACACAAAGATTATAGTTAGATTAGTTAGAACACACACACACACACACACGTTAGTAATTGTGATTGTTTACATTTTGTTATATTTTGTCAGTGTTGCCAATATTTTTTGGCAAGTATTTTGTGGTAGTGTTTAGTAATTAGTATGTTTGTTTTTTAGAACTCGGTTGCATATTTATGTTTTCAGGTTAGCCAGGATATTAACAATAAATTTTTTACAGGTGTTTCCTCTAGTACTAACACTCTATAGGTGCAGGCATCATGCAACATCAGCAGCCGAATGTGGGTATAGACCCTAACGTTGCCGCCATGCAACAGGTAGTCAAAACTGCCAGATTTCAGAACATTAGGAGCATAATAAAGCCATATGCAGGTAATCCCAAGTTGTGTAGACAGTGGCTCTTAGACATACAAAGGTATTGTTCTTCCATTAATGCTCAACAGGTAGACTTCAAACAGGTTGCGTACTTGTCCTCAAATGGATTGGTTACCGACTTTATTAGGAGAAGGGTGAAAGCCTTCCCAAACGAGACATGCAGTATTGTTCTAGCTTATTCTGAATATCTTGTGAATACTCCCATGTGATAGAAGCGGTATTACCCTTCTATCTACATCTCTGCCAAGAGTAATCTTGTGTAAAGATAGACTCCATTGAAGCCCATATTAGATACTCTTGAGTTTTGGCCACTGTTGGACCACTACAGCAGGGGAGGCAATACCGTTACAATTGGGGTCTCGACTGAACACGGTCGCACAAGCGTGATAAGTCACAGTTGAGCGACTCGCGCCGGGATTATAGAACTTGTCTAGTTATTCCCCAGACTTGACTGTCATGAATTTCGAATTGACTGAAAGAATAGTGTCAAGAGTGTGTAATTGTAAGACTGAGCATACATTGCATTCATAAATAACAGTAAAAGTAATTGTGTAAAGAAAAACGAATAATTGAAAGAAACAAAACTTTTTGTAACTAAAGTTAAAGTTAAAGAAATAAGAAGTTCACTTGGTGCGGCTAAATCAGTGTTGTAAATTTTTGATTTTACTAGTAGTAGCTGTTGTGCATTTGTGTAGCTTTGTAAACAGACTTTTTGCTCAGAATGGTAGATTCCCAAAACCTACATGCCTTTTACCTTAATCTAGGCCACGAACTCGGGTTTTCAGCTAAAGAACTTTCTGAATTCGCGCTTACTTCGGTGAGAGAACAGGAAGAAAAAGATAAAGAGGAAAAAGACAGGATGGTGGCAGAGAAAGCCGCACTCCGTGAGGAGAAAGCAGCTGAGAGGGAAGAGAGAAGGACGGCCAGGGAACACAAAAAAGCACAAGCTAAAGAGAAGGAAAAGCAAAAGGCTTTCGAAGAGCAGAAAGCTGAAAAGCAACGAGCTTTCGAAGCAGCAGAGAGAGGAAAGGAGAGGGCAAACCAAGAAAAGAAGGAACAGGCCGAGAGGGCATTCCAAGAAAAGAATGCACAGGCAGATTCTTTCTTGGACAATAGGTGACATGCAAAACAGTACAAACAACCTTGGGATGGCGAATAGAGCAGCTATTCGCGTTTTACACACTTGCCATTCCGCAGTTCACGTTTGAACGCATTCTTTGATAAATACCTTGTCTGAGTTCGTGTTTTGGTCTGTCTTAAACCACGGTCATATTTACCGCACGCAATAATGTAGGAAAACGGACCGATACAATAACCAAAGAAAACGCTCCATTCTCTAGTGTGTATAATGAAACCTTTTAGGCTTAACATAGAGACCCATTTTGTGTAAATGATAGTAAGAATTTATTTAATTTCTTAAGAACTAAAGATGTTTAAACGGAAAGGTATAAATATTTCAATTAAAGAGAAAAATTGTTTAAAATGACATCTATACATCAGGGTAGTCCCCAATTTAGTTAGTTAAAGTCTGCATAGATGTAAATGCATTTTGCTAACTAAACCATTATTAGATATAAAGGTAGAGATAAATTCCCAGTATAATTCTAAGTTTACATGATCAAAATCGGCCCAGAATTAAGAGAGATATTAAATATTAAAAAATTTACACATTGAACAAGAAGGCAAAAATCACTTCAATTTTAGATTCCTAACGCCGTTTTTACCCCATGCCATCCGAGAGGTACGGTGCGGTATTATAAACGTCCTTGAACTTGGCTGATTTTAGGCCACAACTTTTTCAAACAAAGCTGAACAGAAGAGAGCGGAAAAACGTGTGCTGTCAAATACTTTGCCACTGTATCTGCATAGCAGACCTAGATACCTATAGACAGCCTGTTACAACTTATGTGTATTGCCTGAGGGTAAGAAAGAATATATATATATATATATATATATATATATATATATATATATATATATATATATATATATATATATATATATATATATATATATATATATATATATATATATATATATATATATATATATATATATATATATATATATATATATATATATATATATATATATATGTATATATATATATATATATTATATATATATATATATATATATATATATATATATATATATATATATATATATATTACAACGGGCTGATCACCCGTTTGCCAGTCACTTTGATTACGGAAACAACAGCAAATGGATTGATTTGCCGTTGCCCTAAAGACGCCAATAGGCGTGATGGGGAAACAATGGCAAAGAAAACCTATCTGCTGTTGCCCTAAGACGCCACTAGGCGTAATGGCCACTGACTGCTTTGACGGTCGGTGGCTAAGGACGGAAGAAGAAGAAGATATATATATATATATATATATATATATATATATATATATATATATATATATATATATATATATATATATATATATATATATACTACTCGTCATCAGATTGGGATGCTGGAACGTCCGGACTATGTTGACTGGACTATCCGAAAACCTACAGGACGTAAACGATGTAAGGAAGATAGCCATAATTAATGATGAGCTTAAACGACTTCACGTGGATATAGTTGCACTTCAGGAAACGCGCCTGGCGGGCTCTGGAACGGTGAGCGAGAAGGACTACACATTTTATTGGCAAGGGAAAGATCTTAATTTAAACTAGAGAACACGGAGTAAGTTTTGCGGTAAAAAAAATAGCTAACTAAAATGGTTGAACCAGGCGAGAATGGATCAGAACGCATGTTAACGCTCCGCCTGCAAACTAGCACAGGTCCCATCACCCTTGTCAGTGTGTATGCTCCTACTCTGTACTCTGCCTCAGAAGCTAAAGATGAGTTCTACGAGAATCTAGCAGCAGTCATCGAAAGCATACCTAGGCAAGAACAGCTTGTTCTCCTTGGTGACTTTAACGCTAGAGTGGGTGCCGATAATGTTTCATGGCCTTCATGTCTGGGCAGGTTTGGTATTGTCAAGATGAATGAAAATGGACAACGGCTCTTTGAGTTGTGTGTCCACCATGACCTCTGCGTGACCAACACCTACTTTCAGACAAAACCCCAGCATAAGGTTTCATGGAGACACCCACGATCCAAGCACTGGCACAAACTGGACCTGATTCTCGTCAGAAGGCCACTTCTCAGGTCTGTGCTCTCCGTGCACTCGTACCATAGTGCAGACTGTGATACAGATCACTCCTTGGTTTGCTGCAAAATCAGAGCACAACCAAGAAAACTCTATCGTGTCAGACATGAAGGGAAATCACGCATTGATACCAGCAAGATGTCAGACCCTGTCATGATCGCTCAATTTACTGCGACCTTCAAGAAAGTGCTCAGCAGCCCTCAGCATGGTGATACTATTACAGAGAACTGGGAGCATCTACGGAACACCATTCAAAGTACTGCACTTGCCACCTTTGGTAAGAAAACGGCAAAGTCAAATGACTGGTTTGATGCTTCATCAGATGTGATGGCACCTGTCATTGAAGCTAAGCGCAGTGCTATGAATGAATACAAACATTTGTAGTGGTTTTGATGTTATTGTATGGTTGTTATGTTACCTAGTGTACTGGATGAGGTCAGCTGTGAAGGCTCCTGAGATAAAAGTTTATGTGAGTTACAGGAGGCCTTTCTGCTACCACTTACGACCTCAAACAGACCTATTCTACTATAATGAATGTTAGCTACGTTAAAAGTCTAGGGTACTGAAATGTAATGTGTAGGTAATAAAATACACAGATACACACATGTAAATAATAAGTCTAATAATAATAATAAACTCTATGATAAACTGAACTAACACTGGCTGTTATAGTTTAAGTTTGAAATTTTTTTAAATTTATTAGTCCTGAACCAATTTTTTCTTTTGGTCAGAACATATGAAATAATATGTATTTATCAATAAAATGCATATATATATATTGCATAATCAAATGAAATTGTTGTACATAGGTATATTATTACAATGGTTAATATAAATAATATCTACAATGTCTTGGGAAAAACTAGCACTGGATGTTTAGTTGGGGTGGCGTCATCATGCCCAATCTATGGTTACAAAATTCATTGTCCTTGACATATGGACTGATATTAGTGTTTATATAACAAGATTTCATTTCTTTAATGATGGTGGACACATTTGATGAATCCACAGCAGGCCAGGTTTGCACTTAACTGGCCTGTGACGATGTAGTACAGAATTCTTGTGGCCCACTCCTCTCAGTAGTTGGAGTAAAATGTTAGGCTGCACAGGCACCCGCTCTTGTACTTCTACAAAAGCATCTGGCACAAGCGTAGTGCTAGATCAGAAACTCTGAAACCAAAATTTGTGCCATGTGTCAACACTCTGTTTACTGCGCCACTCTTACACACAACACAGCAAAACAACATTACACAGATTGGGTCAGATCTCTCTGACCAACTTAGCACATCTCACCCAGTTGTTATCAATTAGTACCAGTTTCCCAAGACTGCATTGCATCCGAAATATGTTCAATAGTTTCCTCTTCCATTCAATAAGGTGGGTGATATGTTCCCACTGATCTCAATTATAGATCCGCCTTCCATAGTCTTAGATAGGTTTTCATATATTATTTCGTTGTCTCTAGGCAACTGGACTGCTGCTGGGGACCTAGAGCAAGCACTCACTTGTCGTAATCATTTTTCATGATATGGCAGTATCAATCACTCAAAATATTAAAATAAACAAGATAAATGCTTTTTCCCTTACCACAATTCAGAATTGAGAACACAGTTACGTAGTACTAGCAAAACTCAGCTGAGCTGCTGGCTAGATTAGGGCGTCCCACTGATTTTTATTTAATAATTCCTGGAAATCACCTCTAGCAGTAATGTACTGTGTCAATGGACCGTCTTCTATAAAATGGCACAAGCGTGCGTCTCTCTGTCAATAATATAAAAACTTCTGTCCAATCAACGGACTTCCCCTCTAACTTTTCAAATATTCAAAATATAAATGTCCAATTTCAGTCCAGTCTCAGTCTAGTATGTAGTATTTTTCCCAAAATTACACTTGTTTTTTGGACTAACTACATGAAAAAACTACACAAATTTTTGTCTCCCCCTACTTCTAAGATCCTATGCTAAGTTATTTTTAGCTACTATCCTCCGACTTTGCCCCTAGTTCATTGCAGTTTGATTTTTGCATTTTTAGGCTCAAGGACGCCAAAATGTAACTTTAGTGAAAATATGCACAAAAAACTGTTCGCTAGTCTGATTTGAACAAAACAGTCTTTCGTCAATATCTTCCGTGTTATCTGTCCGTCTGTGTAATTAAAAGTATATTATTTCTCTGCTCAAGATGGGCTATCAAACTAGCTAGGTTTTATTTTCATAACTTTATTATTAAAGAAAACCCTACTTTTCTCAAAGTTAGTTTTTTGAAATTTGTTTTTGAACCATCGTCCACGGCGTTTGCCGCTGTATTCAAATTAAAACGACCAATTACGGTAAAACGTCTAAGATACGACTGTTTCTACTAAGAGCTAAGGTCGTTTTTCTACCAATTCCTTACATTGTGTCAACTAGTGGCGTGATTTTTTCCTTTAAACTACAAATTGCATCTTTTTGCATTTTTGATTCAAACACGTGTTCAGACCGTCAAAATTTTTTTCTTTTATCTCCGTTTCTACCCCGTCTAAAAGGATATGTCGTTTAGTTTGCATGTTCCAACTAGTTAGTTTGAATGGCGGTAGAAAGCGCTGGCGTAGGTGAAGAAGCCTCGGCCTATCTTGCCTATATTTTTATCCCTACGTGTTATTTTACCCGTTATCTTTATAATTGGAGATATTTTAACGTTGTATCACGGTAATTTCACCACAACATTCACCGAGTGCTAGGACCCTACAGATCCTGAAGGCTACGAGAAGCAAAGTTCAACAAACTGCTCGACGCTGTGCAAATGACTATTGGCTCCAGCTCAGTGATAAAATCCAGATCGTAGCGCAAACAGGCAACATTAAACAAATGTATGACGGTATAAAGAAAGCACTTGGCCCCCAAAAAAGTAAGACAGCACCGTTAAAAACCATCAGCAGAGAGAAGCTAACCGATAAGGGTAAGCAGATTGAGAGGTGGGTCGAGCACTACTCTGAGCTTTACGCTAGAGAAAATACCGTTACGCCTGCAGCATTTGATGCTGTCAAATGTCTGCCAACTATGGAGGAGCTGGATGCCGAACCAACATTAGAGGAACTCAGCAAGGCCATTGATAGCTTGGCCTCTGGCAAAGCACTATTAAGTGATGGGATTCCTTCTGATTTAATCAAATGCTGTAAGAGCACGCTATTACATCCCCTGCATAGGATGCTGTGCCAGTGCTGGGAAGAGACAACTATTCCTCAAGACATGCGAGATGCCAAGATTGTAACACTGTATAAAAATAAAGGAGACAGAAGTGATTGCAATAACTACAGAGGCATCTCTCTTCTTAGCATTGTTGGTAGGGTTTTTGCCAAAGTCATCTTAATGCGACTACACAAGCTAGCTGAGCGCATATATCCAGAGTCACAGTGTGGATTCCGAGCTGGTAGATCAACAACAGACATGATCTTCTCTGTCCGCCAGCTTCAGGAAAAATCAAGAGAGCAGAAAAGGCCTTTATATATCGCCTTTATAGACCTCACAAAAGCATTTGACCTGGTTAGTAGGGATGGACTCTTCAAAATCCTCCTGAAAATAGGCTGCCTTCCTAAAATGCTGGAAATGATAGTCATTCCATGAAGACATGAAGGGAACAGTCCAATATGCTGGAAGCACGTCACAGCCCTTTGACATACGAAGTGGCGTTAAACAAGGCTGTGTTCTGGCTCCGACCCTCTTCGGGATCTTCTTTGCCTTACTCTTGAAACATGCATTCAGAGATGCAACTGAAGGAATATGCCTTCACACTAGGTCAGATGGCCGTCTGTTTAATCTTTCAAGGCTGAAGGCAAAAACAAAAATCAGAAGGGTCACTATAAGAGACTTGTTGTTCGCTGATGATGCTGCAGTCGTCACTCAAAGCCAACAGGAGCTTCAGAACTTGATGAATCGCTTCACTAAAGCATGCAAGGATTTTGGCCTCACAATAAGTCTAAAGAAAACGAATGTGCGGAGTCAGGATGCGGGTGCTGCACCAGTTATCACTATCGATAACTATCAATTGGCAGTGGTGCACCACTTCCTATACCTAGGGTCTACCATCAATCACAAACTCTCACTGGATACAGAAATCGACAGTCGCATTGGCAAAGCTGCAGCTACCTTTGCCCGCCTCACATCGCGTGTTTGGGGAAACTCCAAACTCACAATGAAGACCAAAGCTGCGGTATATAATCCCTGCGTCACCAGCACACTCCTGTATGGCAGCGAGACCTGGACGACCTATGCTAAGCAAGAAAGAAGGCTCAATACCTTCCATTTACGGTGTCTACGCCGCATCGTCGGCATCTCGTGGAAAGATAAAGTGACAAATGTCGAGGTGTTGTCACGTGCTGGCCTTCAAAGTATGTATACACTGCTTAGACAGCGCATACTTCTCTGGCTTGGCCATGTTCGCCGCATGAAAGATGGTCGCATCCCAAAAGATATCTTCTGCGGACAATTAGCAGATGGCAAGAGAACAGTTGGGCGACCACAGCTGAGGTTCAAAGATGTGTGCAAGAGAGATATGAGGGCACTGGACATGGATCCAGCAACATGGGAGGATGAAGCTGCCGATCGCACTAAGTGGCGATGCTATTTACGGCACCACCTCAGATTAGGCGAAGAGAGGCTCACACAACAAGCAGAGGAGGGGAGAAAACGTCGAAAGGAGAACCAGGAAAATAAGCAGCTGAGGGCTGTCACTTCAGGGGCGCATTCCCATACTCAGTTATGACTGAAGGGGCTATTTTATATATATATATATATATATATATATATATATATATATATATATATATATATATATATATATTATATATATATATATATATATATATATATATATATATATATATATATATATATATATACTACTCGTCAAAATTCAAGGGCCACTTAGAAAAACCTTGGTTGAAACAATAAAACAAATCTGATATAAACGTAATTGATATCAGTCAAAACGGCATTTATTGAATACCAAATTGACATGTCACGTAAAGAAATGGAAACACACATTCAAACGCAATGAAGCTGTGAAGTGTGTCACCCACCTTTTTAAAAGTCACACAATAGATATTGGACAAATAGACATTTCAAAATCGGGTATGACCACCGTTTGCAGCAAGGCATTCAAGACAGCGTAGACGCATCGAGTCCACAAGGGTCCGAAGAGTATCCCGAGGAACAGCTTGTCATTCCTGAAGCAGAAATGCAGTCATCATTTGCCAACATCCAATGGGGCAAGGGGCGTGATTTGTTGAACAAGTATCTTCGTACCAATAAAGGACAATTTCATGAGGTGCTCAAATCGGAGAGAGGGTCGGGTTGTGAGGACTGAGCTTAGGCACCACGCTCATCCTGATGATCCCAATGTTGCCTCTTTATACCTGAATAAACACCATTCATCCACTCGAAGCTCGATGGGATCGAGCGTTATCATCTTGGAGGATGGCATTACCACCCTAATGGGTCTCCAGAGCAGGACTGAAACAATTGGTCTACTAGATTTGCGCGTTCTGTGTATCCTGGTCTTGGGCCGCGTCACAGTTGAACTTGGATTGATGTACGAGTGTGCGTTCAAGCCCCAGTGTCTGTAGAAGCCCACTCCACATGACCATATTCAAGAACCCACTGCACCTTAACGCAACAACCTCTCCGAATCTGTAGTCATCAGTAAATCGAACGTCTCCCTGGTCGTCTCTCCGAAAATACGGATCTCTTGCCAATCATTGAATGGACACAGTGATGACGACGATTCATCAGTGAAGAGAACTTAGACTCCATGTTGCCTTAGTCCATCGAGAAGTGCTACGCGACACCAAGCAAACACAGCGGGCTCTTGCAGATGGAGCATTCCCTTACTTTCTTCATCTTGCGAATCCTTTAACCACCGACCGTCAAAGCAGTAATTGTGGCCCATCACGCCTCAGTGGCTGTCTATTGCCTAGAGGCAACTACCAAACTTGATTACTCACTTTGCACCGGTCGGTTGGCCATCCTTCTGCTACCAGTGCCCCAACTCTGGTTCATTTTCATTCTTTGCATTTCAGCCTCCACTGTCCTCCCGCCAAGTTTGTTTTTGGTTCGCTCGGCCCTCTCTTTTTCGCTTTCCTTCCAGGGGACCAAATGCGATTGAGCATATGAAGTAAGAGGGAATTCTGACTGCAGGACGTTCGAGCAAGCCCAGTCCAAATTCAATGTAACACGTCTCTCGAAAATGGGGCAACCCCCCCTTTGACTGACAATTAACGTTCTACAAGTGTTGTCAGCATGACATCGACTCAGAGTGGAACAAGTCCACCTGTTCGATAGCGCTGTTAGGGCTTAGACAACAAGATTGTCCGATACCGCGTCATCATGTCTACTTGCGTGCTATCTTAGCGGCGACCTGTCCGGTGCTGCGATCCTTCCACACTTCCTGTGGACTCTGACAAATTGAAAATATCTCCAAAATTCTTTTGCCCACAAGCCGTCCTAGCAACCTCACTGGACAGAATCAAGCCACTTTCAACCCACGCTATACGCCCTCATTCCTTTGTAAATGTGCGTGTCAAGACTTCTTCTCGGTATTGCTAATGTTTTTTTGCATAGTGAGTAAAACTACCCTAAGTCTGGCTGATTTGCCTTAAAAACAAATTAAAAGTGACACCCTCTGACTTCACGAAAAGTTTGCCATTAGCCCACGTGGAATGTCAAATACAGGCCCACAGATTCCACTTTCACCTTGTTTGGTTCGCAATAACGGAAGTTTGAAAAAAACAGATTCTAAAATGTGCAGGAATTTTTATGCGTCAATAGCAAACCAAATTAGACACCTTGTGGATCCACCTATGATGTTGTTCGGTGAGTTTGTTTTTTATGCTTAAGCTGTGCATAGTAGGACTGTCAGAGGAAGATATTGCCCCCACCATCCCATTTTTTACTAAAATACTTCCTTCTATTTTAAATCATTCTAATGTACTCATATAAAAGTGGTAATTGAAAATCAACACAGAGAGGCCCTTGACTATATGACGAGTAGTAGTTAGTACATAGTTTTACTTATATAATAATATGTTATATACTATATATATAGTATAATAGTGTATAATATACTATCCTACTATATATAAATTATATACTACTATATACTATAGTATATATTATATATATATATATACTATATGGGCTAATATATAATATTATGTAATTTTTTTCCTGCTGATTACATCCAGCTTGTGTGTTATGAAGTGATGTTGAATGAGTTCAAGATAAAAAAATACCAGGAGTCTGGATGTGGCTAGCCGGTCTATGACTGAAACGCAAGCAATGAGTTGACCTATTTATAGACGAAAGCCAGCATTGTGAAATACTGATGTAGTCATATTGAGAATCTATGGCAAAAATAACGACTGTAATGTTTTTTAATAATGCCATTTGAAGATGTATATCTTAAAAGGAAACGACACACTGATCAGGAACTTAATAATAAAGGATGACATGGATTTCGTTTAACATGTATTAATCAAGGTGACCACTTAGTAATTTGTACTAAACCAAAATACATTGTATGAACGCAAAATCATGCGACAAATGGATCTTAACCGTGAGGATTTATATGGGAAAGTGTAAATGACCTTGAATATGCGCTGTGAGAGCGTACAGGAAGTAAATTGTCATGTGCAAACTGCTTTTATTTTGTGGGTGAGGTAGGTGGTGATTGTTATAAAATTTAATTGTATAGCGGCCGACTTAGTGCTACTGACTGATAACAGACTGTGAATTGGTATCATTTATAACTAAATAAGAGTAGATGTTGATTAATAGAAATAACTTCCTTACTTGCCCTGCACACATATATCATATTTATCTCAAGATCAGAATTAATTCTGCGAATAGTGTGATTCGACTACGTTGTGATGTTCTAGGCCGTATGTCTCAAATCTGAATGTGTTAATCGATGAAGATGTAAGTCCATAAAAACAAACAGACAGCATAGAACCATTTTAATTTATTCCATCCTCACACTTGACCAACACTGTGACACACACTTACAATAAAACAACGTCTACAAAGGATTATCTTAAAGGAGTCACTGATAACTTTTCATAATAACAATATGTATTTCATTAGGCTGTCATGAATGATATATGTGTCCCTGATTCAAATACAAAAGGAACCAGGAACCACAACCAATTTAAATTACAAGTTATATGTACAGAATTTCTTCAATTATGAATATTGTTAGTGACATATATTATTCAAATAGTAATCCTATGTGTGTCAGTTAGTGTGTAGTAGTAATATGACGGTAATACTTGTTTTGTTTTGCTTCAAGCTCTGATTTGAGTATTTGTCCCATCAGAGATCATCAATAGTTTTGTCTTCTATTGCGAACTAGTATTGGAGATCGTCGTTCTCAGTTCCTTGATATCATAAAACCAATGTACTTCCCCTCTTAAGAACATTTATGTATACAATGCTTATTTTTAGCATGTGGAGAGTACATAATTTTGAGTCATCAGCCCTTGGCCACATCAGACTCATTGATCGTATATACTTGCGTTTGATTGACGCGGGCAGGAAAAGACTCCTCCTGCTCGTATTTTCTTCTCCCCCCTGATGACTCTGGAGACACCTCTCACTCGTATAGGCTTAACAAGGACCGAAGGAGTAATTGCTCGTCCTGTCCGACTCTGGAGTTGTTCAGCAAAGCTCTGACCACGTGCTGTCCCTCAATAACCATCACAAGACCTACGGTCCCTACAAATTCATAGAATAAACACGTGGGGTAATATGGACCGACTCCCTGCCATCCTATTTGTATACTTATTCTGACTCCAGCTGGCTCAAAGAAGCAGAACCTATTCTCTCCCACAGCCTTAAATTTCTGTCTTTTTCGCGCTTCGCTGTAATAATAGGCAGCAATGTTTACTTCCTGGCTTTGAGAGGAGAGAGAGAATTGTTTCAAATTTTACATTGGCAAAGTTTCCAGCACAGTTGTTTTTATTAATCACGATTCCTCTGTCTGGTGCGTAGCTCATTCACATATATGCGTAGATGAAGACTGGTAATGTTTTTCCTCTGCCTTTTCATCAGTCCCACGTATTCTAACAAAGCAAAAAAAAAAAAAAAAAGAACTTCGAGTGGACCTTCTTTATTTGGTACCTTCCAAACAATAATGCTTGGCCGGGTGCTCATACCCGGGGTTTGCAATACTGGGCCACCTGGAGGTTACCTCCCTATAAAAGCCAAACGATAGGGCGGCAGTGTGCAAGGTACTGGGTCCCATGGTAATCTAGGCTTTTTCGCTTTGGTTGATGCCACATATTTCTCAGGGATCGACATCAACGCTTCCTGTAAAATCTTAATCCACTTGAGCCGTTCCCTTTCGCCGAGGGGGAGATGTCGATACACTACATACAATGGAAGTTGTTATGGCCTGGAAGATACCTGTAAAACCCTTCTTCATTAGTTTCTTTCCCCTTGAACTGAGGGAGCCTTATCAGTCTCAAGATTTGATATGGCGCATGAAGACTCTTAACCTTGTGAAAATTGTGAGCAATGCCTCTGCCACATGTTTAGAATCAATCGATGACAGGGCTACTGCCTCTCCCCACATAGAACAAGTGTCCACCAGAGGCAGAATGTAGCTGTTCCTTCTCTTGGTCTCTTGGGGTGGAAGAAGGTCCCACAAGATCCACTACTAGCGCCAATATTCTCTCAAAGGTTGTTTTCCCACTATGGGCGGATATTCCCCCAGAGTTGCTGGTGCGAGTCCAATGTTTTAGCGTTGCTACTCCGTTAGTGCACTCTCTGCGACAAGGTATATTTACAATATCAGGTTTGAATATCATCAGTTATTCCTGGCCGAGAAATAGTGACAAGCTATTCTGTCCAGTACCTGTTGAGCTCGATGATTCCATATGACCACTGAAAGGAAATCGCGTATTCCCTAGTTCTAACACTTTTAGTCCCTATATGAAGTCCCCCCGAGGCCCCCCCCCCCCATGGGACAAGGACCACAGCTGTCCGTCGACCATTGGATTCAGATCCAGCCCCTCTTCCTATTATATCAGTTTGTACCCCCCCCCACCTCTACCCCTTCATATAAATAAAACTCTCCCTCTGCCTGGAGGTGTATGAGATTTTGGGCAACTTTCTGAACATGGCTTGAGTGTTTTGTCCTCAGCCTGTGCACCTTTCTATCTCATCTGGTATGAGTATTTATTGGAATTATCCTCCTCTTTTTTTGTGCACTGTGATCTGGTCTGACACTGTCCCTGCCCAATATCCACAGGTGTCCTCTTGGGATTCCCAAGAAAGACATATCTACACCCCAATATTAGAGGGTAGATTGGCTCATTTATCACTGCTGCTTTTATGATTCCTTCCACATATCGCGTTTTCACTTTTATTCGGGCGACGGGAAGTGTCATGGTAGCTACATCCTTGGTTGCAGTTTGAATCTCCACTGTTTCTGTGGTGTATTGATCGGCCTGCACCAGGTGAGAACTCACAACGGAATCGTATCCCACTCACTCTCTCTAAACGGGGTATCATACTAAACTTCTTTTAGTGACACCATTACAGAATGACATCTTCACACACTGGGGGGTGGTATGGTTCCTGTAATTCTTCAGGTTTGCCCTTCTTTTCCTTTTTCCCCGATGTCATAGCAGCAAAATGAGGAGGTTTCCTTCTACAATGGTCAGTGTCATGATTGTTCATCTTACAATTTTTACACCACACCTTTTTCCTTGCGTTTGAAAGATTTTCTATTCATCAATAATTCCTTTCATCGACATTGTGCGGGTTTTTATTTAATTATTTTCATTACCGTGGCTCATCAATACATGACGTGGCTTAGGTACCTTTGTTTTGATCCCTAGGATCAAATTTATTAAAGTTCTGTGGTGCCCTAAAGTTATCCACCTTGTTTCTTTTTATTACCTGTTACCTCTGCTTGAGCTGCTTGATACCTTTCAGCAACATTTAGCAACTCACCCAGCCTCTCTGCACCTTGTTCCATGAGAAACTTTCTCAGGTCTGGAGCCATGGACTCTCTTAATTGCTCTATAAGGACCATTTCCTTAAGATCTGGGTTTTCCCCAGAGAAGTCCATTTCTCCAAGTATGTCTCTATTCGTGCAGAGAACTGGTGATAGGTTTCACCTGACAGTAGTTTAGCATTCCTAAATTTTTTCCTATAAAATTCTGCATTCTTTTTCATATCTTAACAAAAGAGCCTGCTTTAGCATGTCATAATTTTCCTGATCACCTCTGCTCATTTTTGCAAAAACTTCATAAGCTGCCCCCACGAAGTCCCTGAGATAACTTTAAGCTCCACCTTTCTCTCTCTAACCCATACGTGGTAGCTAATAGTTCATACCTATTTAGGTAGCTCTCTATATCATCGTCTTTCTCAACAAAATGATCTAAATGAAAATTCATAGCTGGAGGTTTTGAGGGCTCCCTGGTCTAGAGCAGTAGCACATCAGAAGGCCAAAAGGGACTGGCACACCTTTTTCAGGAGCATGAGTCCTCTGAAACTCAAACTCCCTTAGTCGTAACTTCATGTTCCCTTTGTAATCTCTTCTCTACTCCTTTTCTGCATTCCCTCTCCATGCAGCTAATTTCTTTTCTTCATGCAGTCCCTAATTTCTGCATCAGTAATCTCTCTTTCTTCTGCTTCCAATTTTTAGCCTCATTTTCCTCACAATCTGCAACCTCTGTAGTCCCTCAGCTCAAGCATCAAATAGTGCTAACTTCTTTAATTTCCCTTTCAGCCTCTAACTTTCTTTCGGCTTCAAACCTTCTTTCTTCGCGTTCAAATAAATTTGTCACATTCCGTTTGTGACTGACATAAGCAACCATAACTTGCCCATCTAATCCTAACTCTTTTGCAGTGATGTCTGCAACAGCCAGCAAGATTCGAAATTTGTCCAGGTCACGCCAGCAGATGTTCGTTTATCAGGTCCTTAAATTATACCCTATCAGGTTATTATACAATTGTCTAACCAACAGATTCAATCTCTAAGTATACTTATATCATTAATGGACAACACAGGCACCGTGAGCTCAACCTTATTTAATTCCACCCAAGGATACCTTTTAATTCTTATATCCCCTGAAGTGAATTACCCCCAATATTTTTAATAGGGAAAGATTCAAAATCCCAAGAGCGAGACCCCAATATATGTGGTGAAGTGGGATGTTATAAATATTTATAGGGAACTTAGTGTACTGATGACTGTCAGGATCAGCTGTGAGAAGGGTATCTATATCTAATAAGAGTAGTGTATTATTAGATATAAACAGATTACTTGCCCCTGCCACATATATGCTATATATATCTCTCAGTCAGAAATTATTCTGGTAATGGTTGTGATGGATTACGTTGCGTTATGTGTCATAGGGTATGTTGTCATGATGAAGTGTAAGTCGATTACATACAAACAACAGACAGATGTTAAACACATTTATAATTTATTCCACCACCACACTTGACAACACTGTGACACTCACATACATTAAAACACTCTACAAGGATATATCTTAAAGCGGAGTCAACTGATAACTTTTCAAATAACAATATGTATTCTTGTTGTCATGAATGAATATGTGTCCTGATTCAAATACAAAGTGAACCAGCGAATCACAATCAATTTTTAATTACAGTTATATGTACAAGAATTTCTCAATATGAATATTGCATAGTAAACACCCCCCCCCCCCCCCCCCCCCCCCCCCCCCCCCCGTGGACATGATATTATTAAAAAGTTATCCTATGCTGTGTCAGTTGGTGCTAGTAGTAATATGTATGAGGTAAATACAATTAATTACTGGTGTTGTTTTGTTCAAGCTCTGTTGGTATTTGTCATCCTGACTTCAATAGTTTGTCTTTATTGGAACTAGTATTGGAGATGTTCTCAGTTCCTGATATTAAAACAATTTACTTCCCCTCTTAAGTTTATGTTACAATGTTATTTTAAGATGGGGGTACATATGAATTTTGAGCTCAGCCTGGCCACATCAGCTTATCTTGCCGTTGATGGACCGATAGGAACAGTGGAAAAGACTCCTATCACCCTCTGCCTCGCATTTTCTCCCCTGTGAATGCTCATGGGAGACATCACTGTTAGTTCACTACACTGATAGAACTAATAAATAAGACCTGAAGGAGTATACGTTGACTAGCAGATGAATTCTGGCACCAAATTCCCATCTGCTTATTAGCTTCCAGGCTTTTATTTAGCAAAAATATGAGCTGGCTTCAACGCACTGTTGCTTTATCAAGCTTATTTGAACTAGTGGTCTCGAACTAACGCTCCTAAGTGATTATATCAGCGAGTCTGGCCAATGGAGCCCCGTTTCGACAAGTGTTTGAAAAAATGTTACCTTTCCCCGTTTCCCCTAACAACCAAGATAGTATTTATAGCCCGACCAATCGTGGTTAGGCTTTCATTTGTTGCGCTCCAATCAATTTGGAGTTTACATGGTAGGCTATTTATGTAACGTAAGGTTTTTTTCAAACACGTTATAAAAAATTTTATTGAGCAGAAATGATTTTATGCTGTCAGGCATCCCCCAATATTTTATTTTGGCTATAACTTGTTAATTCCTGGACTATTTGCGTAACGTTTTACATATTCTTTGTCAGCAAGCCCTAAGGAACCCAAATATACAAATTTAAAAGAGCTACGTGGCTGCGTTCAAAATATGCAATTTCTTCTACCTCCTGTTTCGAAGATGTGCTGTCTGGGTACTGAAATGTTTTCAAACGTAAACCCATCTAATGTTATCTTTTCTAATAAGAGTTTGTTATGATTTATAAACCTAACTCTGGGAAAGGGTAGTGTATTTTATCACTGTCCGTCTGAAAAAAAATTAGTGCATGTAGACTTACACGCGTGATGGCATTAATTTGTGTATCGCGCTTACGCGACGTTCGGGTAGTGTTAGGCATTGCATGCGAGACTGGCGTGTTTAATTTTGCATGCGTTCGGCTTTCTGCCTCCCTTCTCTCTATCCTGCTTTATCTGTCTTTTAGTTACGCTGTGTATAAAATGGAATGAATGAAATATTAAAATTAGGTCATTGTTCAGCTTGCGTATCTCAAATGTTTTTTCCAAGAAATACAGCACACGTTTCATTGAAGAAAGCGGGTAATAATATAGTAGGCTTTTACTATCAACGTGAAAGCGTTACAATTTGCAGACGAAGCATAAAACAAAGGGGATTTTGCGTACAGCCATTGTGACAGCACTGTTCTTTACCATTCTTCTTCCTTTTATTAAATTTATTTGTTAGGCTTTACATTTACCTTTTAATTTATATATGTGGATTAGAATATTCCACGACATCTCCCCTCTTAAAACAGACATTATATGTCAGTCCTTTATTCTATATACACATAGAGAAATTTATTATTATTTCTGGGGTTTACGGTGATTCTCATCACACGGATGGCGGCTTAAAAAAATCCGCTCCCAAATTTGTTTTTCCAGATATATACTCAATGCTAAAATTATATGGAGCCAAAAGTAAAGACCATCGGAGTAACCTGGAGTTCTCATGCCTAGCCTGTGCTAGAAACGATAAAGGTTTGTGGTCTGTTTGCAACTTAAAGGCCTTCCCATACAGATAAATATTGAATTTCTTTATTGCCCATATTACTGCAAGACATTCTTTTTCGCTAGTTGAGTAATTGATTTCAGCTTTATTCAATTTTCTGCTAGCATATGCCACTGGGCTTAATTCCCCATCCAATGCATCTGATTTCTGTAGTAGAGTTGCACCTAACCCAATATTACTTGCATCCGTCCTTACTATGAATTCTTGACTTAAGTCAGGTAATTTCAAAATGGGTTTACTTGTGAGCTTTTCCTTCAATTCTTGGTAAGTCATTTCACATTGTGGTGTCCATGTAATGCGATCTGGATGTCCTTTACGTGTCAAATCAGTTAACGGTGCACATATGGAATTAAAGTTTTTGATATACTTCTGGTAGAAACCACATAATGAGACAAAGGATCTCACGTCCTTCTTGGTTTGTGGTCTCGGGGCTTTCTGTAGTTTCTCTAAATTCTTTGGGTCAGGGGTCATGTTTCCCTGATAAACTGTGTGTCCCAAAAATTCCAATTCTTTACATCCAACGCAACATTTGGTTGGTCGGGCTGTTAATTTTGCCTCCCTAAGTCGATTAAACAGCATGTTCAGAGAGTCAATGTGTTCCTCAAATGTTTCTGTTGCTATCAGGATATCATCCATGAAATTTGTTATACATGGATTATTCAGAGGGTCCAATAATTTTCTCATCATTCTAGAGAAGACACTAGGCGCATTCTTCAATCCAAATGGCAATCTATTAAACTCATAGTGTCCTTCTGAGGTACTAAAAGCTAGGTATGGTCTAACCTCGGGCTTTACTGGAATCTGATAGTATCCTTTACTCAGATCCACTTTTGAGAAATATTTAGCTTTATTTAGTCTGGCAAACAGCTGATTTGTATCCGGCAATGGATCCACCTGTCCTTCTGTAATAGCATTCAGTCTCCTGTAATCTATACAGAGTCTATGTTCTCCAGAGGGCTTCCTTAAGAGTACAACACCGGAACTATACGAAGATTCACTGTGCGAAATAATTCCTTCCTTCAACAGATAGTCTATCTCTTCCTTCAAAGCTTTCTCCTTAGCAAACGGAATCGAATATGGTTTCATACAGACAGGTGTGGGGTCTATCAGTTTCATATCATATTCCAATAGGTTTGTATGCCCTGGTCGGTCTGTTAACACCTCTGCATGATTATTTAGAACCTGTTGCACTCTCTCTTTCTGAGTTTTCGTTAAATGTGTACTGATTTTCACCTGTGCTGCTGTCTCACAGGAGTGTAATGGATATTCAAATGATGAAAGTGGTTCCTTTTTCATCTCCATGGCGATGGACAAGGTGAACAAGTGTGTCTCTTCCTGATGTTCTCTTTCCAAATATTTCTTCAGGAGATTCACATGATAGATTTTTTCTTTCCCTTTCTTATCTATCTTATAATTTGTTCTAGACACCTTCTCTAAAACTGTATATGGACCCTGCCATCCAATTTGTAACTTATTCTGACTCCCGGGCAAAAGAAGCAGAACTTTCTCTCCCACAGCCAAATTTCTGTCTTTCGCCTTCCTGTTATAATAGGCAGCATGTTTCTTCCTGGCTTGTTTCAAATTTTAATTGGCAAGTTTCCAGCCAGTTTTTAAACGAGTGGTCAGCTCATTCACATATTGGTATGAAGATGTAATGTTTTCCTCTGCCTTTTCATCAGTCCACGTTCTTAACAAAGCTTCGAGTGGACCTTTTATTGGCCTTCCAAACAATAATGTTGCCGGGGCCATACCGGTTGAACTATGGGGTACCTCCCTATAAGCAAAGAGGGCGGCGTGCAGGTACTGGTCCCATGTATCTGGTTTTTCGTGTGCCAACTTTCTCAGGATCGACATCAACGTGCCGTTAAATCTTTCCACTTGGCCGTTCCCTTGGGGATGATACACACTACAATGGAAGTGTTTGGCCTGGAAGATCCTGAAAACTTCTTCAGTTAGTTTCCCCTTGAACTGAGAGCCATTATCAGTCAAGATTTGATTGGGAAAGCCTAACCTTGTGAAAATTGTGAGCAATGCCTCTGCCACATGTTTAGAATCAATCGATGACAGGGCTACTGCCTCTCCCCACATAGAACAAGTGTCCACCAGAGTCAGAATGTAGCTGTTCCTTCTCTTGGTTCGGGTGAGAGGTCCCACAAGATCCACGGCAATTCTCTCAAAGGTTGTTCCCACTATGGGCATTTCCCCCAGAGTTGCTGGTGCAGTCCAATGTTTAGGTGCTACTCGTTGGCACTCTGGACAGGATTTTACATATCGTTTGATATCTTCAGTTATTCCTGGCCAGAAATAGTGACAAGCTATTCGCTGTCCTGTTGCGCTGATTCCCATATGACCACTGAAAGGAATCGCATGCCCTAGTTCCAACACTTTAGTCCTATATGAAGTGGGAAGGACCAGCTGTCCGTGACCATTGGATTCAGATCCAGCCTTCCTATATATCAGTTTGTTCTTCATATAAAACTCTCCCTTGCCTGGAGGTGTATGAGATTTGGGCAACTTCTTGAAACATGGCTTGAGTGTTTTGTCCTCAGCCTGTGCCTTTCTCATCTCATCTGGATGAGTATTTATTGGATTATCCTCCTCCTTTTTTGACTGTGATCTGGTCTGCACTGTTGCCAATATCACAGGTCTCTTGGGATTCCCCAAGAAGACATATCTACACCCCAATATCAGAGGGTAGATTGGCTCATTTATCACTGCTGCTTTTATGATTCCTTCCACATATCGCGTTTTCACTTTTATTCGGGCGACGGGAAGTGTCATGGTAGCTACATCCTTGGTTGCAGTTTGAATCTCCACTGTTTCTGTGGTGTATTGATCGGCCTGCACCAGGTGAGAACTCACAACGGAATCGTAATCTAAACGGGTATCATATAAACATCTTATAGTGACACCATTACAGATGACATCTTCACACACTGGGGGGTGGTATGGTTCCTGTAATTCTTCAGGTTTGCCCTTCTTTTCCTTTTTCCCCGATGTCATAGCAGCAAAATGAGGAGGTTTCCTTCTACAATGGTCAGTGTCATGATTGTTCATCTTACAATTTTTACACCACCTTTTTCCTTGGTTGAAAGATTTTCTTTCATCATATTTCCTTTCATCGAATTGTGGGGTTTTATTTTTATTTTCATACCGTGGCCTATCAAACTGGTGCTTACCTTTGTTTTGATCCCTAGGATCAAATTTATTAAAGTTCTGTGGTGCCCTAAAGTTATCCACTTGTTTCTTTTTATTACCTGTTACCTCTGCTTGAGCTGCTTGATACCTTTCAGCAACATTTAACAACTCACCCAGCCTCTCTGCACCTTGTTCCATGAGAAACTTTCTCAGGTCTGGAGCCATGGACTCTCTTAATTGCTCTATAAGGACCATTTCCTTAAGATCTGGGTTTTCCCCAGAGAAGTCCATTTCTCCAAGTATGTCTCTATTCGTGCAGAGAACTGGTGATAGGTTTCACCTGACAGTAGTTTAGCATTCCTAAATTTTTTCCTATAGAATTCTGCATTCTTTTCATATCTTAACAAAAGAGCTGCTTTAGCATGTCATAATTTTCCTGATCACCTCTGCTCATTTTTGCAAAAACTTCATAAGCTGCCCCACGAAGTCCCTGAGATAACTTTAAGCTCCACCTTTCTCTCTCTAACCCATATGTGGTAGCTAATAGTTCATACCTATTTAGGTAGCTCTCTATATCATCGTCTTTCTCAACAAAATGATCTAAATGAAAATTCATAGCTGAGGTTGAGGCTCCCTGGCTAGCAGTAGCATCAGAGGCAAAGGGACTGGCACCATTTTCAGGAGCATGGCCCTGAAACTCAAACTCCCTTAGTCGTAACTCATGTTCCCTTTGTAATCTCTTCTCCTCCTTTTCTGCTTCCCTCTCTGCAGCTAATTTCTTTTCTTCTGCTTCCCTTTCTGCAGTCAATCTTCTTTCTTCTGCTTCCAATTTTTTAGCCTCAGCCTCAATCTGCAACCTCTTAGTCTCAGCCTCAGCCTCAAATTGTAACTTCTTAATTTCCCTTTCAGCCTCTAACTTTCTTTCGGCTTCAAACCTTCTTTCTTCGCGTTCAATAAATTTGTCACATTCCGTGGTGACATAAGCAACCATAACTTGCCCATCTAATCCTAACTCTTTTGCAGTCTGAACAGCAGCAGATCGAAATTTGGCCAGGTCCGCCATTGTCTATCAGGTAAATTTATACAATGTCTAACCAACAATTCAATCTCTAAGTATATATCTAATGGACAACACAGGCACCGTGAGCTCAACCTTATTTAATTCCACCCAAGGATACCTCTTAATTCTTATTATTCCCTGAAGTGAATTACCCCCAATATTTTTAATAGTGAAAGATTCAAAATCACGAGAGCGAGACCCCAATATATGTGGTGAAGTGGGATGTTATAAATATTTATAGGGGACTTAGTGTACTGACTGAGATCAGCTGTGAAGGTATCTATATCTAATAAGAGTAGTGTATTATAGATAACCTTACTTGCTGCCACATATATATATATATCTCAGTCAGAATTATTCTGGAATGGTGTGATGATTACGTTGTATGTCTAGGGTATGTGTATGATGAAGTGTAAGTCATAACAACAACAGACAGATAAACCATTTAATTTATTCCACCACACTTGACAACACTGTGACACTCACATACATAAAACACTCTACAAGGATATCTTAAAGGAGTCACTGATAACTTTTCAAATAACAATATGTATTCATTGCTGTCATGAATGAATATGTGTCCTGATTCAAATACAAAGTGAACCAGGAATCACAATCAATTTTAATTACAAGTTATATGTACAGAATTTCTCAATATGAATATTGTAGTGACATATATTATTAAAAGTATCCTATGTGTGTCAGTTGTGTAGTAGTAATATGAGGTAATACTGGTTTTGTTTTGTTCAAGCTGTTGGTATTTGTCATCATGACTTCAATAGTTTGTCTTTATTGGAACTAGTATTGGAGATGTTCTCAGTTCCTGATATTAAAACAATTTACTTCCCCTCTTAAGTTTATGTTACAATGTTATTTTAAGATGGGGGTACATAATTTTGAGCTCAGCTGGCCACATCAGCTTATCTTGCGTGATGGCGGCAGGAAAAGACTCCTGTGCTCGATTTCTCCCTTGTGCTCTGGAGACACCTCACTGATAGCTAAATGGACCAAGGAGTATGCTGTCCGACTCTGGATTCAGCAAAGCTCTGACCAGGTGCTGCTCAATACCATCAAGACCACGGTCCCACAATTCATAGAATAAACACAGATACGTTGACTAGCAATGAATTCTGGCACAAATTCCCATCTGCTTATGTTCCAGGCTTTTATTTAGCAAAAATATGAGCTGGCTTCAACGCACTGTTGCTTTATCAAGCTTATTTGAACTAGTGGTCTCGAACTAACGCTCCTAAGTGAGTATATCAGCGAGTCTGGCCAATGGAGCCACGTTTCGACAAGTGTTTGAAAAAATTTTACCTTCCTACGTCTCCCCTAACAACCAAAGATAGTATTTATAGTCCGACCAATCGTGTTTAGTCTTATATTTGTTGCGCTCCAATCAATTTGGAGTTTACATGGTAGGCTATTTCCGTACGTAAGGTTTTTTCAAACACGTTATAAAAAAATTTTATGAGCAGAAATGATTTTATGCTGTCAGGCATCCCCACTATTTTATTTTGGTTATAACTTGTTAATTCCTAGACTATTTGCGTAACGTTTTACATATTCTTTGTCAGCAAGCCCTAAGGAACCCAAATATACCAATTTAAAAGGGCTAAGTGGCTGCGTTCAAAATATGCAATTTCTTCTACCTCCTGTTTCGAAGATGTGCTGTCTGGGTACTGTAATGTTTTCAAACGTAAACCCATCTAATGTTATCTTTTCTAATAAGAGTTTTTCAGGATTTAAAAACCTAACTCTGGAAAGGTTAGTGTTTTTATCACTGTCCGTCCGAAAAAGTTAGTGCATGTGGCCTTACACGCGTGATAGTATTAATTGTGTATCGCGTTACGCTTGTTGGGGTGGCATTAATAGCGAGACGCGTGTTTAATTTTGCATGCGTTCGGCTTTCTGCCTCTCCCTTCTCTCTATCCTGCTTTATCTGTCTTTTAGTTACGCTGTGTATAAAATGGAATGAATGAAATATTAAAATTAGGTCATTGTTCAGCTTGCGTATCTCAAATGTTTTTCCAAGAAATACAGCACACGTTTCATTGAAGAAAGCGGGTAATAATATAGTAGGCTTTTACTATCAACGTGAAAGCGTTACAATTTGCAGACGAAGCATAAAACAAAGGGGATTTTGCGTACAGCCATTGTGACAGCACTGTTCTTTACCATTCTTCTTCCTTTTATTAAATTTATTTGTTAGGCTTTACATTTACCTTTTAATTTATATATGTGGATTAGAATATTCCACGACAAACTGTTAGCACCATGTCTGAAACTGTTTGTTACGTCCATTGTGTGTGTGGATAGAATAGTGCTAGACAATACAAGGGTTGTGATTATTTGTATTACAGGTTTTATCCTGCAACTACTAAGATTGTTCGAGACATTCACTTCTGTGGGACTCTGTGGTGCAAACGTTCTCAAAGTTACCTATAACTAGTCACCCTGTTTTCCCAGCCTGGAGATCAAGACATTGTGTGATCCTGGCTATAGTTGGATGCTTCTCATTTTACCAGATAAGTGGAAACATAATTCCTCTGGTCAGCATATCCAGAAACATTCAGCACAAATAAAATACAAATAGCAAAAACAATTAGAGTGATGACTCATGAAGGACTTTATTAAACTAAAATACATTACTTTACAGTCCAGCGAAAGTGATAACTATATATATGTTAAATACATAATTGACATTTGAAATATAACGTTATCATATTGACGTATTGTGGAAATGACATTCCATGTGTATTTATTTTTATTTTGTAAAAACCTTTGAAATTCTTGATCATTTTCCTAACCGAAAAGAGAAACGGTATAGGATCAATAAATTGTAAATATATTTATATAATCAGTCTTGCTTAATTATTTAAATTTGAGTTAAGGTTCTGGTTGTTGGATATATTACATATTTAATTAATTAATTAATCCCCTAGCAGAGTCTATAAAAATAATATAACCATTATTCAAGGGAGGATCTTGATAGGTAGCACTTAGACCTTCAGGACCAAACACTATCATCATACTTGAAGGTTTATACAGCTTGACCCTACCTTTGATTTTCGATACACCCTTGCTCTTTTTCAGAGAAGGGGGTATTTCTTATAAGACCAGTCTTTTATCTGGCACTATCCTGGTATCATCTGATACATCTTTTTGTCCAGGATATCGTACATTTTAATAACATCTGAACCTCTCGCGACACCGACGTGAGTTTGAAGAGATGCAATCATAATTCTGACATGATGTCGGTCCACTACGAATCCAATAATCTACTGTATTAGGATCCTTAATGTTCCATAGCCCGGGATCTGTGACGTGAATCGCACACTCCTTTGCCGTTACAGGTTTGTGTATTTCCTCTTCTGGAATGTCCCCAGCAACAGCAGGAACAGGTAATGGTATGTCTGGAACTGGATGATTGGATGCAGAAGTGGATGTAGATGGCGATGCTGTATTTTGAGGAGCAGTACTAGTAGCTGACATTGCATCTGGATTGAACCAAGATGTTAACTTTGAAAGTTTGCTCATTTTCTTCTTCTCCTCCGCAGCTCTTTTCCTCTTCTGTGCCCCACTCATACGCTTCATTTCTGCTCAAAGGGTAATCAACCTGGAACAAAATATAAATATTTTTTAATTTTATTTATAATATATTACAAATATTTATAGTATAGTATAGTTGGGGAGATCCGCCCAAGTTGGCGATGTTAAGGAATTTGTAATATTTCTACCTTAATTAAAATGAATTTTGATGCAATTTTTTGCTATAAATCTATTTTAAAACGCATATTGGGTAAGATGACGAATTCGTTAACTTACCCACGTCATTTTTGATTTGAATCCTAGGCCTTTCCAGCGAGAGATCGAGTAATTATCCACTCTGACAAGAGATGTCTTATTAACAATATGGCAACATCCCAACATGGGGCCCCTAGAATCGTGGGGCCCCTGGGCACTGATAATTTCTTCCAAGATGTTACTTTCTTATAGTTGATTATTATATGTAATACCACAAAGTCACTCTACCGAAAATGTTATATAATTTTCCGTGCCTTAATCTTTAACAAGGTCACGTATCAATGGTTTTTATCTACCTTCCCCGACACAAAGTATGGGTTTTCGCCCCATGCCGTCTGCCGGTGTTTGTTCAATAAACCCGTCTCGCTACTTACAGACACTTTTTATGTCTGGCCGTAAGCTGTTAATAATCTAGTATGCAAACAACTTAACCCTGCACAAATAGAAGTCAGGGTTGCTTCAAAAACAGGTCAAGGGGTCAGATAGTCGTAGGGAGTGACAAAATTTGATAAGATAACCTCGATCGTTGAAAGCGTAAACAATAACAAGAGAAGAATTAGTACCGAGAAGGAATGGGCAAGTTCGGCCGGAGAGGATTGAAGACCAGAAAAATAGAACGGACGATTTCGTAATAACTATTAAGACTGGATCTCAACAGCATATCTCAAGTTGTATATATACTAAAGCACTTTAAAAACGCACCACCAGTATAATCCAGGAACAGAGTGTGAAATGGAAATATAAGTGTTTACAAGTTTACATACTTGGAATCTTTATTCATTTTCCTATTAATCCATCTCATCTCATTTCATAATCGGAACCTCTTCTACCCCGTGAAACGAGGTGTAGAGGGGACCCAAGTGCACTAGGCCCATGGGTAGGACATGTAATCGGAGTGACTTGGCAAACAGGTGATTAGCCTGTTTGTCCGAACTTGCCCTCATGTGTACTCATATTCGCTATAAAACCTCCGAACCATCGAGACGTCATTCCAGCCAAAGTGGACAGAGCCTCATGTACCCGAAGGTTTCGAGGGATGTCCTTCCTCATCTGCACAAAGGCATTTATAGAGGAACTCTCAGGACCCGTAGGTCTGAGGAAATGAGCAAAATCTGAGACGGGCATAGCAGTCTTTGTTACTGGGAGGTCTCCACTCAGAGTGGTATACCACACACAGTCAGTAAAGACAAAGGTCGCCTGCGGCGCTCCTATGAATCCATGCTGGTCATTAATTTGTACATTTGATTGTTATAAAACGCATTGCATTCTGTGCAGGCAAGGGAGAAAACCAAAAATGCAACCAATTAAAAAATTCATTCACGCTATCCTCAGTATCTGGTATGTCCACCGTGTGCTTGCAAACAAACTTGGCAGCGGCTCCGCATGGAACGCACAAGTCTCTGAAGGAAATTCCGGGGAATCAAGTCCCATTCACGTGTAAGAGCAGCTTCGAGCTGTTGCAGATTAGCTGGAGAACCTTGCCTGTATTCTCTGCGTCCAAGCTCGTCCCACAGATGTTCTATAGGGGACATGTCTGGTGATAGGGCAGGCCAATCAATCGTCACAACGTTCTGCTGCTGTAGATATTGCTGCGTAATGCATGCGGTGTGCACACGTGCGTTATCCTGCTGGAGAAGCTGCAAGTCTGGATAATTTGTGAACGCAGGAGCAACCAATGCATCTGTAGCGAAAGGTTTTTCTAGTATGATCAGTGGCGGATCTACTATGAAACTAATGAAGCTTAAGCTTCAGGGCCCCTAACCCCGGAGGGGCCCCAAAATCGACTTTAGTCCACATTGCCTAAAAATTTCGGGTCTACTGTATGAGAAGAGGTTTTTAAAAAATAATAATGCAAGTGTAATTCAATACAAAATAATAGTTAAAATAAAAATGAAAAGGTTATTAAAGTATCATGTAGGCTAGCCGTAAACGAAAAAACGCTTTCTCAGAAAGTAGACCTAAAAGGTTTTCCTGTCAAAGCATGCGACAATAGTCGCCCGACTCAAATTGGTTAATTTTTTGTTGTATATATTTCAACAATCCCAAAGTTTGAGAGTCGGTAGCACAGAGGTTGTAAAGGTGGAGTGTCGCGGTAAGTTGGCTGTTCTGCTGCGGCTAATGTAATTTGTTTCCCTTTTTAACAGAGGTCAAGACCCAAGAGGAATAACAATGAGTTCACGAAAGTACTTAAGTGGATACCAAAAATGCAAACTCAAGGAAAAGCGTTCAGGCGAAATCTCTAAATGTCAAAAACTAACAAACTATTTGGCAATGTCAAGTCTGTCAACACCTACAGTTGAAACAAGCCAAGCAAACACCATTGAAGTTACTGATAGTGCACAAACTGTGGGAGCTCTTTCTAGGAATATTCAACTCACTGTTGACGCTTTTGATACAGATGACCATCACAGTGGTCAACATGAAAGTACCGCGGAAGAAGCAGAGACTGAACAGAAACATGAAACAGGAAGCAAATTCAGTGATTTCAAAGAATACAGTGACCTCGAAAACTGGCCCATAACAGTTGATAATGATTTCATACAGAATTGTTTAATGCAAGACATAGGTTTTTTCAAAATAAAAAACCAGATGATGTATATAGCGAATCAAGCAGGGTTTACAAGGAGCAAAACAGAAGTTTCTCAAACAAATATTTAGAAAAAAGATTGAAAAATGGCCAGACTATGATGAGATCCAGGTTAGTTTACTCAAAGAGCAGTATATACTGTTTTGTTTGCAAACTCTTTTCTAAATGCCAAACATCACTTACAACAGGTGGGTTTTCTGACTGGATGAATGTACTCAGAACTCTGGAGAATCATGAAGACAGCATGGAACATAAGAGGGCGATGTTGTGTTGGATAACAAGAAAGTCAAATAAAAATACTGTGGATCAGCAACTTGAAGAACAGATGACAAAAACCATACAGTACTATTTTGAAGTACTGAAAAGAGTTGTAGCTGTTATAACGTTTTTAAGTGAAAGAGATTTGGCATTTAGAGGTCATGAGGAGAAGTGGGGCTCACCAAATAATGGAAACTTCATGGAGGCCATTGAACTTATTGCAGAATTCGACCCATTTTACATGAACATCCCGGGAAATGTAAAAATGAAAAAGTAAATGCTACTTACCTATCCAAAACCGTGTATGAAGAATTGATAGAAATTATGGGAAAACATGTGCAAGATGAAATTGTGAATCAAATCAACAACCTAGACACCAAATACTACTCTATTATTGTTGACTCTACGCCTGACCTGACACATGTTGACCAGCTGGTAATTGTGTTCGATACTGCTATAATGGAAAACCCTGTGAGAGATTTTAAACATTTTTACCGATAGAAAACCATTCATCCACGACGTTGTTAACAAAATACAAGTCCTGGGGGAACATAAGCTTTCACTTGAAAATATCCGTGCTCAGTCCTTCGATAATGCATCTAACATGAAGGGCTCGGAGAAAGGGCTGCAAGCACTCTTTAAAAACATTAACAGGTATGCAGACTATGTTTTCACTTAACCTTGTTGGAGAAAAGGCAGTGTCTACTGTACCTGAAGTTGTTGACTATTTCGGCATTTTGCAGGAACTGTATGTTTTCTTTTCTGGATCTCCACGAAGATGGGGGATTTTAAACACACAGGGCAATCTACATTTTTCTCTAAAGAGCTTAAGTGTAACTAGACGGTCTGCACACTATGAAGCAGTCCGGGCAAATAAAAATGGATATATGGGTATTTTACAAACTCTCAAACATATTTTTGAAGACTCAGAAGAGAAACCTGAATGTAAACGAGGTATAAAGAATTTATACAACAAGTTGGTACAGTTGGAATATGCTATCTTAACAGTCGTTTGGGAAGAAGTGCTGGAGCGTTTCAACAAAACAAGTAAGAAACTCCAAACCCCTGGTTTTGATGTATTTGAAGGTTATCTTCTGCTTTCATCTTTACTTTCGTTTGTTAAAGAAATCAGAGAAAATTCAGCCGATAGGATTGCACACTATGAATCAGAAGCAAAAGGTTTGTGTGAAGATATCACTTCAAGTTATTCTGATGCTTCCAAACGCATTGTTACAAGGACATTTTCAGATGGAACAAGTGGTATTGCTTCTTTGACAGGAGCTGACAAATTTAGAATAGAAGTTCTATATCAACTCTATGACTGCTTGATAATCCAGTTACGCAAGAGGATTAATCCATATGAGCAGATTGCGAAAAGGTTCAAGTTCCTTTCAGAATTGGTGAACAATTCTGAAATTGATGAGGACAGTATTAAACTTATAATATCGTATTACAAAGATGATATTGACCACAAATTAGTAAACGAGTGTTTTCAGTTCAAAGAATATTTGCACTATAGGAAATCCCAGAACACAGAAGAAAGCAAGCCATCTAAAATGCAATGCGCAAACGTTCGTCAGCTTTTTTGTGAGCAACACCTTATTGAAGTATTCTCCAAAATTACTACTGCGCTTAAGCTGTACTTGACAATGCCCATCACGAGCTGTGAAGCATAAAGGAATTTTTCAAAGCTATCCTTTATAAAAAAAAACAAATTTCGGTCTACCATGGTGTTGCGGGGCTTTATACGATTCACTTCTTTTATTGTTGTTGCGGCCCCGTCTTCTATTTCAGTGGTCGTTGTGAAAAGCCACCGTTCTCATTGATTCAATAAGCTTCTTAGTTCTGGTCATTTGATTCATTAATTCTTGATCGTGCTATTGTTGGAATAGTTACGCGAATGTGAGTTAATACTTTCTGTCTGTCACAAGGTTTGAACTCAGTATCATAATTGTTGAATTTGTAACTTCAATGAACGTGATAAGTCTCTTCTCGAGTCCACACAATTTTTAATATACATTTCAAACAGTAGACAGTCCATGGAGGTTGATTATGAAAACATTATATATTAGAATTGAATCATACATCATAAATGCTATCCATGCATTATAGTCCTGGTCCAATAATATGCAACACTATAGTCAGAACGTCGTAACTATATGTACGCGCGGTTGGGACATCCAACGGCCGACAATGAGATTAGACGTCTGGCGATATAAAACGAATGTGGACCATAATTTCATCCTTCCTTGACTTTAGTTAAAATTACTAACCTCGATACATTCCTCTCTTCATAAGAATATCGGACTGACCCATGTCCGTACTGCAATAACATATGTGCGGCAATATCATGCCTACCACTGGAAGGATTATAGGACACGTCTTATCCGTTTGACGGTCATCTAAGAAAAGGGTGTGGTAACCTAGTCACGGTGCGTGACATACCAACGCATACACGTCATAATCAATCGTGTGTATCGTGTACACTAACTAACAATTATTTACATTATATTAAACGTAGTCACCTATTAATCTTATGCTGTTAACCTCTAGCAGACCATGCCAATAAAATACCTTAACAATTCCCTGTCCACTGGGGGAAAAAAAAATCTATTAGATAGATTTTTTTTAACAAAAACCCATCTGAAAAAATACCAATATGTTAACAATATCAAAAAAAAATTTAACGAGATTGCGGCATATGGCCTACGACGTTCTGTCTAGAACCAATGTCGTGGTCATGTCGACTAACCAATAGTCATGTAATATATTCATTATTTATATCATAAATAAATATAAATGGTAATAAGAACTAAAAGAGAATGGTAATGTCGATCTCTAATTAAATAATTAATTAACTTAAAATATGTCGTGATAAAATGTCATGTCAGACTAATTTAAAGTGTTAAAATTAAACTAAATAACTATACTAGGTATGGAATAAGAATAAGTTGTTGAAAATCAAATGTAAGAAAAATGATAGGATCTGTTAAAGAAAGACATAATAACGAATAAAGAATAAATTAGAGAAAGAAAAAAAATGATGTATAAATTTAACTAAGTTATGTGTGTTGAACATCAAGTAAGTGTAGTATTAAGTTATTAATACCTTTCTAACTAATTTAAACAATAGTATGCAATATAATCATGTAATTCTAAGAATATAATCAAAGAATTATGTGAGTTTTCTTTTCTTTCTTTCATTTTTTTAAGTTTCATTCATTTTTTTAAAATTCAACTCACTTGTCATTTTAATGTGGATTAGTTTTAAAGAATAAATTAAAGTAATTAACATTGGATATGAAGATCCATTCGTAGTCTTGATCCTTGAATTTCCATTAGACAAAATGTTCAAGTATTCTGAATCACGTTATATAACGAATTAGTTCGACTGGAATGTCATTTATTTTCTCCGAAGTGTTTTGAAACAATGTTGTGACAAATGTAAACCAGGAAAGTCCCGGTGTAAAGACGAATATAGTGTCAATTGATTGCAGTCACTTTGCGTATAATTTGCCTATAGAAAGCAGCTGAGTAAATGGTTCATTCATGTGTCAAAAAGCAACGATGGTGCTATGTTCTTTGATTAAGTTTCTCTGTACATAGTATTGTCTTTGCGACAAACAACGTAAATTAGGAATCGACATCATTAGGATTTCGAGATAATGTATCTGCCAAGATGTTGTCGGATCCTGTGATGTACTCGATTGAAAACTCGAAGGGTTGGAGGAGTATAGCAAATCTGGTCAATTTTGGACTCTTGTGATTTGCTCGTTGTAGTGATGCTACGGCCCTTTGATCGGTTTGTACTACAAAAGGGGCTCCCAGTAGGAATTTTTCTAGTTTGGTTATCGCCCACACGACGGCTAAGAGTTCGCGATCAACCGTAGAGTACTTCACTTCTGGTGGTTTCAGTTTTCGTGACACGTACAAGTTTGGATGGAGGATGTCGTCATGGTATTGGAGCAAACATGCGCCAATTCCGTAGTTACTCGCATCTGTACGAAGAATGAACTTTTTAGAAGCATCAATTAATCTCAAAATAGGTGGATTTGAAAATATAGAAATTATTTGCCGAAAAATTCTGTCACATTCGTCAGTCCATGTCACTTTCACTGGCATGTTCTTCTTTAGTAATGAGGACAATACAGCAGTGATGGATGACAAGTTAGGTACGAATCTACTGTAATATTGGACTAGACCTAACAAGCTTCTCACTTGTTTCTTCGTTTGAGGAACGGAAATGTTTAAAATTTTTGAAACTGTACTGGGTAATGTTCGGATATATCCAGCTCCAATAATGTGACCCAAAAAAGTGATCTCATGAAATGCTACCTGTAATTTTGTAGGTTTAGCAGTTAACTTGTACCTTCTCAAGGTATCAAAAACGTATCCAAGACCCAAAAAATGTTCCTCAAAAGATGAACTAAACAAGCATATGTCATCTATATATGTAATAATGTCTGGTCTACCTGAAAAAATGTGTCGCATCATGCGAACAAAGGTAGCTGGAGCGTTAACCAGCCCAAAAGGCATCACGTTCCACTGGTATAGACCTAGCGGAGTTGAAAACGCTGTGTAGTATTTTGCTTTTTCGGTTAGTGGTATCTGCCAATAACCTTTAGTTAAGTCTATCTTAGTAAATATAGTTGCTGTCGATAGACGTGGCAGTAAGTCATCGAGAAGTGGATGTGGTTCGCTATCAACTATCGTTTGTGCATTTAATTTTCTATAGTCGACGCATAGTCTAATGTTATTGTCCTTCTTTCGGACAATAACTAATGGAGAAGAAAATGGGGAATTACTAGTTTCGATAATTCCTAAAGATAACATCTGTTCAAGTTCCTTAGTAGTTTTTAGTAAGAAAGTGTATAGGAACAGAATAAGGATGTACCCGAATTGGAGTATCCTCGTTAAGAGTGATGTCATGATTAATGACTGATGTGCGACCTGGAACATCGGTCAACACATCTGGATAAGATTGTAGCAGATCAGCAATCTTTTGATGCTGTTGCGGTGTAACCGACGAAGAGATGGTTACGTCCCGCCAAGATTCGCTAGATTGTACTACAGGTACAGGTAAAGCTAACTGTACCTCAGGAAAAGAAGATTCTTCTTCCTGGATAACGGATAAATTAGAATAGTGACATGTAGGTCTGAAAGTGTCATCTAATTCATGAAAAATAGCTTGTAGATGTTCAGGTCGAGTATGAAATTGCTTGAGCATATTTATGTGAAATATTTTGTGATGTCCCTTAATGTCCAGGACATAATCAACATCAGAAATCTTATTGATAACCTGGTAAGGACCATTCCACGAGATTAGTAGTCTATTATTGTTATGTGGCAATAAAAACATAAGCTTGATCTCCTGGAAATAATTGACGTAATCGTCTATTACTGTTTTGGAAAGTTCTAGCTTTCTCTTTCGCAGCCTCAGATGAAGCTGTTGCCATTTGACAGGCATCAATAATGTTATTCCGGAGATTAATTACATATTCATAGGATGACTGAGTGTCCTGAGTCATCTCAGAATCGATTAATAAATCTTTTATCAGTCCCATAGGACCTCTTGGAGGAGCGCCAAAGACTAAATGAAACGGAGAGAAGCCAGTTTGTTCATTTGGCACCTCTCGATAAGCGAATAACACCGCTGGTAGCACTCTGTCCCAGTCCTGTGGATGGTTAACTGTAACTTTATGTAGCATTTGTTTGAGTGTACGGTTAAGTCTTTCTACAGCACCATTACTCATTGGGTGATAAATGCTGCTGAGGTTTCTATCTATTTGCCAAGTCTTCATTACCTCCGTCATAGTCTCAGATATAAATTGAGAACCATGATCTGACAAAAGCTTTCTAGGAAAACCTACTCTAGAAAAGATCAAGTGTAGTGCATCAGCTACATCTGTGGTGGTGGTTGTTTTTAATGGGATGGCTTCTGGCCATCGTGTGCAT
The DNA here is from genome assembly GCA_024509875.1 of Oreohelix idahoensis. Lineage (NCBI taxonomy): Eukaryota > Metazoa > Mollusca > Gastropoda > Stylommatophora > Oreohelicidae > Oreohelix > Oreohelix idahoensis. Next base: position 407,113 of record JAMPIV010015508.1, read on the forward strand.
AAATCGATGCAAGTGAGAATAAATCTATGTCCTCTGGCTGATGGTAAAAGTGGGCCAATGATATCAATGGCCATTTTGTCGAAAGGTCTCACCGATATATCACAAGCCTGAATAGGCGTCGTGTGAAAGGCTCCCCGTGCTTTCACTTCTTGGCATATCGTACAGGAGCGTACGTACTGTGAAATATCTCGTGATACTCCCGGCCAAAAAAAAGAAGATAATACTCGTGAACGTGTACGAGTATAACCCATGTGACCTGCACACTTAGAATCATGTGCATGTTGAAGTATGTACCGCCTAAAAGCAAAAGGTACCATGACTTGTTGTCTTATCTGAGTTTTATCCATAAAACATCTTAATAAAATGTCATTTTTAATACTAAACCACTGACTATAATTTATGTTCCTAGAAAGATTGTCATCTTTGTTGACCAGCGTAAAAAATTTTGTTAGTGACCTGTCTTCCCTCTGTTTTGCAGCAAATGATACTCGGTCAATAGCAGAATGAATCTCGATATTTTCATGATCATTTGTTTCCTTGTTTTCCGTGTCTATAGTCTCTAATTGTTTTGTATGTGCTCTGGTTATTGCTGCATTTCCGATGTATAGATTATTTTTTTTCCCATTGAATAATCTCATCTGGTGTGCAATCTTTACTCCCGTGTATGCATCCCACCATAAGGTCGGCAATTGGGTTTCTTAACATGCATGCTTTAACATTGCCTGTGAAGAAAGGTGTGTCAATGTAAATAATAGCTGTTGGATAATATTCTATGGTTCCCCCAAAAGTCATGCACCTGACATGTTCTCCAGTTGCACAATTTGGATGAACAAGTGTCTGACGGATTCCGATCGTGGTCGATCCCGAATCTCTTAAGACTGAGACGATGGATCCATTAACTTTTCCTCTGTTGAAGATCAGTGATCCTGTTCCGTCATTGACTGCTAGACTGACTTCTGGTAGAATATGACCGCAGTTCAGAACTGTCTCTTTTGCTTTCTGAAATATAAGATTACATGTTGGGCAACTATTTGCCACGTTATAATTCATTGCAAAACAAGTAGACGATGACTGTATTTTGTTATCAGTAGTTGAACTCTGAACCCTAGGGGTTGTAGCAGTAGTAACAGCTGCCCCTGTATTATGGTTATAAGTTGTCGATCTACGAGAATGAGAACGATGACGAGAATAATTAGATGAATTATCCCGTTGTCCTCTATTGTAACTGTTATCTCGATGTCTCGAGTTATAATTATCGCTATTGTTCCACTTGTAATCATTATTATAGTTATATGATCGATTATAACTTGAGTTACGTGGATTACTGTTATTTCTTGACTGAGGTGAATAGTTTCTGGTTTGTTGTCGTCCTCTATTAAAGTTATTGTTAAAGTTATTCTGTCCCTTATGAAAATTAATGTCATAGTTTCCTTTGAACCTACCCCTGTCTACACTGTGTGTTCTAGGTTTGTTATGATTATGATATGCCATATTGGAGGCTACAGGAAGTGGTTCTCTTATCAATGTGCCAGAAATATTAGCATTCGGATGAGCTGTGCAGTAATTTAAAGAAATTTTTTCTAACTCATCAATAGATTCTGGTTTTCTTTCTTGCAGATAAGCAAAGAATGGTGGGCTGACAGACGATAATACTTTATCCCTCAATAACAAATCGACTAACTTGTCGTAGGATTTGTTGACACCTGCCAGTTCAACCCATCTGTTAAAAGTATTGCGTATGTTAGCAATAAAACCTGTGAAATCTCTATTGTTATCTGGCAACAAACTTTTAAAACGCAATCTACATGCCTCTTCGTTCAAGTGGAAACGACGTAGTAACAACGTCTTAATGGCCTCATAGTCTGTTGATAGTGTTGGATCTATATTTTGTGCTGCACTTGCAGGTTCGCCATCTAGAAATTCCTTAAGTTTCAGTGCCCATGCCGCTTTGTCAAGGTTATTCACCTTACATATGTCCTCAAAGCGCGCGAGCCACGATGAAAGGTCATCTACGTGTAACTTGAATGGAGGCAGCTTAAAGTAATAATTACCTTTAAGTCGTGTGGATGAAGATCCAGATTGAGCAGTATCATTTTGGGTTGCTGCAGCGCCCTGTGAATTAAGTTTTGCTGTTTCTAATTTAAGTCGTTGCAATTCCATTTCTTGCTGCAGTATGATTTCTTGTCGTTTCAATTTATTCTCTTCTTCAATCCGTAGGATTTCATCTCTTGCTATCTTTCTTTCTTCTTCTTGTCTTAATTCTGCCTTCTTTTCCGCCTGTTTTCTTTCAAGTTCTTCCATCTCTGCTTTATATTTTGCAAATTCAGCCAATGCATAAGCCTCGAGAAGTTCTCCTTTTTTCCCAAAATCTTTACCATTTTTTAATAAAATAGTCTAAGTTAAGCATCTTGACGTTAATATTGTACGTAATGGTTATGTAATAATCACCAATAAATTTTAAGTAATTATTATACTTATTCAATTTATGAATAGTCGATATAAACAATCATAATATTATTGAACTTAATCTGGGAATGTTCAATTTAATTAATTGTAATATTATCTAACTATTATTTGTAGATTCCATACATAGACATACTATGTTGGGAAAATATTACATATATACTCGTTAATATATCATAAATAGTTATGATATTTATCTATTTCGGGTGCTGAATTACTATCATGCACCTAATAATAAATAGTATTATTCCTCAAGTATTATATCATTCAGTCAGTGATATGTGCTAAGTAAATCATTTAGTAATGGAAAAAAAATGTACCAAATAATATACACTATGTCCTTTATATGCAGGACAGACTAAAAAGTCAAATTATTTTATAAATATATATTATTATTATATTATGCCTTAATCATGAGCTATAAAGTGCATCGCCCATTTCTTGGACTACCACTGCAAATTGGTGCAAAGTCCCTAATTCTCCTTAAAAGTCATTAAATTTTAATTATATTCATATACACTCTTATTAAGCAAGAAATTATATTATTAGTGTTAAATCATGAACAGATGAAATGAGGACATACGATACGATGGGTAAACCAAGGATAAACAAACCATATTATCACGAAACAAGACGTTTCTACAATAAAAATTGATATTATGAAACCAAATCTGCAAACCGGAAATATAGAGTAGGGTGAAGGTTAACTGAATATAGAGTTAAATCTGCGTACACACAAATTAATGACGCAAACATGGACTCATTGACGGTTATACAAAAAAAAATGAACTGAATAATAGCAAGATCAGAAAGAACAAGACAGATTACTAACATTGTTACTAAACTAAATAGAATTTAAACTGAATACGATAAAATACACCGATTATTTCACCAAACTAGACATCTAACATATACTGTGAATTAAATGCAGTCCCGAACGAAACAAGCCCCGGAAATGTCATCGACGCGTTCTCCGCGCGAAATGCGATTTAATTCACTACCCTAAAGACCGTTCAGAATGAATATCGGCAATCCGTAGAGCCATAATTTATTCATTCTGAATCTCCACTCCAACCTCCCACAAATTAGGCACAGCACAAACAATGAAAACAAATATAACGTGCATATAAAATATATAGAACGGACATGCCTGCAAAATGTGAATTAGACTCAGTGATGTTTCTTATGAATGACAACAGTCACGAACTGAGACTTATCTTTTAACCCGTCGTCCGATGCGATCTTCACCAACGGCCTAGACTAGAGGATAGGACTGTTTGCTCCTTGTTGGTAAATAATGTCTTTTCAATCCTATGATCTACTGAGAAGTTGTATTCTTGAATGAAACATTAGGTGAGCTGGCATCGTCCTTCGATCGTTGGCTTGTACACGGAATATTGTGACGTCACTGATTTTTGCATAGTTACACAAGCCACGTCATGTTCGGAATCATGTGACTTGAACGTTTTCTTGTAATCGTAAACAGTCCGTGAAAGTATGTAAACAAGAAAAATTTCTTTCTTCCTTCGTTCCCCAGCAATGGCAACCACTCTGTTGCGGGGCTTTATACGATTCACTTCTTTTATTGTTGTTGCGGCCCCGTCTTCTATTTCAGTGGTCGTTGTGAAAAGCCACCGTTCTCATTGATTCAATAAGCTTCTTAGTTCTGGTCATTTGATTCATTAATTCTTGATCGTGCTATTGTTGGAATAGTTACGCGAATGTGAGTTAATACTTTCTGTCTGTCACAAGGTTTGAACTCAGTATCATAATTGTTGAATTTGTAACTTCAATGAACGTGATAAGTCTCTTCTCGAGTCCACACAATTTTTAATATACATTTCAAACAGTAGACAGTCCATGGAGGTTGATTATGAAAACATTATATATTAGAATTGAATCATACATCATAAATGCTATCCATGCATTATAGTCCTGGTCCAATAATATGCAACACTATAGTCAGAACGTCGTAACTATATGTACGCGCGGTTGGGACATCCAACGGCCGACAATGAGATTAGACGTCTGGCGATATAAAACGAATGTGGACCATAATTTCATCCTTCCTTGACTTTAGTTAAAATTACTAACCTCGATACATTCCTCTCTTCATAAGAATATCGGACTGACCCATGTCCGTACTGCAATAACATATGTGCGGCAATATCATGCCTACCACTGGAAGGATTATAGGACACGTCTTATCCGTTTGACGGTCATCTAAGAAAAGGGTGTGGTAACCTAGTCACGGTGCGTGACATACCAACGCATACACGTCATAATCAATCGTGTGTATCGCGTACACTAACTAACAATTATTTACATTATATTAAACGTAGTCACCTATTAATCTTATGCTGTTAACCTCTAGCAGACCATGCCAATAAAATACCTTAACACATGGCTAAAGAGCGCTTAAATTCTTTATGCATATTGTCTCTAGAAAATGGCATTGCAAGGAAGCTCTCATATGACAAAACTGTACGTGAATACGTTGCAAGGAAAAAAAAAATAATAGTATTTTGTAAAATGTGCTTCATGTAGTATGTTCTGGTAAGTTTGACTTTTCCTTCTGAGCACAAATCTCTTATGGATACACCTTGTCAGCCTTGTTTTTTAACAAATGTATTAAAATATTTTATATTGCCCTCATTGCTAATTTTCTTATCTTATATAATTGTCTTGGTATGTCTTCAACGAACTAATTCTGAATGATGGAGGCAATCATTAAAATAGTTAAGATTTTAAAAATCACATATACCAAGGTGGATAGTGGTTTAGTGATCAAAACATATGCATTCGAAGGAAATGTTCTGCATTCAACTCCCAGCAGAGTTGTTTCTTTTTCGAAAATTCATTCATTTGTCTTCAGTTTTTAATTATAATTAAATTTGAAAAGGTAACTCAAAATTTAACAGTTAAAAATTTAACAAGTCAAATGAGTACAATTTCATAATTTATTATGTACATCTATATATTCTTGTAATGAGAAATGGGTGTTGGAAGATGGTAAAATGTATTATTATTTACAGTTACAAATCAAAATAAACAAGCGAAAAAGTCTTGGATTTATCTTCCACTGAAATTACACAAACGTTTGTCACAGTATCTCTTTGATATCTCTGGCTATCTAGTTCTCATCATAGACAGTCGTTTTAGAAACTGCTCACAGGATTTGTTGGATGGATACACATAAAACTCATCTGATAGTGTTCGAGGTTCCTAAGACACACTGATGATCAGAAAGAATTTTCTTCAGCCCGCCCTATAACTACGGGGGACTAAGGTGTTGAAGATTGGTTGACCTCTATGCTTCAGTTAGCAGGATCAACGGTCTTCAAGTCTTTTGGTTACTCGATCAACAATGATCATAAAACTTGATCATAAAACCTGGAACAAAAGGTAATAGGTGGCCATGGTGTTCCAACAATCTCTCCACCAACTGCTGTTCATGATGCGACCATGTCTTCAGTGTTTGTATATAAATGAATGAATCATGGTAGTATGTTACAGAGATAGCATGATAAGATAATGTATACTGTGCAGAATTAACAAAATATATGAATAAATCCCATGTTATGATACATGGATACGATATAACCTTTGCCTTCCACTTATGGATGTCATGTCACTTATGTACTTGCTGGAATGTCATAAGCTTCCAGGCAAGAACTAGCCATGATATATTTGGCTAACAAATTAATGGTTATGCTTCCTGACAATGCCGGTGAAGGTTATCTCTGGTTAGCGTCATTCCCTTTTTATCATGTCTGATACAATCAAATCGTAAATAACATCTAAAATAAAATGATATTAGTCATACATATATCTTTAATAAACTTACATACCCTCTTAGGATTTATAAGCTCACGGTGAGACTGTTTTGGCTGAATTTAATCTGCCCTGCATGCAGCGTGAAAATAGAACTTTTCTTGCAGATGCTGTCTTCCAGTTTCTCACTTTGGCTTCTGGATTTGGTGTGTGTGATTTTCAACGCGCCGCTCTGTCCTTATATTTCAGTCTCTCGCCCATACAAGAAAGGACCTCCTAAAGTCCCAAAAGATTTTCGTTTAATCTCTCGGTTTGAGGCGATTTGAGGCGATCTGTGTTTTTCCTGTACTTGTTTTTTTCTTCTGTTCACTACACACTTATATCCTTCCTTCCTTCCTAGGTCTCCTTTCATTTTCCCCACATGAGGCTTTCATTCTATCCAATTTATATTTAAATCCGTTTAGGCATGTAGTTATAATAAATCTTTAAAGATTATTAGCTAACTTTTAGCAGATGTGATGAAGATGAAAAATATTAATTATCTTTAAAACTATTTATATTAAAATAATATCCTTTTGGATATAATTCATAGTCCATCTCCTTTAGTGAACTATTATTATTTAATTGTATTCCAACCAGGCGTTTTCTTGTAGTTCTAAATTGAATTTCCTGTAAATGCAAACTTTGAAAGACCGCCATACATTCCTATATTAGCTATTTCCTCCTTCTTCAGTACTGTTTGGCTTAAACATATTTCACATTTTTTCCGCCTACTTCAAACTTCAAAGAAAGACCGCCGCGTTGTCCTTGCGCTGTGTGTGTGTGTGTGCGCGCGCGCTGTGGGCGTGCGTGTCGCGCTACAACCAAGCAAGTGGTACCAAATCTCGCTACAGCATCCAGAACCTCATCTCGATATATCACAACATTAACATTTCCACTTAAGACGTGAAGAGGCAAGCGATGGTGAAAACTGAATCCTCCCCAAATGTGAATACTGCCACCTCCAAATCGGTTGTGCTGACGAACACAGCAATCTGCAAAGTGCTCTCCACACCGTCGCCAAATCCGCATACGTCCATCTGCAAAGGATATGTTGAATCTGCTCTTGTCTGTGAATAGGACAGCATTCCACTGCAGTCTAGTCCATCTGACATGTTGCTCTGTCCATTGCAGGCGCTGCTGACGATGTCAGTGAGTCAAGTTTGGCCCAACATAAGGTCGTCTTGCAGTAAGGCCTGTATCTCTGAGTCGTCGTATGACTGTCATTCGAGAGACTTGCCCACGTCTACCCACTATTGCTCTTGCTGTTTGACTTGCCGGGAGAGAACGATTCCTTAGGTGACTCAGCACAATATGACGATCTTGCGCAGGGGTAGTAACTCGTGGTTGGCCACTCCAAGTCTATCCCGGGGACTGCCAGTGGTTCAGTAACGTTCAATGAGACGTACAATAGTGCTGTGGTGGCAATTCATCCTTCCGGCAATGGCCCGAGAGCTCATTCCGGTCTCCAACAAACCAATGGCTCGATGGCGGTCGTTTTTAGATAGTCGTGGCATTTCAAGCACATGTACTGGGTGTTTTGTCTCAACGGCTTTTTTATACGGAGTATACTGCCACAACGCGTACACATTTTCAGGGTCATAGCTGTTGGGAATCGTGTTGCACGTGTAACTTTCATTGTTTTCTTGTAGTCTGTACACAAACCCGTGGGTTGAATCATGCACTTTCCATTCCAGCAGCCATTCGCTCTCTACCTCATGACAAACACGGGGAAAATCCATTCCCACACTTTTTTTTCCAGCTTCTCGGCATCAGTATATATAATAGTGGTGCGTTTTTAATGTGCTTCAGTATTTTATGTCTACCAACTGGTATTCCTGACATGTCTTCAACCGATCTCATATTTTGACTGTACGGACTGAACACATCTGTTGACAGTGCTAATCCCTGTTTATCACCATTTTTATCTGCTGAAACGTTCCTCTTTGGCTGCTAATCCGTATTGCTGCTGTTTCTTGCCAGTACATGTTCTTTATTATCCTTAGGTCTTTACCATCGATGTTGATGCTTTCTAACATTTTGATAATTTCCTCATGTTTCACGTTGTTTAGTCTATAAAGCACCAGTAGTATAGATCTGTTCTTACTTCTATGGCTTTTATAATGTTCTTATATATATATATATATATATATATATATATATATATATATATATATATATATATATATATATATATATATATATATATATATATATATATATATATATATATATATATATATATATATATACTGAAGCATATTAAAAACGCACCACCTGTATAATCCAGGAACAGAGTGTGAAATGGAAATATAAGTGTTTACAAGTTTACATACTTGGAATCTTTATTCATTTTCCTATGAATCCATGCTGGTCATTAATTTTTACATTTGATTGTTATGAAATTCATTGCATTCTGTGCAGGCAAGGGAGAAAACCAAAAATGCAACCAATTAAAAAAGTTATTCACACTATCCTCAGTATCTGGTATGTCCACCGTGTGCTTGCAAACAAGCTTGGCAGCGGCGCCGCATGGAACGCACAAGTCTCTGAAGGAAATTCCGGGGAATCAAGTCCCATTCACGTGTAAGAGCAGCTTCGAGCTGTTGCAGATTAGCTGGAGAACCTTGCCTGTAGACTCTGCGTCCAAGCTCGTCCCACAGATGTTCTATAGGGGACATGTCTGGTTATAGGGCAGGCCAATCAATCGTCACAATGTTCTGCTGCTGTAGATATTGCTGCGTAATGCATGCGGTGTGCGCACGTGCGTTATCCTGCTGGAGAAGCTGCAAGTCTGGATAATTTATGAACGCAGGAGCAACCAATGCATCCACAACCTTATCTCGATACGTCACAGCATTACCATTTCCACGGAAGACGTGAAGAGGCAAGCGATGGTGAAAACTGAATCCTCGCCAAATGTGAATACTGCCACCTCCAAATCGGTTGTGCTGACGAACACAGCAATCTGCAAAGTGCTCTCCACACCGTCGCCAAATCCGCATACGTCCATCAGCAAAGGATATGTTGAATCTGCTCTTGTCTGTGAATAGGACAGCATTCCACTGCAGTCTAGTCCATCTGACATTATGCTCTACCCATTGCAGGCGCTGCTGACGATGTCTGTGAGTCAAGTTTGGCCCAACATAAGGTCGTCTTGCAGTAAGGCCTGTATCTCTGAGTCGTCGTATGACTGTCATTCGAGAGACTTGCCCACGTCTACCCACTATTGCTCTTGCTGTTTGACTTGCCGGAAGAGAACGATTCCTTAGGTGACTCAGCACAATATGACGATCTTGCGCAGGGGTAGTAACTCGTGGTTGGCCACTCCGAAGTCTATACCGGGGACTGCCAGTGGTTCCGTAACGTTCAATGAGACGTACAATAGTGCTGTGGTGGCAATTCATTCTTCTGGCAATGGCCCGCGAGCTCATTCCGGTCTCCAACATACCAATGGCTCGTTGGCGGTCGTTTTCAGATAGTCGTGGCATTTCAAGCACATGTACTGGGTGTTTTGTCTCAACGGCTTTTTTATACCGAGTGTACTGCCACAACGCGTACACATTTTCAGGGTCATAGCTGTTGGGAATCGTGTTGCACGTGTAACTTTCATTGTTTTCATGTAGTCTGTACACAAACCATGGGTTGAATCATGCACTTTCCATTCCAGAAGCTATTCGCTCTCTACCTCATGACACACACGGGGAAAATCCATTCCCACACTTTTTTTTCCAGCTTCTCGGCATCAGTATATATAATAGTGGTGCGTTTTTAATGTGCTTCTGTGTATATATATATATATATATATATATATATATATATATATATATATATATATATATATATATATATATATATATATATATATATATATATATATATATATGGCGTTCTTTGTGCCTCTACCTTCTACAAATCTTCACTGTGTACCACCGATTTCTGGTTTCATTCTATTTCTCACTCGTTTCATGATAGCTGTTAACAATATCTTGGTCACATGACTCATAAGACTAATGGTGCAATGTTCTTTGCATTCCTTGACTTCAGGTTGCTTTGGATAAGCTATGAATATAGATTTTAGCAGATCATCATGTATGTGGCAGTTGTTGTACATTTCATTCAGCAGTTCTGTTTTTACTTCTACTCCAAATTCTCCCAAAGTATCAATTTTTTTTCTTCTGTTAAATTGTCTGTTCCAGGTACTTTGCCTTTTTTCATGTGGCGCATGACAGCATCTGTTCTTGCCACAAGTATTAATGGTCCTTCACAATTGTTTTGGACGTTCAATCAGATATTTTATCATCATTAATAATGTTCCTTCTTTGATTTCAAACAGCCAGTCGCTGCTTGAGTCCTTCTTCCGTTAACTCATTTATTTACTCTTTCTATTTGTAGTTTGTCATAGTCTTGCTTTTTCTTTCTTCGTGCATCCATCAGTTGTAAAAATTTGACCTATTATTAATTTCTTCTTTGTAGCCCTCTTTACATATGGTATTATTTTTTTTCTTTGATGTATTGATCCCTTTAGCATTTCCCACTGTTCAGCTATACTGTGTATTTTTTATATTACATTGTATCTATTCTGAATGTGATAAGAGGTTTTGATGGTAGTAAATTTAAAGGTTAACAAGGTGAGGTCAAGCTATGTAAGTACCCTGAATCAGAAAGATGATAATGTATTTCTCAGGGGTCCCTATCCAATACAAACAGAACTGTAATTCAACAAAATGTAAGTAAGTAAGACTGGTGGGAACGTTTTGGTATATATATATATATGGGAATAAATATACAATTTATTATCCCGAACCTCACTCTTTTGGAACAGGACCTATCAAAATCATAAAATGTTTATTTACAGCTTTTAAATAAAAAAGATGGAACTCTGTCCATGAAGTGTAACAAAATAAAATTGTCACTAGAAAAAGTACCCCACTGTCTGATTTTCACTGCTTGATATTAACAATAATCAGTTATTTGAGGGTTTGTTTTCTTCATCATGCCCCAGGAAATTCTTTTTTTGTGGTGGTTGGAATTGCTATGACCTGTCATATGCCCGTGATAAGGGACTTATCTTGTACGCCTGTCTGATGCTATGGGCTCCAGACTATGTATATGGTCACTCAAATGGTGCTGCTTTCTGGATGAAGATATGGCCTGTAGCTAAAAGTATATTGTGAGCCTTCACTGCCCAAAATTTCTGTCTTCTCCAGGTTGTCTTTAACACTTTGTTTACTGGTAATACAACCCTGAAATGAGAAGGAAAGTTTCCTCCCCTTTATTGCCTGTCTATAACAATTCCACAACTAATCAAGGGTAAGTTTACCTGGGGTCAGCCATGTGTGCTGACCATATGCACCAAACCCTATATTTCCTTGACTGCACTCAGTCCTGTGTTTTCATTCTTTTTTTCATATGGCATTAAAGCCACTATTTCTTTAGCATTGCTCGTCTTCCACATAATCAGCAGGGGTGTAAAAATGTCTCTTGTGACTTGTTAATGACTTCTTTCAAACATTCTATGTATAGTGTCACATGTTATTTGAACATTGTGTCACTCCAGAAACCACTACCAATTTATTTTCTCCTGGACCTACAGTCGCAAAATGTTATGGCAAACTTACAAACACATTTATTTTCACCTCCCAATGGCAATATCAATTTTATTACCACACACTATGGCACAAAATTTGTAAGGCCAATAGCAAAACATTGTTTACACATTTCACTCCGAAAAAGACTGCATTCCTACCTAGGTCATCGTAACCTGAACTATCTTCTGAATCTTCTCCCTCTGCCCTTTTGTCAGGTGATTACTGATTTTTACCTGTGCCGGAGTTTCACATGGTTTCAGGGGGTATTCATAAGAGGTGAGAGGTTCGTTTTTCATTTCAGTGGCTATGGCCAAGGTCATTAAATGTGGGCCTTCCGAAACTCTTCTATCATGGTATTTCTTAAGGAGGTTCACATGATAGACTTTTTCCTTTCCCTTTTTGTCTATCTTGTAATTAGTTCTAGACACTTTTTCTAGAACTGTGTATGGACCTTGCCATCCAATCTGAAGTTTGTTGTTGCTGCCGGGTAATAGAAGAAGCACCTTCTCCCCCACAGAAAGCTCCCTATCCTTCGCTTTCCTATTATAATATGCAGCATGTTTCTTCATGGCTTGTCTTAGATTATCATTTGCTAGTTTCCAGCCAGTTTTCAGTCGAGTAGTCAGTTCGTTCACATACTGATATGATGAGGTTACAGTCTCTTCTGCCTTCTCATCTGTCCATGTCCTCAATAAGGCTTCTAATGGACCTTTTATGGGCCGGCCAAATAACAACGTGGCCGGTGCCATTCCTGTTGAATTATGTGGGACTTCCCGATAAGCAAATAAGGCCGCGGGTAAGTATTGATCCCATGTGTCAGGTTTTTCATGTGATAGCATTCGCAGGATGGAAATAAGTGCCCCGTTGAAGCTTTCCACCTGCCCGTTACCTTGGGCGTGATACGGACTACAGTGAAAGTGCCTGGCTTGAAAGATCCTGAAAACTTCCTCCGTTAGTTTTCCCCTGAACTGTGATCCATTATCAGTCAGTATCTGGTGGGGAAATCCTAACCGTGTGAATATTGTAAGTAACGCCTCTGCCACGTGTTTAGAATCGATTGATAACATGGCTACTGCCTCTCCCCACATAGAACAAGTGTCCACCAGAGTAAGAATATAACTGTTTCTCCTCTTGGTCCGTGTGAGAGGTCCAACAATATCCACTGCAACTCTCTCAAAAGGGGTTCCCATGATTGGCATCTCCCCTAGAGTTGCAGGTGCAGTCCAATGTTTTGGAGCTACCCTTTGGCATTCTGGGCAGGATTTGACATATCTTTTTATATCTTCTGTTATCCCTGGCCAGAGGTAATGACAAGCTATACGCTGTCCTGTGGCGCTGATCCCCATGTGACCACTGAAGGGGATAGCATGTCCTAACTCCATCACTTTTTCCCTATATGAAGTTGGAAGTACCAGCTGTCCATGACCATTGGATCCAGTACCAGCCTTCCTATACATTAACTTGTTCTTCATATAAAAGTCTCCTTTGTTTGGAGGTGTATGGCTCTTTGGAAGTTTCCTGAAACACGGCTTTAATGACTTATCCTCAGCCTGTGCCTTCCTCATCTCCTCTGGATGAGTATTTATTGGGTTATCTTCCTCCTTCCTTGATTGTGACCTGGTCTGTACTGCTGCCATGATCACTGGTCTTTTGGGATTTCCCAAAAACACATATCTACACCCCAATAGAGGGTAGATTGGTTCGTTTATCACTGCTGCTCTAATCACTCCTTCCACACAACGAGTTTTCACATTTATCCTTGCAATGGGAAGTGTCATGGTTGCTATATCCTTAGTTGCTCCTTGTATATCCACTGTTTCTGTGTTATATTGATTTGGGTGCACTAGGTTTGAACTCACGACTGAGTCAAAATCCAATCCAGTATCATAAAGGCACTTAATAGTGGCCCCATTGCATACTACTTCTTCACATACAGGGGGATGATGAGGTTCCTGCTGTCCAGTAGGTAGTTCCTTTTTTCCCTTGTTTCCTGTTTTAAGGCATGCAGCGAAATATGGAGGGCTTGTCTTCCTACAGTCTTTTGTATTATAGTTACTTAACCTACAAAATTTACACCATTTTCCTTCTGGTCTGTAGGGTTTCCTTTCATTTACTTGAGGGTTTCTGTCTCTAGGATCATATCTTGGCCTATCATAATTAGGTTTAAATTTATGAGCTTGATCTTTACTATCAAACCTATTCTGGTTTTGTGGGGTTTTATTACTCTCTGCTTGTTTCTTTCTTGCTCCAGTTACTTCTGACTGGGCGGCCTGATATCTCTCAGCAACATTGAGAATATCCCCCAATCTCTCTGTACCTTGTTCCATGAGAAATTTTCTCATGTCTGGAGCCATGGACTCTCTTAATTGCTCCATCATAATCATTTCCTTCAGATCTTGGGTTTTTCCCAGAGCAATCCATTTCTCCAAATACGTCTCTAGTCTGGCAGAGAATTGGTGGTAGGTCTCCCCAGAAAGTAGCTTACCATTCCTAAATTTCTTCCTATAAAATTCACTATTTTTTTCGTATCTAACTAATAAGGCTTGTTTGAGAATATCATAATCTTCTTGGTATTCTCTGCTGAGCTTGGAGAAGACTTCATAAGATGTTCCCCTAAGTCCTTGTGATAATTTTAAACTCCACTTCTCCTTCTCCAACCCATAGTTAGTAGCTAGTCTCTCATATCTACTGAGATAGGACTCGATTTCATCGTCTTTCTCTACAAAAGGATCTAAATGAAAATTCATGGCTGAATTTGAGGCCCCCTGACTTGCACCAGTGTCTAAGGTAGATGGGCTGTTTCCATTTTCTGGAATATGTCCTTGCAGTTCCAGTTCCTTGAGTCTTAATTCATGTTCTCTTTGCAATCTTTTATCATCTGCCTCCCTTTGCAATCTCTTTTCCTCTGCCTCCCTTTGCAATCTCTTTTCCTCTTTTTCAGCCTCCATCTGCAATATCTTGTCCTCCTTGTCAGCCTCCATCTGTCTAGCCTCTCTTTCAGCCTCTCACTGTAACCTTGTAATCTCTGCCTCCCTATAAGCCTCTAATTTCCTAGCCTCTGCCTCTAATTTTAATCTTTTCTCTTCTTTATCTGCTTCTAATTGTAACCTTTTCTCTTCAGCTAACCTCCTATCTTCCCTATCTATAAATTTATCACATTCAGTAGTTACATACTGAATCAGAAGTTCCCCACTCATGCCAAGTTCTTTTGCCGTCTGCACTGTAGCAGATCTAAATTTGGCCAAGTCTGCCAACTTCTCATACAAGTTATCAATACTTATGTAATAATTTAACAAATACTAACTTAATTAAATAATGGCAATGACAGCTCATCCAATTCACCACAATTTTATTTATTATATTTTATAAAATTTATTTCCTACTGATTGGGCCCCAGGGTATGGTGGAACAAAAATCCCGAACGAGACACCAATATGTGATAAGAGGTTTTGATGGTAGTAAATTTAAACGTTAACAAGGTGAAGTCAAGCTATGTAAGTACCCTGAATCAGAAAGATGATAATGTATTTCTCAGGGATCCCTATCCGCTACCTCTTCTGATCTCACCCAGTGTACATTTATCTCTGTATTGTTATGTATATGGCAAGTGTCTAGGGTATGTATGTATTTAATGTGAGGAATGAATAAATACAAACAGAACTGTAATTCAACAAAATGTAAGTAAGTAAGACTGGTGGGAACGTTTTGGTATATATATATATATATATATATATATATATATATATATATATATATATATATATATATATATATATATATATATATATATATATATATATATATATATATATATATGGTAATAAATATACAATTTATTGTCCCGAACCTTAATCTTTTGGAACAGGACTTATCAAAATCATAAAATGTTTATTTACAGCTTTTAAATAAATAAGATGGAACTCTGTCCATGAAGTGTAACAAAATAAAATTTTCACTAGAATGAGTACCCCACTGTCTGATTTTCACTGCTTGATATTAACAATAATCAGTTATTTGAGGGTTTGTTTTCTTCATCATGCCCCAGGAAATTCTTTTTTTTTGTGGTGGTTGGAATTGCTATGACCTGTTAAATGCCCGTGATAAGGGACTTAGCTTGTACGCCTGTCTGATGCTATGGACTCCAGACTATGTATATGGTCACTCAAATGGTGCTGCTTTCTGGATGAAGATATGGCCTGTAGCTCAAAGTATATTGTGAGCCTTCACTGCCCAAAATTGCTGTCTTCTCCAGGTTGTCTTCAACACTTTGTTTACTGGTAATACAACCCTGAAATGAGAAGGAAAGTTTCCTCCCCTTTATAGCCTGTCTATAACAATTCCACAACTAACCAAGGGTAAGTTTACCTGGGGTCAGCCATGTGTGCTGACCATATGCACCAAACCCTATATTTCCTTGACTGCACCCAGTCCTGTGTTTTCATTCTTTTTTTCATATGGCATTAAAGCCACTATTTCTTTAGCATTGCTTGTCTTCCACATAATCAGCAGGGGTGTACAAATATCTCTTGTGACTTGTTAATGACTTCTTTCAAACATTCTATGTATAGTGTCACATGTTATTTGAACATTGTGTCACTCTAGAAACCACTACCAATTTATTTTCTCCTGGACTTACAGTCGCAAAATGTTATAGAAAACTTACAAACACATTTATTTTCACCTCCCAATGGCAATATCAATATTATTACCACGGCACTATGGCACAAAATTTGTAAGGCCAATAGCAAAACATTGTTTACACATTTCACTCCGAAAAAGACTGCATTCCTACCTAGGTCATCGTAACCTGAACGATCTCCCAATTAGCAGTATCGAAATAAAATGTATCGGCATACACCTATAGCCTGATACTTGCTAAGGAAATATACAAATAAAAGCATCTATCTTACCTCAAATGAAGAATAATAACACATGCACAAAGTTGACTAGCAGTAAATAGGTTTTCTAACTGCTTTCTCGTCCAGAAGGCAAAAGCTTGGTCACAAGATCTCTAACTGATCTCAACTTGGCAGTGAACGTCAGTTTTTCAAATGGCGGTTCAAACTAAACTGGCCTGATTTTTCAAGTATTTGTAAATTTTATTACCCTACCCTCTGACCAATCAGAAGACGACTCAAAATTTTGACTATTTTTGGACTATAAACTTTGAGCAATCGTAAGTGTGTTCGTTCGTCTGTTTATCTTTGTGTATTTATATCTCCGTTATTTATGAACCGATTTCCAATATTAAAAGTGATAATTACACGGTCAACTGACCTCTATCGTTCTATCTAATTTTCCTTTGGTTAATCCTTAACAGTTTCATCTGGGTAATTTTTTTGTAATTAATTGTAGGTCTCTCCTGATCTAATATATCTATAAATTAAATGTTTCTACGTCAAGATAATTTTATTAAGTGGGAATCTTTAGGTTAATATATTAATCAATATCAGCGCTATAATTCAAGATATCCCTTTCATTCTAATTCCCTTTAGTTATTGAGAAATAAATTATTTAATTTGGGACAAAAACACAAAATCGGCATTTTTGCCCCTACAACCAAGATTTTTGGTCTCTACCAAAAACGAGGTAACAATTTGATTGGTTGTTAATTTTGACTACGTCCGTTAATAAATATTGGGAGGGGTAGAGTGTTTTTTTGGGGTAGTAACTTTAAACGGGTGGTAGTAGAAAAATTCAAATTCTCTAGTTAAATTTTTAGCGGTAAATGGACTTTGCCCCTCAGACAAATTTCAAATATAGTTATTTATAGACTGTAAAAATGCGTTAACTAGGTTATGAAGCAGGACATTATTGGAGCGTGGGGTACACAGATTCATTTCACTACACTGAATAGTAATGTTGTATCTTTCACTCATCCTTATCTTAAGGCTAAGTCTAACTTGATGTTTTTTTAAGGTCGCTTGATCTTCTTCAATTTCATTTCTAGTTTTCCTGTCACTGGTACATGGTCGCTGTTGCAGTCTACTCCTGGCCTTGTTTTCATATGTTTCAAACTGTTTCTAAATCATACATTATATATGTTTGTATTAATCAATTTGAATATGACCATTGTTTCATGGGCTTTTCCAGGTCCAAAGAAGTATAGACCAAGTGTTTCCTACTTTCATGTTATGCGTTTTTGGCCCACTCTATTAGTCTTTCACCTGTCTCATTTCTTTCTCCCAGACCATAACCAACAGTCACATCATCCACTTTTTTATATCCAACTTTTGCACTGAAGTCTTCAAGTAAATTAGTTGTCACCTGAGATTTGCACTGCGTCACTGACATATCGTTCATTGTAGAATGTGTCCATTGTTGCGGTGTAAAACTAAGACCAAGTTGAAATGTCTAGGAGCAGTTTAATTATGATAAAAATACAGCCACGCAACATCTTTTTAATGAGTTCAGAGAACTGCCTGTATATAGCACAGTACGATTTATTAACGTGTTCGGGTTTGACATTGCAGCTTAAAATTTACAATACAATATAAATTATCTATTTAGCTATCACACCCAAACAAATACGTTCAATCGCACAGGCTGATGGACTCAGGGTAACTGTCATAGAAGATAGCAATGGGGCTCTGCTCAATGAAAAAACAGCTGTAATGAGAAGGTGGACAGAATATTGTAAAGAATTATATAACTGTAAACTTGACACTGACTTAGGCATATTAAACAACATTAAGTGCGAAAACAGAGAACTCGGAAATGCAGCAATACTACGGGAAGAAGTGGAAGAGGCTATATGTTCGATGAAAGGAGGGAAGTCACCGGGTGTGGATAATATACCAGCAGAGCTCTTGAAATATGGAGGACCAGATATAGTAAAAATCATGACAACAATTTGCCAGAAGATATGGAGTACAAAAAATGGCCAAAAGAATGGACGCAGTCATTAGTAATACCGCTTCCAAAGAAAGGAAATCTAAAAATGTGCAAGAACTACAGAACCATTAGCCTTATTAGTCATCCAAGTAAGGTGATGTTAAGGATACTTTTGAACAGAATAAAACAGAAATCAGAAGAAATCTTGTCAGAGGAACAGGCTGGCTTTAGACCAAAAAGAAGTACCTCAGAACAAATCTTCAATATTAGATTACTGATCGAAAAACATCTCCAGCATCAACATGATTTATACCATAACTTCATCGATTTCACAAAAGCCTTCGATCGAGTCTGGAATGAAGGTTTATGGCAAATAATGAGAAAATTCAATTTTGATACCAACATCATAGATATCATTGAAGCACTATACAAGGACGCAAGCAGTGCTGTTTTTGCAAGCAATGACATTGGAGAATTTTTCAAAACTGTAGGAGTTCGCCAGGGATGTATCATGTCACCATTGCTCTTTAACATTTATCTAGAACATATTATGCAGGAGGCTCTCTACGATTATAAATCAACCATATCGATTGGAGGCCGACCTCTGTGTAATCTACGTTTTGCTGATGATATTGATCTGATAGCTGGAACAGAATCAGAACTTCAAGACCTTACCTCTAGACTGGAGAAAGTAACAAGAACATATGGGATGGAAATTAATATAGAAAAAAGCAAGATATTGGTGAATAGCCATAAGAAACATGTTCCGACCAACATTACGTTAAATGGGCAAACGTTAGAAGAAGTTAACACCTTTAAATATCTCGGGTCCACTATATGTAGTGATGGAAGATCAAATAAAGAAATCAAGACAAGACTTGAGATGGCCTCAGCTGCCATGACAAGGTTGAATGTGATCTGGAAAAGTAACATCAGTTTTCCTGTGAAGATCAAATTATACAAATCACTTGTATTATCTATTCTCTTGTATGGGTGTGAGGGCTGGACACTCACTGCAGATACGGAGCGAAGGATTCAGGGTTTCGAGCATAAATGTTATAGAAGAATTTTGCGCATTTGCTATAAAGAGCACAAAACAAATGTCTATGTTAGAGAGAAGATAAGCACCTATGCAGGCCATCAAGAACCACTTTTGTCAATAGTGAAACGTCGAAAGCTTGCCTGGTTTGGGCATGTAACTCGTCATGACTCCCTTTCGAAAACGATCCTCCAGGGAACAGTCGAAGGTAAACGGAGAAGAGGAAGGCAAAGAAAATCCTGGGCTGATAACATCAAAGAATGGGCAGGACACGGTTTCTCCACACTTGTACGCATTGCTGAGAATAGAGAGCAGTGGAGGACCCTGTCTGTTGATGCTTCCACCATGGCACCCCTACGACCCATGACGGGTTATGGGTTGAGATGAGATGATGATGGACTCGATTTCACACCACCACCTACATAAACACGTACACACAACCCAAGACAATCTAACTAACAGGGGTGGCCCCCAGTTCTCTTGACAAAACCGGCCGATTAAGTGTTGTTAATAATCCTGGAAGGTGAATTTCTCCTGAGCTAGGAAATACTATACTGTTCCCACTAATGGGGTGTTCTCAGGCTATGGAGCTCATCTCTCATTGTGGCTAATACATACTAAATCCAGATGCTTTCGAATGCCTTTGGCTTGAGGCGATACTAACAGGCGAATGCTAAGACAATTACATCCGCTGATATATATATATATATATATATATATATATATATATATATATATATATATATATATATATATATATATATATATATATATATATATATATATATATATATATATATATATATATATATATATATATATATATATATATATATATATATCAGAGATACAGATAGAAGAATGATGATAATTCTACCTCGAGCGAGTCTATAATACTGAATCAACTAGGAATTTGTAAAACAACATATAACAAATTTAATGATCAATTATTATGTAACAGTTAAAAATAAACAAGGGTATGTTTCGATGTGGTGCAAAAAGATTATGTTATCGTCATCGATACTTGATGGAAACTAAATGTTCGTTGCTGTGGCCTGTTTAATCATCACTTAGCTGAAAATACGGTGAGCACTGCTGCTGTTGTTCGTTAGTTTGTCTCTCTGTGATAAGGGGCACGTCCCGAGCGAAGGGTGCAGGGGGTAACCTCTCCTGTTGTCAGTGCTGAGTATCTTCACAGTAGCCGTCTAGTGTCGACAATCAGTTTTCTGAATCACAGACTTGTAGCACGAATGGTCTTGTATACTCGAACCACGAACTGGTCTCGTACCTCGAACTTTAGAGGAAATAAAAAGAACAAATGCCTCTGCTAAGTATATTGCGGTCGGAAGATTAATCAGGCGCCTTTCCCGCTGTCTGTCCACAAGTTTTTGTCTCTCTGAATTTTTATTCTCCCTGAGCAAATACAGCATGACTCAGGGAATATAATGAGAAATCCCCACTATTGCTTTGGCTAATTTAATGGGAAAAATGTGTCTGGACAGCGTGAGTGCAATGGCTTGTGCCTGGAGGAAGATTATGAAGTTATATCTCACAAAATGATAATGTACACACTATGCACATGTGATGAAGTCATCACTCACTCACTGCTCCAGTCTGGGTCTGGGGTTACCTCTGCTTTTGGTTCCCTGTGAGAATTAGCATGAAGCAATCACCAGCGCTTGCTGTGGTGGTTTATGAATATATTCTTTTCATATGCAGGTTGCCAGCCTCGTATGGACTTGTACAACAACTAGCATGTACAGACATGTCAAATTCAAAGTATAAAATATATGTTACAACTAATCCCAATACTGGGATCATAGACTTCTTGCTCAGTTTGAATAGTCTCGGCAACTTGATACAGATGCCTCCAAAACACGTCTGGGGTATTATTTCCATTTTAGAATCCCACCGCGACTTTGTGAGTAGGTCCTCACACGGTTTCCGTAATAACAGGTAAATCTTCCTTGCTGTAGCGTCCAGAAGAAGGTCCAATACGTGTTTTGTCTGGTCCTATAAGATCAGAATCCTAACTCTATTTTTTCCTGGCTTCAGTCCGAGCTGTTTCTTTGACGATTCTATAAGGCAGTGCCATATATCTAAAATGTTCTACGTTATGTCATTGTTCTTGGCCCACGCTCACACCTGGCGTTTCCGACAAAACTACCAATCACCATGAATGTCCATTTGCGCCTCAAATGCCAGCCAATAATTCAAAAGTTCATGTTATGATGACATTCCTCGTGGAATTGTCTGCATGAGTCATGCGTTTGTAAATTCAGACGGTCAATTTTCCGTATACGGAGTTGCTGTCCGTCTATTCTCGGTAATGTTCACATTCGCAATTCCTTACATTCATCTTGCTTATAACATGCTTGTCCGGATTTTTATTCAGGTGTGTCTGTAATATGTCAAAAGATCGATAATTTACCGACACAGTTCCTTTGTAAACAACCACTGGGCGTCATTACACGAAAATGACTTTGCCCGCCAATCTGGTCTGATTTGTATCAAACTCTCAGGTAAACAAACACGACACAAATGAATGGAAAGAGTGTAAACATTGACTCGAGAATACCAATACTGTCTGAAGGTAGAAAAATAGAATGTGCCGACAGTCGAATAGTTCACATAATTAGTACGCACAATAAAGGTTGTTCAACACTGCCGAAGAGGACAAAAGAGCGAACCAAATTATGTGATAAAGACGTAATCTATACCGAAACTTAGGCGGTAATTCGAACGATGCATTCGGACATACGAAAGGTTAAGGTCGCTTCTCTGTGTCCCCGGGTTGTCTCTGAATCAAAGAATCAGGGAAATAGCCGTTATCTACGGGAAAGGTAGAATAAAAGTACCTTTAGCTATAGATGCCGGTGCAGCGTGTAAGGGGATGAAATTTAGCCTGTCCAACGTAGGAATGACATGACATACGCCAGAAATAGAGCTTGTAGGAGCTATTATACACAAAAAACGGGAGGAGGCAAAAATAGAGAAAAAGACAGGGCAGACCACTCGGCGAATGTGCCAGCGATTCACATTCAAATTACGGCACACCTCCCGTCTTTAAGTTCTAAATTACATTTGAGAACTCTTTTGGAGCGAATTGTCTGATCACTTTTAGCTTTCTCTCTAGAAAGAGTATTCCGGTCCACTCCCTTCTTTCTATCATGCCTATGTAATTCGGCGCTCACTCCGTCCACCAACAAATTTTCCGAAGGGCGTAACGTTTCCGGCCCATCTGTGTCTGTGAACGCGACCCGCCAATTGGCGGGCGATGGTGTCTGTTGTGTAATCAGCGGCAGGTGATACGCAATGGTACACTTGTCGAGTGCCCGTTTAGGTCTGGAAGGGGAGGGGAGATCGCAGGAGGCCCGTGGGGCTTCTGACGTGACATTAAGTGCACAATCAGTGTTATTGTTTGTCGAATTAGGCAGAGGTGCCTCATCTACAGAGGAGATGCAGGAGGGGGTGCCTCGATTTTATTTCTCCGATGCAGGGGTTAGAAAATGATCCGGGAGCAAGGTTTTCAGCCTGTACGGAGATAGAACCAAAGGGGTCTTCCTCTTTAGCTTTCCCGGGGCCCGGGCTATCGCGGCCCAATGAAAAGGAATATAGAGAGATAGAAAAGAGGGAGGCGCGAATGTGTCATTTGTGCCGTTTTTGCTTTTACCCACTGTTACTGTCATTTTTGCCTGTATTATAGACGTCAACCTGTTTGATACTTTTTGATGGTCTACGAGAGAGAGAACTGTCAATTAACTTTTCAGTGACAGGTTTGATTAGTGGTTATCTTCCCCTTGTCTTATTCATCTATCCTTATAAGGATCGATGTTGACCTGTTTCGGGGAAATGTCTTAAATAGTTGTCATGTCTTAAGTCGCTATTCACATGACCATATAAGGAGCGGTTCTGCCTCTTGTTTCGGGGAAACGCCATGGTCTGTATTAGCTTTACTCAGGACTGTGCTTGTTGCACATGCGCAGGTTTTTGCGGGCAGATCGAGAGACACTTCCGATCTGGGGAGTGTACCTGGGTTTCTGAACGGACAAGAGGTCCGGAGATTTTCTCGGCCATTATTACGGGGAAATGAAGTCCTCTGTGTGACTGATATGTCAGTGATTCTTCCCCAAGTTTATTCTGTACGCCAAGGATGGCAAGTGTTGTGTTTGGTGATTTTCTAGGATGCTGCCAAGGTAATATGTACACTTTAATCCTCTCGTATGCCTAGATATGCAGACTAGGTGCTGTCTGCACATAAGAACGATTGATATTTTTGAGGCGACATTTTTGAGTAGAGTTCACAGATGATATGATAGACTGAGCCTACTATTTGTGCTCCATACAGAAACCAAGACTATACGTCTTATTGTTGTATAGAAGCCCAGCGAAGATTGTACTGTTTGGTACCCGCTATTCTGGCGGTATGTTTGGCATAGATGGATATGCCTTGCTTATGAGAAATAACACAGAGGTTACCTTGTTATAGAGGCCCGCTACTTGCGGCCTGATTCTGTCGCCATAGAGGCCCGCCTTTCGCGGCCTATATTCTTCACCAGAAAAAATACCTGGCGTGTGATGCCAGAAGAGTCATAGACTTTTGTTAAGAAATTGGGAGCCCACCCTTGTCGTGCGGCATATTTGCTAGAGGTACCTGACGCGCTTAGTCAAGGGTACCTGAGCTTCAGTATGAGCAGAACGTAGATTGACAGACCATTGTCATTGGCATCCTGATGTATGAGCTGATCAAGATTTGTGATGCCAGATGTTTTCAACCATTACCATGTATGTGATGTCCCTGATCCATGTGCAATTGACTGTGGGGTTGATGTCACCGTATGTCTCGTATTAAATTGTTGAAAAGGTCATCAGTATTACCAACGTTTACTGACTTCTACATGTGGTTGAGTGGGTGTATCGTGAACTTGTCCAAGAGTCTATACGCATTCGTGTCTACCATCTTATCTGATGTCTACTCACCCACACATCATGTCAACCCACACACGTCTATGAGCACTACGCACTTGAGAGCCTGTATGGTGTTTGAGAGAGAGTCACCATTACACCCTGTCAGCGCCTCAACGCTTGGTGACCCAAATATACACCACAGCATTGTACTGTCCAGGTTTAACATTCTGTGGCTACAACCTACTTTAACATTATGGTAGGCCAGGCTCGTGGGATCTCATCTACGAAGTGAACAGTGGTAAATAGGTCAACCACCGACTCCAGCTTGTTACTTGGCGCCTCACACTGCTAGATGGTCGACAGTAACTGCAGAAGTTGATTTACACTGTGCTACACATATAAACACCTTTCAACACTTTGACAGTCGACGATGTCCATCTGTGTGAACGATCACGTCCCGTTGTTTACGTTCGAGCTCCTGTTGTAAACAGTTACAGCTGTGGGTTACAAGCTACATCTTACAGACATCCCTTTATATATCAACGTTGGATCTTCTGGTCTCAACTGTGTTGGCGAGAATGTCTTAGTGGCTGTACTTTGGAGACCACTTCCTGTTGTCGTCGTTTCTGTAACCTTCGACGGTGGATCTTCTTCCCATTGCTGTCCAGTGTTGTACTTCATTGTTGACTAAAGGCCAGGATGGTACTTAAGATAAGTGGCAGTTTGTTTTTGGAAACTGTACCGTTGTATTGTGTATAACTGAGCCTTCTTTACAACACACTCAATTATATGCTAGATGTTTATGTTATATGTTCTTTAGTGTGTATATTTCAGCGGGTTTTCGGTTGGGCGGTGTCTGTTGTAGGGTATCCCACGTGACAGAGGGCCTACGACAGCGTTCTTTAGGGAACTTATCGCGAATTTCCCACAGCGGAAATAGAGAGCGACTTCTTGTTGCTTTCGCGATATTTTTGTGTTAGTTGTGCCGAGAAGTTCTTTCTTCGTTTTTGTGATATTTTTTCTGTTCTTTAGATTTGCTTTGATTTGTTTGTATTTGTCTGCCTCTCCTTCCTGTCATTTATTTTTTATACACCTTTTCGTTTATAACTGTGTTGTCATTCGTTTTGTTTACTTCTTCGCAGTTATCATTACATCCTTTGTAACATTTTCCTTTATTTTCGCTTTATTGTTTATTTGACTTCTGCGAACGTTTTCGGTTGTTCTGTATGCTTGCCTTTGTGTTCATTAACGTTATGCATTGTTGTCATACACAGTCTATATATATACTTGGTCATTCACTATTATTAATATGATGCACTTTAGATATATAAGTGATTAATGGTGATATTATTATATATAAACAAGGTAATTATACAAGGTCTTTGACAAAGACTTGTCTCCCACTGAGATTAGGATAAAAGTGTTATTATTTCAGAGGTATTGATAGCACATTATTAGACAGAATTTCTACATTGGATTATTTTATTGAGCAAGGGAAAGCCCTTGGCAAAACTGATGAGAAATTAGAAGAATTTGCACTTGCTCAATATGACAAGGCGCAGAAATTAGAAGTGGATAAACAGAAGGCCGAAGAGATAAAACATAAAGCTGAGGAGAAAAGATTGGAAAGACAAGCTGAAGAGAAAAGATTGGAAAGAGAAGCTGAGGAGAAAAGATTGGAAAGACAAGCTGAAGAGAAAAGATTGGAAAGAGAAGCTAAAGAGAGAAAATTTCAGCAGCAAAGAGAGTTTGAAGAGAGAAAACTTCAAGCTTAAAAACAAAAAATGGAACATGAGGAAAAACGCTTAGCTTTGGAGCTGGAGAAATTAAAATTGATGAATATGGGTAATTCTAAAACAACTTCTAGTAAGACAAATGCTAATACTTATAAAGTAAAATTACCTCCTTTCAACACTGCAAGGGACGACATAACGTTCTATCTTGATAGATTTGAACTTAATGCGTATCGCATAAGGTAGATAAGGAGCAATATGTCGGACAACTGTTGGAAATACTTACAGGTGAACCATTAAATACTATAATGGCAATAGAAGAACCTGATAAGACTAACTATGAAGTTGTCAGAGCAGCCTTATTAAAGAGATATCAACTTAAAGAAGACGATTATCGTCTTCGTTTTAAGACGATGTTACCAGAAACTGGGGTAGAGTTCTCTGACTTTATTACAAAGATACGTCTTACTTTCTCACGATGGATTGAGCTGTCTAAGACTGAACACACATATGAAGCACTTATGGACTTGTTACTTAGAGACAAAGTAATGTCATCAGTTAATGATTCCTTTCTTGCCTTTATCATTGAACGTAAACCTAAAAACATAAAAGACATGGAACAATATTGTTGCCAGTATGTCACTGCGCAACCTCAACAAACGATTAGCAATTCTAAAGTTAAAGAAGGTTTGCCGGTAGCTTCGGCGGCACCATATGGTTCTAATTGTCATGCTAAATTTCAAGGTGCTCAACGCAACTTTGATAGGAAGAGTAGTCGTAACTTCGGACAGGATCAATTCGATCCATCCTGTAATGGTTCTTCTTCACAGAACGAGACGAGCTGACAGTCCTCGTAATTTTGGTTCCAACAATTTTGGAAACTTTCGCAGGGGTAGCCACAATAAAAACTATTCAACATATCATAATTATTCACGGAGACAACAAAACAAATCTAAAAGATATTCTCATCAAGGAGAAAATGACAATCACTTCTGTGAAAACTTCGGTTCAAACCAAAACAATAATTACAATAGGTCAAATAACAATAATTCCAGAGGAAATAATAATCGCGGTAGATGGCAACACAACAATAATAGATCATGTCATCATGCTAACTGTGCTCAACAAGAGTCACAAGTAGTTAGTAATGAATCAAACAATAATAAAGCTAACTCTAGTGCTATCACTTGTTCTGCTTTCGATTTTGGGAGAGCATCTTGTCGTAGATTTTTTATAGGGAAATTAAGACTTGGGTTGGTCCCTTCTGAATAGGTTAGAATGAGTGATAGCCACAGTGAGATATGATATTAGAAATAGAGTTCCACGAGTGAGATGGTAGAAATGTATAGAGGCTGTCCCGGAAAATCGAGAATCTCTCTCTTTCCGCCTATCTTCTACAACAGATCCAAAGGAGTCAGACAGTCTATAAAAAGTATATATATTAATATATATCTATCCACTCACGTGCCCGCACATACAATGGACTACAGTTAGACACACAGACGTGGGAACAACTATAACAATGATTATATAGATATTATGGGAACGAATTGACCACCACACTGAAATAAATGTAGGTATAGTTTAATTATCATAGTAAACTTACATCACAACATATAAAATACATCAAAATCATACACATAGTCATAAAATCAAGGAATGCTACAATAGTGATAGACCCGTTAGTATGATCCTTCCCCCGGATATATAGCTCACAGTCCCGTTAGAAGAAAGTGATAACCCCAAAGAGTTACAGATACATATAATTGAGTCTATGGTTTCCCCCTTTTAAGGTATGGACAGACTTGATACTCTGCTTTATTCTAAGGGTACATATTGTTAGCAATAACTTGCATAAAGGAATTCAGGCAGCAAAATGGGTGCCACATTACAACAATTAAGAAATCACTCAGTCCTGCATTCACTCTATTCATTCAGCAGTGATCACGTGCAGTTGCTCATACTCACAGCTTTGGTAGCCACTTCTGGGAAATACAATTTTTCAGGACATTTACCTACAGAATCGTCAATGGCAGCCTTGACCAAGAAATCCCCAGTTCCAAAAAGACGGGTTGAATTCTCTGCTTCGGGGAACGATTCCTTGGGGGGTGCTTATTTGTCGAATGTCTGTTTAAGTCACATAAAATTTTCCAGGTACGAACGTTAATAGCAAGCACAGTGTCACTAGCTTAGTTTCTAGGAATAAGGAATGTCAGGTCGGTGGGTTCTTTCGGCTAGGACTATAATCGGTCGCCACATCACTTGTCAAACTCCGTCGGAATGTTACTGACGTTAATAAGTTACTTGCCACACCGGCTAAACATGTATTATAGTTTTTCTCAGGAAGAATTTAATATGGCGCGATAGGCCTGTTTCTTCATTTATCCTTTACAGTACTTGTAAAGATTTTGCACCAAGTCACTCTAAGGAAAATGGGTTAGTTCTTCACAGGTATTTACTCTGTACTAACGCTGGTAAAGATTGGGTCACCCCAGTATTCACTGGATAAAGAAAAAAACCACATATGAAATATGTTACATATTATGTACTCAATATAACTTACGTTTTTTAAAATGCAAGCGTACAGCTTGACTTATCATTTAAAACTTCCCGTGCAATAAGTTATATATTTAAAATCATCAATCCTCATGAATTAGGAATACATACGTATTCCGTCAACACTCATGAGGCATCTAGCATTTATAAGTTAGTTAGAAAAATTATTCTCGTCTGATTATTTAGCAGTAAAATTAAATTCCTTAATAGCTACATTGTTGTTTAAGCTAGAAATTATAATTTATTCTGCTTTCCACTGAAACACGTCACTAGAAAATAATACAGACTATATAAATTAAGCACTCTGCAATAAATCTAACTAGTGAAATATGAAATAAGCGATTATCACTTTAAACACTCACAAAATACTAGATATTATATATAATATTTACCTCCACACACAGAACTACAGACTAAACCATGAACTAGAATACTGCAATCTAATGGTAGTCTAGAACTCGGCAAAATGGCCAAGAAACTCAGACTTCGCCAAAACACAGATATTTGATCTAGCACAGCGATCTGTCTACTGCAACATTTTAGGAGTCAGAATGAAAATAAAGTTTAACATTCTGGTTATATCTATTACCAGACAAAGGGGTCCCACTTATTTCGCCAAACGAAATAATCTCCCCTTTTCCGTCTAAAACACCTTACATCACTAGGAGACTACCATGAACTGACACTCGTGCGTTTTCACACCTCACGCTGACCAGGCCAACAGTAAGTGCGTTGTCAGCTGGGATTTCCAGACAAATGTCTCAAACTGCGCCGAGGAGATGTCGGCTATCGCGCCTCACCTAGCGCTCAGCCGATGCAACTCGTTGTGGCAGGTGAAAATGCAGACAAATTTGTCGCCTATAGGTCTGGCGAAAGCGAATATTCACGGTGTATTTCGTCTGGTGCAGGGAATGCTGTAGACCTATGTCTGCTCCTATGTCTGGCCAAACGAATATATTCACAGTTTCGTCCACTGACACCTAATGCCATATAATGCATTTAACGCTCTCTCTCTCTCTGACACGTTATGTCATAAATGCGTTTACCAGTATGAGAAAGGAAACGGGAAAGTTGAGAATGGGAAAGAAAATATTTTTCTCAAACGAATGGATGCGAAAAATACAGGAAAAAGGTAAAGAGTGATAATAAAATAGAGGATACGGGTGAAAGAAAAAGAAGAGGATATAGGCAATTTATGATCAATAAACTCTCTGTGACACATCTCAATGCCCCCAATGCACAACATTATTCGGACCTACTACCATATCTACCTTGAGTTGTGGTCATCCTCTACCCGCTCTTCCTGCCGCAGCAGCGCATGATGGGAGAGGATCTCTTATCCTACATAGAGGTCTAGGGAATAATAATCCAGTCTCAGTCCTCTTTGATTCTGGATGAACTACTATTGGGGTTAAACAATCTCTTATAGATCCTTCCTGTGCCACTGGAAAAGTGGTCAAATGTGTGACATTTGGTGGCACAGTAGAAAAGTATTCGACTGCTATCAACCACATAGCCACTCCCTTCTTTACGGGAGATGTCCACGCGTGTTTGCTACCGAATCCTATTGCGGATCTTATCATCGGGCGTATACACGGGGTTAAGGAGCGTACCCCGCAGCAGATTGCTGCTTGGGAAGAACAAAATATTCAAGCTGCTAATGCAGTTGTCACAAGAGCACAGGCGCAGAAAATGCCTCAGACGTCATCGACCGAAAGTGATGAAGTACTTAATCAAGATGATCATTCGGTGATTTCGCGTGACTCTTTTATAAAACTTCAACAAGAGTACACTTCTTTGAAAAAATTCTTCCTTCTTGTTAAAAATGGTGATCCAAATCAGAACACAAATCGCAAATCCTGGATCACTATGAAGAATGGTGTACTAGGGCGTATGGTACAACACTCAGACACGTCTATGCATTCGCAAATTCTTGTACCTAAAAGTATGAGAGTTCGAATTCTGCACTATGCTCACGACTCCCAATGCGCTGGTCATATGGGATTTTCACGTACTAAGTCGAGAGTTCTTGCGGCTTTCTTTTGGCCATTTGTAAATAGAGATATACGTGTTTATTGTCGCTCATGCAAAGTATGTCAAGAAGTCAAGTCGAAAGGTCCACGCCATGCAGCACCGATCCAGGCTGCGGACATTCCTATTCGTCCGTTTCAAAAAATGGCAATAGACATTATTGGCCCTTTTAAAATCAGATCAGCCAGAGGACACCTATTTATTCTTACATGCGTTGACATGTGTACACGCTGGCCAGAGGCTATACCTCTTAAGAGCATTTCTACTGCCGATGTTGCAGATGCTCTTTGGCTGATATTTTCTCGTCTGGGATTTCCCAAAGAAATCTTATCAGACCATGGCACCCAACTAATATCTGACACTATGTCACAAGTGATGTCTACTCTTAATATTAAAAGGTCTCTGAGTAGTATCTATCATCCAATGTCTAATGGGTTAGTCGAACGTCTGAATAGAACCCTTAAAAATTTACTTGGGAATATAACTGAGGATCATCCTCAGGATTGGGACAGAGTCTTACCCGCGGCTCTCTTCGCATATAGAGAGGTTCCTAATGAACATACGGAGTTCTCTCCATTTGAGCTTGTCTTTGGCGCGCGACCGCGCGGTCCCATGTCGTTACTTCACGATCTTATAACTGCCGATGATATCAGTGATGACACACAATCTTCGTATGAATATGTCATTACTCTCAGGCAGAAAATCATTGAAGCATGCAGATTAGCAACTTCTGCATCTGAATTTGCTAAAGAAAAGGCAAGGCAATTTGCAAATAAAAATAGATGCCTACGACAACTTTGTCCTGGCGACAAAGCATTTGTATTACTCCCTTCCAGGGAAAATAGACTTCTCATTTGATGGAAAGGTCCTTTTATGATTGTCTCTAAAATTTCTGATGTCGACTATGTTGTCGATATAGACGGAAAGCATAAAACCTTTCATATAAACATGCTTACAGAATATCATGAACGTCCAGAGTACCTGCAGCCTATCTTTCAGGCGACGGACGATACTCCAGTCCCACATGGTCATTACTCATCTCTGTCGGTTATACAGGATGAAGAATCTGCTTTCTCGGACGTTAATCTTCCTCTTCCGATGATTCCACTTCATTCTACGGAATCATGAAAAAATTTTACTGTTTCTCCTAAATTATCTACTGAGGAACAGCTACAAGTCTCTTCCTTGTTACAAACATTTCAGGATGTTCTCACGGACATTCCTGGACACACATCTGTCATTAAACATGACATAATACTTACTGATCATCACCATATCAGGGTCAGACCTTACCCTATTCCTATTCATTTCCAAACACAGGTAGAGAAAGAATTGGATGAAATGATACAGTTGAAAATAATTGAACCATCCAATTCGGCATACTCTTCATCTATGGTTATTGTTCGAAAGAAAAACAATAACATACGCCTTTGCGTCGATTACCGTAAACTAAACCAAGTAACGAAGTTCGATGCTGAACCTATGCCTTTATTGGAAGAGCTACTTATTAGACTTTCTAATTCTCGGTTCTTTACCAAACTCGACTTGTCTAAAGGTTACTGGCAAGTTCTTCTAACTGAACGAGCCAAACCTCTTACTGCTTTCTCAACACCTAGGGGTTTGTTCCAATGGAACTTCATGCCTTTTGGCCTTATGAATGCCCCAGCTACTTTCGTACGCATGATGCGTCGAATTCTTTCACATCGTTCAGATGTCATTGCATACTTGGACGATATCCGTCTTTTTAGTGATTCTTGGGAAGATGACTATTTGGGTTTATATGAATTGTTGTTTACTCTACGTGAGCATAATTTGACAGCCAAACCCTCTAAAGCCTATGTAGGGTTTAGTGAAATTTCTTTTCTTGGTCACCGTCTTGGCCATGGTCTCTTGAAGACAGAGGACCACAACACTTCTAAGATACTGAACATCACTATTCCTAAGACAAAGAAACAGATCCGTAGTCTCTTAGGCTTAATACAGTTCTACGGAAGATTCATTCCGAATCTTTCTTCTATCACGGCACCACTCTCAACCCTATTGAAGAAAGGGTCTCCTAATATGGTGCGCTGGTCCCAAGAATGCCAATCTTCATTGGATCAGATTAAGACACTATTCCCATCTCCTCCTATTTTAAGACTACCTACAGCTGATAAGACTTTTGTTCTTCGTAGTGACGCCTCATCAACAGGGATCGGGGCGGCACTGATGCAAGAGTATTCAGAAACTCTGCATCCTGTAATGTATGTCTCTAGGAAACTGAATGCAGCAGAAAGGAATTATTCTGTTCTAGACCGAGAATTATTAGCTATGGTCTGGGCGATTCTTAAACTTCAAAGATTCCTTCTCAGCGCGCATTTCATAGTAGAAACCGACCAAAAAGCTCTCACAGCAATGCAGAGTAAGGACTTGAAGAGCTCAAGATCCACTCGATATGCCATTGCTCTTCAACCTTTTCATTTTACGGTACGAGCTATCCGTGGTTCGGATAATGTGATGGCAGACATATTGTCGCGACGCCCACAAGATGCTACTTAACTCTTATGTCCTACATTTCCTGATACACGTCTACATTTATGACAATACCATACAATAACATGTTTATAAATTGTTTGAATTCTTTTTCTGTTACCGTCTTTGGTATAACAGAGGAAGGTTTGGTTATCACGATATAAAGGTCGGAAATTAATACGGCCACATTTAATACTTAGAAAAGTAGTTGTGATTATAGTACATTATAAAATTCTACGAGTGTGTCATTTGTATTTTTCTCAGCGAACCAGTGCTATGCTTTGGAGTACCTATAGAGAGTTATATTGATGCCTCATGACGTCCATGCTTACCCTGTGGACGCTTCTTTCAAGTGCCCTCCTGAATGGAGTGTCGTCTTTAACTACGGATGTTATCTCCTAGTAGTTTATATATTGTATACTTGTATAGTCATAATTGTATGAAAAGACATTATATTTGTATACTTCGAGAGATTACTACGTTGAATGTCTTCTCGTTGTATTGACATGCATCATTGCTACATATGATGATATTGTACTTTTGATATATGTATATAATTTTTGTTAGCATTGTAACATTTGCCAGCACCTTAGGGTTCTTTGGAGGCACCTCCCCGGATATGTTTGTACTTATAGAAAATAGTTTCTCTTACCTTGTGAGATATCTTTTGTTCTCACCAGACGCTCTACTGTGCGTCGATTGAGCCTGACTTTATGGCGTTATATTTATGTTGATCCTTTCTTCGGCGCATCATTTATGCGTTATGAGCTTGTTTTATATTGCTCATTGATGGACCTCAAAAAAAAAGTTTCATTTTTTTCCCGGGGGGTGCGGTAATCTGTTACTGTCATTTTTACCTGTATTATAGACGTCAACCTGTTTGATACTTTTTGATGGTCTAAGAGAGAGAACTGTCTATTAACTTTTCAGTGACAGGTTTTATTAGTGGTTATCTTCCCCTTGTCTTATTCATCTATCCTTATAAGGATCGATGTTGACCTGTTTCGGGGAAATGTCTTAAATAGTTGTCATGTCTTAAGTCGTTATTCACATGACCATATAAGGAGCGGTTTTGCCTCTTGTTTCGGGGAAACGCCCTGGTCTGTATTAGCTTTACTCAGGACTGTGCTTGTTGCACATGCGCAGGTTTTTGCGGGCAGATCGAGAGACACTTCCGATCTGGGGAGTGTACCTGGGTTTCTGAACGGACACGAGGTCCGGAGATTTTCTCGGCCATTATTACGGGGAAATGAAGTCCTCTGTGTGACTGATATGTCAGTGATTCTTCCCCAAGTTTATTCTGTACGCCAAGGATGGCAAGTGTTGTGTTTGGTGATTTTCTAAGATGCTGCCAAGGTAATATGTACACTTTAATCCTCTCGTATGCCTTGATATGCAGACTAAGTGCTGTCTGCACATAAGAACGATTGATATTTTTGAGGAGACATTTTTGAGTAGAGTTCACAGATGATATGATAGACTGAGCCTACTATTTGTGCTCCATACAGAAACCAAGACTATGCGTCTTATTGTTGTATAGAAGCCCAGCGAAGATTGTACTGTTTGGTACCCGCTATTCTGGCGGTATGTTTGGCATAGATGGATATGCCTTGCTTATGAGAAATAACATAGAGGCTACCGTGTTATAGAGGCCCGCTACTTGCGGCCTGATTCTGTCGCCATAGAGGCCCGCTTTTCGCGGCCTATATTCTTCACCAGAAAAAATACCTGGCGTGTGATGCCAGAAGAGCCATAGACTTTTGTTAAGAAATTGGGAGCCCGCCTTTGTCGTGCGGCATATTTGCTAGAGGTACCTGACGCGCTTAGTCAGGGGTACCTGAGCTTCAGTATGAGCAGAACGTAGATTGACAGACCATTGTCATTGGCATCCTGATGTATGAGCTGATCAAGATTTGTGATGCCAGATGTTTTCAACCATTACCATGTATGTGATGTCCCTGATCCATGTGCAATTGACTGTGCTGTTGATGTCACCGTATGTCTCGTATTAAATTGTTGAAAAGGTCATCAGTATTACCAACGTTTACTGACTTCTACATGTGGTTGAGTGGGTGTATCGTGAACTTGTCCAAGAGTCTATACGCATTCGTGTCTACCATCTTATCTGATGTCTACTCACCCACACATCATGTCAACCCACACACGTCTACGAGCACTACGCACTTGAGAGCCTGTATGGTGTTGAGATGTCGACGGGAGAGTTCTAATTTCTCTCCGATCGCATTCGGAGTTTCCACTGATACACACCGGACTTCAGCAGCTTCTACCTTTGATAAACGATAGGATGTATCTGGTTGTATATCCTCTTCTCCCGCCCCTTTTGAACTGGGAGAGAGAGGTCGTGGTCACCGGCCCCACCTTCGTCTCCCGCTCTTCCCTTCTCAAGGGACACTGGGATCATGGGGTCCGGGGTAACTTCTTTCAAAGACGTAAGGTGTCTCTTCTCACGGTCACTGTTCACTTCAAGAACTGGGTATCCACTCAGGACTTACTGTCACTCCTTAAACGTTTTCCGTCTGATCCCACTGTTACCAGAGTAACTACCCACATAGGTCTATCAGACTCGCTCAAAGATATTGAAATATCCCAAGCTGATCTAAACCGAATCACATAAAAATTCCATTCGTTATTCCCTAATGCGAAAATCTACTTCTCGTCCATTATTCCTCCAGTCATAGCCCATTACCGCAAATCCACTGATGTCAACAGTTCTAAACTTAAGAGGCACTGCGTCAGACACAACTATAAATTCATTGATCACACCTCGTACTTCCTTGCGAAATCAGCAAGCTGGCCCCAAACAACTTGAAAAGAGTCGGCCACACACCAGAATCTCAAAATCCAACCAATCGTCTATCAACAGTGAATACCTGCTTCTCAGATAGTAATTATGACCTTGTCTTTCCACCATTACTTACTACTTCTAACAACAACCACTCAACATCATCTCATAATCAGGAACATCAAATCACACCTGTTTTTATAAATCGCGAAGTGTAGGGCACAGCTTGTAATGTCCTCCTACAGCAACAACCACCTATGTTTTCTGCACCTACTCAACAGGAATGATATGGTAGACTCTATCCTCAAAAGTGTACAAATGAAGCAACTCAACAAACTCAGTCTTCATGTCCTCACTCCAATCACAGAATCAAGAAACCTACACCCCCCCCCCCTTCCCCGTCACCGCATTTGTACCATCTTCCTACGTTTCAACATCTATACCCAACCTTTCCTAATTACCCGCTACAACAAAAAATCTTGGACTATTTTCCTTCTGTCGGGAGATCATACTGGTCAGCCTACTCCCATCCAACAACAAGAACACATGAATATCCCGCAACCATATTCTACCCCATGCATCATCCTTCACGTCCTAATCTACCAAATTTATACTTTCAAAAGCCCTGTTATCAATATTAAGAACTAACATTTTTACTTTCACTTACTTGGTAAAGTTAATTAGTCGAAATATTCGTGATTTTTGTGTTAACACTGCTTTTGTTATTGATATTTTTAAATACCCTCTCCAAAATTAAAAGCATACAAATCAGACACAATGGCTAATTAAGGATGGTCTACGACTGGGTCATCTAAACATATACCATCTATTAGGCAAACTTCCTGAACTTACACGAATTCTGAATCAAAATTTTCATGTTTTTCGACTTTCGGAAATTCGTTTAAATAACCAGCCGACCAGGGTAACAACAACATCATCCACTACAATTGACCAGATCTATGTCACCTGTGCAAAAAACATTCTAGAATGCTCTGTTCCTATTGTGGCAATGAGTGACCACTATCCAATATGTTGCACGTGATCAAAGAATAAATATAAAGCTCCCAGAAATAAACATATAAGTATTAAATTTACAAGTTTCAAAAATTTCAACCATGAATTATTTTTACATGATTTGCGAGCTGCACCTCTGGCCAATGTCTACCAGCTTTCTGATCCCGATGACGCCATTACTCATTAAACACGTATCTTTCATTGTGTGTTTGATAACCACGCACCAGCTAAAGATGTTCGTGCGAAACGACAGTATAAATCTCCTTGGATCACACAAGCAGTGCTAGAAGCCATGAGGCAGCGAGATCGAGCTCACAGAAATAAAGACTTTAACACATACAGAGCACAAAGAAACAAGGTACAATATTTAATACGTAGAGAAAAGAAAACATACTTTAAAAACTTAATTCAGAACAAAACAAACAGTAAAGATATGTGGAAAGCAATCAACACTCTAGCAAACAAACGAAATTCGCCAGACTCATGAATCCCCAATACATCATTTACTTGTACGAACTTTAGCAATTACTTTCAGGCAGAAATAATCAGTCTTAAATCAACGATACCAGATTCCCCTTGTGCAATGAAAGGCCAACTGTTAGCATTCTGTGAGAACAAATGCACGAAACAATCCCATCCGACATTCCGTATATGACAGTTAATGAAGTGTATAACTATCTTCTAGGCCTTAAAGAGAATAACTCATCAGGACTTGACGGAATCAGTAATCGAATACTGCGCCAGTTATTAGTGATTCACTAACATACATATACAATCTATGTATCGAAAAGAGTTATTTTCCGTTGCACTTTAAAGTCGCTAAGGTATATCATCTTTTCAAACCTGGTTCCTCCGATAATCGTAACCTTGGTTATTGCCAATCTCTCTAATATCATCGCTATCCAAACCACTGGAAAAACACATTCATAAAATAACTACAACATCTAGTTAACAACGACTTGCTAATTGATAGTCAATCGGGGTTTAGGCCTAAACACTCATGCCACACTGCTGTAATTAAGATGATAGAAAACTGGCACCTAAATATGTGGGGCAGTCTTTGTAGACTTAAAAAAAAACATTTGATATAATAGATAACGCTATTTTAATTAGAAAACTAGAAACATCAAAAGTAAACTTTCAACTGATGACAATAATTACATCATTCCTGTCAGACAGAAAACATGCAGTTTCTTACAATAACTCCTATTCAAGCCCAGCCGTAATAAATACCGGCGTTTCTCAGGGTTCCATACTTGGTCCTCTACTTTTTACCATATATATTAATGAACTTCCACTTCACATCAAGCATTCATGCTGTGACCTGTTTGCGGATTGACTGTACTGTTTACAAG
Source organism: Oreohelix idahoensis (assembly GCA_024509875.1). NCBI lineage: Eukaryota > Metazoa > Mollusca > Gastropoda > Stylommatophora > Oreohelicidae > Oreohelix > Oreohelix idahoensis. The sequence continues at coordinate 445,764 of JAMPIV010015508.1, forward strand.
AGTGATAAAAGTTGTAACACACTCGAACTATCGTTTCAAAAGGAAACAGATAATCTGATTAAGTGGAGCAACGGTAATCGCATGCTAATAAATATCATTAAAACAAAATGCATGTTAATATCAACTAGACAAAAATTACAAAATTCCGAGAAAACAACACTTCAGATCTACATTGGTACCTCACTAATTGACAACGTTAATGAACATAAAACTCTAGGTATAATCGTTGACCAGTATCTAAATTGGAACTCACATGTACATGGAATGGTCAAGCAAACGGCACAGAAAGTTTACCAGTTAGCTAAAATCAAACATTTCCTAGATGAAGATGCACGAAAATTGCTCTTTATATCTCACATACAAGCAAACCTTGACTATTGCTTTACAATCTTGGATGGTTGCTCAATGTCCAACACAAAGAGACTCCGTTCACTACAAAAGCGTGCAGTGCGTCTAGTCTCTGACAACTGCCTAACTCAGTGTGTAGATTTCTATAAAAATCTCCAAATACTGCCCTTAAGAAAGCGCCTTAATTATGTTTTATTTTACTTTACAACGTTGAATACCTTGAAATTGATATGTAAAATGCATATGAGAATAAATTAATTCAGTATGAAAGGTGAGAGAAAGGAAGGGCAGAATGTCAGACGGGCCTGTGTGCCCAATTCTCAACCCTTTGAAAATAAAGTTCGTTCGTTCGTTCACCGCCTTCTGCGCTAAGAAACAAGTGAGAATTAAATAAGTGGCCAGCGGTTCCCACTCCATGAGCTGGGGCCCTGGTTCCCCTAGTATCAGTAATAGTTCCATCCCTTGACAGAGTTAATGGCGTCAGTTGGCAACCATTCTGTAACATCAGATGCGCTTCCTTTGTTACAAGCTTTGCAGTCTGCAAGCAGAAAGCGGGGGGTTTTCTCATCAGGTCTTGACCCGGAACATACGAGAGAAGGCTGTTGGTAGCTTTTTCCACAGTTCCTGTGAAACAATTGGAAATTATAAACCCTTTTTCCGGCGCCGCTGTCTAATAACATGTCCGAGCAGGGTGATGAGAGGGGTTCCTCCTTCCTCCGATCTGTGAATTGGATGGATACGCCTCTGTATATCGTTTTTCTCTGTCTTGATGGAAATCTAACCCATGGCTGAACATGGAGAGACAGAGAAACGTGGGGTAGGGACTAACCCATTGCTCAACGTCCCTGGTACGTGGATGTGAGCGGCAGCAATGATAAGGGCTCTAGGCCGGCCCCAGGACCACATAAGGGCTTCCAAGGATGAGATAATAATACAGATCTCTTACCGCTGCAGCATATACGCCTACTTATATACGGAGATTGGACTCTAACACTAGCAATTGCATGAGCAGGGAAAATACCACAAAGGTCCACGTTCTCTGTGGTCTGCTGATTATGCCGCAACTAAGCGTTCAGCGACCAACACTGGGTAGCTAAGGCCTGTGTCAAACAAACCGGTTCCTGCGAGTTCATTGATTACTACTACCCCGCAATTATTGAGCGATGCCCCTGGTTTGTCATTCATCACCTGCACGGCCCGAACGCAGGCTATGCGATGGGCTGATGGGTTGTTACGACACTCAGTCGTCCCATGGGAAGATTGGTTACATCTTCCACACCATCTATTTTCCGGTCTCTGATTTCTGGCGAGGTCAATTCAGTCCTGGCGTGAGGGTCGTTATTAGTTTCTGGTCTAGATTTGTTATGGTTTTGCGGGTCGGGTTCTCTAGGAGTCAGTCCTGAGGGCTGCTTAGAGGGGGAGCCTCTGTCATTGCGAGATGGCATTTCTGCAGGTTTGCGTTTATGGTTATGTGTTTCCGCAAGCGCATTTTGAAATCGCTCGGCTATTATCATAATGTCTTCGTGCCGATCAGCGCCATTCTCCACGAGGAACCTACGCATGCCAGGAGCCATGGCTGCTTTGATCTGCTCGACCATGCAAAGTTCAAACAGCCCTTAACAAGTTTTATGGAGACCCGCAAGCTCTCGCCATCTGGTAAGATAACTTTCCAATCTGGTGGATAAATGAGCGTATGTTTTGCTCTTGTCTTTGCGGCTCTCCCGAAAAAACTGCAAATATTTTTTTTGCATTCATTTCGAACGTCTCCAACAGAGCTCTCTTAAGCACTTCGTATTCATTTTAGATGTTAGGCATTAATTTTTCGTAAACTTCTTAGGCAGGGCCCTTTAAAGTCTGGGACATTTTCAAATTCCACCTAGAAACATCCAAACCATATAGTGTTGCCATTTTCTCACATTTTTCGAGAAAAGTGTTCGCGCTGGGAAAGGACTCTATGGCTAAATTCATTGCTACCAGATGCGGGGCCAAACTTCTTGAGGAGTCTGCTTTTGATGATCTAGGGGAAGTGGGGTCTCCATTGGCAGAGCTAGCTTCTGAGTTCCGACTCTGCACTTCCAAAATCTTCATAGCTAGCTCGTGCTGTCTCACTCTTTCCATTTCTTCAGCGTGGGATGGAGAAAAATTGTTAGCGGTCAGAATTATGTAGGTCGTATAGTCTAGGGGTACAGTAAAGATCTACTCACACTAGAATATTGACAAGAATCAAGATAGAATCTTGCGTGAGATTCAAGAATTCCTACAGGAACGACACCCACATATGGAAGTAGAAGGTGTCTGAGTTTAGGCAGAGTATGATTTAGCAATGTGAAAGTAGAGGAAAATAGAGTCACTAATGACAATAGGGAGTGAGGTATGACTTCTGGAGAGAAGAAATATATAATAGGTATCTAATGTCTTCTTCCAGCCACACTCGAGACTATGTTTAATATGTCAAGTACCTCCTCCGTCTTGTCTTGCTAAAAAGGTAAATCTATTACAGTAAGGACAACACCAGTAAACGTCAAGTGACAGGTAGAATAGAAGTAAATTCTGACTGATTAGAACATATACATATATTTATTAAAGAATCCAGAATAATAAAATAAAATAATAACTTCACTAGTTCTGATGGCTAGTGATTATCTATCACAAACAAACAATTACACTCACTCGTACGTTTGGACTCGATTTCACACCACCACCTACACAAACGTGTACACACAACTCAGGACAATGTAACTAACAGCGGTGGCCCTCAGTTCTCTTGACGAAAACGGTCGAATCTGTGTTGTTAATAATCATGGAAAGTGAATTTCTCCTCAGTTAGGAAATACCACACTTTTCCTAGCTTTCCCACTAATGGGGTGTTCTCATGCGATGGAGCTCAGCTCTCACTGTGGCAAATACATACTAAATCCAGATGTTTTCAAATGCCTTTGGCTTGAGGCGATACTAACAGGCAAGTACTGAGACAATTACACCGCTGATATATACACATTTATATCTTTTAGTGGGCTAACCACACATAATTCAAGAACCCTGCTTTATGCCATAAGGCCACATGTTGACTCTGCGTAACCATCTAACACATCAGCAAGTAACGTACGCATCACGTTATGAGTCTGACCAGAGGCAATGCTTCATAGTGCGACCATCTCAAATAAAACCAAACGGAGATGCTGGCAAAACTATGAATCAGTCCTCAACATCATTCCCCCTCGATCCCAAATGTGACACTTGTGGCACGAGTGAGAGTGGTGGAGAAGATAAAAACCTAAACCTAAGGAAACATAACATAGCAAAGTCAACATAAATAACTAATCAAGGAACAGTCAGACTGTGAAACCACTGGGCAGGTCCGGAAGCTCGACCTGACATCGACATCAATCGTTCCTGGACCGTAGATCAGCCCAAGGGTTATCTGTCCCTGAAATGGGAAGTCTCGTAAACTAAAACTCCTGAAGTATGAGCAGCCAGCGGTGGATACGCGTGTTCTTCATTGTCCTTGATGGAATGAAAATGAGAGGGCTGTGGTCTGTCCGGATCACAAAGTGGGTGCCCAACAGATGCCTGGAAAACTTCTCAAGGCACCACACGATCGCCAAATGGACCTTTTCACCAGTAGCATATTTTCTCAGCAGGTAAGAATTTTCTCGATACGTAAAAACAAGGATGTGGCATGCCCCTGTACATCTGCAGATGGCATCTGGGATGTATCTGTGCGAAGAATAAATTGTGAATTTATATTTGGTAACAACAAGATACGGGACCCTGAAAAGAAGTCCTTAATTTTAATCAATGCATCGTGACAATCCGAAGTCCATTTAATAGCTCTTGGACTACCTTTTGCTATCAGTGTCGTCAAAGGAGTAGAGATAGTTTAGCGACAATAGAGTGACTAGATGAACAGGTATCAATATGACAAATATATAACAGAGATAATATCCGAAAAGAAAGTAATGTCGATATTACCGGCAAAAATTATGAATCAGTCCTCAACAGTGAGTATGCTATTATGTTACCTTTACAACGTTGAATTCCTTTACATAGATGGGTAAAATTCATGTGAGAATAAATGAAATCATACCAAAGAGGAGAAAAAGGAAGGGCAGAATGTCAGACGGGCCTGCGTGCCCAATTCTCAACCCTTTGAAAATAAAGTTCGTTCGTTCGTTCTCTCACCCATGCAAACATAAACAAACTCTCACTCTCCATTCCCCACCCCACACAAATTAAAACAGGCTCTCACCCTTCGTTTGCTCTGTTTTGTATAAGAGTTCAGGCTTTCAATTAAAGTCCCGCCCACTTTTACCGATTAAAAATCTCTTGCCGCTGCGAGTGACTTAGCGAAAGCGACCCTGATATCTAGGTCACGGCCCTGAGGCCAAAATGTTGTCTCGCACTCACAGTTACACACTCGATAGTAAGATTTTGTGTGTTTTTTTTTAAACAACTAATCTATTCCACACATCCCAAGGTAATTATAAGTTGCCTCGTGGATAATTACTCAGTAAATAATAACACCGGATAAGTTTCAAAAATAGTACTGAGCTGATACTCAGTATTTACACAATAATAATACTCTTTACAGTAATATTCTACACAGACCAAGCGAACAAAAATGGTAGTACTAATATACACAGACTGAGGTTTTTTGTCTTACGAAAACACTCTTAATTTAACACCTTAGTGATTTTGAATGGTCGCGCACTTAATAAACTCAGAGTTTCCCTGTCACGGAAAAATTTATCTTAAGGAAAAATAATATATATATTTAAGGGGAAACCAAGTAACTAGGCATCTCCACTATATAAGTTAAGTTAAATTAATTAAGTAAATGTGTGCTTACCGACTGAAAGAATATTCCTAAACTCATTACAACTGAGATTGGCACTTAGCACTAATCCACTTTGTAATGTACCAAAATTCTGTCTGAAGACAATGGCCAGGAGTATTAGGTATGCCTAGCTTAAATAGTAAGATAAAGTCTGCAGATGTTCTCGCGTGGGGCCGCACGTGCCTTGAGATGCACCGTAACAAGACATAAGACCCCGGGAGCTGTCTCCCTTGCGTCTCTTGATTAAAAAAAAAAGATCTATAGCGACACTTAGGCGGTAATTCGAGCGATGCGTTCTGACAGATGACAGGTTGAGGTCGTTTCCCTGAGTCCCCGGGTTCTCTCTGCATCAAAGAATTAGGAAACTAGCCGTCATCTACAAGAAAGGTAGAATAAAAGGACCTTTAGCTAGATGTCGATGAACACGCTAAAAGGGGTGAAATTTAGCCTGTCAAACGTGGTTGTTCGTCCATCACGGGTGATGAAGACCACTCTGTTCATCCAATTATTTAAGAATATGTTAGGTTAGTCTATGGGTACGAAGGTGACTGAAGAGCCCGATGCGGGCCTGGAAAGATCTTGGACAGTGTGGGCAGGGAATGTTTGCTTCATGTGAAGGTTTTATTTCACGGTCCTTTCTAGCTTGTCTCCGCTGTTCCGCTGCTGCTCTTCTGGATGATTCGCATGCTGCTGCACCTTTACGAAGAGAAGTGCGCCAAGCAGTTCGGTCTTGCGCAGCAGCTTCCCATGTGTCTGGGTTTATGTCAAAGGTTTTCAATGACATCTTTAACGTGTCTTTGAAGCGCTTCTTTTGGCCACCATGGGAGCGTTTACCCTTCTGCATCACACCATAAAAGAGTATCTTTGGCAGTCGATGGTCTGGCATGCGGACTACATGACCTGCCCAGCGAATTTGTGACTGCATCAGAATAGTATCAATACTAGGGATACCAGCTCTGTCAAGAACAGCGGTATCCGGGATCTTGTCTTGCCATTTGATGTTCATTATCTTCCTGAGACAGACTGTATGGAAGTGGTTTAGCTTCTTTACGTGGCGCCTGTATACAGTCCATGTTTCACATGCAAGAAACGTAAGAGTGACATGACAACCTCCAGAAATAGAGCTTGTAGGAGCTATTATACAAAAAATGGGAGGAGACTAAAATAGAGAATAAGACAAGGCTGACCACTCGGCTGAAAGTGCCAGCGATTCACATTCAAATTAAGTCAATGTGATGTAATGCTTTGGTGCAATCATTGGTCCACTTAATTTTACTAGGTAAACCCATCCTAGTTAACGAAGACAGAACAGAAGTAAGTGACGAAAAGTCAGGTATGAACTTGTGATAGAAATAAATCAAGCCAAGAAGATTACAAACCTGTCTCTTGGTCGTAGGTATATCCAGATTATGAATACGAGAAACAGTAGTATCCTCTGGCTTGAGGCAGCCATGACCGACTCTATGCCCTAAGAAAAACATTTCTCGAAAACCTATTTGTATCTTCGAGGGTTTAGCAGTGAGGTTATGTAAATGCAGAGTTTGTTAAGTGAGCCCAGAAATATGGTCTTCCCAAGAGTTGTAAAAAAGCATATATATATATATATATATATATATATATATATATATATATATATATATATATATATATATATATATATATATATATATATATATATATATATATATATATATATATATAAATTTTAAAAAATAGAATGGTATGAAATCAGTTTTACAAGTTAACGGTACACAGGAAACACGGGACGTTTCGAGTTTTACCCTTCGTCAGCCACAGTTTCAAACAGATGACGAAGACAAGCATATATCATATATCATCGATGTAGGTGATGATATCAGACCTAGCATGAAAGACCTTTCTCATAATGTGAACAAAAGTGGCTGGTACATTAACCAAACCAAAGCACATATAATTCCATTGGAAAAGACCGCGAGAGGTAGTAAAGGCAGTAAGGGGTTTGGATTCCTGAGTGGGATTTGCCAGTATCCTTTCAACAAATACAACTTGCAAAAGTAAGTAGCTCTAAAAAATTAAGGAAGCACGTCATTCAAAAAGGCACAGGCCCCGCATCAGCGACAGTATTGCTATTAAGCCGATGAAAGTCCATGCAGATTCTAACAGACTGAACTTTCTTACAAATAATCGTCATAGGAAACGCATAAGGCCAGTTTGACGGAAAAGTAATATTGAGACGGAGCATATCATCAATTTCCTTTTCTACCTGGTCACGAAAGGGTAAATGAATAGGATACGTTCGTAGTCTGATAGGATAATAATCAGTAAGTTGTATGTTATGTAACATGACATCAATATGCACTGGGAGATCAGGAAGAACATCCTGAAAAGAGCGTAGAATATCTTGAACCTGAACTCTGCACTCAGATGACAGATCAGCGCATATCGAAACATTCTCCTTAGACTCTGTAGATTTAAGAGGTATCTAATGAAAATATAAAGATACATCACCAAAAGAAGTGCACGCTTCGTTAATAACAGCGATTGAAGCAAGACAACCTTTCTCTTTGGTGCCAGACCAAAAGTTTATGTAACGAGACATCCTCCTTTTGTAATGAGGCAAAAGATTCCCGACTAATCACAATCTTACGTGTTAAATCATCATTAACCAAACATTGGGTCCTGTGACTGAGCATTATTTTCTGCTCTCGTCACGACCGCATTAGATGATAATATATAGGTAGGTTCTCATTTCTCAACAATCCTGTTTTGAGCATTCTTTTATACTATGAATGTTACCAATTATCCCGTCTGCTATCGGTCGATCCAGAACGCATACTCTAACCTTACCCGTGAAGAACGACGTGTCGCTAGCCACATCAGCCAAGGTGTAGTACTCAGTAGTACCCCCGAATGTGATACATTTTACTGTAGTATCTGTAAAACAAGAAAGATCAACTAACGATCTTCCAACACCTTAAAATCAAATCCACCAAGTCTTCAAAATGGCACTTGATTTTTGCCAATCAATCCAACGATTAAAATATTAAAACACATTTTAATAGAGGATATGAATTCTCCAAAATCCTTATTGCTTTCCGGTATCAATCTTTTTATGCGTTGCCGATATCCTTCTTCATCAAGATGATATTTACGCAACAAAAGTGCCATGACAGTGCCATAATCCTTTCTGCTAGCATCATCCAAAGTATAGACAGCTATCAAGAAATCATGTGTGAGATATCCTTCCAAACGGACAGTCCATGTTATTTTAGTAATATTAAATTCCCCGCATAAAGCCTCAGATCGATGCAAAATACAGCCACGCAACATCTTTTAAAATCTTTTGAAAACTGCCTGCACACAGCTCAATACGATTTATTAACGTGTTCCAATTTGACATTGTCACATAATTTTGTTCGCTCTCTTTTCCACTCCGGCAGTACTGATCTACGTTTATGTGCGTACTAATTGCGTGTGCCATTCGATTGTTGGCACATTCTATTTTCCTACCTCCGACAGTATTTGGTATTTTCGTGTCAATATTTACACTTCTTCTATTCATACGTGTCATATTTGCCTGCCCATCCTCGTGGAGATAAGTTACAGGTAAACCTAGATTGGCGACCTGTCATTTTCGGGTAATCACGCCTGGTATTTGTTTGCATAGGGAGGGCTGGTCAATTGTCAATTTGGTGGCATATTACAGACCCATCTGAGACGTCGGAAACGCGGTAATAAACTGCTTTTGTTAAAAGCAAGATAAATGTAAGAAGGTGTATTGGTAATCATTAACGAGCATTGAGGGAAATACCAATTCCATATACGGAGACTGATCGTTTGAATTTTACAAACGTAAGAGTCATGCAAAAAAGTCCACGAGAAAAGTTATCATAACATGCACTTTCGAATGCTATTGGCTTAGCAGTTTAGAGGCTAAATACATTCACATTGAGTGGAAGTTTTGTTGGAAACACCAGGAGTGACCGAGGGCAGCAATAACTGCAATATAATGTAGAAAATTTTAGACACACAACACTGCATTCCAGAATCGTCAAAAGTAGACAGCTCGGACTGAATTCAGGAAAGAGTAGAAGTTAGGATTCTGAACATATAGCAACGGAAAACAAGTATTGGATCACCTTGTGACTAATACAATAAAGGAACTCCACCTTTTAAAAACGGAAACCGGACTCCTACAAGGCCTACTCACAAAGTCACAGAGGGATTCTGTAATATAAACAATATCCGAGACATGTGTTTGAGGCATCTGCAACAAGTTGCCAAGACTATTCAACTGAGCAAGAAGTCTATGCTCCCCGTATTGGGGTAAGTTGTAACATATTTTTATACTTTGAATTAGACATGTTTGAACTTGCTGATGGTTATACGGATCCTTAAGAGGCAGGCAAGCTGAGCACGTGAAAATTATGTATTCATGAACCACCACAGCAAAGCGCTGGTGATTGCTTCATGCGGGTTCTCACAGGAAACCAAAAGCAGAGGTAACCCCAGACTCCAAGTGGAGCAGGGAGTGGAAGATGATGGCATCATATGTATATGTTTACTATCATTTGTAATAAGTGTATGTATATTTAAACATATCAAACCAGGCACAAGCCACTTGCCGCTGTCCAGTCGAAAATATCCCAGTAAATTAACTAAAAGAATGGTGATTTTCATCATATCCCCTATGATATACGCTCAGGAAGACTAAAAATTAAGAGAAAAGATTCGGTTGACGGACAGCGGGAAAAGCGCCAGGCTAATAACAGGAAAACAAAGAATTAGCAGCCGAATTTGTTCTTTTATTCCCTCTAAAGTTTGTGTTACAAGTTTAAAAGTTAGTTGCTTATCCTTTACAGGACGTGGCAATCAACCCCCGCTTTTATTGGCTGTTTTCTGATTTTTCTAAGCAATTTTTACGTTCAGTAGTTTGCCATTGCTTTCTGAACGGTACAGCGCTTATACCATTGTTAAAAATCCACACAAAGCGATCTGCTACCAAACCGCCTGCAGCAGGTTTTGAACTTGGTATATATGGATTATGAAACTGCGTTCATATCCATTAGGCCACAGACGCCGACGGTATAAGTTTACGAGACCATTTTAGGCACGATTCTACGATACCAGCTGTACTACTATTCTGTGGTTCAAAGCTTGCGATCGACACTTGAAACCTACATTCAACAGGTTGTGATGATACCTGCCAGGAGACGTGCCCTCGCCACAGAAACGAATTGACGGAAACAGCAGCATTACACTCCAGCAGTTTCGAAGCTAAGTGGCATTTTTTAGCAGGCCAACACGTCAGAACTTGTTGATCTATATTTCACAACTAAGCTTCTTAAAGCCGATATTAGTTTCAATGACGAAATCTAAATTTTAGTAATCACAAGTTCATATTTATTTATATTTGTTCCAAATTAATTGATAATTAAATTTGTTATGTGTTGTTTTTTTAATACAGATTCATAGTTGATTTAGTTATTACAGAGAGAAGTGCACACTGATGAATCGGCATCTTTAGTATTGTAGCGAAATGTTTGTGTTTTGAGGGAGAAAGTGTAAGTATGACAGACTTGATGGAAGAATAAACGATAATCTTTAGTGGAAACTCTTCCAGACTGCAGGTTGAATGCACAGTCTCTCCTCGGGAATTAGTCCACTCAAAAAAACTTTCGAAGAGAATTCTGGTGAAACTAAACAGGATATTTTCTAGGCGATAAATTCTTTATCCGATATCCTACAAAGGACTATGTATAGTACGTATAGATGGATAAGAGATTTGGTGCCCAGCCACATTAAAAAATATCCTGACTGTTACCGTAGTTTGTTCAGGTTTCATTCTAGGTTTCGGTTAGCATTTTGACTTCGGTAACAAATATATTTTTGAGGCTAAGTTCCTGCTTTAGGCTTGTTTATCATTGAAATACATTGCTCTGGTCATGTGATGACTATTCTTAGTGTAGAGCGAGATCGTGCTAAGATGTAAACAACGAATGCATGGGCCAACAGTGATAGTATTCAATAGCGTAATTTCACTTGACAAAGTCCGCTAAGTTGAGAGTCCACAGGTTACATTTATTAACGGCATACAAGTTCAGTTAAAACAGTTCATGATCAATCAAGCAAATACATCCTACAAAAACGTCTCATGAGTTTACCTTATTGTAATCGTCCTACCGTCAAGATTATTTACACGTGATTCCATAATCCGGTAACGAATAATTTGACTTAGGCGATCAATATGAATTCTGCATACTTATTCAAAACAACTTGCTCCCGATACATTCTATCCAATTGAAGTATATTCCACTTCAGTAACTGAGACGTAAATCGTATCCAATAATAATAGGCAGACCCTAGTGCCATATAATAAGTTCCTTTATATAATTATCATCATCATGGGAGACTTCCAACAAAACCCGTCCGTCAAGGACCACGGTCACTACAAAAGGGGTACAATTACAAGGTCGTAACGTCGTAGCTTAACAACGTGAAAACGTCATCCTAAAATCTAGGTGACCTATATTCTTTGCGTTCAAAACCCTGAACCGCGAAAACCCAATAACATATAAAACCAAAATGCGCAACGTTAAATATAGCTCTCACTACCCTAGTAGCTACAATCTGAAATCCTCACTTAACATCCCCCTGGTCGACGGGGTAAAAAAAATCTAGTATTATAGACTGTAAGTATAGCTTAATATATATACACAAAACAGGTAAATAGAAACAAACAAAATTAATACAAGGGAAGAATGTGTGAAAAGAAAAGTACTAGTAAGCTAATCGAATAGAGTAGCGTCTGTGTGTGTAAAGAAAGAATAGGTACGTAAAATTAATTAGATTAATCTATTCTTGTTAAAGTATAATATCACTATAATATATATTAATAATATGCTAACGGAACCATTCAAAATTCCATATTATTAAGGTGTGTGATATGATATGTATAAATGTTATTTTCTTTTTATTTCAGTTTCTTTCTTTATTATAAGTCCTTGAAAGCACAATGAATACTCTGTCCGTATTTTGCAAGTTCCATCTGTCATAAATTAGGTAGTCATACTTGCTCCTTATTCCCGACGAAAGTAGTTGAAAATATCTTTGTAAGTCGTTTATCATATGTTACACCATCAAATTTGAAAGAACACTGTCTCCGAATTGTATTTTTACTTGAATAATGTTTTACGTATTCTGTATTATGTAAGGACACTAACCAAAGTCCGCGACAATTTCAACAACGTCGCTACTGTAACGTGATCATCTATAGCGAAATGTCAACATTGTAAATCATGCGTAGACTTTATTTCTTTGAGACATCATTTTCGTTTGTGGCTGACTCGATATGTTCATTCATTATCCGCTCCTGAATTGCAGTATCTCTAATATAGTTCAGTCAGTTTCAGTTTCTCTTGAATTCATTGACTTATTCATCTGTATCGTTTGGTGACACTGGATTCCGAGATAACGCGTAACAAAGTATCTGCTATCACCTTTTTGTAGACTTGACTCGTCTCAAACGTACTATGGATTCGATAGACTTGATAGCATAATTGACAGTTAACCATTAGTAGATTGTACTAATGTCACCACAGATAAGAATTTGGAGATCATCCCTAGATGTGTGACGTCCCCGGAGACCTCGATATTCGGAATTGTAAATTCGTCATATTGCTCGATCTTGAAATCGTTTCACACGTAAAATTCGGTCATAAAGGAGACCAATACTCGAGCGTAAATTGCCTGCATCTGATGAAAAGTAGAAAACCTGGTAAAATCGGTTAACCTCAAAATAGGAGGTTTAATAAAATTTTCCTAACAATTTAATGAAAGTTGTATTGCAAGTAGCAGTCCACGTGCTATTCATGGGCATATCCTTCTTCAAAGTGACGACAGGACAATGGCTCCTGCAGCATTGGCTGAACATGAGTAGAACAGTCAACAAGATTACTGTCAAACTTAGGCATGTGAAAATAACATACAGACAAAAAGACTAAGTGTCATTGTAGACAAGATCACAAAATATTATATAAAAGAAAAGTTCACACTTATCCACCTGTGTAGAAATAGATTACTAGGAAAGAAGATAGACGATGACTGCAAATGCTAAGTCATCAAAGAATGAGATGAGAACACCAAGTGTCAATAGGCTAATATCTGCGCGAAGCAGAATTAGGTACCATCTGTAAATGGAGAGAATGGCGATGAAAACATACACCACTGTCACGCTCGACAACCAGACGAGCATCCCTATTGTTACAGAATGTAACCAATGCCTCACTGTTCTGACCATTGAATGATGGCAGAAGACGAACAAACTTAACGTTTGCTGTATAATTGAAGAAATTTCCAAGTGCCTGCCATGTAGTACCTGGTGGCAGATTACGCACTAGAATGGTGCGAGAATATGCACCTTTACCAATATATGTAGTCTCATTGTCACGAAATTGTGAACAATGAAGATATGTATTTCTGGTCCTATCAGAAGAATTGACTTTTCTGTTTTTCATATACATAGTCTTATTATTGTTGGATGATGTATCATCCTGACTGAACCTAGGATGATACTTGTTAGTATATAAGGTAGTAGGTTTCCTGCATGTCGAAGACACTTCCTTGCTGTGCAAAGTAAAAACTTTGCTGACAGACTTATGTGTCTTAATTTTATCATGTAGGTTCATCTTAACCCTAACATTATTTCTCTTTTTAGTAAAGTCCTCATTATTGTTGACCACCTCGACAGTTTTCTTGAGATCAGTATCAATCTGATCATGTCGCCATGATTTGTTATCTGAATTGGCAGTATTTTGTCGAGGGAAGATGTACTTGCCTCGAAATGATTTACTAATCTTCCCTGGATATGTAGATGCTTTAGTATCATACTTTGTACTTGAGGCATGTCGTACAACAGAGTTATTATGTCTGTTGTCCAGCAATATCTTCTTGCTCAACGCGACGTCTAGCAGATCATCAACTCTTTTCCTTAATTTATTACCTTCAGAAGTCAGGAATGCAATCTCCTGCTTCTGCTTCTTATTTAACTTATCTAAATTAGTCGTTATCTTCTCCTCACTATCACATGAAGACTTAAGTGAATTCAATTTAGTTGAAAATTCATCGATCTGCTGTTGCGTTGTCTTTTCTAGTTCGAGATATTTACGTTTCAATAAATTCACTTCATCCTCTAATTCTTTCTTCTTTATGGCTTTTATTTTTCTTGCCATTTTTATAAATCTCCTTTTATGGGCTTCCATCGTATGTGGCTGTAGCAGAGCGACTTGAGCGTTAAGACCCAGAATTTGGGCAGCCTGTGCCTGAATTCTGGCCTCCAAAGCCTCTTTTGCTTTACAAAACTTATCATTAATAGCAGTAACTTTATCAGAACAGTCATCACTGATTTTGGAAATTTTATTCTGACATGCAGCAATGTTATGTTGCAGTACCAGAACCTCAGAGTTCAAAGCTGTATTCTCCCTCAAGGTAGTATCTAATGACTCCTTACACTTTGAAAAATCAACGTTTAATGATCGAAAATTAGATCCATCCACAACTGCCTGGGATTTTAATACTTTCACCTCCTCATATAACTCATCAATCAATCTCTCCCTATCATCAATGATTCTCAACAACTTATTTTCCTTCCAATACCACCCTTCTTCCATTATATTATTATTAACCATGTGGTAAAGTGGGATGTTATAAATATTTATAGGGGACTTAGTGTACTGACTGAGATCAGCTGTGAAGGTATATATATATATCTAATAAGAGTAGTGTATTATATATAACCTTACTTGCTGCCACATATGTATACCTCAGTCAGAATTATTCTGGAATAGTGTGATGACTACGTTATATGTCTAGGGTATGTGTATGATGAAGTGTAAGTCAAAACAACAACAGACAGATAAACAATTTAATTTAGTCCACTACACTTGACACCACTGTGACACTCACATACATAAAACACTCTACAAGGATATCTCAAAGGAGTCACTGATAACTTTTCAAATAACAATATGTATTCAGTGCTGTCATGAATGGATATGTGTCCTGATTCAAATACAAAGGAACCAGGAATCACAATCAATTTTAATTACAAGTTATATGTACAGAATTTATTAATATGAATCTTGTAGTGACATCTATTTTTAATAGTATCCTATGTGTGTTAGTTGTGTAGTAGTAATATGAGGTAATACTGGTTTTGTTTTGTTCAAGCTCTGTTGGTATTTGTCATCATGACTTCAATAGTTTGTCTTTATTGGAACTAGTATTGGAGATGTTCTCAGTTCCTGATATTAAAACAATTAAATTCCCCTCTTAATTGTATTTTACACTGTCATTTTAAGATGGGGGTACATAATGTTGAGCTCAGCTGGCCACATCAGCTTATCTTGCGTGATGGTGGCAGAAAAAGACTCCTCTGCTCGATTTCTCCCCTGGGCTCTGGAGACACCTCACTGATATCTAAATGGACCAAGGAGTATGCTGTCCGACTCTGGATTCAGCAAAGCTCTGACCAGGTGCTGCTCAATACCACAAGACCACGGTCCCTGAAAACAAGAAGGATGTACCTTCTACTTCATAACTAATTGATACTCTAGTTCTACACTGAGCACAATACATCACAAACATTGAGTTCAGAGCGTTAGGCCAACTGTCAGCTTCATCTGAAATACTTTATACCAGTATTTCCCTCCCTAATGGTTACTACGCCTCTGCAATTCCAGCATTATTTCTGTCTAATCAATAATCTAGGTGTCAGTGTACTGTTTGGCCATTCCATGCCGTTTTACTTTCCTCCGACACCTTCTGTTCAGGCTGGAGCATTATAGGCTTTTCCTCATGTTCGCTACTGAACTACACATATATACAGGCATAAATTAACAATTTACATTCAATTTTCATTAAAAGATATTGAATATTTCAAACCTACCACAATTCATGGAAATACACAGATACGTTGACTAGCAATGAATTCTGGCACAAATACTGGCACAAATTCCCATCTGCTTATGTTCCAGGCTTTTATTTAGCAAAAATATGAGCTGGCTTCAACGCACTGTTGCTTCATCAAGCTTATTTGAACTAGTGGTCTCGAACTAACGCTCTGAATTGTGTATATTCGCAGCTCTAACCAATGAAACCCTGTCCACACATCTTTTCAAAAAATACTCCTACTCCCATTTCCCCTGACAACGAAAGATAGTATTTATAGTCCGACCAATCGTGTTTAGTCTTATATTTATTGCGCTCCAATCAATTTGGAGTTAACATGGTAGGCTATTTCCGTAACGTAAGGTTTTTTCAAACACGTTATAAAAAAATTTTATGAGCAGAAATGATTTCATGCTGTCAGGCACCCCCACTATTTTATTTTGGTTATAATTTATTAATTCCTAGACTATTTGCGTAACGTTTTACATATTCTTTGTCAGCAAGCCCTAAGGAACCCAAATATACAAATTTAAAAGAGCTAAGTGGCTGCGTTCAAAATATGCAATTTCTTCTACCTCCTGTTTCGAAGATGTGCTGTCTGGGTACTGTAATGTTTTCAAACGTAAACCCATCTAATGTTATCTTTTCTAATAAGCGTTTTTTCAGGATTTTAAAACCTAACTCTGGGAAGGTTAGTGTTTTTATCACTGTCCGTCTGAAAAAAAGTTAGTGCATGTGGCCTTACACGCGTGATAGTAGTAATTGTGTATCGCGCGACGCGTGTTGGGGGTGGCATTAATAGCGAGACACGTGTTTAGTGTTGCATGCGTTCCTGATTTTCATTCGCCCCTCTCTCTTTCTATTTGAGTCCATCTGTTCGTTCGTTTTGGTAACGTAGTATAATTAATGTTAGGATTAATTTAGGTCATTACGCAGTGTGCCTCTCAATGTTTTTCTTAGAAATGCAATACCCGTTTTAATGTGTTGTGGAAACGCTTGTATTTATGCAGTGGCTTATATTTAACGTGGAAACGTTACAATTTGCAGACGAAGCATAAAACAAAGGGGATTTCGAGTACTGTCATTGTGACAGCACTGTTATTTTACCATTGCTCTTTCTTTTATAGAATTTATTTGTTAGGCTTTATATTTACCTGATAATTTATATATGTGGATTAGAATATTTCACGACACCTCCCCTCTTAAAACAGACATCCCATGTCAGTCCTTTATTCTATATACACATAGATAAATGTAAGTCAACTTGACTTTACTCTGCTGTGGTGCTATCATGGTTTTATGTAGTTGGGTCCATTCAGAGTAGGCACTACTCATGAAATCTGCCTCAGACTTCTACAACCAATAATATATTTCGGTTATGTTACTGAACAGCCGCAAATGTGAGTGCTTGTCTTAATGCTGCTTCGCAACCCGTATTCACCATTTCTCTTCTCTGAGTCTGCACAATGACATGTCCAGAGAACATTATATTTCCCTCAAAATGTACGTTATGAGGAGATAACATATACCTGGTGATAGCAGAGTTTTCGTAGTGGATCTCATAATCTTCTTATTATCCTGTATGAAACATTCGGAATATCCTCAATCAAAGAGGCAACTCAGGGATTCGTTACGTTCCTCCGAAATGTTTACATCCAACAATTTTCTCATCATTCTAGAGAAGACACTAGGCGCATTCTTCAATCCAAATGGCAATCTATTAAACTCATAGTGTCCTTCTGAGGTACTAAAAGCTAGGTATGGTCTAACCTCAGGCTTTACTGGAATCTGATAATATCCTTTACTCAGATCCACTTTTGAGAAATATTTAGCTTTATTTAGTCTGGCAAACAGCTGATTTGTATCCGGCAATGGATCCACCTGTCCTTCTGTAATAGCATTCAGTCTCCTGTAATCTATACAGAGTCTATGTTCTCCAGAGGGCTTCCTTAAGAGTACAACACCGGAACTATATGAGGATTCACTGTGTGAAATAATTCCCTCCTTCAATAGATAGTCTATCTCTTCCTTCAAAGCTTTCTCCTTAGCAAACGGAATCGAATATGGTTTCATACAGATAGGTGTGGGGTCTATCAGTTTCATATCATATTCCAATAGGTTTGTATGCCCTGGTCGGTCTGTTAACACCTCTGCATGATTATTTAGAACCTGTTGCACTCTCTCTTTCTGAGTTTTCGTTAAATGTGTACTGATTTTCACCTGTGCTGCTGTCTCACAAGGGTGTAATGGATATTCAAATGATGAAAGTGGTTCCTTTTTCATCTCCATGGCGATGGACAAGGTCAACAAGTGTGTCTCTTCCTGATGTTCTCTTTCCAAATATTTCTTCAGGAGATTCACATGATAGATTTTTTCTTTCCCCTTCTTATCTATCTTATAATTTGTTCTAGACACCTTCTCTAGAACTGTATATGGACCCTGCCATCCAATTTGTAACTTATTCTGACTCCCGGGGAGAAGAAGCAGTACCTTCTCTCCCACAGCCAAATCTCTGTCTTTCGCCTTCCTGTTATAATAGGCAGCATGTTTCTTCCTGGCTTGTTTCAAATTTTCATTGGCAAGTTTCCAGCCAGTTTTTAAACGAGTGGTCAGCTCATTCACATATTGGTATGAAGATGTAATGTTTTCCTCTGCCTTTTCATCAGTCCACGTTCTTAACAAAGCTACATATGGACCTTTAATTGTGTGGACCTATTTGTCCATGCACCGGTATGGTCTCTTCCACTCGAAGCTCTATAGTGATGATTTTTCTTCCCAGAATTATTATGCATAAAACGACCGCTACCAATTTTTCTTTTGGGGCTTTCTCCCCACTTAAAATTCTTGATGAGAGATTTCCTCTCTACATCCTCTTCCTCCAGTTTGTTTAAGTCCGATTGAGGGATTTTCGGCTTATCCTGGGGTAAGACATCTTTTTGCACTCTCCGCATAGTGGCCATTGTAAAACAGTTAAGTGAAGCTTGTCCGTGAAAAGGGGCTTCCCATTCCATTTGGTCCACTTTATCAAATCTATTTTTCTTTTTATTATCAGGCCTAATTTTGCCCCGTGGCGTGTCCAGGTCCTGATCCATATTCCCACTTGTGGGTGTTCCCTCATGTGCTATGCTACACCTTTCTACAAAATTCTCAATGTCCCATCTTGCTTTGGGCCAATAATAATTGTGAGCCACCTTTTGAATGATGGTACCTATCTTCTCATGGTCCCCATCTGGTTTCACATGTAGGCTCCTTATTAAGTCTGCCCTATATCTTTTAGGAAGTACCAGCTGTCCCTGAAATTTGGATCTAGCTCCAGTCTTCCTATACATCAACTTGTTTTTCATGTAAAAATCTCCCTTGCCTGGAGTTGTATGACAAGTTGACAATTTCCTGAAACAAGGCTTGAGTGTTTTATCCCCAGCCTGTGCCTTCCTCATCTCTTCTGGAGTGGTATCCAACATAATATCCTCCTCCTGTCTTGAGGTCGACCTGACCTGAAGGGTTGCCATATACACAGGTTTCCTTCTGCAACGGTCAGTGTCATGATTGTCCATCTGACAATTCTTACACCACCTTTTTCCTTGGTTGAAAGATTTTCTTTCATCATATTTCCTTTCATCGAATTGTGGGAATTTATTTTTATTTTCATACCGTGGCCTATCAAATTGGTGCTTACCTTTGTTTTGATCTCTAGGATCAAATTTATTAAAGTTCTGTGGTGCCCTAAAGTTATCCACTTGTTTCTTTTTATTACCTGTTACCTCTGCTTGAGCTGCTTGATACCTTTCAGCAACATTTAGCAACTCACCCAGCCCTCTGCACCTTGTTCCATGAGAAACTTTCTCAGGTCTGGAGCCATGGACTCTCTTAATTGCTCTATAAGGACCATTTCCTTAAGATCTTGGGTTTTCCCCAGAGAAGTCCATTTCTCCAAGTATGTCTCTATTCGTGCAGAGAACTGGTGATAGGTTTCACCTGACAGTAGTTTAGCATTCCTAAATTTTTTCCTATAAAATTCTGCATTCTCTTCATACCTTAACAAAAGAGCCTGCTTTAGCATGTCATAATTTTCCTGATCACCTCTGCTCATTTTTGCAAAAACTTCATAAGCTGCCCCACGAAGTCCTTGAGATAACTTTAAGCTCCACCTTTCTCTCTCTAACCCATACGTGGTAGCTAATAGTTCATACCTATTTAGATAGCTCTCAATATCATCGTCTTTCTCAACAAAATGATCTAAATGAAAATTCATAGCTGAGGTTGAGGCTCCTTGGCTAGCAGTGGCATCAGAGGCAAAGGGACTGGCACCATTTTCAGGAGCATGGCCTTGAAACTCAAACTCCCTTAGTCGTAACTCATGTTCCCTTTGTAATCTCTTCTCCTCCTTTTCTGCTTCCCTCTCTGCAGTCAATATTCTTTCTTCTGCAGCTAATTTCTTCTCTTCTCTTTCTGCAGCTAATTTCTTCTCTTCTCTTTCTGCAGCTAATTTCTTCTCTTCTCTTTCTGCAGCTAATTTCTTAGCCTCAGCCTCAATCTGCAACCTCTTAGTCTCAGCCTCAGCCTCAAATTGTAACTTCTTAATTTCCCTTTCAGCCTCTAACTTTCTTTCGGCTTCAAACCTTCTTTCTTCGCGTTCAATAAATTTGTCACATTCCGTAGTGACATAGGCAACCATAACTTGCCCATCTAATCCTAACTCTTTTGCAGTCTGAACAGCAGCAGATCGAAATTTGGCTACGTCCGCCATTGTCTATCAGGTAAGTTTATACAATGTCTAACTAACAATTCAATCTCTAAATATATATCTAATGGACAACACAGGCACCGAGAGCTCAACCTTATTTAATTCCACCCAAGGATACCTTTTAATTCTTATTATTCCCTGAAGTGAATTTCCCCCAATATTTGTAATAGGTAAAGATTCAAAATCCCAAGAGCGAGACCCCAATATATGTGGTAAAGTGGGATGTTATAAATATTTATAGGGGACTTAGTGTACTGACTGAGATCAGCTGTGAAGGTATATATATATCTAATAAGAGTAGTGTATTATATATAACCTTACTTGCTGCCACATATGTATACCTCAGTCAGAATTATTCTGGAATAGTGTGATGACTACGTTATATGTCTAGGGTATGTGTATGATGAAGTGTAAGTCAAAACAACAACAGACAGATAAACAATTTAATTTAGTCCACTACACTTGACACCACTGTGACACTCACATACATAAAACACTCTACAAGGATATCTCAAAGGAGTCACTGATAACTTTTCAAATAACAATATGTATTCAGTGCTGTCATGAATGGATATGTGTCCTGATTCAAATACAAAGGAACCAGGAATCACAATCAATTTTAATTACAAGTTATATGTACAGAATTTATTAATATGAATCTTGTAGTGACATCTATTTTTAATAGTATCCTATGTGTGTTAGTTGTGTAGTAGTAATATGAGGTAATACTGGTTTTGTTTTGTTCAAGCTCTGTTGGTATTTGTCATCATGACTTCAATAGTTTGTCTTTATTGGAACTAGTATTGGAGATGTTCTCAGTTCCTGATATTAAAACAATTAAATTCCCCTCTTAATTGTATTTTACACTGTCATTTTAAGATGGGGGTACATAATGTTGAGCTCAGCTGGCCACATCAGCTTATCTTGCGTGATGGCGGCAGGAAAAGACTCCTCTGCTCGATTTCTCCCCTGGGCTCTGGAGACACCTCACTGATATCTAAATGGACCAAGGAGTATGCTGTCCGACTCTGGATTCAGCAAAGCTCTGACCAGGTGCTGCTCAATACCACAAGACCACGGTCCCTGAAAACAAGAAGGATGTACCTTCTACTTCATAACTAATTGATACTCTAGTTCTACACTGAGCACAATACATCACAAACATTGAGTTCAGAGCGTTAGGCCAACTGTCAGCTTCATCTGAAATACTTTATACCAGTATTTCCCTCCCTAATGGTTACTACGCCTCTGCAATTCCAGCATTATTTCTGTCTAATCAATAATCTAGGTGTCAGTGTACTGTTTGGCCATTCCATGCCGTTTTACTTTCCTCCGACACCTTCTGTTCAGGCTGGAGCATTATAGGCTTTTCCTCATGTTCGCTACTGAACTACACATATATACAGGCATAAATTAACAATTTACATTCAATTTTCATTAAAAGATATTGAATATTTCAAACCTACCACAATTCATGGAAATACACAGATACGTTGACTAGCAATGAATTCTGGCACAAATACTGGCACAAATTCCCATCTGCTTATGTTCCAGGCTTTTATTTAGCAAAAATATGAGCTGGCTTCAACGCACTGTTGCTTCATCAAGCTTATTTGAACTAGTGGTCTCGAACTAACGCTCTGAATTGTGTATATTCGCAGCTCTAACCAATGAAACCCTGTCCACACATCTTTTCAAAAAATACTCCTATTCCCGTTTCCCCTGACAACGAAAGATAGTATTTATAGTCCGACCAATCGTGTTTAGTCTTATATTTGTTGCGCTCCAATCAATTTGGAGTTAACATGGTAGGCTATTTCCGTAACGTAAGGTTTTTTCAAACACGTTATAAAAAAATTTTATGAGCAGAAATGATTTCATGCTGTCAGGCACCCCCACTATTTTATTTTGGTTATAATTTATTAATTCCTAGACTATTTGCGTAACGTTTTACATATTCTTTGTCAGCAAGCCCTAAGGAACCCAAATATACAAATTTAAAAGAGCTAAGTGGCTGCGTTCAAAATATGCAATTTCTTCTACCTCCTGTTTCGAAGATGTGCTGTCTGGGTACTGTAATGTTTTCAAACGTAAACCCATCTAATGTTATCTTTTCTAATAAGCGTTTTTCAGGATTTTAAAACCTAACTCTGGGAAGGTTAGTGTTTTTATCACTGTCCGTCTGAAAAAAAGTTAGTGCATGTGGCCTTACACGCGTGATAGTAGTAATTGTGTATCGCGCGACGCGTGTTGGGGGTGGCATTAATAGCGAGACACGAGTTTAGTGTTGCATGCGTTCCTGATTTTCATTCGCCCCTCTCTCTTTCTATTTGAGTCCATCTGTTCGTTCGTTTTGGTAACGTAGTATAATTAATGTTAGGATTAATTTAGGTCATTACGCAGTGTGCCTCTCAATGTTTTTCTTAGAAATGCAATACCCGTTTTAATGTGTTGTGGAAACGCTTGTATTTATGCAGTGGCTTATATTTAACGTGGAAACGTTACAATTTGCAGACGAAGCATAAAACAAAGGGGATTTCGAGTACTGTCATTGTGACAGCACTGTTATTTTACCATTGCTCTTTCTTTTATAGAATTTATTTGTTAGGCTTTATATTTAGCTGATAATTTATATATGTGGATTAGAATATTTCATGACAAACCAACATCCTCCCATTTGCCCCTTTTTCTATTTCAATCTTTGACTTACTGCCCCCATGTTGACAGAACCGTGTATATTGATCCCTATCATCATACATGGATCCCAACTGCATATCATCAGTCAGAATCAAATCACATTGAATGGCCTGGTCTGTGTAACAATCTGCTCTTAAAGCAGTATCACCCTTATTTAATTCAATATCAACACTCTCTTCATCAACATTCTCCACATCTCGTATATCCTTATTTATATTCACTAACTCAGGTTGTATATTATACTCCTCAAATATCCTTTTAGTTTCTTCTAAATCCTCAATACGTTTTACTTCAGTCTCCAATTCCTCATCACTAGGCATTTTATTCCCTAATGCCATTAAATTTCTAATAGCCGTCTGTCCCAAGGCATATGATTTTAAACTGATACCTTCCATAGTACATATCATTCGTCCCATCCTCACAAAATCCTCTAAAGTAAGCATTGTGAAGTTAATAATCTATGTAGTTACTCCACACTATGGTTTAATCAACAATATAATGTATTAAGTTATTCACCTATGTACCCAGTAGCCAATGTATTACTATGCTTAGTAAAGTGTACTAAGTAATCTCTAATTTGTCTGCTATATTCAAGACAAAATATATTTTTAAAGTTATATCTCAATATATAACATCATCATGCCCTAGTCATCAAGGACAAATGCTAGTGGCTTGGACTATCACTGCAAATGCTAGCCGTCATTCCATCAAATTACTTTTTAATTTAAAATTAACCAAATTACTTCAATTATTATTATATTCTTATTCTTCTATAATAAAATTAAGTTATTATTATCCCCACATCAATAATTAATTAATATGTATCACAGAAACAATTAACTAAAGTTTCACAAACATTAGCACATCACAATTGACGAATGCAGACATAAAAAATGATTTCACGAAATAAATCAAGAACGGAAATGGTATGAGAATTAAACCAAAATCTAGGTCATAGTACCAAAAAAAATACGAACACAGAAAATAATGACGTCACAGGACTCTATAACTGACGAATATGTACAATTATCAAATAATCGAAAGTAAGATTGAGAAAAACATGAAAGATTACAAACAGTAGACGAAAATGAATATACATGCAACTTATTACAAAAGAATTACACCAGATTTAACGGAACTATACACCTAACACGTAATATCGAATTTTTGCAATAACGAGCAGAACGTTCCTCAGTTTGTTAGAGGGTCTCCCGTAGCAAAATTGAAAAAATTCAATGATCCCTAATGAGAACCATCAGACTTGTTTGTGGTCTGCCAAGGCGACATAACAATCAATCCTGATTGCCGCCAACCAAATGCCCGCTTAACATTACAAGCATAGATTACATAGATATATATATATATATATAACATAAATGAATGAAATATGCCAACGAAGGAAAGTGGACCACAGTTTGCTATCATTGCACAAACGTGTACTTAGCTTTACAAGTTTGATAGTTTCCCCCGGACAGTGTTAGCATACGCCAACGGCGAAGATAGTTCTTTCTTGCGGTTGTTATTGAATGTTTGAGAGTACAGGCTTTGTTTCGAATGCAGTAATGTTCTTAATTTGTCGTTAGGCATTCTTGTAGAATATCTTGATTTCTGCCGTTCCTCTTGCACATAATTTGATGACGTAGTTGCCCTTGGGTCGTTATGCGTAGTGCGTCACAGTTTGTAGGTCACATGAGTGATTCATGATTATAAACATTTCGTAGCGATACTAGAAATAACTGTCCTTTTGTCACAATCCACTTGTTTAGCCTCAATAAGAAAAAATTTTTCGATCCCCGCTATGGCCGCCAACTTTTGTTACCGTAGTTTGTTCAGGTTTCATTCTAGGTTTCGGTTAGCATTTTGACTTCGGTAACAAATATATTTTTGAGGCTAAGTTCCTGCTTTAGGCTTGTTTATCATTGAAATACATTGCTCTGGTCATGTGATGACTATTCTTAGTGTAGACCGAGATCGTGCTAAGATGTAAACAACGAATGCATGGGCCAACAGTGATAGTATTCAATAGCGTAATTTCACTTGACAAAGTCCGCTAAGTTGAGAGTCCACAGGTTACATTTATTAACGGCATACAAGTTCAGTTAAAACAGTTCATGATCAATCAAGCAAATACATCCTACAAAAACGTCTCATGAGTTTACCTTATTGTAGTCGTCCTACCGTCAAGATTATTTACAAGTGATTCCATAATCCGGTAACGAATAATTTGACTTAGGCGATCAATATGAATTCTGCATACTTATTCAAAACAACTTGCTCCCGATACATTCTATCCAATTGAAGTATATTCCACTTCAGTAACTGAGACGTAAATCGTATCCAATAATAATAGGCAGACCCTAGTGCCATATAATAAGTTCCTTTATATAATTATCATCATCATGGGAGACTTCCAACAAAACCCGTCCGTCAAGGACCACGGTCACTACAAAAGGGGTACAATTACAAGGTCGTCACGTCGTAGCTTAACAACGTGAAAACGTCATCCTAAAATCTAGGTGACCTATATTCTTTGCGTTCAAAACCCTGAACCGCGAAAACCCAATAACATATAAAACCAAAATGCGCAACGTTAAATATAGCTCTCACTACCCTAGTAGCTACAATCTGAAATCCTCACTTAACACTGACCCAATAGTGTTTATTAATTATGGCTCTGCCCCCAGGGTGTAGATTTATGTTACTAAAACTATACAACCCAATTAAATATTACAAAGAAAATAACAACAGACTCTGTTATGTAAAGTTTACAAAAAATGAAGATAGAATCTCACATATATTCAAATGTACAACTATATGTTCCCTAATCTATGAATGGTTCTGAACCATGTCAGAATTAATTTGTCATCATAGGACAATAGGAATATTCTGTAGTGGTTCTGCTGGCATGTTCAGATACTCATCTCAGATGCTGAATTTATGTAGTCTTGTGCCAGGGGTTCAATATGTCCCAGCACTCCAAGTCCAGCAAGTTCTTTTTAGGGTTTCAGAGGATAGCAAGTTGCTTCTTCTCCGTCTTGACACAGGGCTCATCACCAATTGGGATGGAGTATGTCTGCCCTTGAGAACACTGCATATGCTTTAGTCTTCTGGTATGACAACCCGGTAGGATCGCTCAGGCAAGCACCGTTTCTGTTTAAAATGATCGGGCCCCTCTGTATTTCTTGGGAGCAACCATTTTGTCCCGGTCAGTCTGCCGGCTAGCGATCGAATCCCAGAATCCCGCTTGACAATCGCGCCCAATTCCTCCAGGTTTCCGTTTGGTGGCTTTAATTTTCATACGTGAGGGGTGGGGCGCCTGACCTATTTTTTGACATTACGTTCCATCCCCCCCCCCCCAAACACACACACAAACTGGCCGGTCCGTGGCATTTTGATACCAGGCGGTTCTCCATGGTGGTTGCTGAGGTCAAAGGTCAAAAGACAATATACCGCGCTGCCTATCCATTGGCTAAACTGTAATTATTCAGGGCGCGGTGTAAAAGTTCACAGCTTTAAAAGGCCACAGCGGTTTGCTGGTAACCTAGATTAAAGAAAAAGGAATTTCAGAAGAAACTAGGAGATCTCCTGATGTGTTTTGACGAGTGGTAGATATTCTAGAGAATTTAAGAGAAAATGAATGTTTTGGTATGAGAAAAGATTGACAGAGAGAAAAGAAGGCGAATACACTTCGTGACAGAGGCCCCCTTTTAAAAGTTATGCCTACGGCTAACTTAAGTTGAGCCGACTATTCTCTTATGTCTGCAAATACCTTCCTGTTTCATATCTCTTGTTAATTCAATCTCAGTGTTTCCTCTTTTCCCTCTGTCGAACGGTATGTCTGTAATCAACACATGTCTATCCGTTTCCTCATTGTCAAGGAGTTGAGGTACGTTAAGCAATCCTGCTCGTATGATCTTCCCTCTCTTATGTTCCTCCTTGTGGACCCTACATTGTAGCTTGCCTCCTGGCAAAGAGCTTGCATTAAAGCCTACACTCTGCTTGCAATGCGGTCTATAGCAAATAGTTTTGCATGATGAGGTTGCCAACCTCATACACAACCTTATTTTAGTCATATTACTTGACCTGCCTAAGGACACATACCTATCTACCCAGGTATGAGAGCGTGTATGCTCCTCTATCGCTGTTTCTCCAGTGACAGAGAAAGATATATCTTCCAGTTGTTCCTGCCCACCAGGTACCAAGGACATTTCAACCCGCTTCACTTTCTGATCCCAGAGAATGGGTGAGGTTATTGGAACTGACTGAAGACTAAGTGCTTGAGGCTCATGTCCCTCTTTAGTCGTTTCTCCCGTGTTAAAGGAAGATATTCCTGAAACATGTTTCATCCCACCAGGTACCAAGAAACTCTGGCCCGGTTTCACTTTCTGCATGCAGATAGTGGGTGAGACTATCAAAACTGGTTCAGAATTAAGTGCACTGGGGTGGTCATCCCCCTTGCACTCTTCCAACTTTTCTGTGAAAATACTGGAAGACGAGTTAGGCATTGGAGTCTCCATAGCCTGTTCAGTCACGCCGTCTCTGGATCGTGCTGAGTCTTCTAATATGATATATTTCCCTCCTTGAGGTATGGGGTAAATTCGTTCATCCAATATTGTAGCCTTTACTTTGCCGTTTACAAAGTTTGACCTAACTTCTACATAAGCTAAAGGCAAAATAATCCTCCTGTTGTTTACCATGGGTGCTGTTACCTCAACATCCTCTTCGGTGACTTGATCAAGGTCGATGACAGAGGCTGAGACAAGGGCATCACACCCAAGTCCTTGATAATACAAACAGGTGATTTCTTCTCCATTTACTGTGGCAGTCTCCACATTTTGAGAATCCCTGTATCTACTCCAGGCCTTCGTCAAGTTCCCATCCATGGTAGGGATCTTAGCTTTGTATGAAGTCTGTGGGTTTTGGTCTCGGCGCCTACCGTCTAACTGATGTAGGGTGGCCGACAGGTGATGTTCAAGAACATCCCTTCCCTTCCCTTCCCATAGGGTTGCGTAATCCTTTTCCGTTGAGTGATCCTATTTGGTTGCGCGATCCTATTTACCAGGTTTTTGGTGCGGTTGTTTTCAGTATGCCTGTTGTGAGTTTTTGCTGAGGATGAGGAAGGTCTCTTCAGATTATTTGCACAGCTGTGCTTAATCTTGTTTTCAGGAAAGTCTAGAGGTCTCTGTTTAGATATCATAGCCTCTGCTCTGTCTGAGCCTGAATTCTGAGACATAGACTTGGCTTCATGTGGTGCAGTTATATTTACCGCTGAGGGTGGTGATGGAATTGGCAAAGGAGTGGCATGATGAGTATTCCTAGATTCAAGTTTATCCCTGGATTCCATTTTTTGTAGGTGGAAACTGAGTTTCCATTTCATGCAGTTCTTCCTTACACTGGAGGGATTTTTCTTGTCTTTGTCTCTCATGTTCCACATTCTCTTCCTTGCATTTTGCTCTCCATTCGTTCTGTTGCCCCATTATGCTCATGAAACATTCTACCTGTTCCGAGACATAATTTTCCAGCAAACTTCCCGAGAAGCCACATAATTTTCCAATCTTATATGATTGCGCTGTCCATTTCTTCAGTCCTTCTATCTCATCCATTTTAACAGCAGTGGTTTTGCTGAGCGAGTATGAGATCTCTAACTCGCTATCAAATAAATACAGGCCTAAATACTTTCTATAGCCGTAACTAAACTAAAGTATTTTAACAACCTATGTTATTTAAAACCAGCATACATAAAATATAACTTAAATATTAGTTAACAACATGTAACTAATAACCAGCAGTACCACCAAGAATAGTTTTCATAACATAACTTAAAATCTGTTTTTCTTGTAAAAATGTATGGGTAATTTAGTCTAGGGTAATTTATATGTCCCCTCTTTAATCTAATCCTAGACCTGGACACCAATAAATGACAAGTACCTACAGCAGTAGTGGTCTAGGAAAGATAAGAGTTTTCATATCTCAGACAAGAGTCTAAATATGAAAAATGTAGATCCCAGACGAGCGTCCCAGTGTAGCGAAATGGATTTTGTTTTGAGGGAGAAAGTGTAAGTATGACAGACTTGATGGAAGAATAAAAGATAATCTTTAGTGGAAACTCTTCCAGACTGCAGGTTGAATGCACAGTCTCTCCTAGGGAATTAGTCCACTCAAAAAAACTTTCGAAGAGAATTCTGGTGAAACTAAACAGGATATTTTCTAGGCGATAAATTCTTTATCCGATATCCTACAAAGGACTATGTATAGTACGTATAGATGGATAAGAGATTTGGTGCCCAGCCACATTAAAAAATATCCTGACCCAATAGTGTTTATTAATTATGGCTCTGCCCCCAGGGTGTAGATTTATGTTACTAAAACTATACAACCCAATTAAATATTACAAAGAAAATAACAACAGACTCTGTTATGTAAAGTTTACAAAAAATGAAGATAGAATCTCACATATATTCAAATGTACAACTATATGTTCCCTAATCTATGAATGGTTCTGAACCATGTCAGAATTAATTTGTCATCATAGGACAATAGGAATATTCTGTAGTGGTTCTGCTGGCATGTTCAGATACTCATCTCAGATGCTGAATTTATGTAGTCTTGTGCCAAGGGTTCAATATGTCCCAGCACTCCAAGTCCAGCAAGTTCTTTTTAGGGTTTCAGAGGATAGCAAGTTGCTTCTTCTCCGTCTTGACACAGGGCTCATCACCAACTGGGATGGAGTATGTCTGCCCTTGAGAACACTGCATATGCTTTAGTCTTCTGGTATGACAACCTGGTAGGATCGCTCAGGCAAGCACCATTTCTGTTTAAAATGATCGGGCCCCTCTGTATTTCTTGGGAGCAACCATTTTGTCCCGGTCAGTCTGCCGGCTAGCGAGAGAATCCCAGAATTCCGCTTGAGAATCGCGCCCAATTCCTCCAGGTTTCCGTTTGGTGGCTTTAATTTTCATACGTGAGGGGTGGGGCGCCTGACCTATTTTTTGACATTACGTTCCATCCCCCCCAAAAACACACACAAACTGGCCGGTCAGTGGCATTTTGATACCAGGCGGTTCTCCATGGTGGTTGCTGAGGTCAAAGGTCAAAAGACAATATACCGCGCTGCCTATCCATTGGCTAAACTGTAATTATTCAGGGCGCGGTGTAAAAGTTCACAGCTTTAAAAGTTCACAGCGGTTTGCTGGTAACCTAGATTAAAGAAAAAGGAATTTCAGAAGAAACTAGGAGATCTCCTGATGTGTTTTGACGAGTGGTAGATATTCTAGAGAATTTAAGAGAAAAGGAATGTTTTGGTATGAGAAAAGATTGACAGAGAGAAAAGAAGGCGAATACACTTCGTGACAAGTATATCTATAGAGCCAAATGATAAAGAGAATTTTACTGTTAATTCAGTTTAGGGTTTGTACGAGTTAAATTAAATTATATAATGTCTCTTCACAAAAGACCGCGGGAAAGATAAAGAGTTAACACTGCTAAGACTCATTCAGCATTGTTCTCGATTTATTAAATATCTTGTGAAGACTCCCTCGAGATAGAAGCATCATCAATCTTCTATCTGCATCTCTATCAAGAGTAATGTTGTGCGAAGGTAGATACCTTTGAAGAGCCACATTAGATACTCTAGGTTTTGTCCATTGTTGGACCATAACTGCAGTGCAAAGGGGAGGCATCGCGTCACAGACATTGCAGTTCCAAATTTACAATACAATAATCCATATCGACATTCAGTCCATAGGGCTAACTTCACTGGGTCATTATTCTGTGTGCTCGTTAACAATTCGATGTCATGTTACATTTGACATTTACAAAAACGTCCGTCGCAGTACAGTCAATGATTTGGCTTTCTTTATAGTATATATATATATATATATATATATATATATATATATATATATATATATATATGATATATATATATATATATATATATATATATATATATATATATATATATATATATATATATATATATATATATATATATATATAAGCAACTGAGGCTTTCACGTAATCGAATATAACTCCGAACACATGCGTTTATCAGAACACATGAGACACAGCCATTATGACCGGCAATATACACCAAGAGTGCCCCGTTCTCGTGCACGCGCACTCACGTCATAATTTATGCGCGTCATACTGCGATTAGCGACCTTCTTTTGAGCACCACAAAGTTCTAAAATAATGGACGCATAGTGGTGTGCAAAAAGAGGTTTTACATCCATTTCTTCTTCTGTACTATCCGCTGTTGGTGCATATATCCGTATATCTAGGGGTCTACTTTGGTTTTTCGTGGAAGGACTACGTGAAACATATTGAGATGCTATCACGTGCTGGCCTTCAAAGCATATATACACTGCTTAGACAGCGCAGACTACCCTGCTTGGCCATATCCGCCGTCTGGAAGATGGTCGCATCCCCAAAGATAATTTCCATAGGCAACTGGCAGATTGCAAAAGAACAGTCGGGTGACCACAGCTGAGGCTTAGAGATATATGTAAGAGAGGTAAGAAGGCACTAGCCATAAATAACGCAATCTGAGAGGATAAAACTGCCGATGGCACAAATGGCAATGCTCCCTGCGGCGCAACCTCGGATTGGGCGAAAAAACGCTCTCACAACAAGCAGAAGAAACAAGATCACAACGAAAGGTGCACGAGGAAAAACCAGCTGAGAGCTATCACCTCTGAGGCGCATTCCTATAGTCAGTTATGACTTAAAGGGACTACTAATACTCTCCCCGAACATAGGACTGAGGACATCGAGGGATTTTGCCATGTTTAAGTGTTAAGAGATGCACTCGGTGGTTGAAATTTTGGGAATTTCCCTGTTTGTAGATTTCAGACACCGGAGCGCATCTCAGATTTTTAAAAAAAAAATTATTGTTAAGGTGTCTCCGTCTTGGTAGTTATGACTTTTGCTTGATATTATTCGATGTGTACAGAAGTCTTATAGTCTAACAGTGTTCAAGGGCAAATCGTATATTATGTGCCAAGTGTAAATTGATATGGTAATGAAATGCATTATTGGAGAAAAAGGATATCATGATGTCCTCGTACACGATAAGCTCTCAATAGTATTTAGTTGTTTAATTGAATATCTTTATTGATGAGAGCATGACAATGTATTGGAGCTGAATTGTTACTGGCTATGCATAGGAACTTGGCATAAATACATCAAAATGAAGTGGCACGCAAGGGACGTCATGGATTATTTGAAAATTACGTCAGTTGCAGCCATTTGTTGCGGTCACTGTTGCCTCCATATTAACACCATGAGTTACGCCACGCTAAGTCAATGTTCAAAGCAATAAACAAACGTGTGTTAAAGGCGTTTGGCAAAGCCCAGAAATGTAGGAGTGGTTGTGATGACCTTACGGAATGTGAACCAAGAGGGAGAAAACAGAAAAGTAAAAAATGTTAGATGAAGGTTAAAAAAAAAATGAAACAAAAAAGAAAGTGAAAATAATGGACTGTAAGTGATTTTATGACAATGACAACAGCTTACCTAAAAATCTTTAAAAAAATGTAAATCCAGAAGTTTTGGGTTTACTTTGCTTTAAAGCACACTAGCGAGTAGAAACATATTACTTTACACATTCATTTCAACTCAAGTTAAGAGTATTTAAAATAAAATATATGTGAATTTAAAGAAAAAGACTGTAGGTAGGTCCTAACGAAATATAATGTACCAGGCAAAGCTTTGAAAATCACACCGTCAATATTTGAGAATAGAATTAAAATGCTGAACATGTTTTTTTTTTTTTTTTTTTTTTTTTTAAAGTATCTTTTAAAATCAATTTCTGAATACTCAGAGTTACCCATGGTGAAATATTATTTTCTCTATGTTAGTGCTCTTCAAAACAAATATAAATTTTAAAAGTCTCTAGTAATTTTTTTTTGTGTGTGGTTATTGTCAGTCTCAATGTGGTTGATCCCAGCAACTATCCTATTTCTTCATGTTTTATTGTTTTTCTTTCTTCATCAGACTAAAGTTTAAAAAAAAAAAAGAAGAAGAATTTATTTTGCAAAACTTCTACACAATTTCTTGTTCCAAATTTTTTTAGGGACAATATCTTCAATTTTGAACATTAACAGCGGCAACATACAATTATAGGGAGATGCTTCGTGATACAATACGGGAACCTGCAGCCCTGAAAGCGCTAGTTGTCTAACACTGGCGGTAGGCTGCAACCAAGTCGCGCAGGCTTTGAAGGAACAGCGAACTGAGAAAGGCGTGAGTGCTATTGGCAGGGAATATCATCAGAATTACAATTCTGTTATCACTTACGTAAATCACGAGGGCTGTTACCATCTTCTCCAGTACTAGACTACTAAATAGTTTATTTTTTAACAGGAAAGGAAACAGAAAACGTAAGTATGTAGCTGATTCTAACGTGCCAATGGTTCTTTCTAGAGTAGAAACTTTTAAAGTTCTAGGTTTGTTTTTTTAACTTTATAATTTACTTGAAAACAGAATAGTTGAATTTTGATGCTGGCCCTCCCCAACTGCTATTTCTTTTTGTTGACATTTAATGTATACAAGTTTCATAGGCGAGTGTTAGTAATTTAAAAAAAAAATAATATTAATAAAAATTAAATATTAGCTTTATACAAATTTCAAAGCTCAGAGGAAACAATTGTAATAACAATAAATCCAACTTTCTTTATTATGTGACTGCCAAATATGTAAATGCTGGAGAGTCACAGAGAAGGAAATGTCAAAATTGTCCTCTTTTCACACAACATGCCTAAGAAAAATTCACCGCATCTTTTGGCCGAATACCATCACTAACCAAGATCTGCTTACTCGTAGCAAGCAAGAGGACATGCACACCATCATAGCTGGCAGACGCTGGAGCTGGGTTGGTCATGTCCTCAGAAGAGACCCCGATGCCATCACAAGAACAGCTATGTTTTGGACCCCTGAAGGAAAGCGAAAGAGAGGCCGACCAAAAACAACTTGGCGGAGGACTGTGGAGGCTGAGATGCAAAGAATGAACCAGAGTTGGGGCACTGTACGAAGGATGGCCACCGACCAAGCAAAGTGGAATCAATTTGTTGTTGCCCTACAAGACGCCACTAGGCGTGATGGCCACTGACTGCTTTGACGGTCGGTGGTTAAGGATCGAAGAAGAGAAGAAGAAGAAATATGTAACAACTCCCATGAAATCAACTGAAACAAATAGTCTTACTATCTTTCTTACTTGATACATCTGAAGTATCAATTTCAGAATCTGCTGAACGAACATTTACAGCACGCAGCCGGTACAAAATTTGAAAGACCGTGGTCAGTATTCGATAATTTGCTGGTGCTAACATATAAGTAGCCCATTAGAGAGAAGCCAAGTTCTTTTCCTAGTCGTTTTGCTCTTTTGAGAGGACCAGTTATGTCTTTTTAGTCATGGTGCAGTTTGGATCCATTTACTGTAAATTGCGGCGTATAGGTCGATCTCAAGATTTTTAGGTCAAAAAAATGTTCACACCTGTTCTCGCGTCCACACAAGACAAAGACCTTGATACTGTGTCTAGTAAATGATAGAAGACTTAAGAACAGTTGTATAGAACAGAGGGTAGGTTTCTGGTATTGTATAAACATTTATAACATATAAGGAAGGGAAACCCGAGGCCTGTAAACAGTAAATAAATATTAGACAAATATAAAGGTATGTTTTCAGGCACTCGTAAGAAATAAAGAAGTAGAACACTAGACAACAGAAAAACAACAGACGTGAGTGGCTTACCCAGGATTTGAACCCCGGACCTTCTGTACGACATTAATAAGGCTAAGCTGCCCATTGTAAACTTCCGGTGTTGTCTTGCGTTTCGCACTAATGACCGGTCAGTAAAGCATCTTTTTTTGGGGATGCCTAGCTGGCCGGGAGGATAGTGTGATTCGCTTGTATAGCTAGGCGGTGTTGTCGTACGGAAGGTCCGGGGTTCAAATCCTGGGTAAGCCACTCACGTCTGTTGTTTTTCTGTTGTCTAGTGTTCTACTTCTTTATTTCTTACGAGTGCCTGAAAACATACCTTTATATTTGTTCAATAAGGACAATGTTCAGCTTGACAGGAAAAAATGGTAAAAGTCATTCACGATGGGTGGTAATATGCATGCTTCACCACTGGATGTGTTCTGCGATTTCGTGGTAAGTCTTGGGGAACTGTTCGTTTAGAAACTATAAAAAAATAATTCAAATATTGTGGGATTTCATAAACCATCAGCGGGATGATTTGTTGTCGCGAGACAGTGATGAGGAAGAGGGTAACAGCAAAAATACCGAAGACAAAGTTAGAACTTCCAGTAGTTGGGACTCTATGCAGACCTCCTTACGTCAGATGATGAACAGCATTTACGGCGAGACTTTGAAAGTTTTTAATATGTGATCATACATGCTTTCATTGCCAATAATATATAACTTTGAAGGAAGATTAATATCGGAGTTAAAATTTAGGTAATGTTTCGTATGTTATAGCCGTATAAGTTGACACCTAGTTTTTGAGAGATTTTTTTCAGGCTCAAACATTCATACACAGCAATTTATGGTAAGCTACTCGTACTTTGATAATCATTTATTGGACGCTTTTGCGCGATACCAAGCCCGTGATTTGAATTCAGCGGCTAAACGCAGATGTTAGGAATATTACAAACATTAAAAAGTACTTTTTCTTAATATTAATGTTAGGAATATAAAAATTAGCTGGCCGGATGGCCCATTCTGAGCAGTGAACTAAAATGTTCTTAATTTTACAGACGGATAGATAATATTGAAGATAATGACAAAAGACAGTGTTGTTCACATCAACGACAGACTGTATTGAATAAAAAGTGTCGCTATTTGAAAAAAAAAACACGACCTCGAGACGCAGGTGTTCAAATCTACTTAGTATGGAGGAGAGGGTTTTTGGGTGGTAGCTGTGTCTAAATATAACTTTTAACGACAAAATTTTGGAGGGGAGAGAAAGGTTGGTTCAAAAATCAAGTACATTTTTGTAGAAACACAAGTAGAGACGGACAGACTAACAGATAACCATCCATACTTGACTGAAGCATGACTGAAATGACTTTAGTGTAGGAAATTTGAAATTCAAATAAACCTAGGCAGTGATTGGCCACAGACAAGCATATTGTCGGCGCTTAGACGCGGATTTGGGGTCATTTCTCAATAGTTGTTCAGTGATAGACACAGATTTTAAAGTGTGGTGATTTCCATATGAAAGAAAGTGTAAGAAGTTTAGGGACGCCATACTATAGCCAGCAGCTCAGCTGAGTTTTGCTAGCAATTCTGTGTTATTTATTCATAATCTGGTAAGATTGAAATTATTTCCTTATATATTTTGAATATTGTTTCATGTTCGAGTGATTTGATACTGCCATATCGAAATCTAGCCTTACAAACAAGTAGGGATTTGCTCTAGACCCCCCGCCCAAGTCAGGGTCTAGGGACCAACAATGTACATAAACTCCAGCAAGGGTTAGGCAAGACAGATCAAGTGTTGAGAATAATGAAATATATTACCTATCCTCTTTTAGGGCAGACAACTAATAAATATTTTTCAGAATCTATAGTCTGGGAGGATCTATCTGATGTAAAACCACCATGGTAAATGTGCTGTTTGGTCAGAGAGATCTGACCTGTCTGTATGATGTGGTTGTTGTGTCAGTGTTGTGTCCAGACGTGGGTAGAGAATAGATTTTGACACATGGCCCATACTTTGATTGCAGAGCTGTGAGTTTCTGTTGTCAACCAAGCAGTGTCTATTCAGTTGGTGACTTTACTCGAGTGTATCTGTGCAGTACTTGTGACAGAGACCACCATTATTGCCCGCCAGCACGGAGAGGTGGGACCACCTGATTTCAGCACCAGAGCTACAACTACAAGATGAGTGAGCCTCTGGTCTGCTGGACATTCACCAACGCTGTGTAGTTACTAATATCCCCATAAAAATTCCCACCATTTTCTGGACACTGTGTAGTCAATATAGACAGGTGTGATGAGGCCACCCCAACAGCACAAACATTAACTATCCTCCCAAGTAGATGACTACTAGAACATTTTAATAAAACTAACTAGTATAGTACATATATATGTACACTATTGCATTTATGATATAATATTCCATGCATTTCTTTCATAATCTCTAAATCCTTTTAAGTTCTGGTCAACCTAAAAAATTGATCCAGAACAAAATAAATGTAATATAATTCTATCAAAAAATTTTACACTATTGAGTTAGTTCAGTGTGTTGTAATATTTATTAATCTTATTAGTCTTGTTAAATATCTGTGGGTATATCTATAACCTATTACACCACCCTACATATCATAACCCTAGACACTTTACGTAGCCACATTCATTAAAAAAAATTAAGTGTGAGGTCGTAGTGGTAGCAAGAAAGGCCTTCTGACAATTCACAACTACATTTTATCTCAGGAGCCTTCACAGCTGGCCTCATACAATTACAATTAGTAATATCACCATCATACAATACCATCAACACCACTACACGCCCGGATAGACGCATTATGCTTGGGGCGTTTAGCTGCCACATCTTGGCAAGTTTTGCACGTTCGACAAAAGATTTTCACATCACTTGTCACCCCAGGCCAAAAGAAATGATACAAAACCCTCTGTTTTGTCCTAGCAGTCCCTAAATGTCATGCAAATTAACATTATGAGCATGTCGTAAGACAAATGGGCGGAAACTAGTAGGTACCATAATTTGTTCTTTTACTGATGTGAAATCTTGGAAATTCCGAATCAAGATCCCATTGTTGATTGTGTACCAGTGTAAAGAATTATCATTAAATACCACATCATCAGACTTGGAAACATGAAAAAAAATTTTATGAATCATCTTCATTTTGCATCTGTATGAATGATTCTTTGTCAATAAGTTCTACTTGTGATTCATCCTCATCTGTCCCCTCCTTATCAGACATCTCCTCATCAGTCACCACCTCCTCAGCCAACCTCTCATCATTCATCATTTCATCAGTCATCTCCTCAATCTGGACCTGTTCATGCAACTTTGCACGAGACTGAGCTCTAGTAGTGACAGCATTTGCCATAAGCAAATGTTGCTGTTTCCATTTTAAAATATCCCCATTAGTGCATTCATGAAGACCAGGGATATTCCCCAGGGTTATCCCAGCAATTGGTTTGTCCAACAAGCACACGAGAGTCCTTCCAATTAAAATAAGTGGTATCTAAGAATACTTCAGCAGTTAGATAATATTCAACTGTGCCCCCGAATGTAATGCACTCTACTTCTTTGCCTGTGTACTCAGATTGGTCCACTAATGACCTTCGCATCCCAACAGTAGTGCATCCAGTGTCCATGAGCACTGAATCAAGTTGGTTGTTTACAAAATTCCTGTTAAACACTAGTGAACCTGTACCATCATAAGAGGACATGACTGGCCAAGGATGTCCACACAGGAGCCTAAGAACTCCCTGTAGATGAAACAAAGAATTACATTCAGAACAATTATTACTAATTGACAAGTCCACACTACATGCATTTGCATCAGCAGCAACATTGTTGTTTTGGACTGTATTATTATCATTTTGATGCACAACTGCATTGGAACGTTCAGGATTCCTATAACGTCGAAAGTTATTGTTCTGTTGAGAACTTCTGTTGTTGTAATTATTTACATTGTTTCCATAGAATGACCTTTGGCCTCTGTTTGATTGGAAATTATATCCACCTCTGTTCCAATCACTGCT
Organism: Oreohelix idahoensis; assembly: GCA_024509875.1. NCBI lineage: Eukaryota > Metazoa > Mollusca > Gastropoda > Stylommatophora > Oreohelicidae > Oreohelix > Oreohelix idahoensis. Next base: position 485,055 of record JAMPIV010015508.1, read on the forward strand.
AGGTCTGAAAGACGATTGTTGAGATATGTATCCATCATCATATGAATGGAAATTCCTTTGAGGTTGTTGTGACCTATTGTTAAAATTATACCTCTCTCTGAAAGATCCAGTATTATTATCTCGATTTAATCGAAAATTTATGTCCATGCTATTTGATCTTTGTCTGGGTAGTGTAGCGAAAGGGTCTTATTGTAGTAAAGTATAAGGTTATCCTGGACAAAAAGATGTATCAGATGATACCAGGATAGTGCCAGGTAAGAGACTGGTCTTACAAGAAATACCTTCTTTTCTGAACATAATAAGGGTGTATTGACATCAAAGGTTAGGATCAGCTGTATAAACCTCCAGGAGTGATGAGAGTGAATGTCCTGAAAGTCTATTTGCTCCCTTTCAAGATCCGCCTATGATATTATGTATTATTATTTGATTATGTTGGCTAATTTTTCTAGGGGTATTAATTATTTTCTATTTCTATAACTATAATATGTATCCAACAAAACTTGTAACTCAATGTAAATAATTTCAGAAAGTCTGCTGGTACATGTGTACAATTTATTAAACCTATACCGGTTCTCTTTTCGGTTAGGTAATTTAAAGAAATTCAAAGGTATTTACCACATAAAATAAATAAACATAGAAACTTTAATTATCAAACTGAATCCTGTCTTGAAAGTTCTATTTTTCTCTACACTGATTAATTATTATAATACACTGTAGGCTATTGTGTCACTGAGTTGAACTGTTGAAGGTAGTAATATATTCATTCTATCCACAAGGATTCATCACACACTGTACTTGTATCTTTTATTATTCTTATATTTGTGTTAGAGTCTGAATAGGCTGACCAGTAGAATTTCTATTCCACTTATCTTGTTGGGGTGAAATGCATTCAACTCCAGCCAGGACCACTCAATGTCTGGATCTCCAGGCTGGGAAAACAGGGTAACCAGTTCTATGAACTTCAAGAACTATCGCACCTCAGAGTCCCACCGAAGTGGATGTCTCGTACAATCTTGGTAGTTGCAGAATAAAACCCTCAAGCAATACACACAAGCTGTAACAGGCTGTTAATAGGCATCTAGGTCTGCTATTCAGATGCAACGGCAAAGTATAATGGCGTTGACACTTTTTACCGCTCTTCGTCTGTTCAGCTCGGTTTTGAAAAAGTTTGTGGCCTCAATTCAGCCAAGTTCAAGGACTTATATAGTACCGCATCGTCCCTCTCGGATGGCATGGGGTAAAAGCGGTGTTATGAATCTAAAATTGGGGCGTATTTTTGCCTTCAGTTCAATTAGCAAAATGTTTAATATTCAGTATCTTTCTTAATTCTGGACCGATTTTGATCATTTAAAGCTAGAATTATACTGTGAATTTATCTCTACTTTTCTATATAATAATTGTTTAAGTAGCCAAATGCATTTTAATCCATGCATGCTTTAACCAACTAAATTTGGGACTACCCTGATGTATAGACGTCATTTTAAACGATTTCTCTTTCTAAAGGAACTACTATTTGAGGAAATCTTTGCACCTACATCTAAAGTAACATTACCGTTGTGGAAATATCTATATCTTTCCGTTTAAACATCTTTAGTCCTTAAGAAATTAAATAAATTCGTACTATCATTTACACAAACTGGGCCTCTATGTTAAGCATGAAATGTTCCAGTATACACACCACGAAAGGAGCGTTTTGATTGGCTATTGTATCGGACAGTTTCCCACAGTAAGGCTTTCGGTATGACGCGTTGTAAGACAGACCAAATCACGCTCGGTATGACGCGTTGTAAGACAGACCAAATCACGACAGGTAGATTGGACATCATAGTTCTAGCTGATGACACTGGCAATAGATCCTTTATGTTAGTCCTGCCAAAATTTCTTCCAGGATGTGCAATTTGGTATTGTCGTCCAGGATTTTCTACAGCAGCCAATGTTTCAGGCTTTCTCTCCTGCAAAAAGGACAACAAGTCACCACTGACTGAAGACAGCACTTTGTCTCTTAAAATTAAGTCAGCCAGCCCATCAAAAGTTTTATAAATGTTTGACAAATCAACCCATCTAGAAAAGCAAAGCTTAATTGATGAAATAAATTCTGCAAAATCTTTGGCTAAATCAGGCAACAATGATTTCAGTTTCAATCTGTAACCATTTACCTCCAGTTGATACTTTTTTAGCAATAAAAACTTCACAGCATCATAATCATTTCTAGTATGATCATCCATGGTGCAGACTGCAGTAAGAGCCTCACCAACTAATAAACTCATTAACCTGCTAGGCCATGTAGCTCTATCAATCTTAAACTCATGGCAACGTGTTTCATATCTATTTAAAAAGCATGAAATATCGTCAATATTGAGATAAAATTTTGGCAAATTTAGTTTAAAAGTAGAGGCATAGTCTTTCTTCCAGCCTCTTCACCTGCCGGTTTAACCTGTTGATATAGAAATTTTAATTTTTCTAACTCAATTTCTGCAAGTCTTTGAGCATGTGCCAATTGTTTTCCTCAAGTTCCTGTTGTGCCTTTATTTCTGCCTGAGCGTGTGCATGTGCCAATTTTTTCTCATCAAGTGCTAATTCTTCTTGTCTTCTTTTCTCAGCTAATTCTTCCTGTCTTTTCTTCTCAGCTAATTATTCATCTCTCTTCTCCCTAGCCCAAGAGTCTCTGATCTCTTGCCACGTCTACTAACCTCTTTATTTCCTGTGCATGTTAAGTGAATGCAAAGGTTTTTAAAGCCTCACCCTCCATACCATAATCCTTACCAAGCTTGGTAAAATATTCCAGGGTATCCATAATTCACTATTATTGTGACTCCAAATTGCCCAATAATACTATAATCAATATATATGTATTTAATATGTGAGCAATATCAGCAACAATTATTTCACCACTCAATATCAATCAACTGCATTAAACCATAGATGGTATATTAGGAGCAAAAAAAATTAGAGATACAAACAAGATTACAGGAGAACAGTAGAAAGAGCCAACCCAAGAAAATTTTAATGAATGTACCAAGGCAGAAATGTATGAACTGTAGCAAAATGAAAAAAAAATTGGCTCTACCACACTTATGACACTATAAGCACAATTTCACAACATATAATACATCTAATAAATGAATGATAGCAAGATACGGTGAACAAATCTCACAAACAATAATGAAGAATAAACCAAATAAAATACAATGAACCTGACAACAAATACAAATTTACAAATAAACAGAGCAAAACAGCTAACAGAAATGGTAATGATAATTTCAGTAGTAGCAGTAAACACACAGCTTTGTAATGCCAGCCCCACTATCTGAGAAAACCATGCACCAAACCCTATAGAACAACCAAGAATTCACGATCATAGAATTGGTATTGTGAATTAATGGTTCCCTCACCAACCAACCCGCCTATCACAAAAACATGTAGATACAGATATACATAAAACATATAATAAAAAAGAACCCTGTCAAACGAGATTCTTCAAGACTCAAACTGTATGAATCAAGAAATTCACTGTCTGTCTTATGAAAAAAATCCTCATGGGTCCAGCTTCTGCCTCAGGGAAACACGATTCAACAGATATGCAGCGACTAGGGTTAGATTCAGTATTCACACTTGCAGCCGATCAGCATCGCCATCTTGAAAACTTTTTCTTCACTTGAAAAAAATACAAACATGCAGTTTATTCGTTTTGTCAAACAGCTCCATGGTAATAGATATATAGGCCCAAAGACAAAATGCAGTAGTACGTATACGTCCATTTCGTTCCCTATCAAACGCTGGTCATTGGCAATCAGTCAAACTTTATTTAATATCGTCATTTGGACATCTTTATGAATAATCACACATTTCCTTACTAGAATAAGCCAGGGACACCTCAACCAAGTATATTGATTTCCTGAAGATGGAATAATTCAGGAAAAACACAGAATACTGCAGGAGCTCAAAACACATACGTCCGCACACTTCCAAACACAAGCCGCATCTCTTGCAGACGATCACCTCACTTCTGCTTCAAATTTTTTCACGTCTGCCAGTAAACCATATCGGCATGACGTCACTTCCTTTATTAATAAGTGACTCCGTATAAAATAAACAACAAAGGAGCCCTGTTGAGCTGCCTATTAGATCGACATAAATGTTATGAATTTTAATCATAACAGTTATATATATTCTGCACTACTTTATGGTGTAGAAACATGGACAATGAATAAGCAATTGGAAGAACGAACTGAGACTCTTGACATGTGGATATATAAAAGAATGGGGCGCATCTCCTGGAAAGAGAAGACAACAAAAAAGGAGGTCCTTGAAAATTCAGGTATGAAAAGAGAACTAATGAAGGAGATCAAAATTAGGCAGCTAAAATATTTTGGCAACATAAAATGGCATAACACCTTGCAGAAGACCATAATAGAAGAGGGAGTTGAAGGCAAACGTGCAAGGGGAAAACAGCGCTATAAGTGGGAAGATAACATCAAGAGATGGACAGGAAAGAGTCTATCAGAGTGTACCACCAAGACAAGAGACAGAAGACGCTGGAGAACCATTACAGCCAACCTTCTTTGTGGAGATGTCAGCTGATGATGATGATGTAAAAATACTTTAGCAAAGAATAAGATCCATCCGTTGAACCACACTTTAAAGCCCATTTTAAGTTCAGGAAAGGCATGATGCTTTTTTCATCTTATATATATATATATATATATATATATATATATATATATATATATATATATATATATATATATATATATATATATATATATATATATATATATATATATATATAGATATATATATAGATATATATATATATATATATATATATATATATATATATATATATATATATATATATATATATATATATATATATATATATATATATATATATACTGAAGCACATTAAAAACGCACCACTATTATATATACTGATGCCGAGAAGCTGGGGAAAAAAAGTGTGGGAATGGATTTTCCCCGTGTTCGTCATGAGCTAGAGAGCGAATGGCTGCTGGAATGGAAAGCGCATGATTCAATCCACGGGTTTGTGTACAGACTACATGAAAACAATAAAAGTTACACGTGCAACACGATTCCCAACAGCTATGACCCTGAAAATGTGTGCGCGTTGTGGCAGTATACTCGGTATAAAAAGGCTGTTGAGACAAAACACCCAGTACATGTGCTTGAAATGCCACGACTATCTGAAAACGACCGCAAACAAGCCATTGGTATGTTGGAGACCGGAATGAGCTCGCGGGCCATTGCCAGAAGGATGAATTGCCACCACAGCACTATTGTACGTCTCAATGAACGTTACGGAACCACTGGCAGTGCCCGGGATAGACTTCGGAGTGGCCAACCACGAGTTACTACCCCTGCGCAAGATCGTCATATTGTGCTGAGTCACCTAAGGAATCGTTCTCTCCCGGCAAGTCAAACAGCAAGAGCAATAGCGGGTAGACGTGGGCAAGTCTCTCGAATGACAGTCATACGACGACTCAGAGATACAGGCCATACTGCAAGACGACCTTATGTTGGGCCAAACTTGACTTACAGACATCGTCAGCAGCGCCTGCAATGGGCAGAGAAACATGTCAGATGGACTAGACTGCAGTGGAATGCTGTCCTATTCACAGACAAGAGCAGATTCAACATATCTTTTGCTGATGGACGTATGCGGATTTGGCGACGGTGTGGAGAGCGCTTTGCAGATGGCTGTGTTCGTCAGCACAATCGATTTGGAGGTGGCAGTATTCACATTTGGGGAGGATTCAGTTTTCACCATCGCTTGCCTCTTCACGTCTTATGTGGAAATGTTAATGCTGTGACATATCGAGACGAGATTCTGGATGCATTGGTTGCTCCTGCGTTCACAAATTATCCAGACTTGCAGCTTCTCCAGCAGGATAACGCACGTGCGCACACGGCATGCATTACGCAGCAATATCTGCAGCAGCAGAACATTCTGACGATTGATTGGCCTGCCCCATCACCAGACATGTCTCCTATAGAACATCTGTGGGACGAGCTTGGACGCAGAGTCTACAGGCAAGGTTCTCCAGCTAATCTGCAACAGCTCGAAGCTGCTCTTACACGTGAATGGGACTTGATTCCCCGGAATTTCCTTCAGAGACTTGTGCGTTCCATGCGGAGCCGCTGCCAAGCTTGTTTGCAAGCACACGGTGGACATACCAGATACTGAGGATAGTGTGAATGAATTTTTTAATTGGTTGCATTTGTGGTTTTCTCCCTTGCCTGAACAGAATGTAATGATTTTCATAACAATCAAATGTACAAATTAATGACCAGCATGGATTCATAGGAAAATGAATAAAGATTCCAAATATGTAGACTTGTAAACACTTATATTTACATTTCACACTCTGTTCCTGGATTATACAGGTGGTGCGTTTTTAATGTGCTTCAGTATATATATATATATATATATATATATATATATATATATATATATATATATATATATATATATATATATATATATATATATATATAGTATTTATAGACCAAGAAATGTCCCATGGATAGAGTAGATAAACCTAGATCAGTATTAGAAGTCTACTAAATGCAGTGGCAGCTATTAGATAACGTACTATACATGAAAAAATGTAGAAAGAATATAAGATGCACTCCCAGCATTTGATATAATCACAGGAGTTCGACAATTCTGTGTGGTATTATCCCTACTGTTCAACATGCTTATGGACAAAAACATTAAAAGCAAACCTTCCAAGATGGAGGTGAAATTCTTTTCTCACCTTAGACGCCGAAAGAAAAACATCAGGAATGTGTATATTTCGATGGATAGTACCATGATGTGTTAAATTATGGAATAAAAGATACATCAGAGTATCTAGTGGTGTAGATATTTTCCTATAACTGACCTCGAAACCCTCGAATCGGTCGGTTGGATAAGAGGGTTGATCAGAGAATTAACAAGTCACTATCGTAAAACAAGCGATTGTTACCGAAACAGAACCAGGCTCGACAGTAAACATGACTCATTCTAATATCTTGGGGGCTAAGGAGATTTTTTAAATTGGATACTGGAATGTAAGAACTATGTATCAAGACGGAAAATTGGAAGAAGTAATTGTCGTGGAATATTCTAATCCACATATATAAATTATCAAGTAAATATAAAGCCTAATAAATACATATAATAAATAAAGGAAGAAGAATGGTAAAGAACAGTGCTGTCACAATGACAGTACTCGAAATCCCCCTTCTTTTCTACTTCGTCGGCAAATTGTAACGCTTTCACGTTGATATTAAAGGCCTTCTGCAACATACACGCGTTTCCCAAGCACACAATAAAATGTGCTGCCTTTCTAAGAAAAACCTTGAAATATGCAAGTTGACCTAAATTTTAAATTCCATTCATGTCTTTTTCTACACTATGTTACCAAAAACCAAAAGACAGATGGACTAAAGGATAGCGAGAAGGGAGAGGCAGAAAGCCGAACACTAAACACGCGTCGCGCGATACACAAATGCTGCCATCACGCGTGTAAGACTACATGCACTAACTTTTTTTCGGACGGACAGTGATAAATTCACTACCCTTCCCAGAGTTAGGTTTTAAAATCACAAAAAACGCTTATTAGGAAAGATAACAATAGATGGGTTTACGTTTGAAAACATTACAGTACCCAGACAGCACATCTTCGAAACAGGAGGTAGAAGTAATTGCATATTTTGAACGCAGCCACGTAGCTCCTTTAAATTTGGATATTTGGGTTCCTTAGGGCTTGCTGACAAAGAATATGTAAAACGTTACGCAAATAGTCCAGGAATTAATAAATTATAACCAAAATAAAATAGTGGGGATGCCTGACAACATGGAATCATTTCTGCTCATAAAATTTTTTTTATAACGTGTTTGAAAAAAACCTTACGTTACAGAAATAGCCTACCATGTAAACTCCAAATTGATTGGAGCGCAACAAATGAAAGACTAACCACGATTGGTCGGGCTATAAATACTATCTTGGTTGTTAGGGAGACGTAGGAAGGTAACATTTTTTCAAACACTTGTCGAAACGTGGCTCGATTGGCCAGACTCGCTGATATAATCACTTAGGAGCGTTAGTTCGAAACCACTTGTTTAAATAAGCTTGATAAAGCAACAGTGCGTTGAAGCCAGCTCATATTTTGCTAAATAAAAGCCTGGAACATAAGCAGATGGGAATTTGTGCCAGTAAATGTGCCAGAATTCATTGCTAATCAACGTATCTGTGTTTATTCTATGAATTGTGGTAAGCTTGAACCATTCAGTATCTTTTAATGAAAATTGAATGTGAATTGTTAATTTATGCCTGTATATATATGTGTAGTTCAGTGGCAAACAGGAGATAAAGCCTATAATGCTCCAGCCTGAACAGAGGGTGTCGGAGGAAAGTAAAACGGCATGGAATGGCCAAATAGTACACTGACACCTGGATGATTGACTAGAAAGAAATAATGCTGGAAGTGCAGAGGCGTGGTAACCATTAAGGAGGTAAATACTGGTATAAAGTATTTCAGATGAAGCTGACAGTTGGCCTAACGCTCTGAACTCAATGTTTGTGATGTATTGTGATCAGTGTAAAAAGAGAGTATAAGTTAGTTATGAAGTAGAAGGTACATCCTTCTTGTTTACAGGGACCGTGGTCTTGATGGTACTGAGCAGCACCTGGTCAGAGCTTTGCTGAATCCAGAGTCGGACAGCATACTCCTTGGTCTTTTTAGATATCAGTGAGGTGTCTCCAGAGCCCAGGGGAGAATTCGAGCAGAGGAGTCCTTTCCTGCCGCCATCACGCAAGATAAGCTGATTTGGCCAGCTGAGCTCAACATTATGTCCCCTCATCTTGAAATGACTTTGTAAAAATAACATTCAGAGGGGAATTTAATTGTCTTAATATCAGGAACTGAGAACATCTCCAATACTAGTCCCAAAAGACAAACTATTGAAGTCATGATGACAAATACCAACAGAGCTTGAACAAAACAAAACCAGTATTACCTCATATTACCACTACACAACTGACACACATAGGATATTTTTAATAATATATGTCACTACAATATTCATATTGATAAAGTCTGTACATATACTTGTAATTAAAATTGATTGTGATCCCTGGTTCCTTTGTATTTGAATCAGGACACATATACCTTTATAACAACAATGAATACATATTGTTATTTGAAAAGTTATCAGTGACTCCTTAAGATATTCTCATAGAGTGTTATATGTATGTGAGTGTCACAGTGTTGTCAAGAGTAGTGGATTAAATTAAATTGTTTATCTGTCTGTTGTTGTGACTTACACTTCATCATACACATACCCTAGACACATAACGTAGTCATCACACTATTCCAGAATAATTCTGACTGAGATATATAGATATGTGGTAGCAAGTAAGGTTATCTTCACAGCTGATCTCAGTCAGTACACTAAGTCCCCTATAAATATTTATAACATCCCACTTCACCACAGTAATTAAAGAAATGGATAATTATAAGTTGGACATATTGGGTGTCAGCGAGTGTAGATGGACGGGGAAGGGCATAAAATATATTTCAGAAGAAAAAAAGCAAATTATATACTCTGGTAGTAATGATAATCGTCACACAGAGGGAGTAGCCATCTTAATGACACAGAAAGCAGCAGCATCGCTTATCAGCTGGATACCTATTAATGAGAGGCTAATATTAGCAAGATTTCAGACAAGTTTTTTCAAGCTCTCAATTGTACAATGTTATGCACCAACTAACGACGCTCTTGATACCACAAAAGATGACTTCTATGAAGCACTTCTAAGTACCATCAACACAATACCCAAGCATGACATAATAGCAGTCATGGGCGATTTTAACGCCAAAGTAGGTGACAACAACGATGGAGTACAAAGATATCTCGGTACTCATGGCATAGGCTGTATGAATCAAAATGGCGAAAGACTTCTAGAACTTTGTGAAATATCAAACCTCGTTGTGGCAGACACCATCTTTCCACATAAGAATATCCACAAGATAACATGGAATTCACCTGATGGCAGAACTAAGAACCAGTTAGATCACTTCTGCATAAACGCAAAATTTCGCTCATCAGTTCAAGACGTCAGAGCATACAGAGGTGCAGAGATCGGAAGCGATCATAACCTCTGCATAGCTAAACTGAGAATTAAACTGAAGAACTTATACCAACCGAATAAAAATAGAAGAATAGATGTACACAGACTGCAATCAAATGATATAAAGGAGGAATACAATGTCAAAATGAACAACTATTTCGATGCTTTAGGCAAAATTGACAACGATATCACCACCAAGACAATCGATACTAAATGGGAACAACTGAGAACAGCAATGACAGAAGCAGCTGTAGCGACCACCGGATACCTAATACATAAAAAGAAAAAATGGATGAGAGAAGATACTTGGGATAAAATACAAGAAAGGAAAACAGCAAAACTTAAACTACTAGCGGCAAGTACACATAATGCAGTTGAATCATGCAAACTAACTTATAACTTGTTAAATAAAGAAGTGAAGACAAAAACTCTAAGAGATAAAAGACATTTCATCAATGAACTGGCCGTAGAAGCTGAAAATGCTGTAAGAACTGGTAATAGTAGGTGCCTTTATCAAATTACAAAACAACTATGTCACCAGCCTACTGCTATGGAAACACCTGTTAAAGGTAAATTAGGGAACTCAATACCAACAGAAAAAGAACAAATGAAGAGATGGGCTGAGCACTTCATGGAGGTGCTAAACAGACCACCACCAACAGTAACACCTGATTTTATTAATGAAACACCCAAAACCACCTTGCCAATAACTTGCGATGAATTCACGCTGGACGAGATCAAACAAGCCGTTAAAAGATTAAAAAATGTTAAAGCTGCTTGTGACGGGTGTTGCATATTCCTAGTTCTTCTATTATTTATTGAATAGTAAAGTCACTCTCTAGACGTAGTTAATGTTTGTTATTGATGGTTAGCTCTGACCATCAGAACATCCCTTCGACGTTCTGATTTGCATATTATATATTAGTTGATTTCCCTTGTGGGAGAGTTATCGTGCTGAAAAAACGTAAACATTAACAGCTGTGGAACCAAACCCGAAACGTAAGTAAGATATCAAGCCTTCTGTTCTGAGTCCACATGTATTGACGTTCATATAAACGAGATCCGACATTCACAAAAACTTCATGTACAGTTCAGCATATCAATAAATTCCAATTAATACAAGTAGGTATCCGTCCGTGTCAAAACAATATGTCAGATGAACATCATGGCTATGTACATGCGCTGCTATAGTCAACAGCCAGAAATGAGCGCATGAGTTCTTGACAGCTACAATTTGAATCATAATACGATTCTCCTTCCATCATTTAATTTAATTAATTAATCTCATACTTAGATTAATATCCGAACTGACCCTGAGTTCTACATTAATTCATATATAGGCTATATACTAAGCCTTTCCTTGGAAGAAATACAAGACACGACTTCTTTGCTTGACGGATAGCGTAACAAGGGCAATGTAACCAAGTCACCCAGCGTGACCTTCCCAACGCGAATGCGTCATAATCTCAGCATATATTTCGCGTTCAGTATACCGTAAAATATCGACATATTCTATAAATGTTAATGACCCCTAAACGTTGCGCACGGCTAAACCCCAGCAGACGCCGTCATTTAAAATAACACCGTAACACTGCTGGAGTTGACGAAATTTCGGGGGAAATGATTAAAGCAGTTAATGACAACAACCTCTTGAGAATTTAAGATATTATAAATGAAGTATGGAGAGAAGAACAACCACCACAACAATGGAAAGACAGTATTATTGTAAAGTTACCGAAGAAAGGTGGTCTATCAGACTGTAATAACTGGCGTGGTATATCTCTATTATCAGTACCTGGAAAATTATTATGTTGCATGATGTTGAAAAGACTTAAATTGCATGCTGACGAAAAGATCAGAGAAGAACAAGCGGGTTTCAGGCCGAAACGATCATGTATTGATCAAATATTCACACTAAGAACAATTATAGAAGAATCAGTGGAAATGCAATCGCCACTTATTATCTCCTTCGTCGATTTTCAAAAAGCCTTTGATAGTCTACACCGCCCATCATTGTGGAAGATACTTACAATCTATGGTTTTCCAACAAAATATGTGAATACAGTGCAGACCGCTTAAGGCGATCTCCGATGTGGCGAATTTCTGTTGTGAAGAACAATTTGTTTATCCCCGGCAATTTTTCTTCTTTGTCTTTGTAAAAAATGTCCGGTTAAGCGGAATCCGTTTATCACGAATTTTCGGACATGCCGAACGATTAAACCTGTCCCGACTATATAATTTGATCTGCTTAAGACGAACTTTTTTCAAATACAGTACCTGGACATTTGTACAACTTTTCGGCTATTTTCGGAAATTGCGCGCTTCGTCGGTGTTAGAATTTGAGTTATTTCCCCTCTAAAAATGGCTGGAAAGTTAAAATCCATATCTTTGAAAAGAAAGATTGAGCTATTACAAGAAGTGGAAAATAGTGGCAAAACGAAAATGGAAATAGCAAAGGAATTCGACATTCCAAAATCAACGCTTTCAGGAATCATAAAAAAATAAGGATCGGTACAGAAAAATGTTTTATGGTGGACAAGTTGATTGTCACAGAATGAAGAACCGAAAAGCGGCGTGTGATGTTGTTGACACGGCACTCCTAAAATGGTTCACCATGGCGAGATCAGCAAATGTTCCTGTAAATGGACCTATATTAACTGCAAAGGCAGAAGAGTTAGCACTTCTGGAAGGTCGGACTGGCTGGAAATGTAGTCCTGGCTGGTTGGGTCGTTTTAAAAAAACGGCACAACATTACTTACAAAGCTTTGTGTGGGGAAAGGCATTCTGTTAATGAAACGACTACCGAGTCATGGACGGAGGAGGTGCTAAAACCAGCCATGAGTAGGTATAATTCCGCTGATGTGTTTAATGCTGATGAAACTGGATTGTTTTGGAGATTGCTGCCTGACAAGACTTTTTCCTTCAGAAATGAAAAGTGTCATGGGGGAAAAAAATCAAAAGAAAGAATCACAGCTGTTGTGTGTACAAATATGGATGGTTCAGAAAAATTGCCATTATTGTAATCGGTAAATTCAAAAATCCACGCTGTTTTAAAGGTTTGAAAAAATTGTGTGTTGATTATGCAGCTAATTCAAAAGCCTGGATGACATCAGACATTTTCACCAAGTGGCTACATGCATTTGATCATTCTATGGAACGTCAACATCGCAAAGTTCTTTTGGTGCTTGACAACTGTTCAGCCCACCTAAATGTTCAAAATCTAAAAGCAACAGAAGTTTTATTTTTACCACCAAATGCGACATCCAAACTTCAGCCTTGTGACCAAGGTATTATTCAAAATCTGAAGGTTCATTATAGGTCAGCAATGTTGTCCAAACTTGTAGGTCACATTTATGCAGACTTGGTTGCTGAAGACTTCAAGATAACCCTTCTGGACGCTATTGTTATGTTGAAATCTGCATGGGGTAAAGTGTTGCCTGTGACTATTGCAAACTGTTTTCGAAAAGCAGGCTTTAAAGTTGGAGATGATACAGATGATGAAAACACGGTTGTATCAAATACTTGTAATGGCAGTATTATAATTGAAACTTCTGTGGAACCTTTGCTTCATCGACTATATCAGGAACTGAACATTTCAGCAGAAGATTTTGTCAACATTGACAATGATATTGTTACTACATGTAGTGCTAGCCTTGCCAGTGCTGATATTCTAGGGATGTGTATGCCAACAGTTTCATCTTCTGTCCTTTTCAGTCCTGACCTAGATGGAGATGATGATGATGACTGTGGGTTGCCAGTGCAAACTGTTTCACAAATGGAAGTTTCAAATTGCATGGATAAAATTAACATGCATATAATGCAGGCTGGATGCCAAGATGATTTAATTTCTCATTTCTTTGGATTTAAAGAGGCCATGGAAAGACATTTTATTAACTCAGGTACCAAGGCACAGAGGAAAATTACAGACTTTTTCATTTAAGAGTGCTTTATCATTTAAGAGTTTACAAATTCTAGAGATAATGATGACTGTGGGTTAACGGTACAAACTATTTCACAGTTGGAAGTTTCAAATTGCATGGATAAAACTAACATGTATATAATGCAGGCTGGATGCCAAGATGATGAATTTAAGGATGTCATGGAAAGACATTTTTATTCATTCAAGTACGGGTACTAAGATACAGAGGAAAATTGCAGCTTTTTCTTTTCAAAGTGTAAAAAGTGCTGTTATTATCTAGATATCTGTGCCAACTTTGTACATTAACACTTTTGGTGATTAACATATTTTCTGTGTCATGCATCTGTCGTATTCAACGGACAAATGGAAAATTCCTGAGGGACCTGGATTTCGCAGATGATGTAGCATTCTTAAGTTCAACACCAAGACAATCCCAAGAAGCAATAAATAATTTGTGTCATCTCTCGGTTAAAATAGGTCTCCAAATAAATGCCTCTAAAACTAAAGCTATGAACTTTTCTAACGAGACCTTTGATATCATCTTGAACGGGGAAAAAAACTACAGAAAGTTGAAAGTTTCAATTATTTAGGCAGTAAAATGACTCAGGATGGTGACACAACAAGAGAAATCCATACTAGAATTGCTTTGGCAGCTAGCGCCTTCAATAGATTATCTAACATTTGGAAATTACGATCATTGAATATACATACCAAGCTTCGTCTGTTTAATTCAAATGTTATCTCAGTGTTAACATACGGCTGTGAGAGTTGGAAAATAACAAAATCATTGGAGAACAAGCTGAATACATTCGAGAACAAATGTCTTAGAAAACTCATGAACATCAGTTGGAAAGAATTCAAGACTAATCGACAAATAAGAGAAGACTCTAGGCAGAAATATGTCTCCGACTATATAAGGAAAAGACGATGGTCATATATCGGTCATGTCCTACGAATGCAAAACAACAGAATACCACTACAGGCGCTCACTTGGGTTCCTGAGGGTAAGAGGAAAAAAAGGAAGACCAAAAGAAACACTCAGAAGAACAATAATAAGAGAAGGAAGAACGTTGGGCCTAAATAATGTGCAAGAGCTAAGAGGAGTGGCGTCACAACGAACAACCTGGAGAGCACTGGTTTCTGCCTTATGCGCCTTGTTTGGAGCTTAAAGAATTTATTATTATTATTATTAGAAGAAAACCCGGAAGACAAAGTAGACCCAGAAAGTGAAGAATACAACCAAATGAAGTAGTTTTTTTTTGTGTGTGTGTGCAGATGTCCACAGTCTAATGTATAAATATGTAACCAATTTGCAAAGTCATGAAAAAGCACTGTCTAGATTTAGAGTCCATACATTGAGCTAAGTATGTTCACTTAGCTGTTCTGCTGGAGTCTGGTTCGCTTGAGGCTGGTTCATCGTAAATTCTTGACATTTTCTTCTCAAATCGAATGGCTTTTGAGACCACGTTCGTTGCATGAGTAAATCTCACAAGTTTACCGCTTGGAATGTTCTATAGACCCTTCTCTTATGGTTGGTGTCCACAGCTGAGTACTAGTAACTAGTACCAGAAACTGAGAGGGGTGCAAAATAGAAACTCCCATATATCTTTTTTCTCCTGATGTATGAAGCAGAGACTTTTACCTTCCTCCACCATTTGATTTCCGATTTTTTTCTGATGCCCATAAGCACGAAATCTCACGTCATCAAGATAGATGAAAGTGTGTTAGGAGAACGAAAGAGTACAACTGAATCATAGTATAATATACATCAGTGTGAATACCAGTGTTGACATCTGAAATATACATTGCTATCATCATGATCCTCTTTCTGCTCCCTATGGAGCATGGGTCTACCTCTGCTATTGGTTCCTTGCGTGGAAAGCCGCGAAAATATTAACAAGTTCTTTTAGTGGTGGTTTACGTGGCAATTTATTTTACACGAAGAGGCTGCCAGCCTCATAATAACTTCACATAAATAAGCATATTCATGCATGTTAAATTCACATATAAAAATGAATACATATACGTTCATGGCTCACCCCTTCGTTATTGAATGGGTATGCAGACTCTTTTGCACAGGATTGCCCATAGTAGATACTGCAGCTGTTAAGGTGCAGTCTTCCCAAGTTGGAGTTAAAGATAATGATTAGGCTAAGCAATCTTAACTTTATCACTTGAGGAAGTCATCGAAACTGGGATTGTAAATAAATATGCAGAAATTTAACACTTTTAATGTGACAGAGTATTTCAGGTATAAATAACCTCATATTCTCGAATCTTTCCTATGTCATATCCTGGTGTCTGGTCTCTTGTGACGAAAATAGAATCAGTCACGAGTCTTAAAACAGGAAACATATTAGGTAATCGCAAGGTGGTGTCACACACATTAACTCGTACTAACAATACACACCGTCTTCTGTCTCAGTTTATCTATTGAAACACGCCAGTCTTGCTGCACGTGACCAGACGATTAATCTCTACTATATTGTCACACGCCTCGTAGAGCGCTGACGCTCTATAATTAAAATATAAACATGCTAGGGTAGTTAAGCTGGTGTTATCTCAGGGAGTGTACCTCGACTAAATGATAATTATTGGGAAATAAGAACGTAGAGGAAGAAAGGAGAAAAATGAGCAGACAAAATGAAAGAGTGAATGACGTATCATTACACAAGCCAACTAGACTCTTTTGCAACATTGTTGAGCGTATGTAAGTTTTTATCTATTTGAGCTTTGAGAAATTGCGCTCATCACTTGCCACTGGCGCTGAAATTGTGAGAAGGATCCTTGAAGCAACTGAAACAGTAGGCACATTATCCAGGAGTGTTTGTTGTAGTATGAAGAGAAGTACTCCATCTGGTGGCATAGACTTCGGAAGTCTTTGAGCTATTGTTATAAGTTCCCAACACAGATCTTCACCTCAATATTTTTGTTTCCATTGTGAATGAATGATTTTTCCACATTGTTGCAGGCCTTAAGTACATTTTCAGTACATTTTTTGTTGATACTGTATATATAATACAAAATTATATACTGGACACAAGTATTTCGGCCTTTATTTGGTCTATACTTGCTGATAAGAAAGTTATATTAGTGATTGCGTCTTTAACTGTCTGGGTCGTCCACGGGTCCTATACCATAGTTGTGTGACAGTCACGAGAATGACCCCAGCCAATAATGCACTTTTTTGGGATGCAAAATTGGCTCAGCGTCCATTCACGATGTACTGTCACAGCAAGGCAATAGCGCCGTCTGGTTGGTCCTAGGTTCGATTCCCCCATAAGCCTATCACTCATATTTTCTTTTCTGTTGTCTAGTGCCATCCTTTATGTCCAACGAGTACCTGTTAATTACCTTTATTTATTTATTTACTTATTTATTTACTATCCACAGGACTCAGGTTTCCTTCATTATTTATATATAATACAGGAAGCCAAATAGGGAATAATATTGTTGTAGCCGTTGGAATGTCTCTTCAACTGTATCTTCATACGATCTGTATGGCCACTTCTAAGACAGCATAGTAGAAACCTACTTTGAATTTCTTGGTTCTTGCAGTGCCTCTTCTTGGGCCTCATGCTCTTTCTCCTTCTTCTAACTTGTTCTGTCTCAGAGTTTGGTAGTATCTCTAGCACCTTTGCAATAGCAGTACCATCAATCAAAACTTATTGAAAACGCTCATCACACCTGCAGCCCACAAGATAATTCTTGGTCACTTGCAGTTGGCTTGTGGCTGAATGTAAATCAGATTCCTTAGTTTGTAGTAGCTTCCTTGTGAGATTGACTTCAAAAAGGATGTTGATACTGTGTGAATGGTTAGTGGTTCCCTGGTAGAGTGGGGACTGGCCATCACTGATAAGTCTATGATTCATAAATCTTGGTACTGTTGAGGGGTGTTGAAGGGTGAGAGACCTCCGGGCAACGCCGGGTACTTACAGCTTATAAATGCTCTGTTATGGTAGGTGCACAGATAAAGGCAAACAGCTATGTCGGGCTTACAGGTGGCCGACTGGGTGAGTGTGTGTGAAGCTATCTGTGGTGGGTTTTGATGTTAAGAAGGTTGGTGTATGGTAAAGTTGTACTTGAGTGAGGTCAATCTGTGAAGGTCTCTGATGTAGACAATTGATAGCTGTGTTTCAGAGCACCTTGGTGATACCACCTACGATCTAACTTCAAGTTATATTTTGGCCTAGTATGATTGAGAGCTATGTTTAGTGTCTAGGGTAATGTAAAAGTGATGTTAAAGAACCTCAATACAAAAACATACACATACATATACTAATTACTATGATAAACTCAACTAACTCCAGTTGTTAAATTTTATATTTAGAATATCTTTTGTTAAACTTTATTGGTCCTGAGCCTAAAGTTGTTTTGGTCAGGACTACCTCTCAATGAGAATCACTTTGGATAGAGAGATATATTTACATATATATATATATATATATATATATATATATATATATATATATATATATATATATATATATATATATATATATATATATATATATATATATATATATATATATATATATATATATATATATATATATATATATATATATATATATATATATATATATATATATATATATATATATATATATATATATATATATATATACAAAAGACAATATGTCCATAGTATATTGTCACAAATTTTCACTTTGATGTTAATTACTCTATTTTAACTAACTGGTACTTGGAGGCAGGTTGGGGATTGTCATCATCCCAAAGTTCTTTTGTTTCACTAGGATTGTTTATTTTATTCTTTGGGAGGAATGTTTATGTATACACAGGAGATTTTTCTTAGTCACTGATAAGTTGTCCCAGGCCAGATACTAAGACTTATCTGGGCCCTGGAATCACAGCAGTTGTAGTTGGTTTGGCCAAACACCTCAGTCTCCTCTGGTCTTGAACTTCTTTACTATAAGCAGGTACCAGAGACTCTTAGAAATCGTACAGAATTTCTCAATCAGCAATTACCAGCACCAGACAAGTGCCAGCAGAAACCCCTGTAAATGCAAGTTATGTTTCTGTCTTAATATCAAACTAATTCCTCCAAAGTTACATATAATAATACATTCAACATAAAGAACTTGGTCAGCTCTCTCTGACAAACCTAGCTTCGCCACTCTAGTTTGATGGAACAAATTGTACCAGTTTTCTTTTCTTTTCCCTAATGGCTGCTACGCCTCTGTCATTCCAGCAGTAATCTTTTCCATGCAATAAGATAGGTTTAATGTTCCTGTCTGACCATCATCTATATAGTCCTGTAGTTCTAAACTTCTTGGATAGTCCATTGTATGATGGATCAACATCTAGGCCATGCCTAAGTCTGCCATTGAACCATTTAATTACAATCTTCTTACGTGGCCTTTTCTTACTATCAACCCTTGTTTAATTAAAAGGTGAATAAAACCAATCTTACCACATATTCAAGGAAATATAAACAAGTAACGATGAATAGGCAATAGGATATGGCACACTTTCAGCACTGCCCCTGTCCAGACTGCCTTCTGTTATTAGTATTAATAAAAAAAACACAAGTCTCCTCATCGCTGCTTGCTCCTCAGAATATTTTGAAAAAATGGCAGCGAGCAGCCTACTTGTCCTATAATGTAAAAGGCTTTGGCCAATGGGACCAAGCATCTCTTAATTTTGAATGAACTTTAAAAAAATATCTCAAACCACTATGCGTTACTACTACCAACTAGATTTGTATTTTTAGGTCAACCAATAATATTTCGCCTTGCTTTAAATACTATCCAATCCTATTCCCCGTACCTTCTTTCCCCAAAGTTGTTTTCAAAATATGCCATAAAAAAAATAAGCAGGCATGACTTGTCCTGACAGTCTGTCGGATCCTCTATAGTATTATGGCTATAATTTGGTTATTTAGTGGACTATTTGTGTAATTGATAACATATTCTTGCTTAGAAAGTCCCAAGGCACACGAATATATAACTTTTATGGCCCTAGGTACCTTGGTTCAGAATTACATATTTTTTTCTATGTTAGTTGTTTATTTCTAGAGACTACCACCTGTTCAATTCTTTTCCATGTACTTTCAACCTATTTACGAGAATCAGCCGTATTACGTTTAGAATAACGTCATTCTCAATAAGAGCTAAGCTTGTTTTCGTGACCAAATGGTCTACATGTTCTAACTTTTTCCTCGTATTGTTAAAATCGCCCTAGGCAAGTCTTGCCACTGCGTTGCGGTTGGCTTTTAGTTTGACATCAACGTGAAACGAATTAGCATTGGGCCATCTGTCCTTCTCTCCCCCCGTTTTCCTATATACTTCTGTCTCCTAGGCAAATATTTGTTTGAACTTGGAAAAGTGTAACATTTATTTCAAGGTTACTTAGAAGCATTGGGTACATTTATTTCGGCCATAAGGCGTTATCAAACTAATGCGCTGGCGTGGGTGAAGACGCCAATCTCTCCCAAATTTTTAGATCTATCCTATTTTAGACTTTATGTACTTTAATGTTATATTCTAATTTAGATATTGTATTTAGAATATCGTCACACATTTCCCCACTTTAGAACAGACTATCCTATGTCAGTTCCTAATTCAAAATACACATAGATAAATTTGAATCATTATGCCTGGTGACTACTCTGATTTTCGTCGTACTGGTGTCTGCTTAAAAAGTCTGCACCTACATTTTTCGAACCGGGGATATATTATATGATAAACTGGTATGGCTGTAGGAGCAACGACCAACGTAATAATCTAGCATTTTCATGCCTTGCCTGTGACAGAGATACGAGAGGTTTATGATCTGTTTGGATCTTAAATGATCTACCGTAGAGATAGATTTGGAACTTTTTTATCGCCCATATCAAAGCCAGACATTCCTTTTCACTTGTTGAATATTTTTGTTCTGCTGTGTTCAACTTACAGCTAGCATAAGCAACTGGGGTTAATTCCCCATCAAGTGAATTGGACCTTTGCAATAGGGCTGCTCTTAATCCGACGTTACTAGCGTCCGTTCTCACAACAAACTCTTGACTTAAGTCAGGCAACTTCAATATAGGCTTGCTTGTGAGCTTTTCTTTTAACTCTTGGTGTGCCGACTCACACTGCGCTGACCAAGTAATTCTATCAGGATTTCCTTTGCGCGTTAAATCAGTCAGTGGTGCACATATAGAGTTAAAATTTCTGATATACTTCTGGTAAAACCCACATAATGAGACAAAAGATCACACGTCTTTCTTTGTCTGTGGCCTCGGTGCTTTCTTCAATTTCTCCAAGTTCTTGGGATCAGGGGTCATGTTTCCCTGATATACTGTGTGTCCCAAGAATTCCAACTCTTTACATCCAATAGAACATTTGGTCGGTCGAGCGGTCAAGTTAGCCTCCCTGAGTCTATCAAACAACATATTCAGAGAGTTAATGTGTTACTCAAATGTTTCTGTTGCTATGAGAATATCATCCATGAAATTCGTGATACATGGATTATTCAGAGGATCTAGCAATTTTCGCATCATCCTCGAAAACACGCTCGGGGCATTTTTCAACCCAAAAGGCAACATGTTGAATTCATAATGTCCATCCGAGGTGCTAAAGGCTAAATAAGGTCTAACCTCAGGCTTTACTGGAATCTGATAATAGCCTTTGCTCAGATCCACTTTAGAGAAACATTTTGCTTTGTTCAGCCTGGCAAACGGCTGATTTGTATCAGGTAATGGATCCACCTGACTTTCTGTGACAGCATTCAATTTTCTGTAATCTATACACAGTCTGTGTTCTCCAGAGGGTTTTCTCAACAGAACTACACTGGAGCTGTAAGGAGATTTACTGTGCGAGATAATCCCTTCACTCAACAGATAATCTATCTCCTCCTTCAAAGCTTTTTCCTTAGCGAACGGAATCGAATAGGCTTTCATACAGATTGGTGTTGGGTCTATAAGTTTCATATCATATTCTAAAAAATTTGTATGCCCCGGTCTGTCCGTTAGCACATCTGTATGATCATTCAGAACCTGTTGAACTCTCTCCCTCTGATTTCTCGTTAAATGTGTACTGATTTTTACCTGTGCAGCGGTCTCACAGGGATGTAAGGGATATTCATGAGAGGTGAGTGGTTCCTTTTTCATTTCCATTGCAACAGACAAGGTCAGTAAGTGTGTCTCTTCCTAGTTTTCTCTGTCCAAATATTTGTTCAGGAGATTCACATGATAGATTTTCTCTTTCCCTTTCTTATCTATCTTATAATTTGTTCTAGACACCTTCTCTAGAACTGTATATGGACCTTGCCATCCAATTTGCAACTTTTTTGGCTGCCGGGTAGAAGAAGAAGTACCTTCTCTCCCAAAGCTAATTCTCTGTCCATAGCTTTCTTATTAAAATAGGCAGCATGCTTTTTCCTGTCTTGTTTCAAATTTTCATTGGCAAGTTTCCAGCCAGTTTTAAGACGAGTGGTCAGCTCGTTCACATATTGATATAATGAGGTAATATTTTCTTCTGCCTTTTCATCAGTCCACGTCCTTAACAAGGCTACATATGGACCTTTAATATTGTTGACCTATTTTTCCAGGCACCGGTATGGTCTCTTCCATTAGAAGCCTTATAGTGAGGACTTTTCTTCCTAGAATCATCACTCCCAAATCGACCACTACCAATTTTTTTCTTGGGGTTTTCTTCCCACTTTAAATTCCTTGTGAGAGATCTTCTCTCTCTTTTATCTTCCTCCAGTTCACATAATTCCGACCGAGGGATTGTCGGTTTATTCTGGGGTAAAACACTTCTTTGTACTCGCTGCATAGTGGCCATGTTAACACATTTAAGTGAAGACTGTGTGTGAAAAGGGGGTTCCCATTCCACTTGGTCTACATTATTATAATTATTTTCATTTTCATGCTGTGGTGAAGTGGGATGTTATAAATATTTATAGGGGACTTAGTGTACTGACTGAGATCAGCTGTGAAGGTATATATATCTAATAAGAGTAGTGTATTATATATAACCTTACTTGCTGCCACATATCTATATATCTCAGTCAGAATTATTCTGGAATAGTGTGATGACTACGTTATGTGTCTAGGGTATGTGTATGATGAAGTGTAAGTCAAAACAACAACAGACAGATAAACAATTTAATTTATTCCACTACACTTGACAACACTGTGACACTCACATACATAAAACACTCTACAAGGATATCTTAAAGGAGTCACTGATAAATTTTCAAATAACAATATGTATTCATTGCTGTCATGAATGTATATGTGTCCTGATTCAAATACAAAGGAACCAGGAATCACAATCAATTTTAATTACAAGTTATATGTACAGAATTTATTAGTATGAATCTTGTAGTGACATATATTTTTAATAGTATCCTATGTGTGTTAGTTGTGTAGTAGTAATATGAGGTAATACTGGTTTTGTTTTGTTCAAGCTCTGTTGGTATTTGTCATCATGACTTCAATAGTTTGTCTTTATTGGAACTAGTATTGGAGATGTTCTCAGTTCCTGATATTAAAACAATTAAATTCCCCTCTTAATGTTATTTTTACAAGGTCATTTTAAGATGGGGGTACATAATGTTGAGCTCAGCTGGCCACATCAGCTTATCTTGCGTGATGGCGGCAGGAAAAGACTCCTCTGCTCGATTTCTCACCTGGGCTCTGGAGACACCTCACTGATAGCTAAATGGACCAAGGAGTATGCTGTCCGACTCTGGATTCAGCAAAGCTCTGACCAGGTGCTGCTCAATAACGTCAAGACCACGGTCCCTGAAAACAAGAAGGATGTACCTTCTACGTCATAACTAATTTATACTCTCTTTCTACACTGATCACAATACATCACAAACATTGAGTTCAGAGCGTTAGGCCAACTGTCAGCTTCATCTGAAATACTTTATACCAGTATTAACCTCCTTAATGGTTACTACGCCTCTGCACTTCCAGCATTATTTCTGTCTAATCAATAATCTAGGTGTCAGTGTACTGTTTGGCCATTCCATGCCGTTTTACTTTCCTCCGACACCTTCTGTTCAGGCTGGAGCATTATAGGCTTTACATCATGTTTGCTACTGAACTACACATATATACAGGCATAAATTAACAATTCACATTCAATTTTCATTAAAAGATACTGAATGTTTCAAGCTTACCACAATTCATGGAAATAAACACAGATACGTTGACTAGCAATGAATTCTGGCACAAATACTGGCACAAATTCCCATCTGCTTATGTTCCAGGCTTTTATTTAGCAAAAATATGAGCTGGCTTCAACGCACTGTTGCTTTATCAAGCTTATTTGAACTAGTGGTCTCGAACTAACGCTCCTAAGTGATTATATCAGCGAGTCTGGCCAATGGAGCCACGTTTCGACAAGTGTTTGAAAAAATTTTACCTTCCTACGTCTCCCCTAACAACCAAGGATAGCATTTATAGTCCGACTAATCGTGTTTAGCCTTACATATCATTCCAGCCAATCAGTTCAAATGTAACTTGTGGCCCATTTCCCGTACAATGGTGGTTTAAAAAAAATTTTATGAGCAGAAATGATTTCATGCTGTCAGGCATCCCCACTATTTTATTTTGGTTATAATTTGGTAATTCCTAGACTATTTGCGTAACGTTTTACATATTCTTTGTCAGCAAGCCCTAAGGAACCCAAATATACAAATTTAAAAGAGCTAAGTGGCTGCGTTCAAAATATGCAATTTCTTCTACCTCCTCTTTCGAAGATGTGCTGTCTGGGTACTGTAATGTTTTCAAACGTAAACCCATCTAATGTTATCTTTTCTAATAAGCGTTTTTCAGGATTTTAAAACCTAACTCTGGGAAGGTTAGTGTTTTTATCACTGTCCGTCCAAAAAAAAGTTAGTGCATGTGGCCTTACACGCGTGATAGTAGTAATTGTGTATCGCGCGACGCGTGTTGGGGGTGGCATTAATAGCGAGACACGTGTTTAGTGTTGCATGCGTTCCTGATTTTATTCGCCCCTCTCTCTTTCTATTTGAGTCCATCTGTTCGTTCGTTTTGGTAACGTAGTATAATTAATGTTAGGATTAATTTAGGTCATTACGCAGTGTGCCTCTCAATGTTTTTTCTTAGAAATGCAATACCCGTTTTAATGTGTTGTGGAAACGCTTGTATTTATGCAGTGGCTTATATTTAACGTGGAAACGTTACAATTTGCAGACGAAGCATAAAACAAAGGGGATTTCGAGTACTGTCATTGTGACAGCACTGTTATTTTACCATTCTTCTTCCTTTTATTAAATTTATGTGTTAGGCTTTGCATTTACCTGATAATTTATATATGTGGATTAGAATATTTCACGACACCTCCCCTCTTAAAACAGACATCCCATGTCAGTCCTTTATTCTATATACACATAGATAAATGTAAGTCAACTTGACTTTACTCTGCTGTGGTGCTATCATGGTTTTATGTAGTTGGGTCCATTCAGAGTAGGCACTACTCATGAAATCTGCCTCAGACTTCTACAACCAATAATATATTTCGGTTATGTTACTGAACAGCCGCAAGTGTGAATGCTTGTCTTAATGCTGCTTCGCAACCCGTATTCACTATTTCTCTTCTCTGAGTCTGCGCAATGACATGTCCAGAGAACATTATATTTCCCTCAAAATGTACGTTATGAGGAGATAACATATACCTGGTGATAGCAGAGTTTTCGTAGTGGATCCCATAATCTTCTTATTATCCTGTATGAAACATTCGGAATATCCTCAATCAAAGAGGCAACACAGGGATTCATTACGTTCCTCCGAAATGTTTACATCCAACAATTTTCTCATCATTCTAGAGAAGACACTAGGCGCATTCTTCAATCCAAATGGCAATCTATTAAACTCATAGTGTCCTTCTGAGGTACTAAAAGCTAGGTATGGTCTAACCTCAGGCTTTACTGGAATCTGATAATATCCTTTACTCAGATCCACTTTTGAGAAATATTTAGCTTTATTTAGTCTGGCAAACAGCTGATTTGTATCCGGCAATGGATCCACCTGTCCTTCTGTAATAGCATTCAGTCTCCTGTAATCTATACAGAGTCTATGTTCTCCAGAGGGCTTCCTTAAGAGTACAACACCGGAACTATATGAGGATTCACTGTGTGAAATAATTCCCTCCTTCAATAGATAGTCTATCTCTTCCTTCAAAGCTTTCTCCTTAGCAAACGGAATCGAATATGGTTTCATACAGACAGGTGTGTGGGGGTCTATCAGTTTCATATCATATTCCAATAGGTTTGTATGCCCTGGTCGGTCTGTTAACACCTCTGCATGATTATTTAGAACCTGTTGCACTCTCTCTTTCTGAGTTTTCGTTAAATGTGTACTGATTTTCACCTGTGCTGCTGTCTCACAGGGGTGTAATGGATATTCAAATGATGAAAGTGGTTCCTTTTTCATCTCCATGGCGATGGACAAAGTCAACAAGTGTGTCTCTTCCTGATGTTCTCTTTCCAAATATTTCTTCAGGAGATTCACATGATAGATTTTTTCTTTCCCCTTCTTATCTATCTTATAATTTGTTCTAGACACCTTCTCTAGAACTGTATATGGACCTTGCCATCCAATCTGTAACTTATTCTGACTCCCGGGCAAAAGAAGCAGTACTTTCTCTCCCACAGCCAAATTTCTGTCTTTCGCCTTCCTGTTATAATAGGCAGCATGTTTCTTCCTGGCTTGTTTCAAATTTTCATTGGCAAGTTTCCAGCCAGTTTTTAAACGAGTGGTCAGCTCATTCACATATTGGTATGAAGATGTAATGTTTTCCTCTGCCTTTTCATCAGTCCACGTTCTTAACAAAGCTACATATGGACCTTTAATTTTGTGGACCTATTTGTCCATGCACCGGTATGGTCTCTTCCACTCGAAGCTCTATAGTGATGATTTTTCCTCCCAGAATTATCATTCACAAAACGACCGCTACCAATTTTTCTTTTGGGGCTTTCTCCCCACTTAAAATTCTTGATGAGAGATTTCCTCTCTACATCTTCTTCCTCCAGTTTGTTTAAGTCCGATTGAGGGATTTTCGGCTTATCCTGGGGTAAGATATCTGTTTGCACTCTCCGCATAGTGGCCATTGTAAAACAGTTAAGTGAAGCTTGTCCGTGAAAAGGGGCTTCCCATTCCATTTGGTCCACTTTATCAAATCTATTTTTCTTTTTATTATCAGGCCTAGTTTTGCCCCGTGGCGTGTCCAGGTCCTGATCCATGTTCCCACTTGTGGGTGTTCCCTCATGTGCTATGCTACACCTTTCTACAAAATTCTCAATGTCCCATCTTGCTTTGGGCCAATAATAATTGTGAGCCACCTTTTGAATGATGGTACCTATCTTCTCATGGTCCCCATCTGGTTTCACATGTAGGCTCCTTATTAAGTCTGCCCTATATCTTTTAGGAAGTACCAGCTGTCCCTGACCCTTGGATCTAGCTCCAGTCTTCCTATACATCAACTTGTTTTTCATGTAAAAATCTCCCTTGCCTGGAGTTGTATGACAAGTTGACAATTTTCTGAAACAAGGCTTGAGTGTTTTATCCCCAGCCTGTGCCTTCCTCATCTCTTCTGGAGTGGTATCTAACATAATATCCTCCTCCTGTCTTGAGGTCGACCTGACCTGAAGGGTGGCCATATACACAGGTTTCCTTCTGCAACGGTCAGTGTCATGATTGTCCATCTGACAATTCTTACACCACCTTTTTCCTTGGTTGAAAGATTTTCTTTCATCATATTTCCTTTCATCGAATTGTGGGAATTTATTTTTATTTTCATACCGTGGCCTATCAAACTGGTGCTTACCTTTGTTTTGATCCCTAGGATCAAATTTATTAAAGTTCTGTGGTGCCCTAAAGTTATCCACTTGTTTCTTTTTATTACTTGTTACCTCTGCTTGAGCTGCTTGATACCTTTCAGCAACATTTAGCAACTCACCCAGCCTCTCTGCACCTTGTTCCATGAGAAACTTTCTCAGGTCTGGAGCCATGGACTCTCTTAGTTGCTCTATAAGGACCATTTCCTTAAGATCTTGGGTTTTCCCCAGAGAAGTCCATTTCTCCAAGTATGTCTCTATTCGTGCAGAGAACTGGTGATAGGTTTCACCTGACAGTAGTTTAGCATTCCTAAATTTTTTCCTATAAAATTCTGCATTCTTTTCATATCTTAACAAAAGAGCCTGCTTTAGCATGTCATAGGTTTCCTGATCACCTCTGCTCATTTTTTGCAAAAACTTCATAAGCTGCCCCACGAAGTCCTTGAGATAACTTTAAGCTCCACCTTTCTCTCTCTAACCCATACGTGGTAGCTAATAGTTCATACCTATTTAGATAGCTCTCTATATCATCGTCTTTCTCAACAAAATGATCTAAATGAAAATTCATAGCTGAGGTTGAGGCTCCCTGAGTAACCGTAGCATCAGAGGCAAAGGGACTGGCACCATTTTCAGGAGCATGGCCTTGAAACTCAAACTCCCTTAGTCGTAACTCATGTTCCCTTTGTAATCTCTTCTCCTCCTTTTCTGCTTCCCTTTCTGCAGCTAATCTCTTCTCTTTCTGCAGCTAATTTCTTCTCTTCTCTTTCTGCAGCTAATTTCTTCTCTTCTCTTTCTGCAGCTAATTTCTTCTCTTCTCTTTCTGCAGCTTGTCTTCTTTCCTCGGCTTCCAATGCCTTAGCCTCTTTGTCAGCCTCAATCTGCAACCTCTTAATTTCTTTTTCAGCCTCTAACTTTCTTTCGGCTTCAAACCTTCTTTCTTCGCGTTCAATAAATTTGTCACATTCCGTAGTGACATAGGCAACCATAACTTGCCCATCTAATCCTAACTCTTTTGCAGTCTGAACAGCAGCAGATCGAAATTTGGCCAGGTCCGCCATTGTCTATCAGGTAAGTTTATACAATGTCTAACTAACAATTCAATCTCTAAATATATATCTAATGGACAACACAGGCACCGAGAGCTCAACCTTATTTAATTCCACCCAAGGATACCTTTTAATTCTTATATTCCCTGAAGTGAATTACCCCCAATATTTTTAATAGGGAAAGATTCAAAATCCCAAGAGCGAGACCCCAATATATGTGGTGAAGTGGGATGTTATAAATATTTATAGGGGACTTAGTGTACTGACTGAGATCAGCTGTGAAGGTATATATATCTAATAAGAGTAGTGTATTATATATAACCTTACTTGCTGCCACATATCTATATATCTCAGTCAGAATTATTCTGGAATAGTGTGATGACTACGTTATGTGTCTAGGGTATGTGTATGATGAAGTGTAAGTCAAAACAACAACAGACAGATAAACAATTTAATTTATTCCACTACACTTGACAACACTGTGACACTCACATACATAAAACACTCTACAAGGATATCTTAAAGGAGTCACTGATAACTTTTCAAATAACAATATGTATTCATTGCTGTCATGAATGTATATGTGTCCTGATTCAAATACAAAGGAACCAGGAATCACAATCAATTTTAATTACAAGTTATATGTACAGAATTTATTAGTATGAATCTTGTAGTGACATATATTTTTAATAGTATCCTATGTGTGTTAGTTGTGTAGTAGTAATATGAGGTAATACTGGTTTTGTTTTGTTCAAGCTCTGTTGGTATTTGTCATCATGACTTCAATAGTTTGTCTTTATTGGAACTAGTATTGGAGATGTTCTCAGTTCCTGATATTAAAACAATTAAATTCCCCTCTTAATGTTATTTTTACAAGGTCATTTTAAGATGGGGGTACATAATGTTGAGCTCAGCTGGCCACATCAGCTTATCTTGCGTGATGGCGGCAGGAAGAGACTCCTCTGCTCGATTTCTCCCCTGGGCTCTGGAGACACCTCACTGATAGCTAAATGGACCAAGGAGTATGCTGTCCGACTCTGGATTCAGCAAAGCTCTGACCAGGTGCTGCTCAATAACGTCAAGACCACGGTCCCTGAAAACAAGAAGGATGTACCTTCTACGTCATAACTAATTTATACTCTCTTTCTACACTGATCCCAATACATCACAAACATTGAGTTCAGAGCGTTAGGCCAACTGTCAGCTTCATCTGAAATACTTTATACCAGTATTAACCTCCTTAATGGTTACTACGCCTCTGCACTTCCAGCATTATTTCTGTCTAATCAATAACCTAGGTGTCAGTGTACTGTTTGGCCATTCCATGTTGTTTTACTTTCCTCCGACACCTTCTGTTCAGGCTGGAGCATTATAGGCTTTACATCATGTTTGCTACTGAACTACACATATATACAGGCATAAATTAACAATTCACATTCAATTTTCATTAAAAGATACTGAATGTTTCAAGCTTACCACAATTCATGGAAATAAACACAGATATGTTGACTAGCAATGAATTCTGGCACAAATACTGGCACAAATTCCCATCTGCTTATGTTCCAGGCTTTTATTTAGCAAAAATATGAGCTGGCTTCAACGCACTGTTGCTTTATCAAGCTTATTTGAACTAGTGGTCTCGAACTAACGCTCCTAAGTGATTATATCAGCGAGTCTGGCCAATGGAGCCACGTTTCGACAAGTGTTTGAAAAAATTTTACCTTCCTACGTCTCCCCTAACAACCAAGGATAGCATTTATAGTCCGACTAATCGTGTTTAGCCTTACATATCATTCCAGCCAATCAGTTCAAATGTAACTTGTGGCCCATTTCCCGTACAATGGTGGTTTAAAAAAATTTTTATGAGCAGAAATGATTTCATGCTGTCAGGCATCCCCACTATTTTATTTTGGTTATAATTTGGTAATTCCTAGACTATTTGCGTAACGTTTTACATATTCTTTGTCAGCAAGCCCTAAGGAACCCAAATATACAAATTTAAAAGAGCTAAGTGGCTGCGTTCAAAATATGCAATTTCTTCTACCTCCTGTTTCGAAGATGTGCTGTCTGGGTACTGTAATGTTTTCAAACGTAAACCCATCTAATGTTATCTTTTCTAATAAGCGTTTTTCAGGATTTTAAAACCTAACTCTGGGAAGGTTAGTGTTTTTATCACTGTCCGTCCAAAAAAAAGTTAGTGCATGTGGCCTTACACGCGTGATAGTAGTAATTGTGTATCGCGCGACGCGTGTTGGGGGTGGCATTAATAGCGAGACACCTGTTTAG
Source organism: Oreohelix idahoensis (assembly GCA_024509875.1). Lineage (NCBI taxonomy): Eukaryota > Metazoa > Mollusca > Gastropoda > Stylommatophora > Oreohelicidae > Oreohelix > Oreohelix idahoensis. Next base: position 516,263 of record JAMPIV010015508.1, read on the forward strand.
TGTTGCATGCGTTCCTGATTTTATTCGCCCCTCTCTCTTTCTATTTGAGTCCATCTGTTCGTTCGTTTTGGTAACGTAGTATAATTAATGTTAGGATTAATTTAGGTCATTACGCAGTGTGCCTCTCAATGTTTTTCTTAGAAATGCAATACCCGTTTTAATGTGTTGTGGAAACGCTTGTATTTATGCAGTGGCTTATATTTAACGTGGAAACGTTACAATTTGCAGACGAAGCATAAAACAAAGGGGATTTCGAGTACTGTCATTGTGACAGCACTGTTCTTTACCATTCTTCTTCCTTTTATTAAATTTATGTGTTAGGCTTTGCATTTACCTGATAATTTATATATGTGGATTAGAATATTTCACGACACATGCCTAAATTTGCCCCGTGGCGTTTCTAGGTCCTGATTATTATTTTCCCCTCGTGTGGGCTTTCCCTTTCGATTTTCCTGCCAAGGTTTACCATAATGCTTCTCTTGCATTTGGTTATCATTTTTCCACACTGTGGGATTTTTTTTGTTGCACTGGTCGCTGGCCTCGACAAATTTTCTTATGTCTTCAACCACTCCTGGCCAGTAATAAGTCATAGATGTCCTTAAACAGGTGCGACCCATCCTCAGATGTCCACCGTCTAGAACATGTGTTTGTCTCATAACTCGTTCCCTGTATTTCGAGGGCACTACCAACTGTCCACACCCGTATGATCCTGCTTTATCCGCCCTGTAAAGCAGTCCATCATCCAAATAGAATTCTCCTTTTCTAGGAGGGGTATGGAGTTTTTGGAGTTTCTCAAAACACGGCTTCAGTGATCTATCTTTAGCCTGTGCCTTCCTACACTCTTTACGAGACATAGTTTTTGGTGGTTCCTTCTCCTTTCTAGAGGTCGACTTGACCTGAAGCGTTTCCATTACCACAGGTTTCTTTTTACACACTTCGGTGTTATGGTTATCCATCCGACACCAGCTACAATATAATCTACCTTTATAAAAAGGTTTTCGGTCATCATATTTCCTTTCGTTGAATTGTGGGGTTTTATTTTTATAATCATGGCGTGGCCTATCAAACTGTTGCTTACCTTTGTTCTGTTCTCTATTGTCAAACCTATTAAAGTTTTGTGGTGCCTTAAAATTTTCTACCTGTTTCTTTTTAGTGCCAGCTACCTCTGCCTGGGCTGCTTGATACCTCTCTGCGACATTCAATACCTCACCCAACCTCTCTGCACCTTGTTCCATGAGAAACTTTCTCAGGTCTGGAGCCATGGACTCTCTTAATTGCTCTATCATGATCATTTCTTTAAGATCTTGGGTCTTCCCCAGAGCAGTCCATTTCTCCAAATAGGTTTCCAGTCTGGCAGCGAATTGGTGGTATTTCTCCCCAGACAAAAGCCTAGCATTTCTAAACTTCTTACGATAAAATTCACCATTCTTTCATATCTTAATAACAGAGTCTGCTTTGACATGTCGTAATTGTCTTGGTCATCCCTGCTCATCTTGGCAAAAACTTTATAAGCTGTTCCACTAAGACCCTGGGATAACTTGAGGCTCCACCTCTCTCTCTCTCTAACCCATAAGTGGTAGCCAAAAGTTCAAACCTACCTAAATACACCTCTATGTCATCGTCTTTCTCAACAAAATGGTCTAAATGAAAACCCATAGCTGAGGTTGAGGCTCCCTGACTAGCAGTGGCATCTGAGGCAAAGGGGCTGGCACCATTTTCAGGAGCATGGCCTTGAAATTCCAACTCCCTTAGTCGTAGCTCGTGCTCCCTTTGTAACCTCTTCTCCACCTTTTCTGCTTCCCTCTCTGCAGCCTGTCTCTTTTCTTCACTTTCTGCAGCTAATCTTTTTTCTTCTCTTTCTGCAGCCAATCTCTTTTCTTCTAATTCTATCTGTAACTTCTTATCCTCAGCCTCCAATGCCCTAGCCTCTTTGTCAGCCTCAATTTGTAACTGTAATTTTCTTTCTTCTGTTAACTTCCTATCCTCCCTTTCAATATACTTGTCGCATTCTGAAGTTACATACTGGACCAGCTCTGGTCCATCTATGCCCATCTCTTTAGCAGTCTGCACAGCGGCAGATCTGAATTTGGCTAGATCAGCCATTCTAACTCAAGCAGGTCTAATAAGGTTCTAAGACAATCTTAAACTTAACTAAAATAAATACTAACTATAATTAACTTGGAGAGGAGACGGGCACCGCCAAGCAAACCTCTTGCCCACTGAAATGCTATGATGGAAAGTCAACTCAGTAATAATATGCCGGATCGGCCGAGGCCCGGATTAACAACGACCGCGCTCTCATTGCCCCTTGAGAGTGATAAGTCAGTGAATGGGGTACAAACACCTGTCTTGAAACTTCCTAGAGAAAGTTTTGTTGTTGGAACTTGGAATGTACGCACGCTATATGCGTGTGGAAAATTCAGAGAACTAACACATGAACTTGTTAGATACTCGTGGGACATCCTGGGCCTAGCAGAAGTCAGATGGACAGGATTAGGAGAAACAATAACGGATGATGGTCACAAAATTTGGTTTAGTGAAGATGAGTCCAAACATCAGCATGGAGTAGGTTTTATTGTACATAAAGACAGATTGAACTCTGTCATCAGCTGCACCCCAATAAATAGCAGGCTTATCACCATACGTATTGCAGCACATCCAAAGAACATCTCCATCATACAGGTATATGCCCCCACTACTGACTATGAGGATGAGGCAATTGATACATTTTATGAAAATCTGGATGAGACAATCAAGAAAATTCCAAAGAAAGATCTTCTCATCGTGTTATGTGATTGGAATGCTAAAATAGGACCAGATGCATACGGTCAGTGGGCTAGCACAGTGGGGAAATTTGGGACAGGAGAAACCAACGATCGAGGACTAAGGCTACTAGAATTTGCCAGCAATTATAAACTGACCCTTGCAAATACACTATTTCCTCATAAGTTATCAAGAAGAACAACGTGGCATGCCCCGAAAACTGAGATACAAGGCCAAATTGATTTTATTCTTGTATTCAAAAGATTCAAGTCCAGTATTAATAAAGCCAAGACTAGGACTTTTCCTGGCGCCGACATTGGTAGTGATCATGACATGGTATTGATGACGCTCAAGCTTAAACTCAAAAAGAACTATAATCAAAACAAATGTTCTCAGTTAAGATTCAATTTAGACAAACTGAAAGATCCAGAAATCGCGGGAATCTTTGAGGCAACTGTTGGAGGAAAATTTGCAGCTCTCAACTTTTTGGAGGATGATATCAACTCAATCACAGAGAACATGAATCAGCAACAGAAATACTTGGTAAAAGAAAGAAAATAAACAAACCATGGGTTACAGATGACATTCTGAAGTTATGTGATACACGGCGGGAAATGAAAAAGGTTAAGAAAGAGGTTCCTGAAGCATCAGGGCAATACAGTATGGTGAATAAAGATATTACAAAGAAAATGAAACAGGCCAAAGAAAAATGGGTAGCTGATCAGTTTGAGTCCATTAATACGGGGCTAATAAAAGGTAACAGCAAGGCAGCTTTTGACACATTAAGAAGACTATCAAAACCCCAACAGCCCAGGGTAACTGTCATAGAAGATAGCTATGAGGCTCTGCTCAATGAAAAAACAGCTGTAATGAGAAGGTGGACAGAATATTGTAAAGAATTATATAACTGTAAACTCGACACTGACTATAGCATATTAAACAACATTAAGTGCGAAAACAGGGAACTCGGAAATGCAGCAATATTACGGGAAGAAGTGGAAGAGGCTATATGTTCGCTGAAAGGAGGGAAGTCACCGGGTGTGGATAATATCCCAGCAGAGCTCTTGAAATATGGAGGACCAGATGTAGTAAAAATCATGACAACAATTTGCCAGAAGATATGGAGTACAAAAAAATGGCCAAAACAGTAGACGCAGTCATTAGTAATACCGCTTCCAAAGAAAGGAAATCTAAAAATGTGCAAGAACTACAGAACCATTAGCCTTATTAGTCATCCAAGTAAAGTGATGTTAAGGATACTTTTGAACAGAATAAAACAGAAATCAGAAGAAATCTTGTCCGAGGAACAGGCTGGCTTTAGACCAAAAAGAAGTACCTCAGAACAAATCTTCAATATTAGATTACTGATCGAAAAACATCTCCAGCATCAACATGATTTATACCATAACTTCATCGATTTCACAAAAGCCTTCGATCGAGTCTGGCATGAAGGGTTATGGCAAATAATGAGAAAATTCAATTTTGATACCAACATCATAGATATCATTGAAGCACTATACAAGGACGCAAGCTGTGCTGTTTTTGCAAGCAATGACATTGAAGAATTTTTCAAAACAACTGTAGGAGTTCGCCAGGGATGTATCCTGTCCCCAGTGCTCTTTAATATATATCTAGAACATATTATGCAAGAGGCTCTTTATGATTATAAAACAACCATATCGATTGGAGGCCGACCTCTTTGCAATCTACGTTTTGCTGATGATATCAATCTGATAGCTGGATCAGAATCAGAACTTCAAGACCTTACCTCTAGACTGGAGAAAGTAACAAGAACATATGGGATGGAAATTAATATAGAAAAAAGCAAGATATTGGTGAATAGACATAAAAAACATGTTCCGGCCAACATTACGTTAAATGGGCAAACGTTAGAAGAAGTTAACACCTTTAAATATCTCGGGTCCACTATATGTAGTGATGGAAGATCAAGTAAAGAAATCAAGACAAGACTTGAGATGGCCTCAGCAGCCATGACAAGACTGAATGTGATCTGGAAAAGTAACATCTGTTTTCATGTGAAGATCAAATTATACAAATCACTTGTATTATCTATTCTCTTATATGGGTGTGAGAGCTGGACACTCACTGCAGATACGGAGCGAAGGATTCAGGCTTTCGAGCATAAATGTTATAGAAGAATTTTGCGCATTAGCTATAAAGAGCACAAAACAAATGTATATGTTAGAGAGAAGATAAACACCTATGCAGGCCACAAAGAACCACTTTTGTCAGTAGTGAAACGTCGAAAGCTTGCCTGGTTTGGGCATGTAACTCGTCATGACTCCCTTTCGAAAACGATACTCAAACTAATGCGCTGGCGTGGGCGAAGACGCCAATCTCTCCCAAATTTTTAGTTCTATCCTATTTTAGACTTTATGTACTTTAATGTTATATTCTAATTTAGATATTGTATTTAGAATATCGTCACACTATCAATGGACGCGAATGCATGTAGTTCTGGATCAAAACACGAGTAATCACACACCACAATACACATCACAAGTACCTGACATGTAAACTTGTATACGAGCATTGGAACAGGTAACACTGCGAACTCTAGTAAACATCATAGTCAGGAAATGTAGAAAACGACTGGAACGTCTATACACTGTTTAATATACTGGTACAAGCGCCACATCAAACGTAAACATGCTGGTATCACAGCATATAAGCACATCATAAATAGGACACTGTCACAATTCTGACATCTCAGGTACACATCAAATCCATAGGTAGTTAACTGCAGAGCATAAAAAATCCCAAGCACAGCAGCTGCATAAATACAATGACATCTATATCGTCAGGCTCAACATAACTCATGGGAGAAAAACACCTTCCCTATAATAATAATCTGTCGACCTCACAAATCTCCCTCATCGGAGATATCAACACATAACGGTCTATAATCCAAGGCCCGAAAAAATCTTTAACAATGTACATTCTGCAGAATACATATATCAGCCTTTATATCCACGGCTTTATGAAAAAAATCTTAGGCAATATCACAATCCCTTTCACCAAAACTATTCTCCATATCGGGACACACTGACCATAATCGTCAGTCCCTTCTCTCAGCTATCTCGGCATTCGAATGTCACGAACAATTCCCGCCCCCCCCCCACCCCCCACCGCCTAAAATAAATCGCTCAGTCAGAAAATATTTATCCCCGCGCCAAATGCCGCTGAGCCGTGAGCTGAACTCATCTCGAATATTCGAGAAAAATCGCGATCATAAATCTTTAACCAAACTAGAAGCTACTCAAGGGAGATAACAGCAATCCGGTCTGTGTATACAAGTATTTAAACGATAAACTCCCCTTGACTAGAATAAGTACTTAACAGTCTACACCGCCTCCGGGGGAAAAATTGATAAAATCATATTTTTTTTTTTTGACAAAATGCATTTTAAAAAATATAGAGGTCGATAAATTACTAATCTCTACACATAAGAATCAATCTATGTAAAGTCATGTTTACAACATGAACCAAAGAAGGATAAAAAATACGAGTAAAGTTCAAACGAAGTGAAGCATAGGAAAGTAAAGAGATAAGCATACGAAGTACATCAACTTCAAAGGAATATGCAGACATATGACTGTGGTAAAATGGGATGTTATAAATATTTATAGGGGACTTAGTGTACTGACTGAGATCAGCTGTGAAGGTATCTGTATCTAATAAGAGTGGTGTATTACAGAGAGTTATCTACCCTTCCAAGATGGAGGTGAAATTCGTTTCTCACCTTAGACGCCGAAAGAAAAACATCAGGAATGTGTATATTTCGATGGATAGTACCATGTTATGTTAAATTATAGAATAAAAGATACACCAGAGTATCTAGTGGTGTAGATATTTTCCTATAATTGACCTCGAAACCCTCGAATCGGTCGGTTGGATCGGAGGGTTGATCAGTGAGTTAACAATTCACTATCGTAAAACAAGCTATTGTTACCGAAACAGAACCAGGCTCGACAGTAAACATGACTCACTCTAATATCTTGGGGGCTAAGGAGATTTTTTAAATTGGATACTGGAATGTAAGAACTATGTATCAAGACGGAAAATTGGAAGAAGTAATTAAAGAAATGGATAATTATAAGTTGGCCTTATTGGGTATCAGCGAGTGTAGATGGACGGGGAAGGGCATAAAATATATTTCAGAAGAAAAAAAGCAAATTATATACTCTGGTAGTAATGATAATCGTCACACAGAGGGAGTAGCCATCCTAATGACACAGAAAGCAGCAGCATCGCTTATCAGCTGGGTACCTATCAATGAGAGGCTAATATTAGCTAGATTTCAGACACGATTTTTCAAGCTCTCAATTGTACAATGTTATGCACCAACTAACGACGCTCTTGATACCACAAAAGATGACTTCTATGAAGCACTTCTAAGTACCATCAACACAATACCCAAGCATGACATAATAGCAGTCATGGGTGATTTTAACGCCAAAGTAGGTGACAACAACGATGGAGTACAAAGATATCTCGGTACTCATGGCATAGGCTGTATGAATCAAAATGGCGAAAGACTTCTAGAACTTTGTGAAATATCAAACCTCGTTGTGGCAGACACCATCTTTCCACATAAGAATATCCACAAGATAACATGGAATTCACCTGATGGCAGAACTAACAACCAGATAGATCACTTCTGCATAAACGCTAAATTTCGCTCATCAGTTCAAGACGTCAGAGCATACAGAGGTGCAGAGATCGGAAGCGATCATAACCTCTGCATAGCTAAACTGAGAATTAAACTGAAGAAGTTATACCAACAGAATAAAAATAGAAGAATAGATGTACACAGACTGCTATCAAATGATGTAAAGGAGGAATATAATGTCAAAATGAACAACTATTTCGATGCTTTAGGCAAAATTGACAACGATATCACCACCAAGACAATCGATACTAAATGGGAACAACTGAGAACAGCAATGACAGAAGCAGCAGTAGCGACCACCGGATACCTAGTACATAAAAAGAAAAAATGGATGAGAGAAGATACTTGGGATAAAATACAAGAAAGGAAAACAGCAAAACTTAAACTACTAGCGGCAAGTACACATAATGCAGTTGAATCTTGCAAACAAACTTATAACTTGTTAAATAAAGAAGTGAAGACAAAAACTCGAAGAGATAAAAGAAATTTCATCAATGAACTGGCCGTAGAAGCTGAAAATGCTGCAAGAACTGGTAATAGTAGGTGCCTTTATCAAATTACAAAACAACTATGTCACCAGCCTACTGCTATGGAAACACCTGTTAAAGGTAAATTAGGGAATTCAATACCAACAGAAAAAGAACAAATGAAGAGATGGGCTGAGCACTTCATGGAGGTGCTAAACAGACCACCACCAACAGTAACACCTGATTTTAATAATGAAACACCCACAACCACCTTGCCAATAACTTGCGATGAATTCACGCTGGACGAGATCAAACAAGCCGTTAGAAGATTTAAAAATTTTAAAGCTGCTGGAGTTGACGAAATTTCAGGGGAAATGATTAAAGCAGTTAATGACAACAACCTCTTGAGAATTTTAGATTTTATAAATTAAGTATGGAGAGAAGAACAACCACCACAACAATGGAAAGACAGTATTATTGTAAAGTTACCGAAGAAAGGTGATCTGTCAGACTGTAATAACTGGCGTGGTATATCTCTATTATCAGTACCTGGAAAATTATTATGTTGCATGATGTTAGAAAGACTTAAATTGCATGCTGACGAAAAGATCAGAGAAGAACAAGCGGGTTTCAGGCCGAAACGATCATGTATTGATCAAATATTCACACTAAGAACAATTATAGAAGAATCAGTGGAAAGGCAATCGCCACTTATTATCACCTTCGTCGATTTTCAAAAAGCCTTTGATAGTCTACACCGCCCATCATTGTGGAAGATACTTACAATCTATGGTTTTCCAACAAAATATGTGAATATAATCAAAGCGCTATATGACAATGCAAGATGTTGTGTTAGAACAAATAAAGGGAATACAGAATGGTTTACAGTAGAAACAGGGGTGAAACAAGGCTGTATTATGTCACCACTACTTTTTGGAATAGCTATTGATTGGGTTATGAGAACCTATACCCACAATGAACAATTGGGTATAAAATGGACAAATGGAAAATTCCTGGGGGACCTGGATTTCGCAGATGATGTAGCATTCTTAAGTTCAACACCAAGACAATCCCAAGAAGCAATAAATAATTTGTGTCATCTCTCGGTTAAAATAGGTCTCCAAATAAATGCCTCTAAAACTAAAGCTATGAACTTTTCTAACGAGACCTTTGATATCATCTTGAACGGGGAAAAACTACAGAAAGTTGAAAGTTTCAATTATTTAGGCAGTAAAATGACTCAGGATGGTGACACAACAAGAGAAATCCATACTAGAATTGCTTTGGCAGCTAGCGCCTTCAATAGATTATCTAACATTTGGAAATTACGATCATTGAATATACATACCAAGCTTCGTCTGTTTAATTCAAATGTTATCTCAGTGTTAACATACGGCTGTGAGAGTTGGAAAATAACAAAATCATTGGAGAACAAGCTGAATACATTCGAGAACAAATGTCTTAGAAAACTCATGAACATCAGTTGGAAAGAATTCAAGACTAATCGACAAATAAGAGAAGACTCTAGGCAGAAATATGTCTCCGACTATATAAGGAAAAGACGATGGTCATATATCGGTCATGTCCTACGAATGCAAAACAACAGAATACCACTACAGGCGCTCACTTGGGTTCCTGAGGGTAAGAGGAAAAAAGGAAGACCAAAAGAAACACTCAGAAGAACAATAATAAGAGAAGGAAGAACGTTGGGCCTAAATAATGTGCAAGAGCTAAGAGGAGTGGCGTCACAACGAACAACCTGGAGAGCACTGGTTTCTGCCTTATGCGCCGTGTTTGGTGCTTAAAGAATTTATTATTATTATTACAGATGACCTTACTTGCTACCACATTTATACCTCAGTCAGAATTATTCTGAAATATTGTGATGACTACGTTAAATGTCTAGGGTTATGAAAATGATGAAGTGTAAGTCACAACAACAACAGACAGATAAACCATTTAATTATTCCACAACACTTTACACCACTGTGACTCTCACATACATATAACACTCTATAAGATTATTTTAAATGAGGCAAGTGTTAAAGGTTAAAAATATATGTATTAAGTTCTTTCAATAATAGAGATCCTGATTCAACTACACGGTGAACCAGGAATCATAATAAAATGTAATTACAAATATTATGTACACAGTTTATAGATATGATCTTTGTATTGACATATATTATTATTAGTGTTCTATGTGTGTGAGTTGTGATGTGGTACTAGGAGGTAATACTGGCTGTTCAAGCTATGTTGTTGATTGTCATCACGACTTCAAGTGTTTGTTTATGTTGGAACTAGTATTGGAGATGTTCTCAGTTCCTGGCATTAAAACAATTAATTGCTCCTCTTTATTTAATACAATGTCAATTTTAGAGGGGGTTACATAATGTTGAGCTTTTCTGGCCACAGAAGCTTATCTTTCGTGATGGCGGCAGGAAAAGACTCCTCTGCTCGATTGCTTCACTGTGTTCTGGAGACACCTCACTGGTTGCTATCTGGACCAAGGAGTATGCTGTCAGCCTCTGGATTCAGCAAAAACTCCGACCAGGTGCTGCTTCAATAACTAGGACCACAGTCCCTGAAACAAGAAGGTTGTACCTCCTACTTCAGAACTAATTTATACTCTATTTCCACACTGAGCACAATACATAACAAACACTGAGTTCAGCGCGGTAGGCCAACTGCTATCTTCATCTGAAACAATTTACACCAGTATTCTCCTCCCTAATGGTTACTACGCATCTGCAATTTCAGCTGTAAGTCCTTCTATACAATAAGATAGGTGTCAGTGTACTATTTGGTAATTCCATGTAGGCCTAGGCAGTTAAACTCCTCTCCGACAAGGTTGGTTCAGGTTGGAGCAATATCTAGGCTTGGCCTCATGTTTGCTACTGAACCACACACATATATACAGACACAAATTATCAATTCACATTCAATTTTCATCAAAATGATATCAAATATTTCAATCTTACCACAATTCATGGAAATAATAAACAATTACGTTGACCGGCGATGAATATGGCACAAATTTCGATCTGCCTATGTCCCAGGCTTTTATTTAGAAAAATATGAGCTGGATCTCAACGCACTGTTCCTTTAGTAAGTTTATTTTAAAATGTGGCACTGAACTGACGCTTCTAATTGACTATATTGGCGGGTCTAACCAATCGTGCCATGTTTACACAGCTTTTCAAAAAAGTACCTCTACTACGGTTTCCCCTAACAACAAAAAAATAGTATTTATAGTCCTACTAATCGTGTTTAGCCTTACATTTATTTCTATCCAATCAAATAGGATTTAACATGGGGACCTATTTCCCGTACAATGGTGGTTTCAAAATCTGCCACTGAGCGATTCTGATTTTGGTGTTGTCTGACAGCACCACCATTTTATTTTGGCTATAACTTGTTAATTCCTAGACTATTTGCGTAACACTTAACATATTCTTTGTCAGCAAGTCCTAAGGAACCCAACTATATAAATTTAAGGGAGCTAGGTGGCTGCGTTCAAAATATGTATTTTCTAGGATAGTCGTGTATTTGTTTTTTTATTTTTTATGTTTAGAACCGCCACCTGTCCTGCTGTACTGTCAGACTAATGTCAGGATTTTAGACATAAAACAGTAGAATGTCATGTTTCCTAATAAGCGTTTTGTAATTTTTAAACCTAACTCTCGTATGGGTAGTGTTTTTTATCACTGTCCATCTGAAAAAAAGTATTTCTTCTGGCCTTACGCTTGGGGTGGGTGGCATTAATTGTATATCGCGAGACGCGTGTTTAGTGTTGCATGCGTTCCTGCTTTCAGCCCTCCCTTCTCTCTATCCTAAGTTCATCTGTCTTTTCATCACGCCGTGTATAAAATGAAATTAATGGAAGTATTAATTTAGGTCATTAAGCGGTGTGCCTAGCTCAAGGTTTTCTTAGAAATGCAGTACACGTTTTATTGTGTTGTGGAAACGCGTGTATGCTGCTATAGGCTTTACTATCAACGTGGAAACGTTACAATTTGCAGACGAAGTAGAAAACAAGGGGGATTTCGAGTACAGTCATTGTGACAGCACTGTTCTTTACCATTCTTCTTTCCTTTTATTGAATTTATTTGTTAGGCTTTACATTTACCTTTTAATTTATATATGTGTATTTAGAATGGCTCACGACAAATTCTCCCCTCTTAAAACAGACGTTATATGTCAGTCTATAATTCTATATACACATAGAGAAATTTATTATTATTTCTGGGGCTTACAGTGATTCTCATCATACGGATGGCGGCTTAAAAAATCAGCTCCCAGATTTGTCTTTCCGTTTATATACTCTATGCTAAACTCATATGGCTGCATCAGTAATGACCAACGGAGTAATCTAGAATTTTCATGTCTAGCCTGAGCTAGAAACGACAAGGGTTTGTGATCCGTTTGCAACTTAAATGCCTTCCCATACAGATAAATATTGAATTTCTTTACCGCCCATATTACTGCAAGACATTCTTTTTCGCTAGTTGAGTAGTTGGTTTCAGCTTTATTCAACTTTCTGCTAGCATATGCCACTGGACTTAATTCCCCATCCAATGCACCTGATTTCTGTAGCAGTGTCGCACCTAACCCAATATTACTGGCATCCGTCCTTACAATAAATTCTTGACTTAAGTCAGGTAGTTTCAAAATAGGTTTGCTTGTAAGCTTTTCCTTCAATTCCTGGTAAGCCAATTCACATTCTGGTGTCCATGTAATTCGATCTGGATTTCCTTTGCGTGTCAAATCAGTTAACGGTGCACATATGGAATTAAAGTTTTTGATATACTTTTGGTAAAAACCACATAATGAGACAAAGGATCTCACGTCTTTCTTGGTTTGTGGTCTCGGGGCTTTCTTTAGTTTCTCTAAATTCTTGGGGTCAGGGGTCATGTTTCCCTGATAAACTGTGTGTCCCAAAAATTCCAATTCTTTACATCCAACGCAACATTTGGTTGGTCGGGCTGTTAAATTCGCTTCTCTAAGTCGATTAAACAGCATGTTCAGAGAGTCAATGTGTTCCTCAAATGTTTCTGTTGCTATAAGGATATCATCCATGAAATTTGTGATACATGGATTATTCAGAGGATCCAATAATTTTCTCATCATTCTAGAGAAGACACTAGGTGCATTCTTCAATCCAAATGGCAATCTGTTAAACTCATAGTGTCCCTCTGAGGTACTAAACGCTAGGTATGGTCTAACCTCAGGCTTTACTGGAATCTGATAGTATCCTTTACTCAGATCCACTTTTGAGAAATATTTAGCTTTATTTAGCCTGGCAAACAACTGATTTGTATCCGGCAATGGATCCACCTGTCCTTCTGTAATAGCATTCAGTCTCCTGTAATCTATACAGAGTCTATGTTATCCAGAGGGTTTCCTTAAGAGTACAACACTGGAACTATACGAAGATTCACTGTGTGAAATAATTCCTTCCTTCAACAAATAGTCTATCTCTTCCTTCAAAGCTTTCTCCTTAGCAAAATGAATCGAATAGGGTTTCATACAGACAGGTGTGGGGTCTATCAGTTTCATATCATATTCCAATAAAGTTGTATGCCCCGGTCGGTCCGTTAACACCTCTGTATGATTATCTAGAACCTGTTGCACTCTCTCTTTCTGATTTTTCGTTAAATGTGTACTGATTTTCACCTGTGCCGCTGTCTCACAGGGGTGTAATGGATATTCAAATGATGAAAGTGGTTCCTTTTTCATCTCCATTGCAATGGACAAGGTCAACAAGTGTGTCTCTTCCTGATGTTCTCTTTCCAAATATTTCTTCAGGAGATTCACATGATAGATTTTTTCTTTCCCCTTCTTATCTATCTTATAATTTGTTCTAGACACCTTCTCTAGAACTGTATATGGACCTTGCCATCCAATTTGTAACTTATTCTGACTACCGGGGAGAAGAAGCAGTACCTTCTCTCCCACAGCCAAATCTCTGTCTTTAGCTTTCCTGTTATAATAGGCAGCATGTTTCTTCCTGGCTTGTCTCAAATTTTCATTGGCAAGTTTCCAGCCAGTTTTTAAACGAGTGGTCAGTTCATTCACATATTGGTATGAGGATGTAATATTTTCCTCTGCCTTTTCATCAGTCCACGCTCTTAACAGAGTTACATATGGACCTGTAATTTTGTGGACCTCTTTGTCCATGCACCGGTATGGTCTCTTCCACTCGAAGCGCTATAGTGATGATTTTTCTTTCCAGAATTATCATGCACAAAACGACCGTTACCAATTCTTTTCTTGGGGCTTTCTCCCCACTTAGACTTCTTGATGAGAGATTTCCTCTCTACATCCTCTTCCTCCAGTTTTTTTAAGTCCGATTGAGGGATTCTCGGCTTATCCTGGAGTAAGACATCTTTTTGCACTCGCTGCATAGTGGCCATTGTAAAACAGTTAATTGAAGCTTGTCCGTGAAAAGAGGCTTCCCATTCCATTTGGTCCACTTTATTAAATTTATTTTTCTTTTCAGTGTTAGGCCTGCGTTTGCCCCGTGGCGTGTCCAGGTCCTGATCAATGTTCCCACTTGTGGGTGTTCCCTCATGTGCTATGCTACACCTCTCTACAAAATTCACAATGTCAATCATTGCCTTGGGCCAGTAATAATTTTGAGCTACTTTTTGGATGATGGTACCTATTTTCTCATGGTCCCCATCTTTTCTCACATGTAAGCTCCTTATTAATTCTGCCCTATATGTCTTTGGAAGAACCAACTGTCCGTGACCATGGGATCTAGTTCCGGCCTTCCTGTAAATCAACTTGTTTTTCATGTAAAAATCTCCCTTGCCTGGAGTTGTATGACAAGTTGACAATTTCCTAAAACAAGGCTTGAGGGTCTTATCCCCAGCCTGTGCCTTCCTCAACTCTTCTGGAGTGGTATTTAACATAATATCCTCCTCCTTTCTTGAGGTCGACCTGACCTGAAGGGTGGCCATTACTATAGGATTCCTTCTACAATGGTCAGTGTCATGATTGTCCATCTGACAATTTTTACACCACCTTTTTCCTTGGTTGAAAGATTTTCTTTCATCATATTTCCTTTCATCGAATTGTGGGAATTTATTTTTATTTTCATACCGTGGCCTTTCAAACTGGTGCTTACCTTTGTTTTGATCCCTAGGATCAAATTTATTAAAGTTCTGTGGTGCCCTAAAGTTATCCACTTGTTTCTTTTTATTACCTGATACCTCTGCCTGAGCTGCTTGATACCTTTCAGCTACATTTAGTAACTCACCCAGCCTCTCTGCACCTTGTTCCATGAGAAACTTTCTCAGTTCTGGAGCCATGGACTCTCTTAATTGTTCTATAAGGACCATTTCCTTAAGATCTTGGGTTTTCCCCAGAGAAGTCCATTTCTCCAAGTATGTCTCTAACCGTGCAGAGAACTGGTGATAGGTTTCACCTGACAGTAGTTTAGCATTCCTAAATTTTTTCCTATAAAATTCTGCGTTCTTTTCATATCTTAACAAAAGCGCCTGCTTTAGCATGTCATAATTTTCTTGATCACTTCTGTTCATTTTGGCAAAAACTTCATAAGCTGCCCCACGAAGACCTTGAGATAACTGTAAGCTCCACCTTTCTCTCTCTAACCCATACGTGGTAGCTAATAGTTCATACCTATTTACATAGCTCTCAATATCATCGTCTTTCTCAACAATATGATTTAAATGAAAATTCATAGCTGAGGTTGAGGCTCCCTGACTAGCAGTAGCATCGGAGGTAAAGGGACTGGCACCATTTTCAGGAGCAGGGCCTTGAAACTCAAACTCCCTTAGTCGTAACTCATGTTCCCTTTGTAATCTCTTCTCCTCCTTTTCTGCTTCCCTCTCTGCAGTCTGTCTTCTTTCCTCGGCTTCCCTTTCTGCCTTTTTTTCTTCTCTTTCTGCCTCCAATTTCTTAGCCTCAGCCTCAATCTGCAACCTCTTAGCCTCAGCCTCAATCTGCAGCCTCTTAGTCTCAGCCTCTAACTTTCTTTCGGCCTCTTTTTCTATATCTTCTTTCTTCCCGTTCAATATATATGTCACATTCAGCAGTGACATAAGCAATCATAATTTGCCCGTCCATTCCTAACTCTTTTGCCGTCTGCACAGCAGCAGATCGAAATTTGGCCAGGTCCGCCATTTTCTAACAGGTAAATGTATAAAATATTTAACTAAACAATTGCAATCTCTAACTAAATATCCAATCACAACCACAGGCACTGAGAGCTCAACGTTATTTATTTTCACCCAAGGATACCTTTTACTTCTTTATTATTCCCAATATATATATAATAGGGAAAGATTCAAAATCCCGGGAGCGAGACCTCAATATATGTGGTAAAATGGGATGTTATAAATATGTATAGGGACTTAGTGTACTGACTGAGATCAGCTGTGAAGGTATATGTATTTAATAAGTGTGGTGTATTACAGATGACCTTACTTGCTACCACATTTATACC
Source organism: Oreohelix idahoensis (assembly GCA_024509875.1). NCBI lineage: Eukaryota > Metazoa > Mollusca > Gastropoda > Stylommatophora > Oreohelicidae > Oreohelix > Oreohelix idahoensis. The sequence goes on from JAMPIV010015508.1 coordinate 532,659, forward strand.
TCAGTCAGAATTATTCTGGAATATTGTGATGACTACGTTAAATGTCTAGGGTTATGAAAATGATGAAGTATAAGTCACAACAACAACAGACAGATAAACCATTTAATTATTCCACAACACTTTACACCACTGTGACTCTCACATACATATAACACTCTATAAGATTATTTTAAATGAGGCAAGTGTTAAAGGTTAAAAATATATGTATTAAGTTCTTTCAATAATAGAGATCCTTATTCAACTACACAGTGAACCAGGAATCATAATAAAATGTAATTACAAATATTATGTACACAATTTATAGATATGATCTTTGTATTGACATATATTATTATTAGTATTCTATGTGTGTGAGTTGTGATGTGGTACTAGGAGGTAATACTGGCTGTTCAAGCTATGTTGTTGATTGTCATCACGACTTCAAGTGTTTGTTTATGTTGGAACTAGTATTGGAGATGTTCTCAGTTCCTGGCATTAAAACAATTAATTGCTCCTCTTTATTTAATACAATGTCAATTTTAGAGGGGGTTACATAATGTTGAGCTCCTCTGGCCACAGAAGCTTATCTTTCGTAATGGCGGCAGGAAAAGACTCCTCTGCTCGATTGCTTCACTGTGTTCTGGAGACACCTCACTGGTTGCTATCTGGACCAAGGAGTATGCTGTCAGCCTCTGGATTCAGCAAAAACTCCGACCAGGTGCTGCTTCAATAACTAGGACCACAGTCCCTGAAACAAGAAGGTTGTACCTCCTACTTCAGAACTAATTTATACTCTATTTCCACACTGAGCACAATACATAACAAACACTGAGTTCAGAGCGGTAGGCCAACTGCTATCTTCATCTGAAACAAATTACACCAGTATTCTCCTCCCTAATGGTTACTACGCCTCTGCAATTTCAGCTGTAAGTCCTTCTATACAATAAGATAGGTGTCAGTGTACTATTTGGTAATTCCATGTAGGCCTAGGCAGTTAAACTCCTCTCCGACAAGGTTGGTTCAGGTTGGAGCAATATCTAGGCTTGGCCTCATGTTTGCTACTGAACCACACACATATATACAGACACAAATTATCAATTCACATTCAATTTTCATCAAAAAGATATCAAATATGTCAAGCTTACCACAATTCATGGAAATAATAAACAATTACGTTGACCGGCGATGAATATGGCACAAATTTCGATCTGCCTATGTCCCAGGCTTTTATTTAGAAAAATATGAGCTGGATCTCAACGCACTGTTCCTTTAGTAAGTTTATTTTAAAATGTGGCACTGAACTGACGCTTCTAATTGACTATATTGGCGGGTCTAACCAATCGTGCCATGTTTACACAGCTTTTCAAAAAAGTACCTCTACTACGGTTTCCCCTAACAACAAAAAAATAGTATTTATAGTCCGACTAATCGTGTTTAGCCTTACATTTATTTCTATCCAATCAAATAGGATTTAACATGGGGACCTATTTCCCGTACAATGGTGGTTTCAAAATCTGCCACTGAGCGATTCTGATTTTGGTGTTGTCTGACAGCACCACCATTTTATTTTGGCTATAACTTGTTAATTCCTAGACTATTTGCGTAACACTTAACATATTCTTTGTCAGCAAGTCCTAAGGAACCCAACTATATAAATTTAAGGTAGCTAGGTGGCTGCGTTCAAAATATGTATTTTCTAGGATAGTCGTGTATTTGTTTTTTTTATTTTTTATGTTTAGAACCGCCACCTGTCCTGCTGTACTGTCAGACTAATGTCAGGATTTTAGACATAAAACAGTAGAATGTCATGTTTCCTAATAAGCGTTTTGTAAGTTTTTAAACCTAACTCTCGTATGGGTAGTGTTTTTTATCACTGTCCATCTGAAAAAAAAGTATTGCTTCTGGCCTTACGCTTGGGGTGGGTGGCATTAATTGTATATCGCGAGACGCGTGTTTAGTGTTGCATGCGTTCCTGCTTTCAGCCCTCCCTTCTCTCTATCCTAAGTTCATCTGTCTTTTCATCACGCCGTGTATAAAATGAAATTAATGGAAGTATTAATTTAGGTCATTACGCGGTGTGCCTAGCTCAAGGTTTTCTTAGAAATTCTGTACACGTTTTATTGTGTTGTGGAAACGCGTGTATGCTGCTATAGGCTTTACTATCAAGGTGGAAACGTTACAATTTGCAGACGAAGTAGAAAACAAGGGGGATTTCGAGTACAGTCATTGTGACAGCACTGTTCTTTACCATTCTTCTTTCCTTTTATTGAATTTATTTGTTAGGCTTTGCATTTACCTTTTAATTTATATATGTGTATTTAGAATGTCTCACGACAATGACGTATAGACTAGCCAAGGCCTTAAAAAAATAAAAAGTGAAAAGAACAGATGAAATACAAGAGGAATGAGCAGTAAGGAAAGAAAGCCATGATACAAGAATAAAGGAAAACAATGATATATCAAGGAAAAACAATTACATAAAACAATGCATTATATAAATGAACACCATTATAGTATATTAACATCCATTACAAAAAACAATGACAATCTAAATCAAAGAATAAGTAATTAGCTATCATGTAAAGAAAATAGCCTGTTGTGCATGACAACCAAGTTAATACGTTCATGGAGTACAAATGATGAGCTGATAATGGACATCAAAATATACAACACCATTATACATGGCTATAAGTGACGCGCAATCAAGCGTCGGGTGAGGAAAAAAATTACACTACAACCTCAGAAAAAAAAATCTTCTCAAAGTACCAATGTCGTACACAGTTACCCCTTCCCCCCCCCGCCCCCCCCCCCCCCCCCCCCCCCAGCGCACAATCGCGCGCCGGGCAAAGAAAAAAAATATTACAATGCCAGAAAAAATACATTCTCTCATGTCTTCATATTTCTCAAAAAGTACAATATTTGAAATGAATCGCAATGATTTATCAAGTCAAAATAGTATAATCATTACCATAGTAATACGTTCATCATTTCAAAACTCAGAAGTATACAAACAATATAGTAATATAATGATGCCTAACAATGAAGCAACATTTTATCATAAAGAAGTTTCATCAAATATAATACTGTCTAATACACTATATTATAGTAATATACATATACAATACAATCTCATATCTCAAATAAGTTCTAAACAACATCTGGAGATCCTAAAGATCCAGGAACATGCTGTAAGAAGCTCAAGACCATCCAATGAGACGACAAACTGGTTCCATAGGAATGGCAATTCTTGAGAAAATTCCCAACGGTAAACATCTCAAACAAATAATAAAGTAGTTGAGACTCTCATGGCAAAGAATACGCTGTGGAAAAACACAAATGGAAAACTCCGTTTGGTAACGGTAAGACTCTATGATATACAACAATTAATTTTAATTTATCAAATGTGGCCGTGTAAACGTCTGTCCCCTGCATGGTGATAATCAAACCTTCCTCCGTTACTCTAGAAAATGTAACAGAGAAAGTGTGACCGGGCTTGGTCACGGCGCCAAATCAAGTCAAGTCTTATGTGACCGGCAGAGGGTACTTAGGAAGGGGAAGGCTGTGTCACCAAATCAAGTCTAGTGTGACAGGGTGAGAAAAGGATGAAACAAATGTTCTGTGACAGGTGAATTTTGTGGCAGTATTTTCTTTCAATATTCTTCTGTAGTGTTACTGGCGACTGCCAGAGATGGTGATTACAGATATAAATTGTAATATAACCCAGGTTTTCTTAGGAGACTCGTACTGTTTTTATTGATGCAGGCTGTAAGATCGTCGTAAATGTGGTAGCACTCTATGCTTGATTACATAATGTAAACAAAGGTCACTGGCTACTGACGCTCAGGAAAATAAGATCAGGCTGGTGTAAAATATGAATGAATACTTTTATTTACTGTCTACACACTTTGATAACTTCAATCGGGTTCATAAGTACATGTTCTTGTGTAATTTACTAACCAGTCTTTCCATGAAATATCACATAGCAAATCAGCCTTACAAGATGGTAACCACAAACTGACTTCTCTCATCCCGTGCTCAAGAAGACCTCGTTTAGCCCCCTTCTCTCAAACCATCACTTTCGTCCTAACTACTGGGCAATTCTACCCCAAGTTCGATGACATCATTTCTGAACACTTTAATTAATTCACTCATAGGTTTTGTGACTAGTGCTATTACACTAACTAGACACGCTCAACTACTTAGTGTTAAATCTTGCTTAAATTAAGTATTCTTACCCTAACTATAATTAAGTGGCAGCACCTTAGTGCTAATCCGACGTAACAGTCCTTACTGTCACAAAAGTAGTACAAACTAATTTAGGATCATGAATTAAACAGGGTCATAAAAATGTACTAACAGAGTGTTAATGTATTCGTGGGTATATAAATAGCCCCGAAATCTATAAGAAAGTCTAGAAAATGAGAGTCAAGTAGAATCATGTGGGCATCGAGACAGTATGTCTGCCATCACATTATCCGAACCTCGAATAGCCCGTACAGAAAAGTGGAAAGGCTGTAGAGCAATAGCGTAACGAGTGGATCTTGAGCTCTTCAAGTCCTTACTCTGTATAGCTGTGAGGGCTTTTTGGTCGGTTTCTACTATGAAATGCGCGCCAAGAAGGAATCTCTGAAGTTTGAGAATCGCCCAGACCATAGCTAATAATTCTCGGTCTAGTACAGAGTAATTCCGTTCTGCTTCAGTCAGCTTCCTAGAAACAAATAGTAGTGTGCAATAATGTATGGTAAAGTTATGAATATACCAGATACCGTCATCAATAGGCAAATCCATAAGATGGTAATAATGACTAAGAGTGTCATGATGACCAAGGTTGTAATTATGGCTGACAATCTGAGATTTTGCGCAAGACAAAGGAAATACAGTAGACAAAAGCGTACCTCTCCCAGGCTGACCTGAAGTCATAGCCTGTATACTGGGCAAAGAAAAAAGTAAGAAAGATATAATAAAGATGTAAAAGCATACAGTAGTAAACTTGGACCAACGTCGAAGTTTAGACGGAAAGCAGAACATACGACAAAAAGTCGTAAAAGACGAAGATACTGAGCTAACCGATCTAGTAAGAAAAGTAAAGAAAATCACAAGGTATAGATACGTACTAACAATTAAGTTCGTACATGTAGCAAAGAAAACGCTAGTCATTGCAGCAGAGAAGTTGCAATCAACGTGACTGTATATAGATTCAGTCGTAGCGCTAAAATTAGTGTGTGTATCAGACAAAATCGAAGGATCTTCTTCTATAATAGTAGTTAAAGAAGAATGAAAGTTAGAGTTGCGACGTACTGAGGTATGTCGAACTGGGCTAAAAGAAGCACCAAAATTAGCATGATGAATAATCGTATCATCAATACTGCAAGATTGCACGAAATTAGCAGAATGTATCACGTTAGCAGAATGTACCTGGTGAAAAGATTTTGGCATAGTGGCGGTAGTAAGATTATGTTGTCGTTCCCAAGCAGCAATTTGTACCGGCGTACACACCTTTACACCATGTATCTGTCCGACAGTAAGGTCGGCGATAGGTGCTCTGAGCAAACATGCGTGTATATAACCAGTGAAAAACGGTGTGGCAATGTGGACTATGGCAATCGGAAAATTCTCAACTGTCCCACCGAATGTCACCCATTTCACCATTTTACCAGTTGCGCAAGATGGATGAACTAGAGACTGTCTAATCCCAACAGTCGTGCATCCAGAATCAAATAGAACTGAAACTGGAATATTATTCACCAATCCTTTATGTAGAGTAAGAGACCCTCTTCCGTCATGTGCAGCTAAGGCAGGAAGAGGAGGTAGAGGATGACCGCAACTCAAGGTAGTTAAAGCTGTAGGTTGAAACAAAGTTGTGCACTCCGGGCACTGAGATGCTCTCTCGAAATCGAAAGCAGAGCAACCAATAGCCTTACAGACACTATTATTATTATTGTTACCTTGATTATTAACAACTTGGGACTCTTGTTTAGCAGAGTTAGCATGGCGATACGATCTATCATTATTTGGAGATCTACTGTCATATCGCGATCTATCATTTTGAGATCTACCGTCATATCGCGATCTATCACGACTATCATCTCTATTGAGAGCATTGTTATTTGCTCTATTGAAATTATTGTTCTGATTTGAACCCCAGTTTGCATTGTCGCGATTGCTATTTCCCCTTTGATCAAAATTTCTATAAGATGGATCTTCTTGTCCTCGAGAAAAATTATTGTAAGGTTGATAATCTCTATTATAGTTACCTCTTCCAAAATTTCCATAATTATTAGGACCAAAATTTTGAGGACCGTTAAATTGTCTCCAATTTCTTGAAGAAGGCGAATCACTACATGATGGATTCCATTGGTTCTGTCTAAAATTTCGATTATCTCTCCTATCAAAATTGCGTTCAGCACTTTGAGATCTACGTCGCAAATTAGGACCATATGGTATTGCTGAAGCCACGGGTAAACCTTCTTCGACTTTAGACTTGCTAACTGTTGCATTTGGATGAGCCGTGACATATTGGCGACAGTATTGTTCCATATCTTTCAAGTTTGGAGGCTTTCGCTCGCGTAGAAAGGAAAGAAAAGACTTACTAACTGACGACATGACTTTGTCGCGCAGCAATAAGTCCATAAGGGCTTCATATGTGTGTTCAGTTTTTGAAAGTTCAACCCAACGTGAAAACGTAAGGCGAATATTTGATATAAAGTCTGAAAAATCTTTCCCAGTCTCTGGCAACAGAGTCTTAAAGTGCAGACGATAACCTTCTTCATCCAGTTGGTATTTTTTTAATAAGGCCGCTCTGACAACATCATAGTTATTCTTGTCAGGACCTTCCAACATACTTATAGTATTGAAAGCTTCACCCTTAAATAGCTTAATAAGTTGTTCACAATATTGTGATTTATCTATCTTATGAGATTCGCATGAAAGTTCAAATCTATTTAGATAGAATGAAATATCGTCACTGGCAGAGTTGAAAACAGGCAATTTAATATCATAAGGTTTAGTATTTGCCTTATTAGAAGTTGTTTGATTGTTTGTCTCATTTTGGGCATTACCCATGTTCACCACCTTTATTTTTACAGCTCCATAGCTGCCAATTTTTGCTCCTGTAGTCTTTGGTTTTCTTCAGCTTGCATCTGAAGCTTTTTCTCCTCCATTTGCATTTTTCTATCTTCAACCTCTCTTTATAATTTCTGTTTTCTCTCTTCAGCTTCTAATTTTTGTTTTTCAGCCTCCATTTGCATTTGGATTTTTCTATCTTCAGCTTCTCTTTGCTGTTGAATTTTTCTCTCTTCAGCTTCTAATTTTTGTTTTCTCTCTTCAGCTTCTAATTTTTGTTTTTCAGCCTCCATTTGCATTTGGAATTTTCTTTCTTCTGCTTGCATTTGCAATCTTATGTTTTCGGCTTCCATTTTCTGTTTCTTTTCTTCGGCCTTATGCGCCATGGCATATTCAGCAGGAGCAAATTCTCTCACTTCCTCCTTAGTCATACTAAGGGATTTCCCTTGCTCAATGAAGTAATCCAAAGTAGACATAATGCTGGATTATATGAGATAAATACCTTGTGTAAATATATTACTTGAGAAACTCACTTAATCCCAACTCAGTGGGTGACAAGTCCTTAATCTATAATTTGTATAATTACCTTAACTATTAATAATTTAATTAATCACCTATATATCTATTGTGCATTATAATATTGACAGTGTATGACAAAATGGATAATACAAACAAGAAAGACAAAGACAAGATGAAAAGAACAAATGACCACGTTCGCAGGAATCAACTAAAGTAAAAAGCAGAAATAAAGCACAAAATTTTGCAAAGCTTGTAAAGACAACTGCGAATAGTATACAAGACAAGAGACAAAACAGTGTATAAACGAATATAACTGAAAGATAGAAAGGGGAGGAAGACACTCACAAACAAATTAATCAAAAACTAAAGAAAAGAGAAAAATATAACGAAAACAACATTAAGACATCCCGTCACACCTAAACAATTATAAAGATGACTGAATCCAGCGTAAACAGAGTATGCCCAGAATTATATCATGGGATCTTTTACGACACGGATTTAGACAAAACAGTCCCTATAGAACGCTTTCGTAGGCCCTCCGTGAAGTAGGATATATCCTACGAAAGTCTCCACCCAACCTGCCCGGTAAAATATGAGCACATATAACATAGAAATAGGTAACATAAAAATAAGGATCTAATGAAGTGTACTGAGGAAGGCTTAATCAACTACACAGAGGCCCAGTTTACAACAACAAACAGCCACTTATCTTTCAAAATGAAAAAATCCCAGCTTCCACAACAGGAGTAAAGATGTACAAGGTAAACACGGTCTACAGCAATCCGATGGTGATCGATACTGGAACTCCAGACATCAGAAGTTGGCTGGAACACTGCAAGTCTTGAGTTAAACAACTTGTATAGACAACTCCTTTTGTTGATGAAACTTGCTCAAAAAAACATGGACTGGTTACTCTGTAGATCTTCTGTCGAACAACTTGTGCTTCACTGTTTATAGCCCCATATTACTGGCTACCACTGCTACTGTGTGAATGGTTGGTGGTTCCCTGGTAGAGTGGGGACTGGCCATCACTGATAAGTCTATGATTCATAAATCTTGGTACTGTTGAGGGGTGTTGAAGGGTGAGAGACCTCCGGGCAACGCCGGGTACTTACAGCTAATAAATGTTCTGTTATGGTAGGTGGCCGACTGGGTGTGTGTGTGAAGCTATCAATGGACGCGAATGCATGTAGTTCTGGATCAAAACACGAGTAATCACACACCACAATACACATCACAGTTACCTGACATCTAAACTTGTATACGAGCACTGGAACAGGTAACACTGCGAACTCTAGTAAACATCATAGTCAGGAAATGTAGAAAACGACTGGAACGTCTATACACTGTTTAATATACTGGTACAAGCGCCACATCAAACGTAAACATGCTGGTATCACATCATATAAGCACATCATAAATAGTACACTGTCACAATTCTGACATCTCAGGTACACATCAAATCCTTAGGTAGTTAAATGCAGAGCATAAAAAATCCCAAGCACAGCAGCTGCATAAATACAATGACATCTATATCGTCAGGCTCAACATAACTCATGGGAGAAAAACACCTTCCCTATAATAATAATCTGTCGACCTCACAAATCTCCCTCATCGGAGATATCAACACACAACGGCCTATAATCCAAAGCCCGAAAAAATCTTTAACAATGTACATTCTGCAGAATACATATATCAGCCTTTATATCCACGGCTTTATGAAAAAAATCTTAGGCAATATCAAAATCCCTTTCACCAAAACTATTCTCCATATCGGGACACACTGACCATAATCGTCAGTCCCTTCTCTCAGCTATCTCGGCATTCGAATGTCACGAAAAATTTCCCCCGCCTAAAATAAATCGCTCAGTCAGAAAATATTCATCCCCGCGCCAAATGCCGCTGAGCCGTGAGCTGAACTCATCTCGAATATTCGAGAAAAATTGCGATCATAATTTTTTAACCAAACTAGAAGCTACTCAAGGGAGATAACAGCATTCCGGTCTGTGTATACAAGTATTTAAACGATAAACTCCCCTTGACTAGAATTAGGACTTAACAGATGTTTTACCATGTATCAAGGGATACCATAAACACGAACTTACAAATTGCGTCAGCAAGGGCTGTAGCTTCGATTCCGAAAGTATTTCCAGATGAACCTTTTAGACATGTGTCATAGAAGGTCTCTATTAAAGCATCATATATATTAAAGATGATATCTCAGTGGTTTCAAAGCATCGATCTGACTCTCCCATCTTCTTTCACTCAGTGGCTTAACAGTTATGTCTAAGTCTGATACATTGCTAGTTAGCATTTGCAACGCTGAGTCGATGCAGAAAAATAATTATAGATCTGTTGAACCAAACTAAAGAAACTAGTTGCTTCCAGATAACACTTAGCGGCATCACTGACTACCCAAGTTTAAAGAGTGTGCATTGCAGGACACACAAAAAGGCACGAGGTTTATGTCCAGGACTCTCTTTTGTACGCCATTTTCGTTGCCTTTCAGTTACTCACATTATAATAACCCTGAGCACGCAGATTCTCAATTGGTAATCCCATTTGCTCAAGCTGTCAAAGAAGAGTTTCTGTCATAAAGGCACCTGTAGTTTCCTTTAGTGAAACAAATCCCAAGAAATATTTTTTAATGATACCTTCTAGCTCAGGCATCTCATTTTATCATGATTTGATTACATAAACAAACGTATAATCATTGTCATTTGTTCAGTATGACTAACACACATGAATGTGCAGTTTAGAATAATTGAGTAGTATTTGGCCGAGTGTGCATGTGCTAAAATTTTCCGCTTTAAAGCATCTGCTTCAAGAAGTATAAACTCATTTTGGAAATCTTTTTGTAGGCAGTGAACCATTGTTTCTTGATCTTTCTCTGCGCAAATGTCTTTTTCACGATAAGATTAAAAGAGGCTAGATATTCCACACACTTCAAAAATATTTCATTGCACTGTACAACTTTTCAGTTGCACCACGGAATGCCAAGTCTTGTATGCCAAGAACTCTAACCAAAACAATTATGTGCTCCAAGATTTGTCGCCAGTATTGTTCTTCTTGCCAAATTTTCTGCTGGTTAATGCCATCAATTGTTTTTTCTTTAGATAAGCTGTGACGAAATGTTTGGACGTGTTCTGTTGGTGGCTCTCTCACACCTCTAGCCCCTACGGCAGTATCCTTTCTTTTCTTCATTTTCTCTCCAACCGCTCATACTTGGCAATTTTTATGCCCTTTCATTCATTATTTTACTCTCTATGCTGAATCTAGTAGGGAAAGTCTTTAATACTCCACCCCCCTACGGAAGTATCTGCTATGGGACTGTCTTTATCTTGTTTACCACTCCTCAGACGTATTTACGTTCCGCCAGGAGAACTGGGGTATTATCGTAACAATACCCAGTCATCACCGGTCAGTGAGCGATATTCTTATCATGAAAAGACGGTCTCGTCCGATCAACATCTATAGAAGCCAATATTGTCTGTATGAGATAGCCGTCTGAGGTGGGCAGATCACACAGGTGGTAAATGCTTTTATCGTTTCACGGGACCATCCCTGTATGTGAATATCATGATAATCTGTCTGGAGAGACAATATTGGCGATAGGTAGCATCTGGACATCAAATGAGTTCACAGATGGTGTTTATGAGTTGTGCACAAGATGCCGGCGAAAGTCTGGCGCAACGATATGAAGAGGTCACGCGTGGATATTAAAATTTTAAAACTCGCGAGGGGATATTTTAAATGAAACACCTAACCGAGTGCTAGAGGTTGGTTTGATTGGTTTGATATGAGAGTCGGAATATACAATGAATTCTATTGGAGCCTTCGGCGGAAACACAATCTGTGATTTGAACTGAGAATGAGAGATATAATCTAGCGAACTCAGAGACACAGAACAGACAGCTTCGCAACTTCATACGAGCAACTCCCAGAAAGGCAGAAAGAGAAGGATCGGACATAGAATTCCATTATTATCAGTGGCACATTGAGTATTGGGCAACTTTGGTATTTACAAGTAAACCCGCATTTTAATATAAGACTGTAAACTTAAAAGGACCAGGACTTCAATTACCAAGACCGGAACCTAGGAATTTGATCACAAGTCATAGAGGAATTAAACAAAAGTTTTCCCAGGCCAGTGATTTCGCAGAACACCCGCCGTCAGAGGAATTAACTATAATTTCCCAGATCAAGTCATAGAGGAATTAAACAAAAATTTTCCCAGACCAGTGATTTTGCAGAACACCCGCCATCAGAATAATTAGCTCTAATTTCCCAGACCAAAGTGATTTCGAAGCTTCTAATACAGAGTTGCGTCCATTCGAAACTGTGCAAGGAGATTGTGTATAACCCAAAAATGTGGGGTAAGTTGTGAACATTTATTTTACAAATGTGAAATTCTACAGGTTTCTTGCCTAGTGGTTATAAATGAGGCTGGCAACCTCAACGCATGAAAAGAGTACATAAATGAACCAATATAACAAGTGCTGGTGATTGTTTCTTGCTATTCGTGCGGGAAAACCCGACAGCAGAGGTGACCCCAGACTCCGACTGGAGCAGTGATGATTACATCACATGTGCCTCAGGTGTAGCATGTCATTGTGTGAGATATATGTAACTTGTTAATGTTAGTTCGGGCACAAATCATTATTCGCGCTGTCCAGACACAATTTCCCAGTTAATTCCCAGAGGAATAGTGGTGATTTCTAGTCATCTTTCCTGAGTTACATTGTGTATTCTTCTAAGAGATTAACATTGGTGGGTGCACAACGAGAAGATGCGCCTGTTAAGCTTCCAACTCAGTGTACTTAGCAGAGGCATTTTGTTCTTTCTATTTTTTCCAAAAGTTCGTGGAACGAAGCTAGTTGTGAGTGAAACGCAAGGAATCAACACCAACCGCCCAAATCGGACAAGTTGTGTGAAGAAGTGTCCTCATCACCAAGAAGTGACGAAAATAACAGCTGCAGGACTGACCTAAAAGTTAAGTGCTTATAAAAAAAGGCACCAGCAAAAAGGACCTAATTTTTCTGAACTTATATTATCACCCTAAATCTCAGTGAAGAGCAAAATTGATTCCAATATAAAACTCCCCGGCATTTGATTTATTTTAAACTGTTAATAGTACTTGATTATCAAATTTGTTACTTGTTGTTTTAAAACTAAACAATCATAGTCGATTCAGTTTTTTATATGTATGAAAGCAAACGTATGAGCCAGAACAATATATATATATATATATATATATATATATATATATATATATATATATATATATATATATATATATATATATATATATATATATATATATATATATATATATATGGACATATATTTACCTCTAAACCGAGCTATACCATTATAAGAGGAATTCAGCTGGGGGCTTGAACGGGCTAAAAGCCATTTCTTAAATCCTTCACAAAAAGCGACGGACAGATATAAGTTAACCAAATCAATGCCGCATGGTTCTTGACTTCTGAATTATCCTGTGAAGACTCCCTTCAGATAGAAGCGCCATTACACTTCTATCTACATCTTGTGCAAAGGTGAACACCTTTGACTACTCATTTAGATACTCTTGGGTTTTGGCCATTGTTGGACCACTACTGCAAAGCACGGGAGGCAATCCGTGACATAAGCACAACTCAAGATTTTTCCAGCTCCAATGTTCTTCCTGTTTTTTAAACCGGTTTCTTGCCGGGTTGATGTACAAAAATATTTATTAGTGGTCTAAATTCAGAGTATCTACTGAGGGTGTTCAAAGGTATCTACCTTTCGCTCAAGATTACTCTTGGCAGAGATTTGAATTTAAGAATGATGCTTCAGTTCTAGGGAATCTCATAGGAATTTAAGAAATCAAGCACCACAGCTAATATTATCAAGGCTGTAATAAACTTTAGGTATCTTCCCAGACCTTCTATGAGAGCGAATATAATGTTACTCGTTTGATGAGCCCCCAACTGATTTAATTCTGTAAAATCTTACTTCAATACCTCTATTTACATGTATTTAAACTGAGACATACGGATGCAGTTCCCTCAAAAGTATTAAATCAACTATAAATTTCCCCGAGTGCTAGAACCCTACAGATCCTGAAGGCTACGAAAGCAAACTGCTCGACGTTGTGCAAATGCGTATTCGCTCCAGCTAGGCGAGAACATTCAGACCGGAGCGCTAACAGGCAACACCAGGCAAATGTACGACGGTATAAAGAAAGCCCTTGGTTCCCAAAAAAGGAAAAAGGCACCGCTAAAAACCATCACCGGAGACAAGCTAACCGATAAGGGTAAGCAGATGGACAGGTGGGTCGAGCACTACTCGTAGCTTTACGCTAGAGAAAAAACCTTGACGTTGTCAAATGTCTGCCAACTATGGAGGAGCTGGATGCTGAACTAACATTGGAAGAACTCAGCAAGGCAATTGGCCATTGGCCACTCAGCTTGGCCTCTGGCAAAGCACCAGGCAGTGATGGGATTCCTCCCGATTTAATCAATGCTGTAAGAGCATCCCCTGCATATGGTGCGGTGCCAGTGCTGGGAATAGACAATTATTCCTCAAGACATGCGAGATGCCAAGATTGTAACACTGTGTAAAAATAAAGGAGACAGAAGCGATTGCAATAACTACAAGGGTATCTCTCTTCTTGTACTAAGAAGAGAGATACCTCTGTAGTTATTACAGTCACTTCTGTCTCCTTTATTTTTATACAGTGTTGTCATATTAATGCGACTACACAAGTTATCAAAACCACGAGGAGCATAGGCCTTCACCAAACACATGACAAGTCTTCCTGTCCTGTGCCATCCGCTCAAGTTCTTTCCGTGTTTTCCTCATCATTTTCATTTCTGCATCCAGTTCTCTTCTCCATGTGATTTTGGTCTGCATCTGCCTCTCTTTCCCTGTGGATTCAAGAACATGGATGTTGCGCATATTACATACACATATTCTTTTGTATGGAATTATGCGACACACGGATTACTTCGTCTATTTAATATGGAAAATATATAGTTGTATTTATTTGGGTACGAAAATGCTTCCCTTGGTAAAGCTAGATAATCCATGATTGATTTATACGTTTGATTATATGGATGATCTCTCTTGATATTGATTCGGCGTATGAATAATTGAATTCATGTCAGTTCTCGTTTGTTAGGGCCAGAAAATAGATTAATTTTGCTTAGAATGTTTATGGTCCGAATTCATGTGTACTACTTGTCTAGTGCAAGAAGATTCAATTTTATATTGTATACCTTTGTATGTTTAGGTCGGACTATATTCTTTGTGCCGGAATCTGGTGGAGGTATTCGTAGTCCTACTGGTTGTAGAGAGTTCCGAAGTAGCCGCCGATAATGGCTGAGTGTTTTTCTAGGGCTGGTCCTGTTATGTTAAAAAAGTGATTTGTGGATGATTTTTCCATAAGGAGGGAATGTCTCTGCGAGAGTATTGTGTCAGAGCTTCTTCTCATGTACTTTATTATGTTTAAATTCGGACTCCAGGTAAAGCCAGACCCTCTTTTCTTTGATGACCTTCATTCGGTTAGGTTTAGTTTGAACGTCGTTGGTCGTCCATATGCACAGTTGAAGATGACAGGTTCCACTAGTATTCATATCTACATGAAACAACTCTATTAATGTAGAGCTAGATGGAAAACTCTATGAAGTTATATATATATTCAAATGTTGAATTAACTTTGGCTTTATTATTATCCTTCTGTTGGACGAGTGAGTGAAACTCACAGAAGGTGGCCATCTTTGAAGTACTGTCATTATGGTGCATCACTGGCCTGAGAACAGAATCTAACTCTTATTATCAGGCATCAAGGAACTCCGTTATTATGAAATAACATTATTACTGTCAAGAAAAGGTTCTAGCAACGAACCGCTATTACTATTCATGTATGTACATTTACTGAGTATGCGACGACAGACAACTAGAACGTCTGCCTACTGTCGTCCCATAATATATATTCATATGCTGCCTGAATACATTACTGATGTTGCTACTCAATTATGCAATATGATGATGTCCTGTCAACCATGTACTGTCATATGCAGATGTTCACGTCAAGTGTGTGTGTCCTTAATAAAAGGTGCGAAAAAAACGTCAGCTGTAGTTCCAGCCATCATTGACTCGTATAAGAGTGTGTGAGTGCAGTATTATCTAGTGTCAACTACATAGAACAGTACACCATTCGCGTTGCTTCCACTCTCACACTACATCTACATGACCAGTAGATACAGCGCTGTGCAAGGTTGGGTAGTTGATCAAGTTCCCACGTAGATTACATCTTTCAATCATACAGTGGTAACGCAGATGTCGTGCTCCTCCTGGAGCCTCAAGGGAAACCGGTTCCAGTATGACAAGTGTGTCCAAAACATGGAAGTCTCTCATCGGGTCTTTTACAGTAGTGGCCAGTCAATCACATATACTTTACAGTGGTAGGCCAGATTCCTGGGTCCAGCCTTCGCAGTCTTCATATTGAGAAGCCATCTAGAATTACCAGAACGTTTCTTTTGACACACATTTACACCAGTGTATAAGGGCAGTACAAACCTACAGTCGATGTCAGCTTGACCTATTCTAGCAAGTGTATGCAGTATCCAGGTCAGCGCTTGGTGACATTTTTGCGCAGTACAGACAGTGTTACACAGAAGCAATTGTTTATCTTGCTGAACAAGTACTACAGTGTTGTTGAACAGAGAAGCACATATATTTCATCGGTGGATCTTCTGATGTGCTCGAAAATATTAAACTTTGTAATAAGTTAAAACAAAGATTTAAAATTGATTAAAGTGGCAGTTTATTTTCTTTACAAACTGAACCATTATTCAAGAGCCTTCTCTACAACACTCTATCCACAACACATATATTGTATTATATGCATTTATGTTTTACATGTATTTATGTTTATATGTTATTTGTTGTGTGTTAAGTTAGTTTATATTCTGTGGGTTTAAGGTTGGGCGGCGACTGGTACAAGGTATACCGAGTGACATTGGTCTTGTACTAGTGTTCTATAGGTACAAATTTTCTTAATTGGAAATTTGTTAGCAACAATTTGCTGCTATTTTTGTTAGCTGTGACGACTGTGTTCATATTTGTTTTTATAATATTTTTTCTGTTCTTTATTTTTGTTTGATTTGTTTGTATAATTTGTTGGTCTACTCTTTCCTATCATTTAGTTCTTTACACCATTATGTTTATACACTGTGGCGTTATTTGTCTTGTTGATTTCATTGCAGTTATTATCACAGGTTCTGTGACTATTCTCTTTAGTTCTCCTAGTTAAATTATTTAATTTCTGCAATTGTTTTCATATTGTCTTTTTTGTTTGTCCTTGTTAATGTCTTTAGTTGACAGATGATATATAAGGTATAGTTGAATACACTTATGCTATAGTACAGACCAGTACTTAATTATTATCATTGGTTACATTAAGGAAGTATACAAGACCTTTGTAAGGCTTGTCTCCCACAGTCATTGGGATATACAGATATTGTTTTCCACAGGTACTCAAGTTATTGACTAAGACTAATAAAATAAAGTGAGTATACAAGTCTATAGTACAGACTTGTCTCCCATTAAAGTGGGATAAGGTAATTTATTTATTATTTCAGGTTACTGATCAGATTATCAGACATAATGTCTAGTTTGTATTTTTGGGTTGAAAAGGAATACTATCGTCTGACTTCTAAGGAAATAGAAGAATTCTTAGATTCCTACATTGAACAGAGAAAATCCTTTGGAATGACTAATGAGGAAGTAAACGAATTCTTGGATTACTACATTGAACAGGCGTGTTCCATGCGTTTGTCTACTACGGAATTACGAGAATACATAAAAGATAAAATGGAAATGGAAAAACAAATAAGAGAAGCTGAACAAAAGAGATTACAAAGAGAAGCTGAGAAGAAAATATTAGAAAAACAGGCTAAGGAGAAAAGATTAGACAAAGAAGCTGGAAAAAAATTACAAAGAGAATCTGAAGAAAAAAAGAAGCAAATGCAGCTAGACAGGGAAGCCGAAGACAGAAA
The DNA here is from genome assembly GCA_024509875.1 of Oreohelix idahoensis. Classification (NCBI taxonomy): domain Eukaryota; kingdom Metazoa; phylum Mollusca; class Gastropoda; order Stylommatophora; family Oreohelicidae; genus Oreohelix; species Oreohelix idahoensis. The sequence continues at coordinate 550,265 of JAMPIV010015508.1, forward strand.
AGTGAAGAGGGAACATGAAGTAAAACTCTTAGCTGTGGAGTTGAATGTATTAAAGAAAACGATAAATGAGCTTCAAAGTGACAAGAAAGCTCTTACTGATAAGGTATCAGAAGTGAATTCTGAAAATACAATATTAAAGGATAAAATGATGATGTTGATAGAAGATAAGAAAGTCTATGACTCTTCTCTTAGTCAGAAGAAAGAGTTAGAGAATGAAGTGACTTCATTAAAAGAGATGTTGGGTAATCAGGTAAATAAGGTGAACTCTCCCACGCTTGATTTAAAACTACTGTGGAAGGTTATAGAAACATTAGCTCTTCCTAGTGAGAATAAATTGAGACAATCTCAACTGGAAAGGAGAAAAAAGATTTAGAGGTTAAATTGAGCTTATTGAAAAACAATCATCTTGGTAAAGAACAGTCTCTTATTAGTGAGCTTGAACAAGTAAAAATGGACTATGAGAAATTAAAAGTGGAGGCTGAGAAACACAAGAAGATATATAATGATACACTCACTAATCTATTGAGTCAGAATGTGTTTCTAAGCCGCCAACTAGAAGATAAGAATGTGATATTTCCAGAAAAGATTGAAGCTAAGAGACTTGAAGATGACTTACATAAAGCAAACGTGGAACTTTGCTAGTGCGCAAGATATGTGTTGCAAATTGAAAGGAACAATTCTAGAATTAAGTAATGAGGTGAGTCTTCTGCGAAGTACTTCTATAAAGAAGAGTATGGAATCTCTGGAGGAGATTAAGGTGGTTAAGAATAAGAAGGATATTGAGATTCAGTCACTGCAACTGGAGTTAACACAGTTGACAGCGAATAAAGAAAAAGATAAGAAAATTGATGAACTTTTGACTACTCATCATAGTGCTATTGAAGCACTTAAACTTGAACTTGTTCAAGAAAAGGCTAAGGTTTTAGAAGCTACAGCTCAGATGACAATATTAAGAAAGGATCTTAAAGATAGTATTGTTAAGGAGAAGACTTTGGCTTCTCAGTTACATGTTACAAGGTTGGATTATAACAGGGAAGTTAAAACCAATGAGAAAATGCATAGAGCTGCTGTTAGAGAGGAAGCTATGACAAAAATGGAAGTTACAAAACTTCGCAACAGAATTGATGGTTTGTTGGATATGGTTTTGAACAATAAAATGTTGTCTGCTACCAAGGTGAATGAAGTTAGACATAAAGCTGATGGTCAATATGTTAATGCAAAGAGTCAGCGACATGCACTCCATGCTAGCAGTAACATTAAACAATATGTGAACAAATCTTTTCGTGGAAAATATGGTTTCCCACGAAATAACGATACTGCCTCTAATGGGAGTTGGCGTGAGGCCAACAAAGGTAAATTAAGTTTGGATCACGGTGAGGACTTTGATAAGTGTCATGATAAGATTCCTCATGAAAACCGTGCATCGACTTTCCAAATTCCTGATAAGTTGGTAAAAGAAAACAAAACTGTTAGTACACCTCGTACTCAGCTCAGACAGTATGATGTACCTGTTAAGCACATTGCCACAGGCAAAAATAACAACAGCTTTACTAAGAAAAATAACCATGATTGTGGACAGTACCAAACCCGTCCATCACGTGACGGTTCTTCTTTAAAGAACTGGAGGCAATTTATTTGTCCTCAACATTATGGTTCCACTAACTATAAGAACTTTGATAGAGGTTACCAATCTCATAATAATTATTTTTGTGGACAACAAAATCCTACTAATAGGAATTTTGATCATAAGGGTAATAACACAACTTTTCATAACTATAGTAAATGGAGTTCAAATAAGAGCAATGGGCTCAACAGAGATAAGAATTTTGATAGATCTCGTTGTGATGGCACCTCTTTCTTCCTTGCTAAAGAAAGGGTCTCCTAATGTAGTCCATTGGACGCAAGAATGTCAATCCTCTTTGGATAAACTTAAAACTATGTTTTCTACTTCACCTATTTTAGTGTTACCTACTACAGATAAGACATTTGTTCTTCGTAGTGACGCTTCATCCACAGGGATTGGAGCAGCACTAATGCAAGAGTACTCTGGAACTCTGCATCCTGTGATGTATATTTCTCGAAAACTAAATGCCGCGGAGAAGAATTACTCGGTCCTAGACCGCGAATTATTTGCTATGGTTTGGTCAATCCTTAAACTTCAAAGATTTCTTCTTGGTGCGCATTTCATAGTGGAAACTGACCAGAAAGGTCTTACGGCTATCCAAAGTAAGAACTTGAAGAGCTCGAGATCAACTCGATACGCCATTGCTCTTCAACCATTTTATTTCTCGGTGCGAGCTATCCGTGGATCAGAAAATGTGATGGCAGACATTTTGTCTAGATGCCCACATGATTCCACCTAACTGTTAGATCCAGAGATTTCTAACATGTCTAACTTTACTACAGTTTTTCCTATTTTAAAGTGTGTACACATATGTAATATATCATATATTGATTGTATCACTACTTAGCGGTTAATTGATATATATTCACCGCTGATCTTTTGATGTTCTTCTTCTTTAGTAATCATGATTTTAAAATACCTAAGATGAAAGATTTTTGGATAAATTATTGCAGAAATTGTGACTTTGCCAGTATTATAGTATGCGTTGGTGACACCTCTCTGGAAATATTTATACTCAGAGAAAAACTTTATCTGGATTCTAACATATATTCTAACTTGTCGTATCATAGAACGACTTAGCCTTACATTGGGCGTTACATTTGTTTGGTATGCTTATCATCTGCGCATTGTTATTCGTGCGTTGTGAGCCTATTGATGTTGCTCTTGGATGTATTTAAAAAAAATGTACCATTTTTTTTCCCGGGGGGTGTGGTAATCTGTTGCGCATATTACATACTCATATTCTTTTGTATGGAATTATGCGACACACGGATTCCTTCGTCTATTTAATATGGAAAATATATAGTTGTATTTATTTGTGTACGAAAATGCTTCCCTTGGTAAAGCTAGATAATCCATGATTGATTTATACGTTTGATTATATGGATGATCTCTCTTGATATTGATTCGGCGTATGAATAATTGAATTCATGTCAGTTCTCGTTTGTTAGGGCCAGAAAATAGATTAATTTTGATTAAAATGTTTATGGTCCGAATTCATGTGTACTACTTGTCTAGTGCAAGAAGATTCAGTTTTATATTGTATATCTTTGTATGTTTAGGTCGGACTATATTCTTTGTGCCGGAATCTGGCGGAGGTATTCGTAGTCCTACTGGTTGTAGAGAGTTCCGAAGTAGCCGCCGATAATGGCTGAGTGTTTTTCTAGGGCTGGTCCTGTTATGTTAAAAAAGTGATTTGTGGATGATTTTTCCATAAGGAGGGAATGTCTCTGCGAGACTATTGTGTCAGAGCTTCTTCTCATGTACTTTATTATGTTTAAATTCAGACTCCAGGTAAAGCCAGACCCTCTTTTGTTTGATGACCTTCATTCGGTTAGGTTTAGATGACAACCTAGTTTGAACGTCGTTGGTCGTCCATATGCACAGTTGAAGATGACAGGTTCCACTAGTATTCATATCTACATGAAACAACTCTATTAATGTAGAGCTAGATGGAAAACTCTATGAAGTTATATATATATTCAAATGTTGAATTAACTTTGGCTTTATTATTATCCTTCTGTTGGACGAGTGAGTGAAACTCACAGAAGGTGGCCCTCTTTGAAGTACTGTCATTATGGTGCATCACTGGCCTGAGAACAGAATCTAACTCTTATTATCAGGCATCAAGGAACTCCGTTATTATGAAATAACATTATTACTGTCAAGAAAAGGTTCTAGCAACGAACCGCTATTATTATTCATGTATGTACATTTACTGAGTATGCGACGACAGACAACTAGAACGTCTGCCTACTGTCGTCCCATAATATATATTCATATGCTGCCTGAATACATTACTGATGTTGCTACTCAATTATGCAATATGATGATGTCCTGTCAACCATGTACTGTCATATGCAGATGTTCACGTCAAGTGTGTGTGTCCTTAATAAAAGGTGCGAAAAAAACGTCAGCTGTAGTTCCAGCCATCATTGACTCGTATAAGAGTGTGTGAGTGCAGTATTATCTAGTGTCAACTACATAGAACAGTACACCATTCGCGTTGCTTCCACTCTCACACTACATCTACATGACCAGTAGATACAGCGCTGCGCAAGGTTGGGTAGTTGATCAAGTTCCCACGTAGATTACATCTTTCAATCATACAGTGGTAACGCAGAAGTCGTGCTCCTCCTGGAGCCTCAAGGGAAACCGGTTCCAGTATGACAAGTGCTGTCCAAAACATGGAAGTCTCTCATCGGGTCTTTTACAGTAGTGGCCAGTCAATCATCGATACTTTACAATGGACTGCCTTGTAATGCTATCAACAGGTCTCCTCAATGTGTGTCCTATCCATCGCCAGCGTCTTACTCTCAACTCTTGTTCCCCTGGCAAATGTCTGGTTCTTGTCGTCAATTCCACATTTGTGACTTTGTCATACCATTTCAGTCCTTCTAGTCTACACAAGCACCCGTTAATAAAAATCTGTAGCTTTTGGTTATTGTTTTTGTTGCTCTCCATGTCTCCGGACTGACCACAATAGGACTGACCACATTTGAGTTGAAGATTCTTATTTTCGTGTTGGACTTGATTTCTTTTGTTTCCCAGTGCAATTAAAGCTCCTCTTGCTTTATATATTCTTATTTTGATATCATTGTCTGCCACTCCAACTCTGTCTATATTACTACCAAGATATGTGTACGATTCTACATCTTTTGGTGGTGTTTCTTCAAGTTTAACCATGTTATCACTTCTTGCATTTATTCTTATAATCTTTGTCTTTTCCCTGTGCATTTTCAGGCCCACTTGTTGTGACCTCTCATCGAGAATTTTCATTTTGTCCTGCATCTGATTATGGTTATGGGACAGAAGAGCCAGGTCATCTGCAAAATCCAGATCATCAAGCTGTTTAGTCAGATTCCACTGGATTCCATTTCTTTTAGTGTGATGTCAATGTTTTCATAACCCAATCTATTGCTTAGTAAGAAAAGAAATGGAGACAAGAGTCATCCCTGTCTCCTACACAAGTTAGCTGAGCGCATATATCCAGAGTCACAATGTGGATTCCGAGCTGGTAAATCAACAACAGACGTGATCTTTTCTCTCTGCCAGCTTCAGGAAAAATCAAGAGAGCAGAAAACGCCTTTATATAGCGCCCTTATAGACCTCACAAAAGCATATGACCTGGTTAGTATGGATGAACTCTTCAAAATCCCACTGAAATTAGGCTGACCCCGCTAAATTGCTGAAAATGATAACGACATTACACGAAGACATGAATGGAACAGTCCAATATGCTGGAAACACATCACAGCCCTTGGGCATACAGCAGTGGCATTAAGCAACGCTGCGTTCTGGCTCCAACCTTCTTCCGGATCTTTCTTGCCCTACTCTTAAAACATGCATTCAGAGATGCAACTGAAGGAATATGCCTTCACACCAGGTCAGACTGTTTAACCTCACAAAACTGAAGGCAAAAACAAGAATCAGAAGTGTTACTATAAGAGACTTGTTATTCGCTAACGACGCTGCAGTCGTCACTCAAAATCAACAGGAGCTTCAGAGCTTGATAAATCGATTCACTCTGTGACGGTATTGCCTCCCCTGCTTTGCAGTAGTGGTCCAACAGTGGCCAAAACTCAAGAGTATCTAATATGGGCCTCAAAGATGTCTACCTTCGCACAAGATTACTCTTGGCAGAGTTGTAGATAGAAGGGTAATGACGCTTCTATCCCGAGGGAGAATTCACAAGATATTCATAAAACCGAAAACAATGCTGCTTTGGCTGAGCACGTTAATTCCATGATCTGCCGACCACTTTTGTGAAGGATTAAGCAATTATTATTTTTAGTTCGTCAAGCCCCTACTTTGATTTACTTAGTGGAATTCTTATTATTCTGGTATAGCTGTGTTTAGAGTGTGTTTAGCAAATTGACTGAGATATGCAGTACATTTAAAATAATTCAATCGAAGCTAAATTTGTATAAGTACAAATAACAGATTTAATAATCATTTAGTTTTAACAAGGGTTAAATTAATTGAATAATTTAAAAGAAAATGTTCAACATTGAATGATAGTAGGTTTTATGAAAAAAGTTCACTTTGGCAGCTTATAGGTTTCACTTAGCTGCCAATAGTAGTTTCTGCTCCCGCTGATGGGATCTGTGCAGATAGTTCACTGGAGTTCTCACGTCTCTAGTTAAGCTTAAAGGTGCAGCACGTTCCCAGAACAATCAAGGAGTAACTGCCAAGCTGGTCTCGCGTTTCTACGTCAGTCCACTTCTACCCTCACTTTGTTCCAGAGATTAGTACCTTCACTGGTACCATCACCAAAAACTATGGTAACAGAATAAAAACGAAACGCTTATGTGTCCCCTTTCTCCTATTCTACCATCCTATCTATCTCAGAATTTACCCTCGATGAGAATTAAACTTCTCGAGAGAAAACGTTCTTTATAATTAAATTGAATAGCTTTATCCTTATTTTACATTTAAATGAAGAGGTTAACAGTACAGATAGAATATGTTTACATACATCTCCACTGTTTGAAAAGTGTTCACAATATAAACTGAATCTGTTTTCATACACTGATTGAAAAGTTTGAAACTTTCATTAAGTTTAAAGTGAATATGTTTACATAGACATTTACACTGGTTTGAGACTGTAAGTATTATACTTAGAATGTACATCATTTCTTTCATATTTTCCTTCCTGCTCCATATGGAACTTGAGATTACCGTTTGCTTTTAGTTCTCTTTAAGAAACTAGCAATAAAGCAATCACCAGCCCGTGCAGTGGTGGTTCATGAAATCATTATTCTATACGCTGGGGTTGTCAGCCTCAAATGACTGGGACATCCACTAGCGATTTTCACATATTAATATTCACATGGCAATATATACATATTAGTTCACATGTTAGTAATGAAAAATATAGAATGTAAAATGACAACTTACGCCAATCCTGGCTTACAGACATTTTTGCTCAGATGAATGAAGTTAAGGCACTTGATTAGGCCTCTTACACGTATTCTTTGGGTTCGTTACTTTTATAAGATAATTCCCACTATAACTCCGTGTGTTTAGTTTCCTCAGACAGTGGCTTTCCTTATTAAATCGATATAATTGTCCTGGGTTGTTTTGAAAGTCCTTTTGAATACTCCAATAAAAGGTGTCCGGTCTGATAAGATGGTATCCTGATTCTAACTACTGGCAAGTCTGGTGTCTTTGGCAAGCGATTCTCACAGTGTCTTAACACTGAAACGTATCAGGTTATATTCACTGTCCTCCCCCGCATCTGTTTGTTATGAAGCTAAGCAAAAGCTCCTATAATTTTCAAACATAAATGTTGGGTGGGGTAATTTCAAAATATTCCGAGATGGAATAATTTTGCGCATGATGCCAAAGTCACGTTTCCCATATATGGCAATCAAACCTCCTATGCCTTGTGTAAATAAATATTAGACAAACATAAAGGTATGTTTTCAGGCACTCGTAAGAAATAAAGAAGTAGAACACTAGACAACAGAAAAACAACAGATGTGAATGGCTTACCCAGGACTCGAACCCAGGACCTTCCGTGCGACAACCCCGCCTAGCTATGCAAGCGAATCACACTATCCTCCCTGCCATCTAGGCATCACCAAAAATGATGCTTAGATGACGGGGCATTAGTGCGACCCGCAAGACATAACACCGGAAATTTACCATGGGCAGTCCAGCCTATTAATTTGTGTACCAACTCACAAACACATCGGTAAACTCTCTCAGCAATGTGTGTAAGATGTAACACCTTATTACTTTATCGAAAGTAATCTTGTCAGTCCTGCCTGTCTAAAATGTGTCATCTCGTATCACCAGCTTTGCAACGAACGCAGTGTTATGATTAAAATTCATAACGATTATGTGTGGAGTATCTTCAGCTCGACAGAGCTCCATTTCTTATATTTTATTACGGATTGACTCACAATAAACGGAAATGACGTCATACCGGGATAGTACGGTAGCAGACGCCAATTTGAGCAGAAGTTTGGTTTTATCGTCTGCAAAGAAAGATGCCGATTGTGTTTTAATGCGAGATGTCGCATATGTGTGTGCTCCTGCAGTCTACTGTGTTTTCCCTGAGTTTTACCATTACTAATGCACCAACATACTAAGTTGAGGTGTCCTTAGCTTATTTGTATGACAGGGAGTACTTATTCAATATTGTTTCGAATGTATCAATATATTAAACTGTTGAGAATGCAAGGCCAGCGTCTCCATAGCGGAACGGACTGCCTGACGACATTATGAAGACTGCACATTACTGCCTTTGCCATTGGGCTTGAACATATTATTATACTTGATGGAGCTATGTAACAGTACCTGAATAAATTGTATCTCGTGAAATGTGAAGAGGTGTTACGCTTATATTGGCATTCAAGTTGATGCGTGTCTGTCGACATACCCCTATGTGTGTATTTGGCCACGGACATTGTTCCGATGATTATATTACTTCAACTGATAGACGGCACGCATCACGCAGTCTCGCCTTATCAGCAATTAAACAAATACGCTGATCGATTTTAGTGTTTAATCTGTAGTCTAATGTCGACTGCACTCGCGATAGCCAACATGGTTGTCGAAATATTATCTCAGCCTCTCCTGCAAATGTTTAGGGACGGGACGGGTAACAAATAGACGTGACAACTTTGCCCTGAGAGAGGTGTAAGAATGAAAATACCAAATATCTGCTACACATAGCAGAGAAAGAAAGAAAGTGCGACAGTTGAAAGCACGCAATAAAAATCAGTACAAAAATTTAACTGATACTGCCGTAGTGAAACAGAGATCGAGAAGGGTCGCCCCATTCTGTCACACACCCAAGCATGCAAGGACTTTGGCCTCACAATAAGTCTAAAGAAATCAAATTTGCTGAGTCAGAATGTGAATGTTGCACCAGTTATCACTATCGATAACTATGAATTGGTAGTAGTGCACAACTTCACATACCTGGGGTCTACCATCAACGACAAACTCTCTCTGGACACACACGTTGCCAATGCGGCGGCAAAGCTGCGGCTACCTTTACCCGCCTCACAACGCGTGTTTTGGGAAACTCCAAACTCACAACGAAGACCAAAGCTGTGGTATATAACGCCTGCGTCACCAGCACACTGCCATATGGCAGCGAGACATGGACAACCTACACTAAGCAAGAAAGAAAGCTCAATAGATTCCATCTACGGTGTCTACGCCACATCCTCGGTATTTCGTGGAAAGACAACGTGACAAATGTCGAGGTGTTGTCACGTGCTGGCCTTCAAAGCATGTATACACTGCTTAAACAGCAAATCCCGAAAGATATCTTATACTGACAACTGGCAAATGGTAAAAGAACAGTTGGGCGACCGCAGCTGAGATTCAAAGATGTGTGCAAGAGAGACATGAGGACACTGGACATAAATCCAGCATCCTGGGAGGACGAAGCTGCCGATTGCACCAAGTGGCACATCAGATTGGGCAAATAATCGGAATATTCAATTTAAGTGTCAAGTCATTCCTATTGTATCGCTGTAAAACACAGAGAACAACGAAAAAGCTACAGACTGAAATGAAAATGAGTGATTGCGTAGTATAGATGGATTGAAGTGGTATGACAAGTTACCAATGTGGAACTGTAGACAAGAACCAGACAAGTGCCAGTAGAATAAGAGATGGGAAGTAGATTATGGAGATGGATTAGACACAAATTTAGGAACCCTGTTGATAACATTAGCGAGCAGTCCTTGTGATGGAATCCCCAGGGTAAAAGAGGAAGAGACCAAGGAACACATACAGAAGATAAGTGGAGACAGACATGAAGAGCAAGAAGAGAACATGGAAAGAACTTGAGTTGATGGCAGCACCGGACAGGAAGATTTGGCATACTTTTTTGAAAGCATTTGCTTCTTGGGGAGCTGAAGGATGATATATATATATATATATATATATATATATATATATATATATATATATATATATATATATATATATATATATATATATATATATATATATACTGAAGCACATTAAAAACGCACCACTATTATATATACCGATGCCGAGAAGCTGGCAAAAAAAAGTGTGGGAATGGATTTTCCCCGTGTTTGCCATGAGGTAGAGAGCGAATGGCTGCTGGAATGGAAAGTGCAAGATTCAACCCATGGGTGTGTGTACAGACTACATGAAAACGATGAAAGTTACACATGCAACACGATTCTCAACAGCTATGACCCTGAAAATGTGTACGCGTTGTGGCAGTATACTCGGTATAAAAAGGCCGTTGAGACAAAACACCCAGTACATGTGCTTGAAATGCCACGACTATCTGAAAACGACCGCCAACGAGCCATTGGTATGTTGGAGACCGGAATGAGATCGCGGGCCATTGCCAGAAGGATGAATTGCCACCACAGCACTATTGTACGTCTCAATGAACGTTACGGAACCACTGGCAGTGCCCGGGATAGACTTCGGAGTGGCCAACCACGAGTTACTACCCCTGCGCAAGATCGTCATATTGTGCTGAGTCACCTAAGGAATTGACTCTCCCGGCAAGTCAAACAGCAAGAGCAATAGTGGGTAGACATGGGCAAGTCTCTCGAATGACAGTCATACGACGACTCAGAGATACAGGTCTTACTGCAAGACGACCTTATGTTGGGCCAAACTTGACTCACAGACATCGTTAGCGGCGCCTGCGATGGGCAGAGCAACATATCGGATGGACTAGACTGCAGTGGAATGCTGTCCTATTCACAGAAGAGAACAGATTCAACATATCCTTTGCAGATGGACGTATGCGGATTTAGCGACGGTGTGAAGAGCGCTTTGCAGATTGCTGTGTCAACCGATTTCGAGGTGGCAGTATTCACATTTGGGGAGGATTCAGTTTTCACCATCGCTTGCCTCTTCACGTCTTCCGTGGAAATGTTAATGCTGTGACATATCGAGATGAGGTTCTGGATGCACTGGTTGCTCCTGCGTTCACAATTTATCCAGACTTGCAGCTTCTCCAGCAGGATAACGCACGTGCATTTTTTTGTTTTTTTTGGTTTTCTCCCTTGCCTGCACAGAATGCAATGAATTTCATAACAATCAAATGTACAAATTAATGACCAGCATGGATTCATAGGAAAATGAATAAAGATTCCAAATATGTAAACTTGTACACACTTATATTTACATTTCACACTCTGTTCTTGGATTATACAGGTGGTGCGTTTTTAATGTGCTTCAGTATATATATATATATATATTATATATATATATATATATATATATATATATATATATATATATATATATACAGAGAGAGAGAGCGAGAGAAAGAGAGAGAGAGACAGAGAGATGGAGAGAGAGTGAGAGGCCTGGTATTCTACTGACATGCTTTACGTTTGTTTTATATGTGGTCACCTGGATATTCTATCTATTGAATGATGTATTTAGTGCATTTGTATGGTCTTGCAAATTATCTGGGTTTGTAAATAAAAGACTCAAGTCATCAACAATATAAAATATTTTTCTAAAGTTTCATAATGGTTCATTGATTAATACTTGATTGATTAGTACTTCTTTATTACAATAGTTGGATTTGTTTATTAGTTTCTAACAATTACATCCTTAATGTCTGAAGCAGGGGTACTCAACGCTAAGCTTGCGGGCACTATTGTGCCCGCCAAGGCTTATTTGTGTGCCCGTGGATGATTTGCGGATGAAAGAATAAATATATAATTTTGCTTGCATGGTCAGAAATTACAGCTTGCAATCTACTAAAATTAATACGAATTAGTGGTTAGTGATCTCGTTTAAAAAACTTGTCCGATAGAAACTCCTAACAATGAACAATTGAACAGTGACATGCAGTTCCAAAGAGCACATTAATTATAGGTTTGATTCAAATAATTTGAAGATTAATTTTTTTTTTTAAATTCTGAATATTTTTTCTTCTTTGATCCTTGGCCGCCGACTGTCAAAGCAGTCAGTGGCAATCACGCCTGGTGGCGTCTTGTAGGACAGCAACAAACCGCTTCCACTTTGTTCGGTCGGCGGCCATCCTTCGTACAGTGCCCCAGCTCTGGTTCATTCTTTGCATCTCGGCCTCCACCGTTTTCCGCCAAGTTGTATTTGGTTGGCCTCTCTTTCGCTTTCCTTCGGGGGTCCATAGCATAGCTGTTCTTGTGATGACATCGGGGTCTCTTCTGAGGACGTGGCCAACCCAACTCCAGCATCTGCCAGCTATGATGGTGTGCATGTCCTCTTGGTTACTCCGAGTAAGTAGTTCTTGGTTAGTGATAGTATTCGGCCAAAAGATTCGGAGAAGAATTTTCCTAAGGCAGATTGTGTGGAAGGAGGACAGTTTCGACATTTCCTTCTCTCCAGCCATAGAGAAGCACAGAAAGTACACAGCTCTCATATAATCTTAGTTTAGTGTTTGTGCTGTACTGGGAACACTTCCAGATGTTGTTGAGACTTGCAAAGGCTGTTCTTGCTTTATTCATTCTGTTCTTGATGTCTTTGCTTGTTCCGCCGTCTGGTGTTACTATGCATCCTAGGTATGTAAATGTGTCCGTCTATTCCAGCTTCTGGTTCCCTATTGTTATGGGCTCAGGACTGCCCACATTGAGTGTCATGACCCCTGTCTTCTTTAGACTGATGTTCAGACCCACCTGTTGGCTTTTTTCTTGGATGTGTTAATTGAATGTGCGAGTAGCGCAATGTCATCTGCATATTACAGATCTTCCCGTGTAGAAAACGTTATCCATCTAATTCCTCTTGGACTGCCCTCTGTTGTCTCGCGCATGACCCAGTCCACGAGTGTCAAAAATAAAGTTGTTGATAAGGGGCTTCTGTCTTACTCCTGTCTTCACCTCAAAAGTTAGATTGCCCAACGCAACACTGCATGTAAAGTTAGCATAGAGACATTTTGTGATGGAAACAATGCAGCTGGGAATTCCATAAGCCTTAAGTATTTTCCATAGGCTATCATCGTGTTTGCTATCAAAAGCCTTTTCAAAATCAACAAAGTTAATGTATGGCTGTCTCTGCCATTTAGAGCACTGCTCTATAATGTTCCTGAGGGGGAATATATGTTCTGCACATCATCTGTTCTTTCTTAATCCTGCTTGCTCTTTCCTCAGTTTATGGTCTACTGCTTTTGAAATTCTCTGGATAATTATGCTGCCTAGTATTTTACTGGGAACTGAGAGGAGAGTAATTCCTCTCCAGTTATTACAGTCTGCAAAGTCACCCTTCTTGGACAATTTGACAATTATTCCTTAACGCCACTTTGTTGGTGTTGCCTCTGTTTTCCAGACTTGTGCAAACAGTGGTTCTAAAAGTTCTGCTGCTAGTTCAGGATCTGCCTTGAATAGCTCAGCATTTAAATTGTCGTGACCAGGAGCTTTTCCATTATTTAACCCTTTGATAACTGCGATGATTTCTTCTCTTCGTGGAATGTCTGTATTTACGTCTAGATCATTTTCAGCCCCAGGAACATCCAGCTGCGTCTCTGGTGGTTCCTTATTCAGTGTTTCTCTGAAGTGCTCTGCCCATTTTCTTTCCTTCCTCTGTGCTGTGGTGATGGGATTTCCTTGCTTGTCTCTTACTAACGTAATATTGTTTGCACCCCGTTTTCCGATGATAGTTTTATTTATTTTTATAAACTGTGCTTTGTTCATTCCTCAGTGCTGCCTCTTTTTCTTGTCTCGCTCGATCGTCCAGAAATTTCCTTTTGTTGGCTCGGGTTTGACATTTTACTCCCATGTTTAGTTGTTTGTACTGTTCGCTATATATTTCCTTTAATCTGGGAGACTTTGCTTCTATTTTCTTTCTTTTCGTTTCTTATCTCCCGCTATGGTGTTTAACGTTTGTGGTGTAATCCAATCTTGTCTCTTTCTATCCTGGAATCCCAAGCATGATTGGCTGCTTTCCTAATATATAGTTGAAAGGGTGTTGAATTTCTGGTCATCATCATCAGTCGCTGTCTTTTCCTGGTTATTGACAATGTGACATCGTCTCTTTACATCAACCACAAAAGCTTTTCTGGTGAGGGGGTCTTTGAGTTTGATGATGTTATATCTTTTCTGTTTAGTTGCAATTAGTCCAGCAATTGGTTTCACCTTCAGTCTTGCTGGTGATCGCTTTCCACATCTGCACCTCTTCTTATGGTCACGTCTTATAGTGAATGCCTCCATCTACCATTGATCATAATGTGGTCTATCTGGTTTCTTTCCCGGCCGTTTGGTGATTCCCATGTTAACTTGTGGATTTCTTTGTGTGGAAAAAAGTGTTCCTCCAATGACCAAGTTGTTAATGCTGCAGAAGCTTATTAGTTTATCCCCATTCTCATTTACTGTTCCGCTAACACATTTCCCAATTCCTCTTTCAATATTTCTATTGCGTGTTCCAACTTTCGCATTGAGGTCTCCTAGTATTATGATACGATCGTATCTAGGTGCGGTTACTATTTCCTTTTGTAGCTGTTGGTAGAATTTGTTCTTAGCCTCTTCATCGCTGTCATTAATTGGTGCGTAGCATGAGTATTTCCTATATCATTAAATGTGTTTACACAGCCTTATATTAGTATTGTGTATATTTTGTTGTAAAATGGACCTTGCTTAATTAAATACGTGTCGCGATATTTGATTTGTGCCCACCACCGTCTTTATAAATATAAAATGTGCTCACGGTGCAAAAAAGGTTGAGGACCCCTACTCTTAAGAAAGCTGATTTGAATTAAAATGTGAAACTTATGATTTAAGCCTTTTTGCATAGTTCTGTGTTCTTGTCCGTACTTTTTACTAATTTATTTTTTTTTTTTACGTTGTGTCTTGACTATAATTGATTGAGAACTGTTAGAGCATCTTTACTGTCAGTTTAATCTCTTATATCTTCTTATATGGACCCATGCATACACAGATGGATTGTAGTTGTTTTGATGGTATTGTATGGTTGTTATGTTACCTAGGGTGCTGTATGAGGTCAGCTATGAAGGCTCCTGAGATAAAAGTTATGTGAATTACAGAAGGCCCTTCTTACTACCACTTACGACCTCAAACAGATCTCTTTTACTATCATGAATGTAGCTACGTTAAAAAGTCTAGGGTACTGAAATGTAATGTGTTGTAATAGAATATACAAACACCCACAGGTAATTAATAAGTCTAATAATATTAATAAAATCTATAACACACTGAACTAACTCAGACTGTTTAGTTTTGATTTTAACAATTTTTTTCTAAATTTATTAGTTCTGAACCAATGTTTTATTTTGGTCAGAACATATGAAATGTTATGGAGTTATAAATGGAATGCATAAATATATGGCATAATAAAATGGAATTTGTGTACATGGGTATTTTATAAGACTGGTTAATATTAATACTGTATATACTGTCTCTGGGAGAACTATTACTGGATGTGCTGTTGGGGTGGTGTCATCACTCCCACTCTGTGACTACAACAAGCTTTGTCCATTTACTTATAGACTGTAGTAAAATGTTATATTTCCCAAGAATTCAGTATATATTGGATAGGGGAAATATTTGTGGTGGTTTTAAATACTGGTGAATCTTCAGCAGGCCACGTATTCACTCATCTTGTCTGTGAAGATCCGATACTGGATTTCTGTGGCCCACTCCTCTCTGTAGCTGTAATACAATGCTAGGCTGCACCGACACAAACGTTAGGTGGCACACACATCTGCTTGTGTATTCTTGCTTAAGTATGTGGCACTACCTTTAGTGCCACAACAGAAACTCACAATTCTGAAACAAAATTTGTGCGATGTGTCAGTACTCTATCTACTGCACCACTCTTACACACAGCACAACACATCAACATTACACAGAATGGGTCAGATCTTTCTGACCAACATAGCACATCTTACCCAGTTGTTTTCATATAGTATCAGTTCCCCAAGACTGCATTGCATCTGATATATGTTCAATAGTTTCCTCTTTCCTTCAATAAGATAGGTGATATGTTCCCACTGATCTCAATAATAGATCCGCCTTCCATAGTCTTAGTTAGGCGTCCATATATTTTTTGTTTGTCTCTAGACCCTGAACTTGGGCTGGGGACCTAGAGCGAGCACTTACTTGTCGTAATCATTTTATATGATATGGCAGTATCAATCACTCAAAATATTAAAATATACAAGATAAATGCTTTCATTCTTACCAGAATTCAGAATTTAGAACACAGTTATTACTACCAAAACTCAGCTGAGCTGCTGGCTATAGTATGGCGTCCCACTTAATTGTATATAATATCTTCTGGGAAAAACACCACTAGAAATTACTGACTGTGTTACTGGACAGACTTATGTCAAATGGCAAAAATGCGAGTCTCTATCCCGCTACTATGAATACATTTGTCCAATCACAGACTTCCCCCCTAACTTTTTCAAATCTTCCAACCAAAAGTCAAATTTCAGTCAGATCTCAGTCAAGTATGTATTATTGTCTGTTGGTCCGTCTGTCTCTACTTGGTTTTTCACAAAAACACACTTGTTTCTTGGACCAACTACCCGCAACACCCTACACAAATCTGCCTCCTAAGTTATTTTTAGCCACAATTCTCCAACCTTCCCCCTCTCGTTCATTACAGCTATATTTTTGCATTTCCGTGTCTCAAGGACGAAAGTTGAAACTTTAGTGAAAGTGTGCACAACAATACTGTCGCTAGTCTGATGTGAACAATACAGTCTTTTGTCAATATCTTCCATGTTATCTGTCCGTCTGTATAAATGAAAGTATATTATTTCCCTGCTTAAGATGGGCTATCATACTAGCTAGGTTTTATATTCATAACTTTATTATTAAGAAAACATATTTTTTCTCAAGGTTAGTTTTTGAAATCTGTTTTGAACCCTTAGGTATGGCATTTGCCGCTGAATTCAAATAAAACAACCAAGTATCGTAAAACGTCCAAGAAATGACTGTTTCGAATAAGAGCTAAGGTCTTTTCTGTCCATTTCCTTACGTTGTGTTAACTAGTGGCATGAATTTTTTTCTCTTTTATTACCAATTGCGTCTTTTTGCCCTTTAGGTTCAAACACGTGTTCAGTCATATTTTTCCTTTTTTAATATCTCCGTTATCCTCCCGTCTACAAGGGTAAACCGTTTCGTCTGCATGTATAACTAGTTAGTTTGAATGGCGGTGGGAAATGCGGGCATAGGCGAGCATTCTCCTAGTATCTTACGCATTATTTTTATCCCTACAATGTTCTCTTTATAATTGGAGATATTTTAACGTTGTATCACGGTAAATTCATCCCACATCTCCCCACTTGAGAACATGCACTACGGCAAGTTCCAAAACCAGTGATACACATAGATAAAATTAATCTCACGCCTGCCAACTACTGTAATTTTGATCACAGGGGTGCCGACTGAGAAAATCTGCACCGACATTCAATGACCCTGGGATGTATTGATAGTAAAATTATAAGGTTGTAACAATAACGACCATCTCAACAATCTTGCATTTTCATGCTTAGCCTGAGATAAGAACACCAGTGGCTGATGATCCGTCTGGACCACAAAAGTCCTACCATACAGATAGATTTGGAACTTTTTTATTGCCCAGATTAACGCTAAACATTCTTTTTCGCTTGTGGAATATCCTTAATCCGCTTTATTCAATTTGCGGCTTGCATAAGCGACTGGGTTTAGTTCCCCATCGGGTGAAGATGACCTTTGCAACAGAGCCGACACGAGGCCTACATTACTTGCATCTGTTCTCACCACAAAGTCCTGTGTCAAATCAGGCAATTTGAGAATAGGCTTGCTAGTGAGTCTATCCTTTAACTCTTGGAAAGCCAATTCACATTGCGCAGTCCAAACAATTCTATCTGGATGTCCCTTGCGAGTCAGATCAGTCAGAGGAGCACATGTAGAGTTAAAATTTTTGATATATTTTTGGTAAAATCCACATAACGATACGAATGATCGCACGTCCTTTTTTGTTTGTGGTCTAGGTGCTCTCTGCAGTTTTTCCAAGTTCTTGCGGTCAGGGGTCATGTTACTCTGATATACAGTGTGTCCCAAGAATTCCAACTCTTTGCATCCAATACAACATTTTGTTGGTCTAGCAGTTAAGTTCGCCTCCCTAAGCCTATCAAATAACATTTTCAGAGAGTTAATGTGTTCTTCAAATGTCTCTGTGGCGACGAGAATATCATCCATGAAATTCGTGATACATGGGTTATTCAGGGGATCCAACAATTTGCGCATCATCCTTGAAAATACACTAGGAGCATTTTTCAATCCGAATGGTAGCATGTTGAATTCATAATGTCCTTCGGAGGTGATAAAAGCTAAATAAGGTCTAACTTCAGGCTTCTATGGAATCTGGTAATAGCCTTTACTAAGATCCACCTTCGAAAAGTATTTTGCCTTGTTTAATCTGGCAAATAACTGTTTTGTGTCTGGTAAGGGATCCACTTGTCCTTCTGTGACAGCATTCAGTTTCCTGTAATCTATGCACAGTCTATGTTCCCCAGACGGTTTCCTCAACAAAACTACACTGGAGCTAAAAGAAGATTCACTGTGTGAAATAATCCCCTCCTTCAATGAATAATCTATTTCTTCTTTCAATGCCTTCTCCTTCGCGAACGGAATAGAATAGGCTCTCATACAGATTGGGTTTGAGTCTACCAGTTTCATGTCATACTGTAGCAAATTTGTATGTCCTGGTTTATCTGTTAATACATCTGTATGTTCCTCCAGAACCTGTTGAACTCTCTCCCTCTGATTTTTAGTCAGGTGCTTACTGACTTTTACTTGTGCAGCTGTCTCACAAGGATGTAAAGGGTATTCATGTGAGGTGAGTGGTTCCTTTTGCATTTGAGTTGCGATAGCTAAGGTCAGTAAGGGGGTGCTTTCCTGGAGTGGTCTGTCCAGATACTTCTTTAAAAGGTTTACATGATAAACTTTATCCTTCCCCTTTTTGTCAATTTTATAATTTGTTCTAGACACCTTCTCTAGAACCGTATATGGACCTTGCCATCCAATTTGTAATTTTATCTGGCTGCCGGGTAGTAGAAGAAGCACCTTTTCTCCCACAGCTAATTCCCTGTCCTTTGCCTTCCTATTAAAATATGCTGCATGTTTCTTCCTGGCTTGTCTCAAATTATCATTTGCCAGTTTCCATCCAGCTTTCAGACAAGTGGTCAGTTCGTTCACATATTGATACGATGAGGTAACAGTCTCTTCTGCTTTCTCATCTGTCCAGGTCCTTAATAAAGCTTCTAGTGGACCTTTTATTGGCCTCCCAAATAGCAGAGTTGCGGGAGCCATCCCGGTTGAACTATGTGGTACCTCCCGATACGCAAACAACGCGGCGGGCAGAAATTGATCCCACAGATCCGGTTTTTCGTGTGCCAGCTTCCTCAGGATAGAAATGAGAGTCCCATTGAACCTCTCTACCTGGCCGTTCCCTTGTGGATGGTACGGACTACAATGAAAGTGTCTGGCTTGAAATAGCTTAAAAACTCATTCCGTTAGTTTCCCCTTGAACGCCATTATCAATCAAGATTTGATGCGGGAATCCTAATCTTGTGAATATTGTGAGCAGTGCCTCTGCTACATGTTTTGAATCAATTGATGGCAGGGCTACCGCCTCTCCCCACATAGAACAAGTGTCCACCAGAGTAAGGATGTAACTGTTCCTCCTCTTGGTCCGAGTGAGAGGTCCCACAATATCCACTGCAACCCTCTCAAAAGGTGTTCCTACTATGAGCATTTCCCCTAGAGTTGCAGGAGCAGTCCAATGCTTTGGAGCTACCCTTTGACATTCTGGACAGGATTTGACATATCTTTTTATATCCTCCGTTATCCCTGGCCAGAAGTAATGACAAGCTATACGCTGTCAGGTGGCGCTGATCCCCATGTGACCACTGAAGGGAATCGCATGCCCGAGTTCCATCACTTTATCCCTATATGAAATGGGAAGAACCAGCTGGTTGTGACCATTTGTTCCAGTTCCGGCCTTCCTGTATAATAATTTGTTCTTCATAAAGTACTCTCCCTTGCTTGGAGGTGTGTGGCATTTGGGCAATTTTTTAAAACATGGCTTGAGTGTCCTATCCTCAGCTTGCGCCTTCCTCATCTCCTCTGGATGAGCATTTATAGGTTCACCTTCTTCCTCCTTTTTCTGTGACCTGGTCTGCACTGTCGCCATGATCACAGGTCTCTCGGGATTCCCCAAGAAGACGTATCTACACCCCAATATCAGAGGGTAGATTGGTTCATCTATCACTGCTGCTCTGATTTCTCCTTCCACATAGCGAGTTTTCACCGTTATCCTTGCGATGGGAAGTGTCATGAGTGGTATGTCCTTAGTCGCCCCTTGTATTTCCACTGTTTCTGTGGTATACTGACTTGGGTCCACTAGGCTAGACTTCACGACTGAATCATAATCCAAACCTGTATCATATAGGCACCTTGTGGTGACCCCATTACAAATAACATCCTCACAAACTGGGGGTGATAAGGTTCC
Organism: Oreohelix idahoensis; assembly: GCA_024509875.1. NCBI lineage: Eukaryota > Metazoa > Mollusca > Gastropoda > Stylommatophora > Oreohelicidae > Oreohelix > Oreohelix idahoensis. The sequence goes on from JAMPIV010015508.1 coordinate 570,858, forward strand.
TGCTGTTCATTAGGATTAACCTTTAATCTTCGAGTCCCCGATTTCATTGCAGCAATGTTTGAAGGTTTCCTTTTACAAAATTCGGTGTTATGGTTGACCTTCTTACACCATTTGCACCATCTTTTTCCTTGGTTAAACGGTTTTCTTTCATTATATTTTTGGTCATTGAACTGTGAGTTTCTGTCACGATAGTCATTTCGTGGCCTATCAAAGTTTGTCCTGCCTTTATTACCTTGTTCTCTGTTATCAAATCTACCAAATTGCTGTGGAGCTTTAACATTTTTTATGTGCTTCTTTTTAGTGCCACTTACCTCTGCCTGGGCTGCCTGATACCTCTCAGCGACATTTAAAACCTCCCCCAACCTCTCTGCACCTTGTTCCATGAGAAATTTTCTCAAGTCTAGAGCCATGGACTCTCTTAATTGCTCTATCATGATCATCTCTTTAAGATCTTGGGTCTTCCCCAAAGCAGTCCATTTCTCCAAATAGGTTTCCAGTCTGGCAGAGAATTGGTGGTATGTCTCCCCAGACAACAGCTTGGCATTTCTAAATTTCTTACGGTAAAATTCACCATGTTTTTCATATCTCAATAACAAAGCCTGCTTTAACATGTCATAATTGTCTTGGTCTTCTCTATTCATTTTAGCAAAGACTTCATAAGAAGTACCTCTCAGTTTCTGTGACAACTTTAAACTCCACCTCTCTCTCTCTCTAACCCATATGTAGTAGCTAATAATTCAAATCTACTGAGGTACCCCTCGATGTCATCGTCTTTCTCAACAAAATGGTCTAAATGAAACCCCATAGCTGAGGTTGAGGCTCCCTGACTATGCGTAGCATCTGAGGCAAAAGGGCTGGCACCATTTTCAGGAGCATGGCCTTGTAATTCCAGCTCCCTTAGTCGTAATTCGTGCTCCCTTTGCAATCTTCTATCTTCTGCTTCCCTTTCGGCCTTTTTTTCTTCTGCCTCCCTTTGCTGTCGTTTTTCTTCTGCCTCAATCTGCAGCCTCTTAAGTTCTTTATCAGCCTCAATTTGTAACCTCTTCTCTTCAGCTAACCTCCTATCTTCCCTTTCAATATACTTGTCACATTCTGAAGTTACATACTGAATTAAAACCTGACCCTCCATATTCATCTCCTTCGCCGTTAGCAACGCAGCCGATCTAAATTTTGCCAGGTCAGCCATCATACAAAATAACAATGACCGAGGTAAATCTAATTATTTAATGACTAAGGTAATTCTAACTATATATAATGGCCAAGGTAATTCTAATAAATTAATGACTAAGCTAATTCTAATTAATTAATTAATTAACCAATTACCACTGGCTGTGAAGATTCACCAACTTTTATTTTCCCCTTTTTATTTTAAGGGACACTTTTTAAATTTATACAATCTGTCCCCACTGGTTTAATTCTCCCACCAGGAGATTCTAATTATCTTTAATAAACCTAATATCCCTGGACAAGACCCCAATATTTGTAGTGGTTTTGATGGTATTGTATGGTTGTTATGTTACCTAGGGTGCTGTATGAGGTCAGCTGTGAAGGCTCCTGAGATAAAAGTTATGTGAATTACAGAAGGCCCTTCTTACTACCACTTACGACCTCAAACAGATCTCTTTTACTATCATGAATGTAGCTACGTTAAAAAGTCTAGGGTACTGAAATGTAATGTGTTGTAATAGAATATACAAACACCCACAGGTAATTAATAAGTCTAATAATATTAAGAAAATCTATAACACACTGAACTAACTCAGACTGTTTAGTTTTGATTTTAACAATTTTTTTCTAAATTTATTAGTTCTGAACCAATGTTTTATTTTGGTCAGAACATATGAAATGTTGTGGAGTTATAAATGGAATGCATAAATATATGGCATAATAAAATGGAATTTGTGTACATAGGTATTTTATAAGACTGGTTAATATTAATACTGTATATACTGTCTCTGGGAGAACTATTACTGGATGTGCAGTTGGGGTGGTGCCATCACTCCCACTCTGTGACTACAACAAGCTTTGTCCATTTACTTATAGACTGTAGTAAAATGTTATATTTCCCAAGAATTCAGTATATATTGGATAGGGGAAATATTTGTGGTGGTTTTAAATACTGGTGAATCTTCAGCAGGCCACGTATTCACTCATCTTGTCTGTGAAGATCCGATACTGGATTTCTGTGGCCCACTCCTCTCTGTAGCTGTAATACAATGCTAGGCTGCACTGACACAAACGTTAGGCGGCACACACATCTGCTTGTGTATTCTTGCTTAAGTATGTGGCACTACCTTTAGTGCCACAACAGAAACTCACAATTCTGAAACAAAATTTGTGCGATGTGTCAGTACTCTATCTACTGCACCACTCTTACACACAGCACAACACATCAACATTACACAGAATGGGTCAGATCTTTCTGACCAACATAGCACATCTTACCCAGTTGTTTTCATATAGTATCAGTTCCCCAAGACTGCATTGCATCTGATATATGTTCAATAGTTCCCTCTTTCCTTCAATAAGATAGGTGATATGTTCCCACTGATCTCAATAATAGATCCGCCTTCCATAGTCTTATTTAGGCGTCCATATATTTTTTGTTTGTCTCTAGACCCTGAACTTGGGCTGGGGACCTAGAGCGAGCACTTACTTGTCGTAATCATTTTATATGATATGGCAGTATCAATCACTCAAAATATTAAAATATACAAGATAAAGGCTTTCATTCTTACCAGAATTCAGAATTTAGAACACAGTTATTACTAGCAAAACTCAGCTGAGCTGCTGGCTATAGTATGGCGTCCCACTTAATTGTATATAATATCTTCTGGGAAAAACACCACTGGAAATTACTGACTGTGTTACTGGACAGACTTATGTCAAATGGCAAAAATGCGCGTCTCTATCCCGCTACTATGAATACATTTGTCCAATCACAGACTTCCCCCCTAACTTTTTCAAATCTTCCAACCAAAAGTCAAATTTCAGTCAGATCTCAGTCAAGTATGTATTATTGTCTGTTGGTCCGTCTGTCTCTACTTGGTTTTTCACAAAAACACACTTGTTTCTTGGACCAACTACCCGCAACACCCTACACAAATCTGCCTCCTAAGTTATTTTTAGCCACAATTCTCCAACCTTCCCCCTCTCGTTCATTACAGCTAGATTTTTGCATTTCCGTGTCTCAAGGACGAAAATTTGAAACTTTAGTGAAAGTGTGCACAACAATACTGTCGCTAGTCTGATGTGAACAATACAGTCTTTTGTCAATATCTTCCATGTTATCTGTCCGTCTGTATAAATGAAAGTATATTATTTCCCTGCTTAAGATGGGCTATCATACTAGCTAGGTTTTATATTCATAACTTTATTATTAAGAAAACATATTTTTTTCTCAAGGTTAGTTTTTGAAATCTGTTTTGAACCCTTAGGTATGGCATTTGCCGCTGAATTCAAATAAAACAACCAAGTATCGTAAAACGTCCAAGAAATGACTGTTTCGAATAAGAGCTAAGGTCTTTTCTGTCCATTTCCTTACGTTGTGTTAACTAGTGGCATGAATTTTTTTCTCTTTTATTACCAATTGCGTCTTTTTGCCCTTTAGGTTCAAACACGTGTTCAGTCATATTTTTCCTTTTTTTAATATCTCCGTTATCCTCCCGTCTACAAGGGTAAACCGTTTCGTCTGCATGTTTAACTAGTTAGTTTGAATGGTGGTGGGAAATGCGGGCATAGGCGAGCATGTCTCCTAGTATCTTACGCATTATTTTTATCCCTACAATGTTCTCCTTATAATTGGAGATATTTTAACGTTGTATCACGGTAAATTCATCACATGCATCAGCAAAAAATGCAGCAGAAGATGGAAGTGGAGGAGTCTTTTCGATCTTAAGCACTGGTGCACCCACACACAAAAAACTGTCAGTGGCAACAGGAAAAATCTCACTTAACTTCAAACCAGAGGCACAGGCTTTGAAAACTGCAGCAGAAGTTTTAATTAATGATCGAGGAAAGCACTGAGAGACAACTTATTTTCTTCACAGGAGCACCGTAAGCAATTGCTATGCTGGAGAACCAGAAAAAATGCAGACCTGGATAATCTAAGAGTAATACTCCACAAACTTTGTCAGCGATTCAAAAGAGTTGTGATACAATGGATTTCATTTCATAACGAAGAGGCTAACAGACTGGCAAAAGAAAGTGGAAAGCTACCTCAACCTTATACATGCATAACTTTCGAAGAGGTAAGAAATTTTTCAGAAGTAGATACAGGAGCAAATGGGATGCAGAGCATCCAAGCTCCCCCAAAAATTTTGAATATTACCAGGTGTGTAGAAGAGAACACAAGCTAATCTTCAGACTCCCCACGGGCAACATCAGATTGGGATACCGTCTATTCAACAAGCTTAAGATAGGAACCACCGATGAGTGTAACTGTGGCACCGATAAAATGACTGCTAACACCTGCTGCAAAGATGTCCAACATATGTTGAACAGAGAAAGCACATATGGCCATCACCAGCATCATTCCTGGAAACAACTTTATGGAGATACAAATAGCCTCAAAGTTGACCACTGCTTTCTTTGAAAATATTCAAGTAGACGTCTGAGAGTGTACGAAGAAGAAAAAATATCCTTTTTATATTCTTTTACTAGTAAAGACGTTAGTTTGTTGACATTTTCAGTGGTCATCCTCTTCATTATTGGAGTTTTTATTAACGATCTTAGTAAATGCTGACAATACAGACAGCACACTAATTAATTCAGTCAATTATTTGTTTAAACACACAAACTACAAACCTAGAATACAAATTGTGACGAGGCGCAAAAGAGTGCTGGAACCATAGAGAATAAGGGACTCAGATTTCATTACGTCTCGACGCATTTATTCATGATAGCGAGCAAGAGAGAGAGAGAGAGAGAGAGAGAGAGAGAGAGAGAGAGAGAGAGAGAGAGAGAGAGAGAGAGAGAGAGAGAGAGAGAGAGAGAGAGAGAGAGAGAGAGAGAGAGAGAGAGAGAGAGAGAGAGAATGAATCCAATTTCTACCAAAAAGTGACACGTTCACTTCCAGACGCAAGCTTAATCTTGATAATCAAATTGCCTCCAGGATCACAGCGGCGTTGAACAATTGCCGTACATCTGCGTCTTTATTAGCCTTTCATTTTATTTGTGTAAAATTGGGTGGGTATCGGTTAAGGGCTGTAGAGTGTGGGATTAGGCGTACTTTGATCCAGTAGGTTTCAGACCCAATGACAATGACGTTTCCATGTTATTATTCTCTCCTGTTTTCAAAAGTTTCTGGGCACATTTCAGTGATGAAATACTTCTGTTAAAAACAGTATGTCGCTTTGAATAGTGGATTGTGATCACAGTGAGGTCACTGATTCCCTCACAAACCAGCAGAACTGAGAAATTCGGTGCAGACAAGCGGAGGAAGAGGAACACTGAGAAAGAGAACAAAAGAGAAGGAGAACAAAAAGCTTTGAAAATTATCGACATGTCTGCTTTGTCTGCCTCTTGCTTGCATCAACATAAACATGTCCTGTGCAGGACACAGCCAGCAAATTTAAGGGCTATAGCTTTTTTTTTTTTTTTTAAATAGATTGTGAACTTTGAAAGTAAATGACAGACCGCTAAGAGTGTTTATGCATCAATCGAAAAATAAAAATTGCGCGAGTAGAGTGGAATAATATTGGCCGGATCGATATTGTTGCTGATCACCTTTTACATTGAAATCGAATCCATACATGAAATTATTGATAGCTTTCATTTTCATTTGACAGCAGTGAAATTCAGTCTTCGCTTTTGTTTACAAAATCTTTAATTTAATTGTTGCAGCTATGTAGAGAAAAGTGCGTACAACCAAACGAATAGAAAAAAAAATCATAGCAATAATGATAATTAAACGGAAGGCCTGAACTGTGCTAACGGTTCCAGGAAATATGTTTAAGCAGGACATATAACTGCAAAATAATGAGTAGGAGAATGAAAAACAAAAAGAACGTGATTTAGAGACATTATTTGGATAAACTATTTTTCCTTATCTTTACATAACATTAATTGTTTCGTCGTGTTTATCGTTTTTATTTGATATTACTATCGAGCTCCACTCCAATGTTTCAAACTGAGCATGTTTTAGAATTCTTGAACATAATTGTGATCATAAAACTGGACGCTGAATATTCTTAGCGTTACGATACGATAAAACCAGTCAGCCACACTGACGAACATCAGAAACACTGAAAATTCGTAGTAACATGAAGCAGGAATCTAAAACTCATTTGATTACATCTTTGCATATTTCATGGGTCCTGACTGCGAACTCTGATTTTCTGTTTATTGTAATCACCTTCTTAATGTTCGTTTCTTGTTGTTGTTTTAATTCGTGCGCAAGATGATCTCATGCATGGATTATCCCAGTAACATCCCTGTAGGTTATAATTGGTGTAAACAGTGTTGTTTCTTTGTACAATATATTTGCTGTTTTTCTTTTCGTTCTTCTTCCAGACTGCAATATTTGATGTTTTTTATTACTGGCGTTTCATAATATCTATTGTGTATATATTCCAGTGATGTTTAGTATCTCTCACTTTACACTACCGGGTTAGGGGGACTTGTGGGCTTTAGTTTGGATTACACCATCTTTCTCTATTTCATGTATTGTAATTAACATTTATTATATCGGTTTTTTTGTTTACTGCTGTTTTGTTTTTTATGAGTAATATTTTTGCACTGATCTAGTATGACGAATTTATTTGTCTATCCTTAAATCCTTAGTGTCACGAAATTGGACCGTTCACTTGTTCTTCCATTTTCCTCTCTCTTCCACCCTTTCTATTATTTCTCATTTTCGATGCCCAGAACTCCGTACTAAAGTCAATGTTTCCATTTGTTAAACTTCACTTCGTTTGTCCAGTCAAGCGTATCACCCTTGGCGCCTTTTGGTTGGTCCTAGGTTCGATTCCCGGTAAGCCTATCACTTATATTTTCTTTTCTGTTGTCTGGTGTCATCCTTTATGCCCAACGAATACCTGTTAATTACCTTTATTTATTTATTAACTAATTTATTTACTGTTCACAGGACTCAAGGTTTCCTCCATTATTTATTTAAGAGTTCATTCATCCGTGACTTGAACCTACCCGTCTGTTCTGTGTTAATCCTCTTCCACTACACATTTCTGGACACAAGTATTTCGGCCTTCATTTGGTCTATACTTGTTGATAGGAAAGGTATATTAGTGATTGCGTCTGTAAACTGTCTGGGTCGTCCACGGGTCCTATATACCATAGTTGTGTGAGTGTCAAGAGCCTCAGCCAATAATGAACTTTTTTGGGGTAAAAAAAATCCTTTTACGATGTACTGTCACATCAAGGCGATGGCGCTGTTTGGTTGGTGTCATCCTTTAAGTCCAACGAGTACCTGTTAATTATCTTTATTTATTTATTTACTAATTTATTTACTGTTCACAGGAATCAAGTGTTTCCTCCATTATTTACTTCAGACTAATTTAGCATTATTCTTGACTTCTGAAGTTTCTTGTGAACACTACCCCGAGGCAGAAGCATCGTTATCCTTCTATCTACAACTCTGCCAAGAGTTATGTTGTGCGAAGGTAGACACCTTTGAAGACCCACATTAAATACTCTAGGTTTTGAGATACTGTTGTACCCGTACTGCAGAGCAAGGGGAGGCAACCCGTGACACTTAGCTTGTGCAGTTGTTATGTTTATTTTTGTTTTGGTAATTGTGGCGAGATGGATGTTAGAAAAATATATATAGTTCCCATAAATAGAGAAGAGAACTGGTGAACTAGTGGTAGGGATGGCACAGGACAAGTCAGATAGTTAACTAAGTGGTAGCAGTAGAAGAGAGCTGTGAAGTAAGTAACTTCCAAGGGTGTCTCTAGTAATAGTTGGTGTAAAATGCTGCGTGTTAATTATCCATACCAATTTAAATATTAAATAAATCTCTTAATTTCCACACAATAACATAATTTCAAACAAAACCAGGAATTTAAACAAAATCAATCAACTGCTATTTATGAAATATATCTGTACATTTATTAATTAAAATATAAGTTTGGTAAAGATTGCAGTTATGTATTTGCACAAATCACAAATTGGAAATAATAAGGTGTCAATGTTTTTTATCATCATTTCGAGCAATTGGTGACTTCTGGATTTTGTTGGAAGCAAAGCACATGACAAGAGATATGCATGAAGAAATAAAGAAATTATCAAATAGGTTGCGGTTTGCCCAAGGAGGAGGCTGTATCAAGAACAAAAATGGTGTAATCTTACTTGATGAGAAAGACATATCAAACAGATGGGCAGAGTACGTTACTTAAAAGAACTATTCGAGGACAACAGAGGTAAAAAACCATCACCAGATTCTAATGAAGGCCCAAACATTCTCAGATCAGAAGTAGAGAATGCAATACATATTATACAAAAAGGAAAACCAGCAGGCATGGACAACATAAAAATTGAAATGATAGAAGCCCTGGAGAGTTTTGGTATAGATGCAATCACAGATCTTTGCAACGATATATACAATACAGGATATTTACCACATGACATGAAGACATCAGTCTTCATTGCTGTCACGTAGACAGATAATTTATTTTGCCATTTTAATGTTCTGCTTTCCTAGACATTTGTATTCTCATTTTCTTTCATTTTCTCCTTCTCAAACCCTACCCGAGGTGTTTACGTTCTGGCTTTCAGTAGAAATCCCCCACTGGTCAGAAACGGTCAGCGCAGCGGTAATATTACATCAACGCACCGGTGGCTCGCTTGACCAGAGTAACATTTCTCCGGTCGCTCTAGTCTTTGATCAAGAGCGGCTGGTACCCTTTGAGACCTGGGTAACGAGTTTGATCTGTTTCAGGGGGAGATAACAATCGCGGTCAGTCTCTGGGTTTTTGCCCCTTAGAACGCATTAGTGACCATAATATTATGTCTATCGGGGGGAATTTTCTTGCGGTTGTTGACTTCTGATGTCTCTAGAATAACCTTTGTCTTACTCTCTTGATTACGCATTACCCCGATACATCTGTAGAAATATGCAGGCCAGGTGTCCGGGGGGAGCGTCCTTTGTAATCTATAAGAGTAGACGGGTTTAATAAGCCAACACACTCGTGAAGATATTCCTGGCCCGAGATGGACCATCATGAGATAAGGCAAACTTTAACACGGAACTAAAATGTTAAGGCCTTTCTCTAGTCATTTTTCGGGTTTCATGGGATACCGAATTGCTAGTCTAGTTTCCAGTCAGACGAAGAATGTCACCGTCTCTTCGTTCTAGAGGGATTCTGATGATATCTAGCCCCACGAGTGTCACAGCCATACCTGAAACAACAACCCTTTGTCAACGCCATTTCCCTCTCACGGGAGTTCAGCTCACGCATTGTGAAATGAGCCAACGCAACAACCTGAAAACGACTATTGCAGTAGTTGTTCCCTACTCGCCTATTGGATTACCAGTCAGGGCATTGCGGCTTCCAAAATCTCAAAACAGTCCAGCATGTCTATAGCAGAATTCAATTCACCAGTCTCTGTATGCCTAAACGGGGCACTCAGCCAAGCCACAGTCAACCAGCCAAAACCGGATTTAAAGCCAATTCTAGCGCCGGATAAGCACGCCTTGGGATCAGTTGTCCTCAAGTGACTTCGTTCCATGGCTTATTTCTGGATTATGTGGAACCTCGCACTTAGGAGCGGCCAGCCAAAAATAGACAGAGTTCCAGCCCCACTCGCGCCAGTAGGGGAGTCACCAACGATAGCGCCTATACAGTGATTTTATTCAGGTTAATTCCATCACCGATGGAGGATATATACGAAAAAACCACTTACTGGAGCTATTCCATTGGTCCCCGAAAGCGGACAGGCTGTCGCTAAGTTCATTCAGTTGGTCAGCAGGAGATAAACAGCGTCGCCCAGCCCACCTCGCGCCAGTAGGGGAGGGTCACCAACGTTTAGTACCAACAAGGACAGTTTTGTAGGCTTAGTCCCTCACGAAGGATATACATATAAGACACTGTCTGGACTATTTCATCTGGTCCCCGAAAGCGGAAGGACTGACACGCAGTTTATTCATTTTGGTAAACAGGAGGTAAATAGAGTCTTCCAGCACAACTCGCGCCAGTAGGGGGGAGTCACCAACGATAGCGCCTATACAGTGATTTTATTCAGGTTAATTCCATCACCGATGGAGGATATATTTACGAAAAAACCACTTACTGGAGCTATTTCATCTGGTCCCCGAAAACGGAAGGACTGCCACTCGATTATTTATCTCTCTGGGTTCTACAGGTTCATGTCGGTGGTCTGTGTGTGTGTGTGTTTATTGGTGTATTTTGCGTATTTGATGACTATTGATGATTTTGATGACTATTGATGATTATTGAGATTGCTGATGATTTTTTGATGTCATTTATGATGTTATGATGAGATGCATTAATTCCATGCTTTTCTTCTTTAATAAAGTTTACACATTTATCAATGCGCTGTTCACGACCCTTCCATCCATATTTACATTTTTAGCTCTTTACTAGAATCTCTATGTTTGATAAGAGAAAAGAGTGAGAGCAGGAGATGCTTAGACAGTAAAAGTGAGTTGAGGCTTGGAGAGAGAGATCACTTTGATAAATCTTCTTCCAGGTTGTCTCAAGTCCATCTCCTATTTACACCTTTCTATGTGTGTAATCTATAACTCTGTCAGTCCACTATCCCTTGTCGATTTCACTACTATTGTCCAACTCGACAAATACTCTACACTTTACTCAACCACGACAATTGCCCAAAATTGCCCAAAAAACCTAACGCAACAGAATGTTCAGACTTCAGAACAATCAGCCTGATGAGTCATGCAATTATGATACTGCTCAAAATCATACAGGAAAGAATAAAAAGTAAGGTAGACAGCGAAATCCAAGAAGAACAGTTTGGTTTTAGACGGAACAGCGGAACAAGAGAGGCAATATTTTGCCTAAGAATATTAGCAGAAAAATATACAGAGGTCCAAAAAAGTATGTACATGTTCTTCATTGACTATAAGAAAATTTTTGACAGAGTCCATCATGTCACCATACATAGACATAAAAAGAGGTGTCAGACAAGGTTGTGTGATGTCCCCCTGCCTATTTAATCTATACACCGAAAAATCTTTCAAACAGATACATGAAATACCAGGACTGAACATCAGTGGACGGTCAATAAACAACCTTAGATATGCAGATGATACCGTGTTGTTAGCTGAAAGCGAACAGGAGTTACAAGAACTAGTGAAGCAAGTGAACAGTATAAGTCATTAATATGGATTGGACATTAATATTGAGAAAACAAAAACTATGAAAATTGGCAAAACAGACAATAAGCCCATATTAAAGATAAGCATAAATGGGAAAATCCTGGAACAAGTCAAGAGCTACTTATATCTTGGTCATATAATAACAGATGGCTGTTAAAGGAAGATTTGTGTTATTATTATATAGTTACTTTTGTAGAGCTGATCATGCTATGAACACGAATGCAAATGGGCAGTTACTCAGGAACAACTTGATAGACAAACACATGAGCCGGCAAGTTGGCAGGTCCACAGCAGACATGGTGACATATTTATTTTTTCATCAAAGTTGGCTTCATCAATCAATACATAAGGGGCGTAGAAGTATGTTTCAATAGTGTAGTTCTTCACAATAAATCGTCCGTCCATACATCTCACTTATAGGCATCATAATACGTAGCAGTATAATAAAGATACAGTTCTCTCCTTTCCTTCAATTCTGGCCGTCGTGTCTAGAGGTTCGTGTAGATCACGATAACCCAAGCAATGCGGCAGAAATAACTTAGATGCATTATTCGTAATAAAAATACTCTCTGGACATGGTAGTAACTTCTGGGCAAGTTTAAGGTACCATCCGGCATAATACAAATACGTGGCGGCCTCCGAGATAACATTGCCACAATAAAATCAGGATAAAAGTCTCCATTATCTTGGGAGCTTGAACAAATGTACGTCTACTCCGGACGACTTCAAAATTACGAAAGACTAAGACGGCTGACCGTTAGAATGCAAACCACGTGATACATTACGCCATTAATGACCAGTGACGTAGCAAAATATGCGGCGTTCAATACAAGTGAAAAATCGTACATAAAAAATGACTTTTACTACAGACAGCTAGCTATATCTCCTCAAATCAATGGATATATGCCTGCAGATGTCAATGGGAAACAGAAATCAAGACGAGAATAGGAATGGCCAAAGCTATATTCAACAACATGAAACATATACTGACATCTAAACAGTTATCTCACAAATTAAAACTGAGAATCATAAAGTGTTATATATATTCTGCATTACTGTATGGTGTAGAAACATGGACGATGAATAAGCAATTGGAAGAAAGAATTGAAGCTCTTGAAATGTGGATATATAGAAGAATGGGGCGTATCTCATGGAAAGAGAAGAAAACAAATAAGGAGGTCTGTTAAGGTCAAAAGGGAAGTGATCCTTAGTATGCTAAAAGTCAGAGTGAATTTAGAGTTGTGTCGCTTGTGGCGCTTGTTTACTTATTAGATGATTGAATTCTTTAAGAAATTTCCTCGTATGTTCGAGAAGTTTTTGTAAGTCAGAAAAAAAGAGCGTCGTGAGCGCTGATCATCTCGAGTGGTGAGATGTAGTTGTTCTGTATTGTAGAGCTGTGTATAGCTCGCAGCTAATCCGTGAATGGACTGATCGGCTGTGGGTGAACGGCCGATTCTCTTGACTGTTTGAGCAGGAAATGTGTATCCCCGGGCAGTCTGTCCTAGGCGTTGACGGAGGAAAGTCAACCCTGGGTGTTTCTCTAAGTATGTGTTCCCGACCAGTGTTCGGTGAGGATGTTTAGAGTGTTTTGCAATGTGTGTCTCAATGGAGACTTTTGTACAGGACTGTATTAAATATTCTTTCATATGTTACATTATTTGAAGATAGTACGTACTTTGATATTAACTGCAGTGTGAAGATTAATGGAGCTATTATGAAGCTATTATGAAGGCCAGGATTTTGTATTTGATATAACTGCGGTGAGGGCAGTCCTTGAGGGATTTTGCTACTGTGCACGTTCGATGAGGAGTGCACTATTATTCTGTAATTGAGCTCTATGAAGAAGACATTTAAGAGTCGGAGACTTATCGACTTTATAAGGCCATATTTATAACTGCGATGAAGGCAGTCTTTGAGGGATTTTGCTATTGTGCACCTTCGATGAGAAGTGCGTCACTATGTGCGGTAACTGAGCTCTGTGGGGTGTTTGGAGCTTATGTGAGGAGTGCACCGCTATTTATAATTGAGCTCTAAGAAGAGACAGCGCCGATGATTTCATATATTATTACTGGAGGGATCCAGGAACGTATATTAGTAGCACTGCGATGTTTGCAGGCTACCGAAAGAGAGAGCGCTGATGATGATTATTATAGTACTGCGATGTGAGCAGTCTTTCTGGATGAGGCCATATGTATGAGGCCGTATTTATAACTGCGGTGGATGCCGTTTATTAAGGAACATTGTTAATGTGTACCTTCGATGTGCGGTAACTGAACTCTGTGGGGTGTTTGGAGCTTATGAATTCACTTACCTGATGCTTTGTACTTTATGCTGTAATTTTCGTCTGTGTCATCGTGACTGTGTGTAGCGTTAATAAAACTGTTCATTAACTGTTACCAGTCGTTCTACGCTACATGGCTTCTATGTGTGTTGCTGTGACGAATGAATGCACCAATACACACTTACTTTGAACAGTTCAGGCAGTGACAGTAATAACATATTTATAAATAGCTCTGTGTGGGCGTGGCCTATAATCAGAACCCATTTCGTCGTTACACTAGCTTGGACAGCACTTCCCGTCATCATTACTGTACAGCTATCAACACTGTCATACTTTTACAATTGGTTCCAACATTTACCAGTATCAAGGTCCTAGAAAATCTAGGTATGAAAAGAGAACGAATGAGGGAGATCAAAATTCGGCTGCTAAAATACTTTGGCCACATAAAAACGCATAACACCTAGTAGAAGACCGTAATAGAAGGGAGAGTTGAAGGCAAACGTGCAAGGGGAAGACAGCGCTATAAGTGGGAAGATAACATCAAGAGATGGACAGGAAAGAGTCTATCAGAGTGCACCACCAAGACAAGAGACAGAAGACGTTGGAGATCCATTACAGCCAACCTTCGTTGTGGAGATGGCATCTGATGATGATGGATTTTGTGTCCTCAAAGTAACGAGTACTTATCTTATTCAAGTCCTTCCACTGCAGATACGTCTCGTCATACATCAGGTGTTGATATCCAATATACTTAAATCACCTAGACAGGTAGCTACAATGCTACTATCAGGCGAATTGCAGAAGTGGTCCTTGAACCACACTCTGTAGTCTTTTATGCTTCTAATCATAAGCTTTTGTTGTGGCTCTCCTGGATAAGAACCCTTCAGTCACACTTTTACGGATATGAGCTTATCACTTATGCAAATCTTTTCTAAGCTATGCGCTGTGGCTATGTGTTTCAGTCCACTGGACGTCTTGTCAGCTATGACATTTAGAGAGTCCAGAATTGAATCTGAGCGGGCTTATATACCTAATCTAGATCTAAACCTTTCCTTCTCGGAGGTCCGCGCCTGAGTTCACTTTTCTACTTGTGACTTTCGTGGGATTTCACTACTGTTGTGCGATTTTTCCGACAAAATCATGATTCCCTCGTCAATTAGCAAAGATAATGATTTCCCACTGCTGTAATTCATGTATTTGAAGTTGCTGTTCAAATCCCAAAAAGGATTTTTCAGTTCGGGGCATTAGTCATAAAGTTGTAGCAGAATTACTGGTGTGCGATTCATTATCTATCGTTAGTCAACGTAGCAATTTCAGATCGTCTTGCCCGTGTCGCTACATAAGCCTCCCCTTCAAGACAGAGGTATTTATGTCTACTTTCGGCACTTCACTTCTGATTATATCCTGCAATTCCTGTCCTCATCCTTGCTGAATTTCAGCATAGGGATTCGCATTAGTCCATGCACCACGAAGTAGGGTCTGTAACCTTCATATAGTCTCCAATTTTGTTGGTACAGTCTAATTTTTAAGAGTCAAGAATTGAACCCGAGTGGGCTTATATACTCAGTAAAGATCCAACCCTTTCCTTCTCGGAGGTTCACGCCTGAGTTGACTTTCTACTTTGACTTTCGTTGGATTTCAATTGCTGTTGTGCCATTTTTCCGACAGAAAAAAAATCATGATTTCCTCGAGAATTTAAAAAAAAAAAATTGATTTCCCACTGCCATAATTCCGACCCATGGTGCCCCACCATGAAGTGGTGGGTCGGCTTAAGTGCCTTGATGATATTGTGAGCTACATCAGAGGGAGCTTTGCTCCTGGTAGGTTAAACCGTGCTGAGCAGGTCAAAATCGAAGGGACAGAAAAAGTGGGCACACCCCATTTCCTCCAGGTTAAAGGAGGTTGGAGAACAGGGCTGACAACCCTGCTGGAAAAATCTATTTGTCACAGAAACTGAAACAGTTGAGGAAAGAAATAAAAGTCAGAGACAGGAAGAACCGTCGCAAGAGGGACGTATGACGCAGAGACCTGATGAAAACCAGTCAATGGAAGTCACCCTACGGACACCACGTCTAACGACGAAGGCAAAAATTGGAATATGCACCTGGAACGTACGGACAATGCAGGAGGCCGGAAGGACAGCACAGGTAGCTGGAGAGATGAGACGATATGGAATAAAACTCTTAGGACTATCAGAAACGAGAATAAATTGAACTGGTGAATTCATAACCAATACAGGAGAAAATGTCATTTAATCAGGAAACGAGGATGAAGACCACACAGAGAGAAGGGGTTGCTATTATGATGTCCCAGGAAGCCATAAAAGCACTAATAGTATGGGAATCAATATCGCTAAGGATAATAACGGCAAGATTCCAGGGAAAAGGGAGAAAAATCACCATTATTCAATGTTATGCCCATGCAAACAATGCAGATGAAGATACGAAGCAAGATTTCTATGATGAACGCCAAGGAACATTGGACAAAACACACAGGAGAGACATTAAGATAGTAATGGGAGATTTAAGTGCAAAAGTAGGAGTAGACAACAAAAACTGTGAACTAATCATGGGAAAGAATGACACAGGAAACAGAAATGAAAATGGAGAACTTTTTTAAACTTTTGTGATTTGAATGACTGTCGTAAATTTGGATAGGTATTTAAGATAGATTTGGTCCCGTCTGAATAGAACAGACAGAGTGGTAAATAAGTGAGAATTAAGGTATGAGAAATAGATTTCACGAGTGAATAGTTTAAGGGTAGAATCTGTCACTGGATTGAGAAGATACTCTAGTCCAGCCTATCTTTCCGACTGTAATTTGTTATCAGACAATTCTAATCTCCATATATTTAACATATATGTTTAACTATACACGCACACACACAGTTATGTGACAACAAGACACACAAACGTGAAACTACTATAAATGGAGTATGGATATGGGCTGAGTTGACCATCACACAAGTAATTAAGTTTTGTTAGGTTTATTATCATATAAACATCTCACAACATCAAACATATATATATATATATATATATATATATATATATATATATATATATATATATATATATATATATATATATATATATATATATATATATATATATATATATATATATATATATATATATATATATATATATATATATATATATATATATATATATATATATATATATAAATGAAAAATCATAGGTTACAGAATTTGGATAACATAAACCCTTAAGTGCAATCCCCTCTGTTGAGACAAGATCCCGCAAGAAAGTTAATAACCCCAAAGGGTCAAAGATTAGCGCTAGGGTATAGAAATAGACGATAACGTAAAGAACAGAGTTCCTAGTTAATCTGTCCTGTAAGATTAATAGTATTAGCGAACAAACAAACAAAAAGAAGTGAGTACAATGATTATACAAATAAAATTATTTCACTCCTCCTCATTCACACTCTGTCAATGTGTGGCCACATTCAATCTCGCTTACCTACTAGTTGTTTAACAACATCTTGAAAATATCATCATGGTACATGTATCAAAATCCAGTGTTGTGTTGCGCCGAAGTGAGCCCCAGTTCCTCCACGAATAATTAATCCTCCTAATGGGGAACGCTTACTTTTGTGGTGATTATTAGATATGATAATGTCACGTCAGATAGTTCAGGTAGCAGAATAATTACCAAGATCTAGTGTTCACAGTGGACAGCAGTTAGTACTTCCAATAGTTAAAGGAAATGTCTGGTGGGTAAATCTTTCTGGATAAATCCACTTGACAATAAAAATAGTCAGTAGTCGGGACAGTGTTATGTTTTGATATTTCGCCACAGCGGGCTGAATATAATTGAATGTAAAATCTGGGTATCTTATATGTCCAGTTATACTTTAATTCTTATTGTCTATACGTTTGGACTCTCTCTCTCTCTGGATGAAGCAAGAGGACCGAACAGGTCAACCTAGAAGACCCGATATTAAATAAGAATGTTACTAGTACTACTTGACTTAGACCTAGACCGAGACCGCTGGCAGGCTGGTTTGTGATCAGTACTAGATTTAGGAGAAAACAAACATTTAATCACAATATCAATATCCTATCCTGTCACGAGTAAGGTTAAGATCTCTTATCCCCTCCGTCATTTATTAAATTAAAAGCACACAGGTCTTAGCCTATCTTATCACGCTTCGCTTACCTGGGACGGATTGGGTTTAAGGCATGCCCTCTCCCCCCCCTCCTGGTAAAACTCTCAGCGCACGAAATCAATGTTAATTTAATTATGACTACTTTACAAATATCGCTGGTCATCCCTAGATATTTGTTTCGCCACATAATATTACACTAGTCACTTACACAATTACACGTAATGAATTAGAAGTAAATTTATATTCCGTCAATAGTCAGTCGCCTAGTGTATTTATTAGTCAATTAAACATCTCTTTCTTGGTGATAACGAGTGATTAAATTTACATTACAGCTGGAAAAATTAGCTATATGTTATTTACTACGCTAGTCAATTAACACAGAAAAATCCCAGTGAATTATAATGAGGAACTTAACACATTAAATGACTTAAATGCTAATATATATTACCGCAAATCAGAAAAATGAAACCATCTCCACGAAATCTAAATAATCCCCTTTGTACAATGGTTCTAGAATGTCGAGCTAGATATTTCAAAAAAATTCTGAAGCGACTAGATAAACTGACTTTGGGAGATGAGCATTTATACGGAAAAGCTGTTATTATCTCTAAAGGATGCGAATTTTCGCACCTACGTCCTTGCCAGGGAAATCAAGAAGCTTCGTTCACGAGATAAAGAATTCTACGGTCCCTCTGTTCGACGTTGCCAATCGACAACAAAGGCTTCTTGTATCAGCTATTGTCTCCCTGTATGTACAACATCACAGGATTTCCTTCCCGTTGTAGAGAACTTCAAAGCTGTTACCTTCCACGTGTTTTGGGCACGTGCAATATGCCAGTAATCGTAATACTGACTGCTCCGCTGGCGTGAGAACTTCTGTTAGACAAGCGTTCTAAGCTCACCTGAATGAGTGACAGTTTCGAACGTATGTAAACAAACTCGCAAACTCGTGCTACAGTAAAATATACTTTTTATTATGTCTTGTAGTTTCCTAGGTAGGTCAATTTTTATCACAGCATCTAGCTATGATGTTTGTATTGTGGAATTTTGTGCTTTTAAGTATTCTCTTAATGGTTTTCTTTGTTGTTCATATTTTGTACACGTTAGCAGGTAGTGGGATGTTATTTTTTTCGAGACTTATTATGTAGTAAAGTTCGTTTATAATAAAATATCCTGTTCCTAGTTGCTCACTAAGCAATATCTTACTGCATTATATTTTAGGCTCTTTGGGTATATTTGGCGTTTCCATGTGAGAGCAGAACATAAACATTAGCTCTCATTGGCAAGTTTGTCGAAAATACCATATGGGATTTGGAGCGAAAAATGAGAGATATAAACTAGCAAAGTCTGAGACACAAATCAGACTGCATTTTCAACAACGTCAACTAAGCCAGAGAAAAGGATCGGATAAATAATTCCAAAATTAGAAGGGACCAGATCGAAGTATTTGGGCGTCTTTATAACTTAAAAGAGAACCCGCAATTTTAAATACAAAGACTGGAGACGTAAGGAATCAGAAGCATAAGTCATAAGAGGAATACTAAACATACCCAAACCAAGTGTTCGAAGCATCGAATCAGCGTCGCTATGTCCATTCTACTGTGCCAGGAGATTGTAGACCCTATTTGAGGTAAGTTGTGAACTTACATTTTACAAAGTGAATGTGACATGTTATTTGCTAAGTGGTTAACCTCAACATATGAAAATAGTATACTCATAAACCACTACAGCAAGCGCTGGTGATTGCTTCTTGCTAGTCGTACAGAAAACCGACAGCAGAATTAACCACAGACTCCGAATGGAGCAATCAGTAAGTTAGTGATGATTACATCACATATGCATAGTGTGTGTAGTATCATTTTGTGAGAAATATGTAACTTGATAATGTTAATTCAGGCACAAGTCATTGCACTCGCGCTGTCCTAAAACATTTTCCCCATTAAAGTAACCAGAAGAATAACGGTGATTTTTAATCATATTCCCTGAGTTATACTGTGTATACTCAGGGAGAATAATTATTCAGAGAGGCTAAAATTTGTGGGTGGACAGCAAGGAAAGGTACCTGTTTAAACTTCCGACCACAATGTACTTGACAGAAGCATCTGTTCTGTCATTGTTTCTATGAAGTTCATGGTACGAGACTACATTGCTGTTCGTGGAACAAGACTACATTACTGTTCGTGGAACAAGACCTATTTGAAGTAAGAGTCTTCGCCACTATCTTGTCATTCAAGACCGGACATTCGACACTAACAACCTACATTGGACGAGTTGTGTAGTAGAGAAGTGCCCTCATCACAAAAGACTTGACGAAATACCTGCTGCAGTACTTAAGCATTTGAAGAGCTAAGTTCTTATTACAAGGCGAAAGCAACGGACAGTAACATTCCCCTATCAAGTCTCTATGAAGACAAAACTTTTACTAAATTTCACGCACCTTTTCATATTTATTTTAAACTATTAAAGAATAATTGATTATTAAATTTGTTATATGTTATTTTACCAATTCATAGTTGATTCAGTTACTATAAATATAAGAGCAAGCGTATGATTCAGGATCTTTAATATATATATACATATATACCTACATTTACATCTATAGATCCAAATAAATGATAAGAGGAATTTCGCTGAACTAAATCAGCTGGGGGCTTGAACGAGCTAACATTAAGTATTGCATAACCATCTTCATAAAAGGCGGCGGGTCATATACTTAAGTTAATATTGCTCCGCCTCGTGCAACATTGTTCTTGACATCTGAAATATCTTATGGATACTCCCATGAGGTAGAAGCATCATTATCCTTCTATCTACAACTCTGCCAAGAGTAATCTTGTGCGAAGGTAGACACCTTTGAATACCAACATTAGTACTATTGAGTTTTGGCCACTGGTGGACCACTACTGCAGAGCAAAGTGGAGGCAGCCCGTGACAAACCCCAATCAAGATCCCAGACAAGATTCCTGCTGAGATTGCTCCAGCGAGTAATTTGAGACGGACTAATAATCTTCTTGCACAGCTCATGTGGCAATCGCTTTACTGCTCTTCCTCGCCATACAGTCTCCAGAATAAGGTACTCTCATGTGGAATTTTATTGCTCGTGTTTTTTTTTTTTTTTTTTTTTTTTCTTTAAACATTGGCAATAAATATGCACTCTTTCTTGACAATAAGGAGTGATAATGTCTGCGCTTCATGTCTTAATCTCCTAGTACTGAATGGGTTCGGCCAGCACTTGTTAAAAATGCGGGCAGAACGTCTGGTGATCGGCTTTTTAACTAAAAACGATATCTTGCTTCAGGAAATATCTGAATAATAAATGCTCGAAGCTAAATGCTCGAACACCGTAATACAAGATCATAGTGAGTGACAACGTGGCTCTTTGGTTAAAAGTAGGATCAATACAAGAGGGTAACGAGATTCAGGTACGATCAGAAATATGGGGTAGTGAGTGAAATTACTCGTAAGAATTTGCTGGAGGAAAAGAAATTGAAGACAAACGAAGATGATGGAACCCTGAGCCCATATCAGTAAGGAATCAGCAACTGGTACAGACAGACACCTTCACATACCTTGGATGCATAGTAACACCAGACGGCGGGGCAGGCAAAGACATCAACATCAGAATGAATAAGGCAAGAACAGCCTTTTTTAGCCTAAACAACATCTGGAAGTCCTCTCAATACAGCACAAGCACAAAATTAAGATTATATCAGAGCTGTGTGCTTTCTGTGCTTCTCTATGGTGCGGAATGCTGGAGAGTTTCAGAGAAAGAAATGTCGAAATTGTCCTCTTTTCACACAACCTGCCTAAGAAAAATTCACCGAATCTTTTAGCCGAATACCATCACCAACCAAGATCTGCTTACTCGGAGCAAGCAAGAGGACATGCACACCATCATAGCTGGCAGACGCTGGAGCTGGGTTGGCCATGTCCTCAGAAGAGACCCCGATGCCATCACAAGAACAGCTATGCTTTGGACCCCTGAAGGAAAACGAAAGAGAGGCCGACCAAAAACAACCTGGCGGAGGACTGTGGAGGCTGAGATGCAAAGAATGAACCAGAGTTGGGGCACTGTACGAAGGATGGCCGTTGACCGACCAAAGTGGAATCAATTTGTTGTTGCCCTACAAGACGCCACTAGGCGTGATGGCCACTGACTGCTTTGACGGTCGGCGGCTAAGGATCAAAGAAGAAAGAAGAAGATGATGGTAAGAAACTCTATACAGAGCGATACAACAGGAGACAATCTGATCATCCGAAAGAGTCTCCCCGTCGATAAAATGTTTCGGCCTCTTAATCTCCTTTACACTCTAAGGGAGGCGGGCCCACTTGGGTCATGTTAATTTTTATTCAGAATCGATCTCACTGCACTCCGGACAAACCCATAGGTGCTCAATCTCCCTCAGCAAATGTCGAAGAGTATGAATGCTAATTGTGCCTGTAGAACGCTGGTTGTACATACGACGGAAGCATCCTCTCTCACGTCCATTTCTGCTAGTCCCACGTTTTGATGCCAAATTCCAACAGCCGAAGCCTTGTCGATTCATCCATTGCAGTGTCATTATCCAGCAGGGGATCATTAATAGCTCTTAGTATCTCTCCCTTATAAATGCCCAGTGTCCCCACTTTGGGTGCTCTCGAGGCCAGTCTGTCAGCTCTCTCATTGCCACGTACCCCTGCATGACCAGAACAGTAGATCCACACCAGCTCTTCAAGACTTGATGATTCTATTTATGTTTTCCATTCCTGCTGCAGCCATCTGTTCTGAACTTTCCGAAGCATGGCTTGAGAGTCTGACAATATAACTGCCCTGGTTGACAGAGTTTCAGACAGCCACCTCAGTACTGCAGTAACTGCCTCTTCCTCCATTCTCATGCTGGAGGTTGTTGTCAATTACGCTCCACCCTTTATTCTTGCAGAGAAGCCCCACCCGGATTTCTCACCACGCACTACAGATCCATCAATGGCGTCATCATCCCCAGCATGATCACTTATCAGCTGATTAATCTCCAGCTCTCCTTTTCCATTGCCCCAAGATCTGCACTCTCTGCCAAGGCTAATGATGACCTACTGGTAGTTTATCCAGTTCTCCCCAGACTCACTCCACTCTTCCCCTTTAGATACATTTTCAACCCTGGTCATCTGACCAATCGTAGCCTCAGTCTGTGCCATCCATGTCATCCCCCTCTTGATTCTTGCTCCTTTGATGTCAGCTACATTATCATGTAGGGGATGTCTTTTGTCGGTGGTTACCCGCATATATGCAATCCGAGCATGAATCTCATTGTCACATTGGGAGTATCACGCGTACAGCCCAAAACTAGTCGCATCCCTTTATTTTGAATGCGTTCCAGTCGTTTACATTGTGTCACTGACAGCGTGAGTATTCCTAACCCGTACTCGAATACTGAAATCACGAGCTGATGATACAGGAGAAACAATAGTCTCTGTTCCAATCGCGCAGCAGCCATTGTTTTTAAGGCTGTCAGTCCTCGCTTTCGCTTCTGTATGATCAGTTCGACATGATAATTGAATGATAACCCACGATCAAACGTTACTCCCAGATACTTCAGCATGTCTTGCCTTTCAATGTTCTGCCCATTGAAAGTGATGTCTGGATGGTCTGCTTTCACTATAGAGTTGTTCAAAGAGCACAAAATTACACAGGCCTTGTTGGGATTTACGTTTGATCCGCTTTCCTCACACCATTTAGAAACCACCTGTAATGTCTCTTGTATGCATTGGACCATTTTCTGTCTGTCTGAGCCTTTTCTGTACATGAGTATGTCATCTGTGAAAATTAATGTTCGTCCCAGTCCTTTTGGTTGAAAGGTTGCTACTTTTGCTGTGTATATGTTAAACAGCACTGGCGATAGTGGAGAACCCTGGGGTAGTCCCGGGCAAATGCGCATTAGTTCTGATGTCCAAGTTCCCAAGCGAAATGCAACTGATCTCTCCATTAAGGCAGCTGCTATCCACCTAGTTATCCAAGGGTTTACACCACATGCCATTATACAGTCCATTAGGGTTGCGAAGTCCACACTGTTATAAACATCCTCTAGGTCAATTGCGACAGCCACCGTTTCTCTTTTATCCTGGAATCCCTTGTACACATGATACGCAAACGTTCCAGCTTTGCCCCATGTTGTTTTCATACTTCCTGATACACTTGGGTCATGACTCCTAAGTACCAGCCTCCTGTTGTCTTGTGCAGAGAATTAAACCCACTCCACCTTGGTTGCAACTCTCAACTTCACTCCTGCTTTATGTCAGCTTGAGGCAACTCTGAAAGTAACCCCGATGTTGAAAAAAATTACTGTTCCGAGTTTCATAGCCCGTTGTTCCGCAGTCAGCACTGTTTCGCTGAGCCTCTTAATTAAGTGCTTGTGTTCGTGACTGTCATTTCAAACTCAACAGTTTCATTAGATCATACACTCAGCACGATGCCCTTTCCACTGTTTCACTGAGCCTCTTATGTGCTCTTGTTAGTGACTGTCCTTTCAAACAAGAGTTTCAGTAGATCATACACTGAGGCAGCCATGAGACCTCTTGCACCTACCTCAACAGCCATGTGCTTGCAGTGAACAAGTCATGTTTCAAGTCTGTGACCAGATCATTTTTTTATTACTATTATTATTTTTTATATTTATTTTTAATCGTACGCCCGCTATTATTCGAGGCGAAATTTCCGTTTAATATGTCTAACCCGAGACTGATTTTTACGTGAGTATCCCTTTTTTCCCTGTACAATGACAGGTGTCCTCTCGCCATTCAGGCAGATACTCGCCGATTTCGGAGGTACACATTAGAGCTGGGTCGGCTCAAGAGCCGATCAGGTTATTCCAGTCCCTGGTCGACGACATTCCTTCAAATGTCTTCGCTAGGGCTCGAATCATTTTAGTCCAAGTCCTGGTTGACGACACTTCTTCAAATGTCCTCGCTAGGGCTCGAACCTGGATCACCCGATCGCCAGCGCAGTGTGACCGAATCATTATACTTGGCCACTTTGAACGAGTGCTGCTCGTCCAATCCGGGTTCAAATGGTACGGTGGACTCAATCATTATAATCTGGTGCCATGATGAGGAATGCAGCACTTTATCTGGCCGTCTTCGAGATCTTCTGATACTCTCTGATATGCTTCTAGCCAAGTAGATCTACTGCCATCTCTCAGATATATGTACAGTAAAGAATAGATGGTAAACTGCTACTTGGTTTACTTGGTTTTGGATGTGCTAACTTTCCTGCTCTCAGAAAGTATGTATTTGCTGCACTCGGTCTGACTTTGCTGTTCGCCTTCGCCTTTGCCAGGTCCATTGAAGCAGCCAGCTCACTTAGTACTATGGTGTGGCGCCATGTGTATCGCCCTTGCCCTAATGACAGCTTGAAAGCAAAGAGCACAGGTTCAAGTGTTTGCCTCTCATGGCACATGGGGCACTGAGCATAATCACACTTTCTCCATCTTACAAGGGATGCTGATGATAGCAGGAAGTCATACATTGATCTGATAATGAAGCTGAGTCTAAGAGGCGCCATATGCCATATATCATTCCATGTTAAGGACCTTTGCAGGGCTCCCTCCCATGTAGTCCATTGGCCTTGTTGGGCCTGCTGTGCCGTTTTTTGCATCCTCTTATCATTCTCAGCGTCTCGTATTTCATTAATTACCATGTCGCTGCGATCCATGTTTGATACATTAGACAATCAGCGGATGTTACCATGGCCTAATCCCCGTCTATTCGTCTGTGTGTATCCGATTACCTCCCTCAGCTTAAGCGACTTTTGAGCAGCACCAACAGCTTCATCAACTTTCCACCTCTTTACAGTTTTCAGTGTCGGCTGACTCGCACAGAATCATTGCGAGCCTCCCGGCTTTGTATTCTTCAACAACTGACGAAAGGAAGCACAAGCTTTGGATTCTTGCAGTACAGTGCTACGTCTGGGAATGATGAATCCACAGGTGACTGATTGGAATCGACCAGACTAGTTACACAGACTTCGAGTTCTGACCAACGGCTGGAATTTCAATGGACATTCTCTATACTCAGAGACGCATGAAAATCAACAGAACGAAAAACAGGTGTGGGGGCTCATCAGAAGTAGATCAACAGCGCTCTGTTTCGACAGAAGATGTCATCGCGGCGGAAAATATTCTTGATCTGTCTGATGATAATCTCAAGCACTTCTTGGACGGGAAAAGATATGCCATCAAGTTTCCACCTGCCAGTACAAAAGAGCTTTGAAACAGCTGGACTAAGCCTTGTCGAAAGTGTTGGATAACAACTTGAAGCAGATAACCTTGGAGGAAAAGCTGAAAATTTTCGGCGACATAATATATCTTCACTGTCGCAAAGTGTTTGGAGTCAGGGAGGCAATGGAATGTAATCCACCACAAAAAAAGTAGAAGACAAATGAGAATAGAAGAGATCAGGAAGCAGAAGAATCATGCCCGAAAACAGTTTAAGTACGCAGTGGACACAGAGAGGGAGAGTTTACGGCAGGTTTGGGAGCACCTGAAAGGCCAACATAATAGTTGGAAGTTTGTTTGTGCCAATCTGTATCTTTCTGGATAAGTCTGCTACAGTAGAACTACGGAATATCAAGCGAGAAGGACTGCATAGTTTTGTGAGCATGTTTTTTTTTAAATTGTTTTGTTCATCCAAGACACAATGTCGATAAGTTATATTAGGGCATTAATAATAAAATACTTTTAATATAAAATTGTGTTGAGCTGTATTTTGTAAATAAAAGTTTGTCTCATGTCCGCGAGAAGCGACCCATTTAATGTAGACACACGGTGATGTCGGTTATATTAATTAAGACATATGCCCAAATATAAAAGACCTTTCAGTCTGGCGTATTGTTTAGCTTTGTGCTGTATTTTTTTAACATAAAATCTTTTCTCGTTTTGGCGAAACGTGCACTGTTCAACCGAGAGGCAGGATTCTGTCGGTTACATGCGGCCACATGTCAAATAAAAAGGACCTTTTGATATGGCTTATTCTGTATCTTATTTAGCGGTTGTTTTTAATAAAATGTTACCATCTTCTGGCGACGCACGCTTAGTTCAACCTAGTAATTTGGTCCGCCAGTTTTATTAGAGCGCGTGTCCTTAATGAAAGAGCTTGCGGTCTGGAATAATTTGATTACTAACTATATCAATTTTATTTCTTTTAAAAAAAATTTAAGGCACAGGGGGCGTCGGTTATATTAGGGCGCGTGTCTGATTTAATCTGGCCTTAGTATGATTTCTTTTTATAACAAAATTTAACCCATTTTGGCGAGGCGCACCCGTTAAGCGTAGAAACAGGGTCCATAGTTTTTTTTTTTTCTTTTAATTCTTAAAAGTAAATTTGTTTACAATGCAAACAAAATTATTTCACATAATGTACATTTCAATTCAGTCATCAAAATTACAACGAAATGTAACTGAAAATACAAGGACATGGAAACATGCGTTGATACAAGCCCAAACACATATATATACACACACGTAACTATAAAACAACAAATATACGCTACCAATACATTTATATTAAACTTTTTTTTCAGTTGTCATTAACATTATAAGTGTATATCTAACTATTGTAAATTGCATTGTAAAATAATTAAGATTGGCATTGTAAATTGTAAAAGTAAATTAATTTTTTTATCATTTAGATTAGGCCCTATTTCCTTTAATTCTCGTTATTTTCCTTGATTTCGCCCCCTATGGTGTATGAATTAATACGTAGAATTTAAAAACAAATTGTTTCTGTCAAAAACAAAATGACCTGTTAAGAATTAATTTAATGACGTTCCCAGCGAAGCCCCCAAAGAGTAAATCTTGCCTAATTGCCAAAATAAATTTCAAGGCATAAAGAATTTTATAAAGCACAAACACACAGTTTTTGCTTTATATAATAGAATAAGCCATATCAAAAGGTCCTTTTTATTTGACATGTGGCCGCATGTAACCGACGGAATCCTTCCTCTCTGTTGAACAGTGCACGTTTCGCCAAAACGAGAAAAGATTTTATGTTAAAAAAATACAGCACAAAGCTAAACATTACGCCAGACTGAAAGGTCTTTTATATTTGGGCATATGTCTTAATATAACCGACATCACCGTGTGGCTACATTAAATGGACACGAGACAAACTTTTATTTACAAAATACTGCTCAACACAATTTTATATTAAAAGTATTTTATACACATGCCCTAATATAACTTATCGACATTGTGTCTTGGATGAACAAAACAATTTAAAAAAAAACATGCTCACAAAACTATGCAGTCCTTCTCGCTTGATGTTCCGGTAGTTCTACTGTAGCAGACTTATCCAGAAAGATACAGATTGGCACAAAAAAACGTCCCACTATTATGTTGGCCTATCAGGTGCTCTCAAACCTGTCGTAAACCCTCCCTCTCTGTGTCCACTGCGTACTTAAACTGTTTTCGGGCATGATTCTTCTGCTTCCTGATCTCTTCTATTCTCATTTGTCTTCTACTTTTTTTGTGGTGGATTGCATTCCATTGCCTCCCTGACTCCAAACACTTTGCGACAGTGAAGATATATTATGTCGCCGAAAATTTTCAGCTTTTTCTCCAAGGTTATCTGCTTCAAGTTGTTATCCAACACTTTCGACAAGGCTTCGTCCAGCTGTTCCAAAGCTCTTTTGTACTGGCAGGTGGAGACTTGGTGGCATATCTTTTCCCGTCCAAGAAGTGCTTGAGATTATCATCAGACAGATCAAGAATATTTACCGCCGCGATGACATCTTCTAACGTCTTAGCTGTCGAAACAGAGCGCTGTTGATCTACTTCTGATGAGCCCCCACACCTGTTTTTTTTTTTTTTTTTTTTATTGTTTTTTTGTTTTGTTTTTTGCAATGCACAAATTTGTTCGTTCGCAGTAGATTAAATTAGGAATAAAATCACGAAAACACGAAGTCGTGTTATTTCGTACGCCATTTTTCATGAGGTGACTTCTTTGCGATACCAGGTGAACGTCACAAACGCCATAAAGCCAAATGTAGTGACCCGCGAATGAATGTAAACAAAACACACAGACACACACATACCTTTTGCCCTATGAGTGTAGATTGTACTGATTTCCTGAGTTTGTGTATTTTTTTTAAAAACGTATTTCAATACAGCATCCCAAAAATGAGTGTGCATCCTGGTCATAAGAACTTAAATAGTTAACGAATTAGGCAAGTTGTAAGTATTGTGAAGAAGTTTGAAATTATAAAACGTTTTGAAAGAAACGAGGAGCATTTGATATCTAGCGAGCTAAAGGCCCAAAGGAGTCCACATTGCACACCATCAGAGACAACACTGCGAAAATAAAAGAAACTTGCTGAGCAGGAACAACTGCGAGTACTGTAAAGTCGATTAGAACAAGGTATAGCAGTGGCTGGTTTAGTGACTTTATGTTCTGCCAAGATTCTATTTTTTCAATGTTCTGTTATTTTTATTGTGTGATATTTTACGTAATGATTTTAGTATTACGAATACCGCGTAATTTAATAGGCGTATAATAATAAACGACTATATTTATGTATATATATATATATATATATATATATATATATATATATATATATATATATATATATATATATATATATACATGTGTGTGTGCGTGTGTGTCGCGGCTAGCTTTGGTCGGCCATAGTGGTCCACGAATGTGGCCAGAGAATTATAGTAAAAGATGAGTTTATCATAGGTAGAAATCTTCGCTTAAAAATTACTCTTGGTAGTGACATAAATAAGAAGATTAGGCTCATAATTTAGGGAGTCTCGTAGGTTTTTTAAGATGACAACTGCAAAGTACAAAGTTTTCTTTCTCAGTTTTTGTAAAATTGTATCCCCTGCCCAATTCTGTGAGATAATTAAATACTTGTCACGATGTGACAATAGACAACTCTGAAACATTTTAGGCACAAGGCCCGTCGGTTATATTAGGGCGCATGTCTGATTTAATCTGGCCGCTGTATGATTTCTTTTTATAATAAAATTTTGCACAAGGGAATGAGCTGAATGAGCCCCCAGCCGAAGGTAATTCAGTAAATTATTTAAATGTTTAACTAGTATATATTTTATATTTTTATAGTTTATATTCATAGTTTATAGTTTATTTTATAGTTTATATTAGTATTCAAAATCACTCAACCGTGTGTTCCTATCAACTTTCAATTAACCAAGTTATCAACTTTAACTAAGGCTTTATATTTACACACAAACACAGACACACACACACACATACACACACACACACATATATATATATATATATATATATATATATATATATATATATATATATATATATATATATATATATATATATATATATATATGGCAGCTGCAGCTACCTTTGCTCGCCTCACAAAACTCTAACGAAGACCAAAGCCGCGGTATACAACGCCTTTTTCGCCAGCACACTTCTATATAGCAGCGAGACATGGACAACATATGCTGAGCAAGAAAGAAAGCTTAATACCTTCAATCTACGGTGTTTAGACCACACCCTTGGTATTTCATGGAAGGAGAAAGTGACAAATGTCGAGGTGTTGTGACGTGCTGGTCTTCAAAGCATGTGTACACTGCTTAAACATCGCAGACTACGCTGGCTTGGCCATTTCCGCCGCATGGAAGTTGGTCGCATCCCGAAACTTGTCTTCTTCGGACAACTGACAGATGGCAAAGGAACAGTTGGGCGACCGCAGCTGAGGTTCAAAAATGTGTGTAAGAGAGAGACATGAGTGCACTAGACATACATTCAGCATCCTGGGAGGATGAAGCTGCCGACTCGCACCAAGTGTCGATGCTCCGTACGGCGCCACCTGAGATTGGGCGAAAATAAGCTCTCACGGCAAGCAGAAGAGAGGAGAAAACGTCCAAAGGAACACGAGGGAAAAAAAAGCAGCTGAGAGATGTCACTTCAGGGGCGCATTCCCATAGTCAATTATGACTGAAGGGGCTATTTTATATATATATATACACAAAAGTATATTTATTTATGAAATATTTTAGAAAAAAAACAAGGTTCGATTATTTTATTGTAAACAATTTAAATTTTCTGTCATAGAATGCTATGGATTTTAGGTGGAGTATCAGAGTCCATACACTGGCTAGTTATGTAAAATTTACTGGTCAGTTGGCGACAATGTGTTGTCGCTGGAGTCTTGTTGGATTGATGCTGGTTCTAAGCGAATTCTTGACTTTTCCTTCTCACGCCAGGAGTCGAAAAACTTTTGGGATCACGTTCGTTGCACAAGTAAATCTCACATGCTGCTGCTTCGGATGTCCTCTAGTCCCGTCTCTTATGGTTGGTGTCCAGAGCTGAGTACCAGGAACTAGTACCAGAACTAAGAAGAAATCTAAAATATTATCTTCTGTAGGGGTAATTCTTTTGTCTCCTAATTTTAACATCAAGAAATTTTCACTTTCCTCCACCATTTCGTTTTCCTCTGAATTTTTCCGATGCTCATGTACTCGAAATCTCACGCCACCGAAACAGATGAAAGTACGTTAGGTGAGCGAAAGAATGCAAATGTACAATCTTCTATCCATCTGCATCTTTTGGTTGACATATAAAAATATACAAATCATCCTCTGTATGGAGCATGGAGCTACCTGCGCCATTAATGGTGAAACCCACACCAAGCAATGCCTAGATCTCGCAGTGGTGGTTTATGTGGCAATTTATTTCACATGACGAGATTGCCGGCCTCAGACACAAATTTACACAACAAAGCATGTCTAAACATGACAAATACGCCTATAAGGATGAAAAAATGTACATATAAGACGCAGTCCTGTGTAAGGTATCTGTGGTGAAAAATTCTAATACCCATATATAAATTAGAACATAAATATAAAGCAGAACGAAATAATACGATAGGAAGAAGAATGGAGAAGGACCAGTGCTTTCCCAGTATAGATAACGCCTTAGTTGTATAACGCCGTAATGGCTAACACAAGATTTCTACTTGTCCTAATTCGTTCGTTCCTCAAAAAAATGCTTAAGCCTAACAATACGGCGATAACCGTAGTTCTAAAAATAGAATGTGTAGTAAAATCTTTTAGTCGACCTTGATTTTAAAAACTAACACTAGTGCAAAATCACGCACAAGGTTAGCCTAGGAAAGACAGACGGGCTTAGAAGAAAAAAGCAGAGAGAGGTAGACGGACTGTGGAATACGGTCACACAAGCAGCTCGCCGTGTGTTTAAAAAATAAACCAACTCGCGGTGTGCATGGCCTGATTTTTTTCAAATAAACAGTGATGAAAAAAAAACTAACGATACGATGTTAAGTTTTGAAAACAGGTTTAATTCTTATTAGGAAACCTGATATTTACGTAGGGCTCCTGACTTTATACTGATAGTACAGTCGTAAAGGATTGAACAGGTGGTAGTTGAAAATAAACACTTAACATCGAAAAAAGATCGTATTCTTAACTACACCACTTAGCCCCTTGAAAATCATATATTCGTGTACAGGAAGGCTAGTGGACTAGGAATATGTAATAAATTATCTAAAAAGTCCATTAGATAATTAGATATTGGTAATAAAACATATAGAGAACAGAGATACTGTCAGGTTTGGTATTATCTGCTTGGGATGGAAATCACTGACTTTGTTGAAACATAGTAGTGACAGAAAGTCTAAGATAGTACGTGGGAGGCCATTGGCTGAACTTTGAAGTTAAAAGAAATTGGATTGGGTGACCTATGAATAACAAATAAATGCCTAGAAACGGAGTAGAAGTGAATGAAAATGTTGGAATGACTGGGTACTCTTTTGAATATATTCAAAACGATTGGTCAATACACTGGATATTGGCAGAAGAAATCTTAGAGGGGACGCCATATCGTTACACATTTAGAGAGATGAGATCAGGCAGTGTTATCCAAAAATTAAATATATGATAACAGCTTGGACATACCGCAGATCAAACTGTGCCAGTCATCTTTAGTGTGTTTTCCTTGCGAATTGTGGTAAGCTAGACATTTTTAATCTGTATTTATATGAAAATTGAATGTGAAATGATAAATTATGTCTGTATGTGTGCGGTTCAGTAGCAAACATGAGGCAAAGCCTAGATATTGCTCCACCATGTAAAAGATTGTCAGATAGGAGTATAACTGCATATATATATATATTGGATTGCCATATAGTAACATAACACCTATCCTATTGTATGGAAGGGATTACAGCTGGAATTGCAGAGGCGTTGTAACCATTAGGGAGAGGAATACTGGTGTATATTGTCACATGAAAAGCTAGCAGTTGGCCTAAAGCGCTGAACTTTATGTTTGTTTGTACTGTCATGTACTTCTGTGTGGAATAATATGGTATACTAGTTAGTAAGAAGGATGCATAACCTTCACTTTCAGGGACCGTGGTATAGATGGTGATATTGCATCGTCCGGTCTGAGTACTGCGTGATCCAGAAAGTTGGCTGCAGACTCCCAGCACAAGATAGCGGCCATTGCCTATCATATTATCAAACTGAGAAGCAAGCGAGCAGAGGATACAGGTTTCCTGCAGCTGCATTATGAGATAAGAGCATGTCAGCACGTAGAGCCCAACCTTGAATAAACTAACCCTGAATTGAACTTTATTAAAAAGATAACAGGGACAGAAGTTTTAAAGAAACAGAATCTGTGAATCCTTTAATATTATTTCCACCAGTAACAAACACATGAAGTAGTGATGACAAACAACAACCTAGCATTAAAAGCCAGTATTACCTCATAATAACCCATCACAACACAACACTTCTTTACAATACTATTATATGTCTGGAGAAAGATCTTTTGTATAAAATCTTGTACATAAACATTGTGCTTACATTTGATTGTGATTCCTGATTCACATTATAGTAGGATCAGGATATCTATATATTGAAAAGCTAATACATTGTATAAAATTTAACACTTGACTTACTTAAGATAAATCTTTAGAGTGTTATCTGTTTGTGATTGTCATAGTGTTGTAAATTGTCTTGAATCTTAACTTAGGTGTTTATCTGTCTGTTGGTTGTTGTAAACTTACACTTCA
Organism: Oreohelix idahoensis; assembly: GCA_024509875.1. Taxonomy (NCBI): domain Eukaryota; kingdom Metazoa; phylum Mollusca; class Gastropoda; order Stylommatophora; family Oreohelicidae; genus Oreohelix; species Oreohelix idahoensis. The sequence continues at coordinate 604,644 of JAMPIV010015508.1, forward strand.
TCACTATCATAACCCTAGACATTAAACGAAGTCATCATACATTCAAGAATAAGTCTGATTGAGGTCGAAATGTGGTAGCAAGCAAGGTTCTCTGTAACACACCAACCTTATTAGATACAGAGACGTTCACAGCTGATTTCATTCAGTACACTAAGTCCCCTATAAATATTTATATAATCCCAACTCACCACAGTATCAAACGTTTTTGCGCAAAGCGTTCGTAGTGCTTACTGCAACTATGGAAATGCAGACTATAAATATTTTTACTGAAGTTTTACACTTTTAATTTCTCAAGTTACTTCTTGGTATTTATCACATCCTATGTTGAATCTTTCTATCTACTCTCTGGCGCCGTCTCTGCGTGATGAAGTGGAATAAGTTCCGAGTCTTCACAGCCGAAAATTTTACCTACGCTAAATATAATTTTGCCACAGTTTATTTTAAAAATAGATTTCACTATAAGGGTGTCTTGATTTGCACCACTCGCCTACGTGTCTTTTATTATTTGGGAAAGTTTGTTATTGGAAATGGATGGATAGTTTGCTAATTACATGTTTCACCTAAAATAATTGAGTCATATGTTCCGGCTAATTTTGTCATAAGAATGTCCGCCAAGAAAGATAAACAAACAAGTTATCTTGTAGCAACTATCCCTTCCTAATTCAACAATATTTCCTGTCTCACCTACCCAGCACGACGAAAACAAATTAGCTCGTTATCTGACAAAACACGCCATTCCCAGGTTTGGTTTAAGATAAGACACCAGGTCATCGAAAGTGTTTTCTTAATCCTAAATCTATTTTGTCTCGTCTGAGCTTTGACTTTTAACAATTAATAGATAAACTTGCGAGGAGATACTGAGCCCTGAAATGTGGTTATCTAAAAGGAAGCGTACACAAAAGACAATTACCGGTAAATAAGGACAGAGAGGGAAAAAAATATGCAGAAAAAATGAATGAGTGAATATGACGTTCTGTCACAGTGTGTATATATATATATATATATATATATATATATATATATATATATATATATATATATATATATATATATATATATATATATATATATATATATATATATATATTGTAGTAAAATATGTGAGAACAAACGCTAAATTAAAGGAAATTGTACTCCCAATGCTAATATATAGAACCAGCCCGTGTGTGTCTGTCTGGCTTCTTCCCATACGCCAGCAGCACGCTAAAATTGTATACCGAAGTAATGCCAAAACGATTTTCCGCAGTCTAAAATCATACGCTTTGCTAGTGTGATAAGGTGGGCGAGATGATGATGATGATGATTATATTGTGGTGTGTGATCACTCTCTTGTCACACTCGCACCGACCCGAACAACAATAAAACTCTTGATTCTAGAGGCAGGGGCTATATTTATTTTTACAGCCCATTCAGTGACAATGCAAACATTAAACAAATAAACTAGCGAACATAACAAAACGAAACTAAACAAAACAAAACACCCAACAGTGCCCGATGCTAATCTGAAGAAGCAAACAAACCACAGCATAGTTAAAATCATAATATAATACTGAGTGAGAAGCACCACGCTCTCACCTGTCAAACTGTCCTACGCCGCCACCTGACACACTCAACTATCACACACACACACACTCATGTGTGTCATCCAATGCGACTAGTAAGGTGTTGAGCGTGGGGCTGGCAATCTCACCATGTAACACAGGGTGCTACGGAAACCACTACTGCAAGAGCACACACTCAGCTATCACACACACACACACTCATGCATGTCGTCCAATGAGACTAGTAAGGTATTGTGCGTGGGACTGGCAATCTCACCATGTAACACAGATTGCTACCGAAACACTACTGCCCTAGCATATGAATATTTAATATGGAGGCAAACCACACTGTTGGCCCCATGCTCCCTCAGGAGCGGAGAAGAGAAATATATACCTTGAAGTGAGCCCACGTGCTCTCATAACCATTCCTCACATAACCATAATTAAATAATCATAAAATGGACATAAAATAATATTCAACTGTATGTACAACAAATACTCTCAGTAATGAGAATAAGCTACTACCTCGTAACTGATCCACATCGGTATTCGTCACTGCCCTCTGAACACGTCGTAAGTGGCGACTGGTGCGCCTGGTAACAAGCGTGTCGTATATGACCACTGGTGCGACTGGGAATCTCATCACATGAAACACATCGTTACCGAAACAACTACTGCAATAGCATAAAAATGCTTCTTGTCGGCTTGTGATAGACACCAGCCACATTGGTGTTGGCGTAACATTATAGGTTTACCACGCGGGGCGTGTTATTCGCCGCTTTTTATACAGTCCTCGCCACGTGGCTACAATCTTGCTATTGTTAATCTTATCTACATTGCAGTTTCTGATAACATTTCTGTCCAGTTTCATGTATAAAACACTCTCCTACTAAATTTGCCCGGTCTGATGGATGAAATACTTGATACTAAATTCTCACATCTGGATTTAGGCTTTGCGTGCCTAATAAAACCTATCAAACATTATTTTCACTCATCTATCATTTCAAGACTAAATTATAATGTCCTAAAAAGACATTTCCTTTGGAAACACATCTATCTATATCACTCAACATTAAAATAGCCACATCGATATTATTTCCGAATTAAATAAAACTAATTCTAATTTAAATTAACTCACGTGCTCAAGGCATTTACAGCTTGGCTCTGTCGTCTGTTCTCTCTGGCGGCTGTGGCAAAATAGGGCCGCTTTCCGGCCGCTATCTCTTTTATAGGCCCTACGGCGCATCACTCACTTAATGCGCGCTGGGCGTATTAATCTTGGCTACTTAAATATCACACGCGATTATCGCTTTAGGAATAGCGAAAACACAAATAAAACCTACAGCTATTTAATATAACACAATTCTACACCACAACTTAATTTAAAGGCATTATTGTGGCCTCATTACATATCTTCTACTTCAGACTTTTCACAACCCAGAATGCTTCGCGCACATCGAAAATAATCTGCCTAGAAACAGGTAGGGGGCGGGCGTCTCCTTTTCGGCCCCATCACATATCTCCCTCCTGATTTTGTTGTCGTCCCGACAACATCACTACCTCATCACTACCTCTGGCGCTTCAGTCAAAATCTCTCGGATCGTTGATGCTGCGCAGGACACTTTCTGAGCGGCGATGCTTTGGGCTCAGATTCTGTATTCGGTACAACTCGGCTGGAGACACCCTTGGTCGTCATGTCTATAGTTGTACGTTGCCGGGCTGTCAGCCGCTGTGGTCTTGAAGACTCGCTCACCGGTGCCGCGTAGCTGCCTGCCCGTGACATCTGCTTGTCAGTGCTTGCAACTGTCGAATCTGTAGGGGGATTGCTCCTGACGTGCTTGACACTCGTTTTGCGTGGACGGTGGCCAACATTCCCCACTATCTGCTTTTGATGTGTCTCGTCCTCTGAACCTTGACTTGCACTCCCTCCTCTCTGCTTAAGACGAGTTTCCTCCCCTGACCGACGACCAATCTTCTCGGCGCCCTTAGGGTGACAGTTGTCACGGTCATCTCTTGGCTTGCACCCGGAAGGAAACCTGGTTGTGGTAGCACGTCTCGGGAAAGAGCTCTTTGAGGGACAGGCGGCTATCAAATGTTCAGTTGACTTGCATCGAAAACATCTCTTCGGAAGCGGGCCTTGAGGGCACTTGGCTGCCATGTGGTCTGACAAGTCTCCACAATTGTAGCATCTTATCTTTCTGGGCTTCCTCTGTGCCATGGGTCGCTTCCTGCTGCCCTTACACTCTTGACCGCCAATGCCGCATACATAAATTGCTTCCATGCCCTGGACCGATGGTTTGCTGTCAAACTCTACTCGTTCATTCCTCGCCAGACTCCTGAATCCCTTTCTGTAGATCTTGGTCTGATGTACGAATACATCAATACCTCCATCATCTGGCGTGATGAACCCACACCCCTGTGGACACTATACCACTTGCACATCCCTTTTCGCCTTGCCGGTGCAACTGCGTTTGTTGGTGCTGTCAGCTCACAGCTTTCCTCGACAACAGGCTGACTCTCACATACAAGAAGGTCTAGTTGAGGTTCCTGCGGACACACCTCCTCGTCTTGCGTTGGCTGTTCCCGCGGACTCACCCCCTCGTCTTGCGTTGGCTGTTCCCGCGGCTGGCATGGTGTTCTCTTTCTCTGCACCTGCTCTTGTGCTGGCGAACTGGCCTCTGACATCTGTGCTATCTGGGACTTTAGGGAGGATAATTCTGCTCTGAGTGCCTCCTCCTCCTTCTTAACTTCTGCACTTGCTATCTGGACCCGTGTCTCAGGCTTTTTACTTCCACCATAAACAGCATATTCCCAAGGGAAATTCCTGGTCATCTCACTGACTGGTTGTTGCTCGCTGTAGGCTCTTTCTATTATCTTGAGTAACTGCTCAGGGCTGGCCTTGGCTCCGCCATGTATCCGTAATTCTCTAGATACCCATTGTGTCACGTTGTTCCATATAATGTCTAACTTGTCTTCTGCACAAAAAGGCGCCACCTTCCACGCGGCTTCCACATCCTCCACAAACTCTTGCCAAGTGGGTCTCCCCTCTCCACTAAACAACCTTATCTCTGGCTCCTTCACGTACAATATCTTCACAGGCGCATTAGCCATCTTGCTGCAGGAATGCACTGCTGGGTGTTTACTATATTTGTTCATTCGCTGTTTGCCCAGTGTCACTGTCTGCCTTATCCTGCCGACGACGCCAACTGTGATAGGGTGGGCGAGATGATGATGATGATGATTATATTGTGATGTGTGATCACTCTCTTGTCACACTCGCACCGACCCGAACAACAATAAAACTCTTGATTCTAGAGGCAGGGGCTATATTCATTTTTACAGCCCATTCAGTGACAAAGCAAACATTAAACAAATAAACTAACGAACATAACAAAACGAAACTAAACAAAACAAAACACCCAACAGTGCCCGATGCTAATCTGAAGAAGCAAACAAAGCACAGCATAGTTAAAATCATAATATAATACTGAATGAGAAGCACCACGCTCTCACCTGTCAAACTGTCCTACGCCGCCACCTGACACACTCAACTATCACACACACTCATGTGTGTCATCCAATGCGACTAGTAAGGTGTTGTGCGTGGGGCTGGCAATCTCACCATGTAACACAGGGTGCTACGGAAACCACTACTGCAAGAGCACACACTCAGCTATCACACACACACACTCATGCATGTCGTCCAATGAGACTAGTAAGGTGTTGTGCGTGGGGCTGGCAATCTCACCATGTAACACAGATTGCTACCGAAACACTACTGCCCTAGCATATGAATATTTAATATGGAGGCAAACCACACTGTTGGCCCCATGCTCCCTCAGGAGCGGAGAAGAGAAATATATACCTTGAAGTGAGCCCACGTGCTCTCATAACCATTCCTCACATAACCATAATTAAATAATCATAAAATGGACATAAAATAATATTCAACTGTATGTACAACAAATACTCTCAGTAATGAGAATAAGCTACTACCTCGTAACTGATCCACATCGGTATTCGTCACTGCCCTCTGAACACGTCGTAAGTGGCGACTGGTGCGCCTGGTAACAAGCGTGTCGTATATGACCACTGGTGCGACTGGGAATCTCATCACATGAAACACATCGTTACCGAAACAACTACTGCAATAGCATAAAAATGCTTCTTGTCGGCTTGTGATAGACACCAGCCACATTGGTGTTTTCATGCTCCGCCGGGAGCAACCAGAGAAACACATGTCTCAACAAAGGAGTGGCCTCGCGCTCTCCAGAAATCTAAATACATATTCTCACTTCAAAGTAACCCATAAATATATACAGTAGAATAATCAATCATCGTGAAATACGCTCAATTACCTCGCCACGTGGCTACAATCTTGCTATTGTTAATCTTATCTACATTGCAGTTTCTGATAACATTTCTGTCCAGTTTCATGTATAAAACACTCTCCTACTAAATTTGCCCGGTCTGATGGATGAAATACTTGATACTAAATTCTCACATCTGGATTTAGGCTTTGTGTGCCTAATAAAACCTATCAAACATTATTTTCACTCATCTATCATTTCAAGACTAAATTATAATGTCCTAAAAAGACATTTCCTTTGGAAACACATCTATTTATATCACTCAACATTAAAATAGCCACATCGATATTATTTCCGAATTAAATAAAACTAATTCTAATTTAAATTAACTCACGTGCTCAAGGCATTTACAGCTTGGCTCTGTCGTCTGTTCTCTCTGGCGGCTATGGCAAAATAGGGCCGCTTTCCGGCCGCTATCTCTTTTATAGGCCCTACGGCGCATCATTCACTTAATGCGCGCTGGGCGTATTAATCTTGGCTACTTAAATATCACACGCGATTATCGCTTTAGGAATAGCGAGAACTCAAATAAAACCTACAGCTATTTAATATAACACAATTCTACACCACAACTTAATTTAAAGGCATTATTGTGGCCTCATTACATATCTTCTACTTCAGACTTTTCACAACCCAGAATGCTTCGCGCACATCGAAAATAATCTGCCTAGAAACAGGTAGGGGGCGGGCGTCTCCTTTTCGGCCCCATCACACTAGCGTTGGCTTTGAGACTAAATATTTTCTTGTAGAACGAAACTGCAACAAGAATTAACACATACTACCTTTACCTTGCAAGACACCCTTTTTCTCGACACGCGTTCTGGACATATATTCACACGGTTGGACTTGGCAGACGATACACACACACATGCAAGTTGTTAAAATTTTGTGATGTAGCGTAGTGTTCGTTCTACATACGGTAGTTTGAAAATAAAAGGAAAAATTAAGGTTAACGTGAGATTTTTTGAATATGCCGTACTGAATGGGGGGGGGGGGATGAGACGGAGTATCGGAAGGAGTGTCACGGTTCGTGTTTACATATTTGAATAGGAGAGGAAATGTTTTATTTGAAGCATTGTAGGGTGTAATAGATAACAGCAGGATTAATAAGTAGGTATGAGTATTTAAAACTATTAAGAAATAAAGAAGTTGGACAGAAGACAGATAGACAGATGGACTTGAAAATCTTTCTCAGTTTGCCCGTAGGTGGGGTTTAAGGGGAAGGTGTCCTTATTTTGAATATTTGAGGTCAGTTTTATTTGAAAAGGAACGCTATTCACTAAACAGTCTCTGATTGGCTGTAGTATAATAGACAAACGGTTGTATAAAACCAATTAGTATTGAGTATAGGGGGCCACTAGATGAAAAATTTCTTACACTAAAGACGTTGTTGTTATAGACAAGGCAAGAGTACTGTATTGGTTGCTAATTCTGCACAAGCAGCGATCTGGATTTGTTACCATATATCGCAATATTCATTAACATTTATATTGTCAATTTTATCATGTATGCATTATCGACTCTGTATGAACCTTAAAGGGGAAACATTTATCTGGAGGGAAGGCAACATCAAACTCTGTGTTGTTTCACAGCGTTGTTAGGAACTGTATTAACCTGGTATAGAAAAGCCAGACAGGCTTTCGGCCATATGGGGAGAAAAGAAAATTAAATATTTATGATGAAAAGAAAAAGTTGTGTTATGACATAAGACCAGGGAGATCACTGGCCGTCTTCTTCAGCAAGTCACCGTGATTGTACATGACTTGATAGTATTAATGTAAAATGTTTCCTTTATCAAGGAAAATGTCATACGGGGGTTTGAAAGTTGTTTATCCAGAAGGGGGTACCAACCAAATTGAGAACGTTAACTAATTGTTTAGTTACCATACTGATGTCTGATGATATTGCCATGTTAGAATAATGAAAGAGAGAGATTATTAGATGCTGAGTGGGACACATTTGTATTGTTCCAGAGTTTCATCTACGAGTGAAAGTGAGCCCAGGTGATCTAACACCTGTCCCTAAGTTCTGCAGTGAGGCCTAACTACTGAGTGCCTACACAGTGATTTACCTATAGAAGCAGAATCGTGTCTTGGCAGTGTATGCTGGCGTTTTATACATACTTCAACCAGCCTGGTTCCAGAGACCTCAGATAAGACTTGTCTGGGAAATTGATATCACAAACAATCCACTCTCTCAGTTTTCACAAAAGATAGTGTATCAGACAGTGAGGAACAAAAACGTTCAATAAACTTGTACCCTTTTCTAGGAGCAAGAAATACTTGACATTTTCAGAGCTTGAGACATATAAATAATTGTGGGATAACACCGACTCAATGACAGTTGTAAAATAATTGGTTGTAAATAATTTCATTATCATGTTGAGTTGATTATTCCTGTGTCAGAAGAATAACTAGATACAGGAAAATAAATTGAAAAAAAAATAAGTTACATTCAAAACTTTACCCAGTGACTTGTTTAATCATTGTTTATTAGTAATAGGTGTAGTTGTTGTCCTGTTCATACACTTCATCACATTGCATATACCCTAGACACTTGCTAGACAACATACACACACCAATACACTTCAGTAGGGGAAGATATATAATCGGGTGAGGTCGTGGTGGAAGCAGACAGGTACCCTGTAAACTTATTTGTATTTAATAAACCTCAGGGACTTGCATAGCTGACCTCACACCAGATACCATTAATATAATATTTAAACCAATAATAACAATTAATTCACCACATTAATTGGGACGCTCTTCCGGGATTTAAAGGTTCTTAGTACCCTACATTAAGTGAGTCACTAGTCCCAGTATTTGTAAAATCTAATAGTAAAAATAATTTGAGAGTGGTTTGAGATATCATTGCCCTTTGTCTTGTGTTTAAAGTTGGTTAATTAGTTAAGGTAGTGGATAGTATTTCATATTGTTAACTATAAAATGGCGGATATGGCTAAATACAGATCTGCTGTTGTGCAGACTGCAAAGGAAATGAATTTAGATGGGCAAGCTCTGATTCAGTATGTGACATCAGAGTGCGATAAGTATATGGAAAGGGAAGATAAGAGATTAGCTGAGAAGAAGAGAGTTATGTTAGAGGATGCTAGGGAGCTTAAGAAATTAGAGGCTGATAGGTAGGCTGAGATCAAGAGGCTGCAGTTGGAGGAGAAGAAGCTTGAGGCTGAGGCCAGGAAAGAAGAAAAGAGGTTGGAGGCTGCCAAGGAGGAGAAGAGATTACAGATGGAGGCTGAGAAAGAAGAGAAACGGTTACAAAGGGAACATGAGTTGCGACTAAGGGAGATGGAGTTACAAGGCCATGCTCCTGATAATGGAAGTAGCTCATCCACCTCCGACTCTGCTGCAAGCCAGGTCGCCTCAACCTCAGCCATGGGGTTCCAGTTGGACCCGTTTGTAGAAAAAGATGATGATATTGAGTCATTTTTATCTAGATTTGAAAGGTTAGCTACTATTTATGGACTAGAGAAAGAAAGATGGAGTATGAAGGTATCTCAGGGGCTTAGGGGAACCTCTTATGAGGTCTTCGCCAAACTGAGCAAGGATGATCAGGATGACTACGACATTCTTAAGCACGCTCTTCTAGTTAGATATGAGAAAAACAGTGAATTTTACAGAAAGAAATGTAGGAATGCCAAACGGTTGACTGGAGAGACTTACCACCAGTTCTCTGCACGCCTGGAGACATACCTGGAGAAATGGACTGCTCTGGGGAAAACCCAAGATTTAAAGGAAATGATTATGACTGAGCAGTTAAGAGAGTCCATGGCTCCAGACCTGAGAAAATTTCTCACGCAACAGGGTGCTGAGAGGCTCGGGGAGATCTTAAATGTGGCTGAGAGATATCAGGCAGCCCAGTCTGAGACAGCAAGTTTAAAGGAGAAGCCTATAGACCATAATAAAGCTCCACAAAACCATAATCAACCTAAATTTGAGCACAGAGATAAATTTAACAAGGGTAAGACCTATTATGATAAAGCCAAGTTTTACCAACGAGATAAAAACTCGCAATTCAATGATAAGAAAAATTTTCCTCAGGGAAATAAATGGTGTAAGTGGTGCAAGAAAAATAATCATGACACCACAATGTGTACTTGAAAACCTCCTAACTTTGCTGCAACGAAAACGGGGAGAAAGGGACAAAAGGTTAAACCTGTTGGACAGCAGGAACCTTACCACCCCCCAGTGTGTGAGGATGTTGTATGTAATGGTGTCATCATTAGGTGCCTTTGCGATACGGGATTGGATTTTGATTCAGTTGTGAGTTCTCACCTGGTGCAAGCTGATCAATACACCACAGAAACAGTGGAGATCCAAGCGACAACCAAGGACGTAGCAACCATGACACTTCCCATCACTAGAATACATGTGAAAACTCGCTATGTGGAAGGATTAATCAAAGCAGCCGTGTGTGACGACCCTAATTACCCGCTAGTGTTAGGAAGTAAATATGTTTTTCTAGGAAGCCCGGTAAAACCTGTGGTAATGGCCACGCTTCAGGTTAGGTCGACCCCTAGTAGAACGGAGGAGGAACCACCACTATTTTTTTCTCATAAGCAGATGAGAAAGGCCCAGGCAAAGGATAAAACATTAAAACCTTGCTTTGGAAAATTGCCAACAAGCCATGCACACCCTAAGAAAGGACAATTTTATTTGAAGGAGGGACTGCTCTTCAGGAAAGCTAGAGCAGGATCCAAAGAAAAGGGACAGTTGGTATTGCCAACTCCCTACAGGGAAAAAGTGATGGCACAAGCTCATGTTGTACCCGACGGTGGACAATAGAGAAATGGAACCACACGTCAAAGGATATCTTAATAATATTACTGGCCCCAAATAGCTGCTGATATTGCACTATTTGTGGGGGCCTGTGAAAAATGTAGCAAGGTACATTCCCCAAGTTGGGAAAATCATAATCAGATGCCAGCCAAGCATTCTGAAACATATGGGCTTAAAAATAACAAGGAAAATAAAAATAATAAGGTTGACATAGAGGATAGGTATCCACCTTCCCACCAACAGTTTTCACCAAAATTATTTAGATTCGCAACTCTGAGAAGGGCATCCAGAGAAAATAGAAACTCAGACCAGTCAACCCAGGCTCAGTTTGAAGCCGCAGTTAGGGAACTGGCTGAAATTAATATTGAAGATAATCCACCAGATTTGAACCCGAAACAAAATGTTAGAAGAAAAGTTGGGAGTGGACGAGTGAGCAATTCGGAAAATGCTCACAGCGCATCACAATATGGCTATTAATTTAGCATGAAAAGGGCACTGGTGACATTGGTAGTCGCCCGACCCTACACCGTCCAAGTGGAAGTATTGGTCGGACCCTGGATGGAGATCACCCACACATATTAGAGGAAAGATAAGGGAGAATTGATTTCTGATCCAGAAACTCATTTCCTCACATATTATCTTATTTCACCAAATTGTCGGTAGGCGGAGAATATAGTTGGTGAATATGGCCTCCATTTGAGTGGCACATTATACAATATTATAAGAATATTATTAGAAGGGTGTGTCCACATTCAATCAAGCCTGAGAGCAGACCAATTGTTGGCTGTGAACATTTCGGAGGAGCAGAGTGCCTCCATTGTTGCCTTTTTGAATTGAGGATAGTCCGAGTGTTTATTAAGGCTGATCAGGAAATTATTGGATCCCCTACACAACTCAGATATCACCATATAGATCAACTCCTCATAACGTACAATTTGAGGAACATCTAATATTCTCGGGACATGTCGTTGAGCAGACTCAGAGAAGAGAAATGGTGAATACTGATTGCTAAGCAGCATTAAGACAAGCAGTAACACTTGCAACTGTTCAGTAACATAACTGAAATAGATTCTTGGATTGCAGAGGTCTGAGGCAGCTTTCTTGAGTTGTGCTTACTTTGAATGACCGCACTGCAGAAATCCAGAAAATTAACAAGGGCAGGAAAAGTCTAGGGAATAGTACTTTATTTACGCTAATTGTCTCACAGATAATAACCTGCAATGATTGCAAGTTTTAGGAAAGCAGGTGTGTAGTAAAATCTGTGAGAACAAACGCTAAATTCCAGGAAATTGTACTCCCAATGCTAATATATAGAACCAGCCCGTGTGTGTCCGACTGGCTTCTTCCCATACGCCAGCAGCACGCTAAAATTGTATACCGAAGTAATGCCAAAACGATTTTCCGCAGTCTAACATTATACGCTTTGCTAGCGTTGGCTTTGAGACTAAATATTTTCTTGTAGAACGAAACTGCAACAAGAATTAACACATACTACCTATACCTTGCAAGACCCCCTTTTTCTCGACACGCGTTCTGGACATATATTCACACGGTTGAACTTGGCAGACGATACACACACACACGCAAGTTGTTAAAATTTTGTGACGTAGCGTAGTGTTCGTTCTACATACGGTAGTTTGAAAATAAAAGGAACAATTAAGGTTAACGTGAGATTTTTTGAATATGCCGTACTGAATGGGGGGGGGGGGATGAGACGGAGTATCGGAAGGAGTGTCACGGTTCGTGTTTACATATTTGAATAGGAGAGGAAATGTTTTATTTGAAGCACTGTAGGTGTCGCGAGAGGTTCCTTAATTTATGAAGAATAAGACAACAAGGTGTATCAGGTGATACTAGGATAGTTGCCAGAGAAGAGTCTGGTCTTAAAAGAAATACCCCATTCTCAGAAAAGAGCAATGGTGTATAGAGTTCATAGTTATAAAGTCAGGCTGTAAAGAATTTCTGGCCGAGATAGTAGTATTCAGTACCAGAATTCTAGGGTGCCACTCTCAGAGTTATACCTATGGGCTGTTATAGTATCTAGGGGATTTAATTAAATTCAAAGTAATTCAAAGCTGACATAAAGTAATAAAAACAGTGCACTACAATTTCTTAATTTTATTTATGTACAGTCATCTGTTTAGTTTTGTTTGTGTAAACACAAACCCTAAAAATAAACTCACACTGATAATGTTGCATGTATCTACACCAAATAAAAGTCAATCACTAAAATTAAAGTCTTTTCCTAGTTGTTAAGGCTCCCTTGTTCTGAAAATAGTCTTAGTTCACCTAATCCTCTGGAACCAATGTTAATGTTGGTACTTGAATTTATCTTCATCATTAGGGGAATGGATATTGACAACTGTCATAATGACTTCACTGTTACTGATATCACTTGAATTTATCTTCAAAGTATTTCTTTGTTATGTAGCTTTTGAAAATGTCACACTGACTACAATGTTACTGAGATCACTTGAATTTATCTTCAAAGTATTTCTATGTTGCTTCCAGACTAATTTAATCATCACTGTTTTCATCACTACTAATATAACCGGGTGTGGTACGCCAATGCTCTGCGAGTCAGTCTTGTCTAATAGGACTTAACTTCTTCGCTTCCGCCTTTTCCTTGAAGCCAGAATATAAGATGGAGAAGCCCAACACTGAGGGTCCCCACTCTTCCAACTGATGTAGGTACAGGGTGCTTGTTCAAATCTTACACCGCTAGGTACAACACCAATGTTCTTCTCTGCTAACAAGATAAGTGACAGGATACCTCTGACCCACAATCTCAAATTCAACAGGCTTTTAATAAACCAATGCAGTCTGCTTCACTGGCAAATGGCGAAGGAGCTGGGGTAGAATCTGATTCTGTCCTGACGACTTTGGTTCTGGCGGTTCAAGAGAAATCTCCCAGATTTGTTTCCCCTTTTTATTACAGGTAGCGGGCGAACGGAAGACAAGTGATTCGATTGGCTGGCTGGGTCAGTTTATGTTTACAAAAATTTCTGTAAAACCACCACTTTCTGTCCGATCTGTCGATCATACAGAACTCCGATAATTTATTCTTCCGGTGTTTCCCAACCGATTCCTTCCATCCAGGTCTTGTTTAAACCGGCCAATTGGGCGCTACCATTTAAACAAGCTAACCTTTTTCTGCCTTCCTTGTAGCGTTTGCCATCATAGTTGAAACTTGGGAAAACAGCCTTTGCTCTAAGTTATTACTGCATGTAATCACTCATAACTCATGTGTCCATGCTTCTACAACTTAAATCCATGTATCTAATGAAAGTTTAAGATTCCTGGTATTTTACTGTGCTCACTGTTCCGAGGGACATACCCTATCCTTTGGCCTGAAGTCACAAGTACACATTCACGTTTACACAGATTCCCTCTAGCAATCCTGCCGCCTACGGTTACTGAGACCGGTTTACAGCTCGTGCAGCGATTGGTCGAAAACATTTGTTGACATATTTCGATATAGGTAGGCAAGGTAGGCTCTCGTTAATTGCCCTTAGATATTGGTTCAGGACTACGCTACAGATAGCCCCCCAATTTTTAAGCGAGAGATTTCTGTCGAACTTCAATCTGAGACCAATAACGAGGCAATCATCCAGCAGGAATCTATACTTGAGTCATATGGGGCAATGAAATTTTCCTGCACCAAGAAAACAATTCTCCCTTTACAAATGCCATATATATTTCAATCCATGTCCGTATCAGTACTTCCAATGGACTGTGATGGGCTGGGCAACTACCAATGTTGCCGTGCCCTCATAATGCTAATTTAATAGCCATATAGTGAAGTTGGCTGTGCATCAGTCAAATGGTTCGCACTGCACACTCTCCCACTACTTATTTTCCTGGGGTTTCCCCGCAGGTCCTTTATCAAGGGTGGTCGACTAACCACACTCCTATTTTGATCCAGTACCTGGTGTTCCGAACTAAATGATTTAGTAAATCTTGTCGGTATGGGATGTGTTGTATCCCCTCTCTGTACAATACGGAGAGTTGCCATGGTAACTGGTTGTCTGGTAGACCCTTTGTGAGATGGTGCCATCCTATCCACTATGTCTACCTTTTTATTTTCAGGCCTACGTCCGCCCCACTGCTTTCCTAGGTCATGTTGATTCTCCCAACGTGTGGGGTTTTCCTTGCTACATTGTGCACAGGCAGTCACATACCGAACTATGTCTTCAGCAATGCCTGGCCAATAATGATGCACTGATGTCCTTTGACAGATGGTACCGATTTTCTTATGTCCATCGTCTGATACAACATGTGCTAGTTCCATAGCCTTGACCCTGTAAATAGATGGCAGTACTAACTGGCTATGCCCATTGGGTCCTGTCCCAGCTTTCCTGTAAAGCAATCCATCATTCAAATAAAATTGTCCTTTCTTTGGGGGGTTATGGCTTTTTGGCAACTTGCCAAAGCAAGGTTTTAATTTGCTATCTGTAGCCTGGTCCTTTCTCATCTCTCTCTGATGAATATTGAGGGGTATTCCCTCCTCCTTTCCAGGGGTTGACCTGACCTGGAGTGTTGCCATTATCACAGGTTTTATTGGTTTCCCTAGGAAAACACATCTCCCTCCTAACACCAGCGGGTAATTAGGATTATCACACACTGCTGCATTGATCACTCCTTCCACATAGCGAGTTTTGACATTGATTCTGTCTATGGGAAGTGTTATGGTGGCTGTATCCTTTAATGCCCCTTGTATCTCCACTTTGTCTGTGGTATACTGCTCAGGGTGCACTAGAGACGCACTCACAACTGAGTCATATTCCAGTCCGGAATCATACAGACACTTTACCTTAGTGCCGTTACATATTACTTCTTCACAGATGGAGGGATGATGGAGATCTACCGGACTCGATGTCGGTTCCTTCCTTCCCTTTCCCACTGTTAACATGCATGCAGCGTGATATAGAGGGACTTTCCTACCACATTCCGTTGTATGGTGGTTGTTCACTTTGCAAATTTTGCACCACTTTTCTTCCTTTTTGTAAGGTTTCCTATCCTGAAATTGTGGGTCCCTATCCTTATTATCATATCTTGGCCTGTATTTGGTTGCATTGTCCTTTTGATCAAACTTATTATGAGTTTGGGGTTGCTTAACTCCCTCCTGTTTCCTTTTACTCCCTTGAGTCAGGGATTGAGCCATGTGGTGGCTTTCTGCATATGTGATTATGTCAGCCAACCTGTCTCTTTTGTTCTCAATTAGGAACTTCTTAGTTTCCGGGGTTATGGAATCCAATAGTTGTTCAATCAACATCATTTCCTTTAGCCCCTCGAAATCTGTGGTGAAGTTTCCTAACTTACACCACCTCAGTAGGTAAGTTTCTAATCTTTCTGAGAACTGCTGATACGTCTCTCCTGGTTGAAGCTTTGCCATTCTGAAGCGCCGTCTATATGCTTCAGCATTTTGTTCATATCGAACAAGCAATGCCTGCTTCAGGGCTTCGTAATCTTCCTGATCCTTTTTTGGCAATTTCAAAAAGACATCGTACGCAATTCCCCGCAAACCTTGCGATAACTTCAGACTCCACTTTTCCTTTTCTAGACCATAAGTAGTCGCTAATCTCTCTTATCTGTCTAGCTAAGCCTCGATAGCATCATCCTTGTCCACAAATGGGTCCAGATGAAAATTCATGGCTCCATTAGAGGTGCTCTGACTGGAGCTGTTGTCCAAATGAGGTGAATTACTACCATTGTGGTTGGCAGTTGCCTGAAGTTCAAGCTCTTTTAATCTCAGCTCATGGTCTCTCTCTGCTTGAACCCTTCTTTCCTCAGCCTCCAATTGCAGTTTCTTATTCTCTTTCTCAGCTTCCGCTTGCCGTGCTAACTGCTTATCTTCCCTTTCTGTGAATTTATCGCATTCAGTCGTAACATACTGGATCAGAAGATCACCAGTCATCCCAAGCTCTTTCCCAACTTGCAGTGTTGCTGACCTGAACTTTACTAAATCTGCCATGGCAATGTTGTAATTTAGTTGCAACCAATACAAAGTAAAAAAAAATTTTTTACCAATATAATTAGTCACTTAATCAAATTAATTTCTTAATGTACCACACCTTAATTTGTACTCAAAATCTATTTCTTAACCTGCCCTACCAAAAATTTACTATCAAAAATTTCCCACTTGACAGCACTAAAAGGTAACAGCAGGCTCAGAATATACAGGAACAATCCCAGACGAGCGTCCCAGTGTCGCGAGAGGTTCCTTAATTTATGAAGAATAAGACAACAAGGTGTATCAGGTGATACTATGATAGTTGCCAGAGAAGAGTCTGGTCTTAAAAGAAATACCCCATTCTCAGAAAAGAGCAATGGTGTATAGAGTTCATAGGTATAAAGTCAGGCTGTAAAGAATTTCTGGCCGAGATAGTAGTATTCAGTACCAGAATTCTAGGGTGCCACTCTCAGAGTTATACCTATGGACTGTTATAGTATCTAGGGGATTTAATTAAATTCAAAGTAATTCAAAGCTGACATAAAGTAATAAAAACAGTGCACTACAATTTCTTAATTTTATTTATGTACAGTCATCTGTTTAGTTTTGGTTTGTGTAAACACAAACCCTAAAAATAAACTCACACTGATAATGTTGCATGTATCTACATCAAATAAAAGTCAATCACTAAAATTAAAGTCGTTTCCTAGTTGTTAAGGCTCCCTTGTTCTGAAAATAGTCTTAGTTCACCTAATCCTCTGGAACCAATGTTAATGTTGGTACTTGAATTTATCTTCATCATTAGGGGAATGGATATTGACAACTGTCATAATGACTTCACTGTTACTGATATCACTTGAATTTATCTTCAAAGTATTTCTTTGTTATGTAGCTTTTGAAAATGTCACACTGACTACAATGTTACTGAGATCACTTGAATTTATCTTCAAAGTATTTCTATGTTATGTAGCTTTTGAAAATGTCACACTGACTAAAGTCTATGTTGCTTCCAGACTAATTTAATCATCACTATTTTCATCACTACTAATATAACCGGGTGTGGTACGCCAATGCTCTGCGAGTCAGTCTTGTCTAATAGGACTTAACTTCTTCGCTTCCGCCTTTTCCTTGAAGCCAGAATATAAGATGGAGAAGCCCAACACTGAGGGTCCCCACTCTTCCAACTGATGTAGGTACAGGGTGCTTGTTCAAATCTTACACCGCTAGGTACAACACCAATGTTCTTCTCTGCTAACAAGATGAGTGACAGGATACCTCTGACCCACAATCTCAGATTCAACAGGCTTTTAATAAACCCATGCAGTCTGCTTCACTGGCAAATGGCGAAGGAGCTGGGGTAGAATCTGATTCTGTCCTGACGACTTTGGTTCTGGCGGTTCAAGAGAAATCTCCCAGATTTGTTTCCCCTTTTTATTACAGCTAGCGGGCGAACGGAAGACAAGTGATTCGATTGGCTGGCTGGGTCAGTTTATGTTTACAAAAATTTCTGTAAAACCACCACTTTCTGCCCGATCTGTCGATCATACAGAACTCCGATAATTTATTCTTCTGGTGTTTCCCAACCGATTCCTTCCATCCAGGTCTTGTTTAAACCGGCCAATTGGGCGCTACCATTTAAACAAGCTAACCTTTTTCTGCCTTCCTTGTAGCGTTTGCCATCATAGTTGAAACTAGGGAAAACAGCCTTTGCTCTAAGTTATTACTGCATGTAATCACTCATAACTCATGTGTCCATGCTTCTACAACTTAAATCCATGTATCTAATGAAAGTTTAAGATTCCTGGTATTTTACTGTGCTCACTGTTCCGAGGGATATACCCTATCCTTTGGCCTGAAGTCACAAGTACACATTCACGTTTACACATATTCCCTCTAGCAATCCTGCCGCCTACGGTTACTGAGACCGGTTTACAGCTCGTGCAGCGATTGGTCGAAAACATTTGTTGACATATTTCGATATAGGTAGGCAAGGTAGGCTCTCGTTAATTGCCCTTAGATATTGGTTCAGGACTACGCTACAGTAGGGTGTAATAGATAACAGCAGGATTAATAAGTAGGTATGAGTATTTAAAACTATTAAGAAATAAAGAAGTTGGACAGAAGACAGATAGACAGATGGACTTGAAAATCTTTCTCAGTTTGCCCGTAGGTGGGGTTTAAGGTGAAGGAGTCCTTATTTTGAATATTTGAGGTCAGTTTTATTTGAAAAGGAACGCTATTCACTAAACAGTCTCTGATTGGCTGTAGTATAATAGACAAACGGTTGTATAAAACCAATTAGTATTGAGTATAGGGGGCCACTAGATGAAAAATTTCTTACACTAAAGACGTTGTTGTTATCGACAAGGCAAGAGTACTGTCTTGGTTGCTAATTCTGCACAAGCAGCGATCTGGATTTGTTACCATATATCGCAATATTCAACTAATTGGTGTTTAAAATTTCTTTGATTGCGGTAAGAATGAAACCTTTATATTAACATTTATATTGTCAATTTTATCATGTATGCATTATCGACTCTGTATGAACCTTAAAGGGGAAACATTTATCTGGAGGGAAGGCAACATCAAACTCTGTGTTGTTTCACAGCGTTGTTAGGAACTGTATTAACCTGGTATAGAAAAGCCAGACAGGCTTCCGGCCATATGGGGAGAAAAGAAAATTATTTATGATGAAAAGAAAAAGTTGTGTTATGACATAAGACCAGGAAGATCACTGGCCGTCTTCTTCAGCAAGTCACCGTGATTGTACATGACTTGATAGTATTAATGTAAAATGTTTCCTTTATCAAGGAAAATGTCATACGGGGGTTTGAAAGTTGTTTATCCAGAAGGGGGTACCAACCAAATTAAGAACGTTAACTAATTGTTTAGTTACCATACTGATGTCTGATGATATTGCCATGTTAGAATAATGAAAGAGAGAGATTATTAGATGCTGAGTGGGACACATTTGTATTGTTCCAGAGTTTCATCTACGAGTGAAAGTGAGCCCAGGTGATCTAACACCTGTCCCTAAGTTCTGCAGTGAGGCCTAACTACTGAGTGCCTACACAGTGATTTACCTATAGAAGCAGAATCGTGTCTTGGCAGTGGATGCTGGCGTTTTATACATACTTCAACCAGCCTGGTTCCATAGACCTCAGATAAGACTTGTAAGATATCACAAACAATCCACTCTCTCAGTTTTCACAAAAGATAGTGTATCAGACAGTGAGGAACAAAAACGTTCAATAAACTTGTACCCTTTTCTAGGAGCAAGAAATACTTGACATTTTCAGAGCTTGAGACATATAAATAATTGTGGGATAACACCGACTCAATGACAGTTGTAAAATAATTGGTTGTAAATAATTTCATTATCATGTTGAGTTGATTATTCCTGTGTCAGAAGAATAACTAGATACAGGAAAATAAATTGAGAAAAAAAAATAAGTTACATTCAAAACTTTACCCAGTGACTTGTTTAATCATTGTTTATTAGTAATAGGTGTAGTTGTTGTCCTGTTCATACACTTCATCACATTGCATATACCCTAGACACTTGCTAGACAACATACACACAACAATACACTTCAGTAGGGGAAGATATATAATCGGGTGAGGTCGTGGTGGAAGCAGACAGGTACCCTGTAAACTTATTTGTATTTAATAAACCTCAGGGACTTGCATAGCTGACCTCACACCAGATACCATTAATATAATATTTAAACCAATAATAACAATTAATTCACCATATATATATATATATATATATATATATATCTATATATATATATATATATATATATATATATATATATATATATATAGTGTGGGTCAAAAGTTAAGCCCCATAGATATGGTGACCATATCTGTTTTTACAAAAAGAGAACATGTTCTGACTTTTTGGCGTTAAAAAAAAGGACAAACAAGATATAAAAATAAGAGAAAACAGAGGACTTTAAAATGTTAATATCTTAATGTATGAATGTGTTGATGTAGTGGATTTTGATGGTATTGTATGGTGGTGTTATCACCTAGTGTGATGCGTGAGGTCAGCTGTGAAGGCTCCTGAGATAATTGTAACTGTGAATATACAGAAGGCCCTTTCGTGCTACCACTTTATGACCTCACACATATCTTTTTTTACTAATGAATGTGGCTACGTTAAAATCTAGGGTACTGAATGCAATGTGTTGTATGGACATATACCCACACCCACAGATATTAATTAAGTCTAATACTATCAATAAAATTTATAACACAATGAACTAAATTCAGCTGGTTAAATTTAGAATAGAAAATCTTTTTTTAAATTTATTTGTTCTGAACCAAGGTTTTATTTTGGCCAGAACTTATGCAAAGATTTTGAAATTTATGAATGAATGGCATGAATAAATGGCATGTTAAATGAAAGATGTTTACATATGCAATCTTCAAGATTAATTATAGTATTACTGTTCGTAATGTTAATTTTTCTGGGAAAACTATGAATGGATGTGCTGTTGGGGTGGCTTCATCCCTCCCTGTTTATGCCTACACAGCATTGTCCATTAATGATGGAAGGAAATGGGATGCTTCAGTAGTAAATTCTCTTGGGTGCTAGTTTTATGAAGTTGGTGTAAGTTCAGCAGGCCAGCTAGCCTACTTAACTTTGCCAGATTTGTTCTGGTGCTGGAATCTGATGGCCCCACCTCTCCGTGCTTGAGCAATACACAGATGTTCTGTCGAAATGTACCCTGCACGGGTCCTCACTTCAATTATTAATCAGCATTTGACACCACCTTAGTGTCAAGATCGAACTCACAGCTCTGAAATAAAGTATTGGTTTTTGCTCAGAACCTTACCTAATAAGCCACTTCTACACATAACAAATTACAATAACACCACATAAACAGGGTCAGTTCTCTCTGACCAGACAGCACATCTTACCTAGTTGGTTTCGCATAGGGTAAGTTTCCCCAGTCTACAGATTCTGAAATAGGTGCATTATCTCACTGCCATAGAATAGGATAGGTGATATGATTCACTGTTCTCAACACTTGATCACCCCTTCCTAAACCTTGCTGTAGTATATATATTGTTTGTCCCTAGACCCTGAACTAGGGCGGGGGGTCCAGAGCGAATCCTTACTTGTTTGTAAGGCTAGATTTCGATATGGCAGTATCAAATCACTCGAACATTAAACAATATTCAAAATATACAAAGAAATAATTTCAATCTTACCAGATTATGAATAAAGAACACAGAAATGCTAGCAAAACTCAGCTGAGCTGCTGGCTATAGTATGGCGTCCCTGAACTTATTTCAATTTATGTCATTTGGAAATCACCACACTTGAAATTTACTGTGTCTATCACTGGACAACTATTGAGGAATGGCAAAAAAGCTCGTCTGAGCGCGGATATGATTGTCTGTGGCCAATCAATGCCTTGGTTTTTTTTTTTAAATTCAAATTTCCTACACTAAAGTCATTTCAGTCATGCTTCAGTCAAGTATGGATTTTTATCTGTTAGTCTGTCCGTCTCTACTTGCGTTTTTACAAAAACGTACTTGATTTTTGAACCAACCTTTCTCTCCCCTCCAAAATTTTGTCGTTAAAAGTTATTTTTAGACACAGCTTCCACCAATATCCCTTCTCTTCCATGCTAAGTAGATTTGAACACCTGCGTCTCGAGGTCGCGATTTTTTGTGCAAATAACGACACTTTTGATTCAATGCAGTCTTTCGCTGTTGTGAACAACACTGTCTTTTGTCATTATTTTCATTATTATCTATCCGTCTGTAAAATTAAAAACATATTATTTCACTGCTCAGAATGGGCCATCCGGCCAGCTAATTTTTATATTCCTAACATTAATATTAAGAAAAAGTTACTTTTTAAATTTTGTAATATTTCAAGCATCTGCGTTTAGCCGCTGAATTCAAATCAAAGGCTTGGTATCGCAAAAGCGTCCAATAAATGACTGTGGCGTATCATATCCAAGGTCCCTTCTGTCGAATTCCTTACTTTATGTCAACTTGGGGGGGGGGGGGGGGGGAACGTGACTTTTCCTCCTTGCCCCACCAATTTGCGTCCATTAACCTCGCTAGTTCAAGTACGCGTTCAGTCAGATTTTTGTCTTTTGATCCTCGTTCCGTTTTGCCTTCAAGTCTAACACCTGATGACCCGCGGCGCGGGCGATCATGTATTCCAGCAGCTTACGCATTGGTTTTTATCCTTACATTTTATCCTTTGGAGATATTTTTACGTTGTATCACTCGTTAATTTTATGACACATCTCCCCACTTGAAAACATGCCTACGGCAAGTTCCAAAACCAGTGATACACATAGATAAAATCTCTCCTCCCGTCTGCCATTACTCTAATTTTGATCACAGGGGTGCCGACTGAGGAAATCTGCACCGACATTCAATTTGCCTGGGATATATTGGATACTAAACTGATAAGGTTGAAGTAATAAAGACCACCTCAGCAATCTTGCGTTTTCATGCTTAGCCTGAGATAAGAATACGAGAGGCTGATGATCCGTCTCCACCACAAAAGTCCTACCATACAGATAGATTTGAAACTTCTTTATTGCCCAGATTAACGCTAAACATTCTTTTTCGCTTGTGGAGTATCCTTGTTCCGCCTTATTCAATTTGCGGCTTGCATAAGCGACTGGTTTCAGTTCCCCATCAGGTGAAGATGATCTTTGCAACAAAGCCCCTCCGAGTCCTACATTACTTGCATCGGTTCTTAAGACAAAGTCCTGTGTCAAATCAGGCAGTTTGAGAATAGGCCTGCTAGTGAGTTTTTCCTTTAACTCTTGGAACGCTAGTTCACATTGTGCAGTCCAAATAATTTTATCTGGAAGTCCCTTGCGAGTCAGATCAGTCAGAGGAGCACAAATAGCGTTAAAATTTTTGATGTATTTCTGATAAAATCCGCATAACGACACGAATGATCGCACGTCCTTTTTTGTTTGTGGTCTAGGTGCTCTCTGCAGTTTTTCCAAGTTCTTAGGATCAGGGGTCATGTTACCCTGATATACAGTGTGTCCCAAGAATTCCAACTCTTTGCATCCAATACAACATTTTGTTGGCCTAGCAGTTAAGTTCGCTTCCCGAAGTCTATTAAATAACATTTCTAGAGCTTCAATGTGTTCTTCAAATGTCTCTGTGGCGACGAGAATATCATCCATGAAATTCGTGATACATGGGTTATTCAGGGGATCCAACAATTTGCGCATCATCCTTGAAAACACACTCGGAGCATTTTTCAGTCCGAATGGTAGCATATTGAATTCATAATGTCCATCCGAAGTGCTAAAAGCCAAATAAGGTCTCACTTCAGGCTTCACTGGGATCTGGTAATAGCCTTTACTAAGATCCACCTTTGAAAAGTATTTTGCCTTGTTCAGTCTGGCAAATAACTGTTTTGTGTCTGGTAATGGATCCACTTGTCCTTCTGTGACAGCATTCAGTTTCCTGTAATCTATGCACAGTCTGTGTTCCCCAGACGGTTTTCTCAACAAAACGACACTAGAACTAAAAGATGATTCACTGTGCGAAATAATCCCCTCCTTCAGCAAATAATCTATTTCTTCCTTCAATGCCTTCTCCTTCGCGAACGGAATAGAATAGGCTCTCATACAGATTGGGTTTGAGTCTACCAGTTTCATGTCATACTGTAGCAAATTTGTATGGCCTGGTTTATCTGTTAATACATCTGTATGTTCCTCCAGAACCTGTTGAACTCTCTCCCTCTGGTTTTTAGTCAGGTGCTTACTGACTTTTACCTGTGCTGCTGTTTCACAAGGATGTAATGGGTATTCATGTGAGGTGAGTGGTTCCTTTTGCATCTGGGTTGCAATAGCCAAGGTCAATAAGGGGGTGCTTTCCTGGAGTGGTCTGTCCAGATACTTCTTTAATAAGTTTACATGATAAACTTTCTCCTTCCCCTTTTTGTCAATTTTATAGTTTGTTCTAGACACCTTCTCTAGAACCGTATATGGACCTTGCCAACCAATTTGTAATTTATTCTGGCTACCGGGTAGTAGAAGAAGCACCTTCTCTCCCACAGCTAGTTCTCGGTCCTTTGCCTTCCTATTAAAATATGCTGCATGTTTCTTCCTGGCTTGTTTCAAATTATCATTTGCCAGTTTCCATCCAGCTTTCAAACGAGTGGTCAGTTCGTTCACATATTGATAAGATGAGGTAACAGGTTCTTCCGCCTTCTCATCCGTCCAGGTCCTTAATAAAGTTACATCTGGATCTTTAATTTATCATACTTATTTTTCATGGAACCCATCGGGTCCCGTCCATTAGAAGCTTTATAATGAGGACTTTTCTTCCTAGAATCATCACTCACAAATCGACCACTACCAATTTTTTTCTGGGGTTTGTCTCCCCACTTTAGATTGCTTATGAGAGATCTTCGCTCTCTTGTCTGTTCTTCCAGTTTATATAAGTCTGACCGAGGGATTGTCATCCTATCCTGGGTAAAATTTCTTCTTTGTACTCTTCGCATAGTGGCCATGTTAATCCATTCAAGTGAAGACTGGGTGTGAAAAGGGGGCTCCCATTCCACTTTGTCTACCCGAGTATAATTAGTTTTCCTTTCAGGCCTAAAGTTGCCCCGTGGCGTTTCTAGGTCCTGCACATATTTTCCCTTTGTGGGTGTTCCCTCATGAAATACGCCACATGCTTCTACAAAGTTTTCAACATCGACATTTACGTCGGGCCAATAGTATTTTCGAGCAATCTTTTGGCAGATGGTACCGACTTTCTCATGGTCACCATCTTTTCCAACATGTAAGCTCCTTATTAAGTTTGCCCTATATATCTTGGGAAGAACTAACTGTCCGTGACCAGTGGATCTAGTTCCTGTCTTCCTGTATAATAGTTTGTTCTTCATGAAATATTCCCCCTTGCTCGGAGGTGTGTGGCATTTGGGCAATTTTTTAAAACATGGCTTGAGTGTCCTATCCTCAGCCTGCGCCTTTCTCATCTCCTCTGGATGAGCATTTATAGGTTCACCTTCTTCCTCCTTCTTCTGTGACCTGGTCTGCACTGTCGCCATGATCACAGGTTTCTCGGGATTCCCCAAGAAGACGTATCTACACCCCAATATCAGAGGGTAGATTGGTTCATCTATCACTGCTGCTCTGATTTCTCCTTCCACATAGCGAGTTTTCACCGTTATCCTTGCGATGGGAAGTGTCATGAGTGGTATGTCCTTGGTCGCCCCTTGTATTTCCACTGTTTCTGTGGTATACTGACTTGGGTCCACTAGGCTAGACTTCACAACTGAATCATAATCCAAACCTGTATCATAAAGGCACCTTATGGTGGCCCCATTACAAATAACATCCTCACAAACTGGGGGGTGATAAGGTTCCTGTTGTCCATTAGGATTAACCTTTAATCTTTGCGTCCCCGACTTCATTGCAGCAATGTTTGAAGGTTTCCTTCTACAAAATTCGGTGTTATGGTTATCCTTCTTGCACCATTTACACCATCTTTTTCCTTGGTTCAACGGTTTTCTTTCATTGAACTTTTGGTCATTGAACTGTGAGTTTCTGTCGCGATAGTCATTTCTTGGCCGCTCAAAGTTTGTCCTACTTTTATTTCCCTGCTCTCTATTATCAAATTTATTAAATTGCTGTGGAGCTTTAAAATTATCTATGTGCTTCTTTTTAGCACCACTTACCTCTGCCTGGGCTGCCTGATACCTCTCAGCGACATTTAAAACCTCTCCCAACTTCTCTGCACCTTGTTCCATGAGAAATTTTCTCATGTCTGGAGCCATGGACTCTCTCAATTGCTCAATCATGATCATTTCTTTAAGATCTTGGGTCTTCCCCAGAGCAGTCCATTTCTCCAAATAGGTTTCCAGTCTAGCAGAGAATTGGTGGTATGTCTCCCCAGGCAACAGTTTGGCATTTCTAAATTTCTTACGATAAAATTCACCATTCTTCTCGTACCTTAATAACAAAGCCTGCTTTAACATGTCATAATTGTCTTGGTCTTCCCTGTTCATTTTAGCAAAGACTTCATAAGAAGTACCCCTCAGTCCTTGTGATAGCTTTAAACTCCACCTCTCTCTCTCTAACCCATATGTAGTAGCTAATAACTCAAAACGTCCTAGGTACCCCTCTATGTCATCGTCTTTTTCAACAAAATGGTCTAAATGAAACCCCATAGCTGAGTTTGAGGCTCCCAGACTGGGCGTAGCATCTGAGGCAAAAGGGCTGGCACCATTTTCAGGAGCCTGGCCTTGTAATTCCAGCTCCCTTAGTCGTAATTCATGCTCCCTTTGCAACCTTCTATCTTCTGCCTCCCTTTCGGCCTTTTTATCTTCTGCCTCCCTTTCGGCCTTTTTATCTTCTGCCTCCCTTTGCTGTCGTTTGTCTTCTGCCTCAATCTGCAGCCTCTTAATTTCTCTATCCGCCTCAATTTGTAACCTCTTCTCTTCAGCCAACCTTTCAGACTCTAATTTTCTTTCAGCCTCTTTTTCTAATCTCCTTTCTTCCCGTTCAATATATTTATCACATTCAGCCGTTACGTATTGAATTAAAATCTGACCATCCATTCCCATCTCCTTTGCGGTCAGCACAGCAGCTGATCTAAATTTTGCTAGCTCCGCCATACTTTCTAAACAATATAATAATATACAAAATAAATCTCTAACCAGTAAATACA
The DNA here is from genome assembly GCA_024509875.1 of Oreohelix idahoensis. Classification (NCBI taxonomy): domain Eukaryota; kingdom Metazoa; phylum Mollusca; class Gastropoda; order Stylommatophora; family Oreohelicidae; genus Oreohelix; species Oreohelix idahoensis. The sequence goes on from JAMPIV010015508.1 coordinate 631,993, forward strand.
CTAAGTACTTCTTATGACTATAGTCTAACTAATTCTAACTAACCAGTTAACTAATTAGTTATTACTGGCTGTGAAGATTCACCAACTTCTAATTGCCCTTTTAATTTAAAGGGACACTTTTAATTTTAAGGGAATTTTACAATTTTGTTCCCCTAATTTTATTTCTCCCACCAGGAGATCCTTATATTACTGTTTATGCTAAATATCCCTGGACAAGACCCCAATATATGTAGTGGATTTTGATGGTATTGTATGGTGGTGTTATCACCTAGTGTGATGCGTGAGGTCAGCTGTGAAGGCTCCTGAGATAATTGTAACTGTGAATATACAGAAGGCCCTTTCGTGCTACCACTTTATGACCTCACACATATCTTTTTTTACTAATGAATGTGGCTACGTTAAAATCTAGGGTACTGAATGCAATGTGTTGTATGGACATATACCACACCCACAGATATTAATTAAGTCTAATACTATCAATAAAATTTATAACACAATGAACTAAATTCAGCTGGTTAAATTTAGAATAGAAAATCTTTTTTTTAAATTTATTTGTTCTGAACCAAGGTTTTATTTTGGCCAGAACTTATGCAAAGATTTTGAAATTTATGAATGAATGGCATGAATAAATGGCATGTTAAATGAAAGATGTTTACATATGCAATCTTCAAGATTAATTATAGTATTACTGTTCGTAATGTTAATTTTTCTGGGAAAACTATGAATGGATGTGCTGTTGGGGTGGCTTCATCCCTCCCTGTTTATGCCTACACAGCATTGTCCATTAATGATGGAAGGAAATGGGATGCTTCAGTAGTAAATTCTCTTGGGTGCTAGTTTTATGAAGTTGGTGTAAGTTCAGCAGGCCAGCTAGCCTACTTAACTTTGCCAGATTTGTTCTGGTGCTGGAATCTGATGGCCCCACCTCTCCGTGCTTGAGCAATACACAGATGTTCTGTCGAAATGTACCCTGCACGGGTCCTCACTTCAATTATTAATCAGCATTTGACACCACCTTAGTGTCAAGATCGAACTCACAGCTCTGAAATAAAGTATTGGTTTTTGCTCAGAACCTTACCTAATAAGCCACTTCTACACATAACAAATTACAATAACACCACATAAACAGGGTCAGTTCTCTCTGACCAGACAGCACATCTTACCTAGTTGGTTTCGCATAGGGTAAGTTTCCCCAGTCTACAGATTCTGAAATAGGTGCATTATCTCACTGCCATAGAATAGGATAGGTGATATGATTCACTGTTCTCAACACTTGATCACCCCTTCCTAAACCTTGCTGTAGTATATATATTGTATGTCCCTAGACCCTGAACTAGGGCGGGGGGTCCAGAGCGAATCCTTACTTGTTTGTAAGGCTAGATTTCGATATGGCAGTATCAAATCACTCGAACATTAAACAATATTCAAAATATACAAAGAAATAATTTCAATCTTACCAGATTATGAATAAAGAACACATAAATGCTAGCAAAACTCAGCTGAGCTGCTGGCTATAGTATGGCGTCCCTGAACTTATTTCAATTTATTTCATTTGGAAATCACCACACTTGAAATTTACTGTGTCTATCACTGGACAACTATTGAGGAATGGCAAAAAAGCTCGTCTGAGCGCGGATATGATTGTCTGTGGCCAATCAATGCCTTGGTTTTTTTTAAATTCAAATTTCCTACACTAAAGTCATTTCAGTCATGCTTCAGTCAAGTATGGATTTTTATCTGTTAGTCTGTCCGTCTCTACTTGCGTTTTTACAAAAACGTACTTGATTTTTGAACCAACCTTTCTCTCCCCTCCAAAATTTTGTCGTTAAAAGTTATTTTTAGACACAGCTTCCACCAATATCCCTTCTCTTCCATGCTAAGTAGATTTGAACACCTGCGTCTCGAGGTCGCGATTTTTTGTGCAAATAACGACACTTTTGATTCTATGCAGTCTTTCGCTGTTGTGAACAACACTGTCTTTTGTCATTATTTTCATTATTATCTATCCGTCTGTAAAATTAAAAACATATTATTTCACTGCTCAGAATGGGCCATCCGGCCAGCTAATTTTTATATTCCTAACATTAATATTAAGAAAAAGTTACTTTTTAAATTTTGTAATATTTCAAGCATCTGCGTTTAGCCGCTGAATTCAAATCAAAGGCTTGGTATCGCAAAAGCGTCCAATAAATGACTGTGGCGTATCATATCCAAGGTCCCTTCTGTCGAATTCCTTACTTTATGTCAACTTGGGGGGGGGGGGGGGGAACCGTGACTTTTCCTCCTTGCCCCACCAAGTTGCGTCCATTAACCTCGCTAGTTCAAGTACGCGTTCAGTCAGATTTTTGTCTTTTGATCCTCGTTCCGTTTTGCCTTCAAGTCTAACACCTGATGACCCGCGGCGCGGGCGATCATGTATTCCAGCAGCTTACGCATTGGTTTTTATCCTTACATTTTATCCTTTGGAGATATTTTTACGTTGTATCACTCGTTAATTTTATGACAGTTGACTAGAGCTAGTTTTATGAAGGTTTGAAAAAAATATAAATAAACTAACCCTTTAAAATATATGTTTTAAAATAATTTTAACATCAAAAATTAATTTTCCATACATTAATCAGTACTGATAAAATTATTATAATTATTTATTGTTATTATAATTCTTAAGGTGAGGACATTGTCTTCTTGACCAGTTCATGATTTTCCATTAAATAATCATGTAATAGACAACATGACACTTCTTTGAAATTATATTGCAGAATCTAAATTGGGATGAAGGATTCAACACTGAATTTTTTCCAGTTCAAAGAAAAAAGCATGTAAACATTTGCAATGTGGCCAGGCACCGCAAAGAAATAGTGTGGAATAATTAGAAGATCAGAATACAATTCAGCATTTATGATTGTTTAAAAAAATTAATTCGCTTCTCGTGTGCCAGGAACTGCATTAATCCTCATCACTAATATTACTTTCAACGAATGTTTTCTTATTGTCACATTACATCAAGTTCATCACATTAATTTACATCGTCAAATGCGACATCTTTATCAATTAAGTATTGCATAGCCTAGAAACTCGTATATTTTCCCATGCTGGGACTCCATGTAAGGTCATCCATAAAAATATAAGTGAACTGTTCTAATGGTTTCATCTATATCTCTTAGTCTTCTAAACAACTGATGTTCAGGCATTTATTATCCTCCTTAAAGAAACTTTCAAGTCCGTCTCCTTGTTTTTCAGCATGCATATTTGGAATCGTTAAGGCCAACCAAAGTTTTGCTTAAGACTGTCTATCACAGATTTGGCACCATTTTAGAACTTCCCCAACTGACCTGCATTCCTTTGCAATTCGTTCAATATTTACTTGAAAAAACATATTAAAGAATATATTTGAATTAGATAGACCTCAACGAAGTCATTTTCAACCTACAAGTAAGAAAAAAACGGCGTACAAATTGCACTTTTGAATAACCCAACCCAACGCTCAATCCTAAAGGGAAAAAGAGGATAAATAAGGGGAAAAGATGACGGATGGCCACCTTACCTATAGGCAATTTATTATATAAATTAAATTAAATGTTCGAATTGGGTGCCATATAAAAATAATCCATTGGAGTTAGATCTGGAGACCTAGATGGCCATTCAATGGGCCCAATCCATTTGCGTGAAAATGTTTCTTTCAAAATCTTATCCCCATACAAAATAAAAATAAAAAAAATAAAAAAAGACCCTTTACCATAATTCGGGGATTATTTTGCACATATCCATCTGATACCCTGTGTGGGTTTTCAATGACCCAAAATCGTGCATTATGTCTATTGAGTGAACCTTTAGGGTGAAACATAACATGGTACGTTTTTCAAGCCGTTGGTATAAAAAATTGCCTATGTAGAAAGCGACCACAGAGAGTGCTTTTAAATCTACGTGCTGTTAGACATTTACTTGCAAATTTTCTCTAATTATGCAATACAAACTATTAATAGAACATACGGTCTTATATATATATATATATATATATATATATATATATATATATATATATATGTATATATATATATATATATATATAGATATATATATATATATATATATATATATATATATATATATATATATATTCGTACCACTCGTGCAGCAAAGCGTAGTTGAGATAAGTTTTGAGCCAAGTGTGTCGCACTGGCTGCGGAGAGCCCGTGCTGAGAAACTAGATCTCTTACTGTTATAGGCGCATTGTGATAACGTACTGGGCTCCATTCTCATGAGGTGGCCATACCACTCCACATAATTATCTGTCTCTGTATACGTGATGCAGGATGTTATACCCACAGTAAGTGCATTTGTATGATATTTGCAATAGTCTAGGTTTGTTTCGCCTCTGAGTTTTTCTTCTAGGTTTGTTTCGCCTCTGAGTTTTTCTTCTAGGTTTGGTTTTGTCCAAATGAATGTTGAATAATAGTGGTGATAGCAAATGGCCTTTTGAATTCCTGAGGTTATATCAAATTCATCCGTGAGTCCATCAGTTCTTCTCATTATACTTTTACGTGTATGGTAAAGAACTGTCGCATTATCTAATAGCTGCCCATGTAATCCGTAGTCTTCTTATACTGACCTAAGTATTTCTTCTCTACATTGCATTAAATTTGCTCTAAATTTGTGTGTTGAAGGAATTTCCATTCTCGTTTGCCACACAATGATTGAAGAAGCCAATTAATTTGCCCGCCCCTGCATTAGAGGATCTTACTATAATGCCGTGTATAATCAGCGTTGGCATATGTACAACATTAAGCGCTCTCTCCCGTAATCGTTTTTGATAGGCCACAGTTTAAAAAAAATCCACATTATGGCTTAGAATCTTCACTGAAGAGATTAACAAATACCGTATAGGTACTTTTGAGTGAGTATAAACTCTTTTCAGCATTTCCCAACGGTATCTTTACTGTCATATAAAATGCTCCATTGATTTAGTATGCTCCAAGCTTGTTCAACAAATATACATTCAGCTTGATGCTAAAATAAACCTCCTAGCGTTCCAAGGCTTAACTTTGTGTTCACTCTCTTGTGAGGACTCTCTTTAACGTCTGTACTTCTTTAACGTCTTTTAATCAGTTCCGTTGTTGACTCTATTCCACGTAATAATATTAAACTGTCGCGT